>OY829542.1:37325104-38525104 GCA_963691705.1 Viola odorata | reverse complement strand
AGGGCTACTTTCTTGCTACTGAATTACTAAGCACCAGAGAGAGTGTTTTTCCTTTTTTCTTCTTGTTCTTCTTGCCTCCGCTGCTTGGGTTTGATGACATGGTATTTATAGGGATAAAGGGAAGGAAGAGTTGTAGGAAAGGACAAAAGGCTACAGGATGTTGATAAAGGTTAGCAGGAAAACGTAAAAATTGAGTAGGATGGCGTAGAGACGTAGAAGGAATATGCAGTGCAATGTCAGAGAAGGGCATGAATCCTCATGCTTAATTTGAGAGTTGTTGGATGAGGAGAAAAGAAAAAGTCAAGATGATCAATGGTTGAAATTGGTTGACTTTTAGAAAATGTTTATTATTTATTTAATTGGTTCGAACTATCAATACGAGGAATCTCACTTGAAATGAACAAAATCCCGAACCAAAGATACTAAAATATGCAATAAAATGGAACAAAATAAATAGTAATCGGTAAATAAAGAAAAAAGTTTGATACTTCCATGGAATCCTTAAAAGTTTGAACGAAAAAGAAATGTTATAGCAAAGTAAATTGGATAAAATAAAATGAGATGACGCGAACGAAAATAATAGTAGATAATTATCAATTAAAGAAAGAATGCGTTCGATCCATGGTCCGAGGAAATTTATTCGGGACCAATAGAAGTTCGAACGAAAAGACAGTAAAAATACGAAAAAAACTAAAATGACACGAAATGGTACGAAATATTAAATAAATAGCCAATGATTGAAAATCGATAGAACTTCGATTTAAATGGGCTAATAATGCGATAAACAGAAAGTGAGTCAAAAATCAGGTAGCAATAGGTATTGAGGAGGTGGCGCGAAAGGTGGCCTGTAGCTAGGCTGGTGAGAGGCAAAGTTGACATTTTTCTTTATGATGGGCTCTTTCTTAGGTGTTACCTCTGGTGTGGAAACATCGATCCTCCCTGACTTGATCCCTTGTTCGACTCTTTCAGCCACCATGACCATGTCAGAAAACTTATTTGATGGATTGGATATAAGATGAGTGTAGTTATTTGAGACCGAGAAGAATGAGCTATCCTTGCATTCTGAATCTTTTTGTGAGCGATGCGCTGCCAAGAAAAATCTGAAATTTAGGATGGGTAAACTACAACCTGTTATCAACGTCTTTTGTGTTTTGACCTAGGGTGAACTCGAAGCAAATCTCTTTGATATTGGCCGAGACAAAAGATCTCGCGGCTGAGACCGAGGAGAGCAGCCATCTTCACATTCCGAATTTTTTTTTTAGAGACGTACTGCCTAGAAAAATCTAAATTTTTGTGTGGGCATACTTCAACTAGTTTTCTACGTCTTTCCTGTTTTGACCGAGTCAAAATTCTGAGTAAATCACTTGAATATGTGCCGAGCTAAAAGATCGCGTGGCTGAGACCGAGAAGAAATAGCGACCCTTGACATGGTTACAAATTTGTTTGTGAGAGACATACTGGCCAGAAAAATCCGAATTTTAGCGTGGGCGTACTTCAGCTTGTTGCCTACGTCTTTTGAGTTTTGACCGAGCGGAAATTCCAAGCAAATTGCTTTGATATTAGTAAAGGCCAAACACGTCCATTCCTTCTTTTTCCTCAAGTGGGCTTCCAGCCCACCACCTTCCTGTAAATGGCCACACACGTAGCCCATGGAGCCCATCCTTTTCCTTCTTTTTTCCCGCCCAGCTTTGTCTTCTTCTTTGGTGTCGCCGGCGCCATGCCCGGCGACTAAGTAGAACGCCACCCGCCAAAACCAGCCAACAACCGCCCAGATTAACCCCAATCACAGCAGTAAATTAAACAAGGCGTCAATAGTGCCATTCGGACAAGAAACAGTGAGCAATTTTCACAAAGAAATAACAAACTAATTAAACTACAATTGAGCTAATAAATAATAAGGATAACAAACAATTAAATTGAAGCGATAAACATGAAATAAATCTGAAAATAGAGTGATTACTAGTAGTTTAAGCGATTAATTAATTATTTAAAAGTGGAAATGAAAAATTGAGAAGGAGATCATTTCACCTTGCTTTTGCTTGCTTGTTGCTGGTGCGGCTTACTTGCTTGCTGGAGTGGCTTGATTACTTGCTAGGGCTACTTTCTTGCTACTGAATTACTAAGCACCAGAGAGAGTGTTTTTCCTTTTTTCTTCTTGTTCTTCTTGCCTCCGCTGCTTGGGTTTGATGACATGGTATTTATAGGGATAAAGGGAAGGAAGAGTTGTAGGAAAGGACAAAAGGCTACAGGATGTTGATAAAGGTTAGCAGGAAAACGTAAAAATTGAGTAGGATGGCGTAGAGACGTAGAAGGAATATGCAGTGCAATGTCAGAGAAGGGCATGAATCCTCATGCTTAATTTGAGAGTTGTTGGATGAGGAGAAAAGAAAAAGTCAAGATGATCAATGGTTGAAATTGGTTGACTTTTAGAAAATGTTTATTATTTATTTAATTGGTTCGAACTATCAATACGAGGAATCTCACTTGAAATGAACAAAATCCCGAACCAAAGATACTAAAATATGCAATAAAATGGAACAAAATAAATAGTAATCGGTAAATAAAGAAAAAAGTTTGATACTTCCATGGAATCCTTAAAAGTTTGAACGAAAAAGAAATGTTATAGCAAAGTAAATTGGATAAAATAAAATGAGATGACGCGAACGAAAATAATAGTAGATAATTATCAATTAAAGAAAGAATGCGTTCGATCCATGGTCCGAGGAAATTTATTCGGGACCAATAGAAGTTCGAACGAAAAGACAGTAAAAATACGAAAAAAACTAAAATGACACGAAATGGTACGAAATATTAAATAAATAGCCAATGATTGAAAATCGATAGAACTTCGATTTAAATGGGCTAATAATGCGATAAACAGAAAGTGAGTCAAAAATCAGGTAGCAATAGGTATTGAGGAGGTGGCGCGAAAGGTGGCCTGTAGCTAGGCTGGTGAGAGGCAAAGTTGACATTTTTCTTTATGATGGGCTCTTTCTTAGGTGTTACCTCTGGTGTGGAAACATCGATCCTCCCTGACTTGATCCCTTGTTCGACTCTTTCAGCCACCATGACCATGTCAGAAAACTTATTTGATGGATTGGATATAAGATGAGTGTAGTTATTTGAGACCGAGAAGAATGAGCTATCCTTGCATTCTGAATCTTTTTGTGAGCGATGCGCTGCCAAGAAAAATCTGAAATTTAGGATGGGTAAACTACAACCTGTTATCAACGTCTTTTGTGTTTTGACCTAGGGTGAACTCGAAGCAAATCTCTTTGATATTGGCCGAGACAAAAGATCTCGCGGCTGAGACCGAGGAGAGCAGCCATCTTCACATTCCGAATTTTTTTGTTAGAGACGTACTGCCTAGAAAAATCTAAATTTTTGTGTGGGCATACTTCAACTAGTTTTCTACGTCTTTCCTGTTTTGACCGAGTCAAAATTCTGAGTAAATCACTTGAATATGTGCCGAGCCAAAAGATCGCGTGGCTGAGACCGAGAAGAAATAGCGACCCTTGACATGGTTACAAATTTGTTTGTGAGAGACATACTGCCCAGAAAAATCCGAATTTTGGCATGGGCGTACTTCAGCTTGTTGGCTACTTCTTTTGTGTTTTGACTGAGTGCAAATTCTGAGCAAATCGCTTTTATATTAGTAAAGAAAAAATATTGCACGGCTGAGACCGAGAAGAGCAGCGATCTTTGACGTGATTATGCCCACCTCTTGGCGTCATCACGTCAGGCATGAACAGTAAACACCCAATCTTCTATTTTGGGTAACGTGATTATGCCAGCCTGTGGCGTCATTATGCCAGGTGTGAACAGTGAACACCCAACCTTTTATTTTCGCGGCGTGATTACGTCGTCCTCCTGGCGTGATCACGCCGTCGTTCAAATTATTTCCAAGCGATGCATTGCCCATAAAATTCTTCAATTTGTTATGGGAAATCTTCAGCCCATTATCAATGTCTTTCATGTTTTGGCCGAGTGGAAAATCTTAGCAAATCGTATCCATATTGGCAAAATAAAAGTACGCGCCGCTGAAGCTGAGAAGAAGCAACTATTCTTGCGTTCTGATTTTTTTGTGAGAGATGTACTACCGAGAAAATTCTGAAATTTGGTGTGGGAAGACTTCAACCTGTTATCAACATCTTCCATGTTTTGGCCGAGTGGAAAATTCGAGCAAATCATATCCATTTTGGCCAAGATAAAAGATCGCGCAGCTGAGATCGAGAAGGAGCAGTTGTCCTTGCGTTCTGAAAATTTGTTTGAGAGATGCCCCTGCCAGAAAATTATGAAATTTGGTAAGGGCGAACTTGCATGTGTTATGAATGTCTTTTGTGTTTGAGTCGAGTGGAAACTCGGAATAAATCGCATTCATATTGGCTAAGGTAAAAGAGTGCGCGGCTGAACTTAAAATAACTATTCTTGTGTTCTTGAAAGTCGAGATCCGTTGGCTCATACCAAAAACATTCCAACAACACAATCTTCCCTTTCTGACTCTCCACTTCTTCCATCCCAATCTTGGTCATAATATCGGGAATAAAACCGAATTTCAACATGTCCCCCTATTCCGACTGATCGTTGTAGCTTGAAATCCTGAAACTATTAAGTGAAAGCATCGTGGGTGTTGCCATTTGAGTGAACAAGTAAGGTGAGGTTGTCTTACGAGAAGAAAATACAATTATTGCGTTAGCGAAAAAATACAACATGATGATAATACAAGTATAAAGTAAAACCGTAACACATAAACATGGCATCAACAAAATAAATGCACGAACATGATGCATATGTTGAGGTGACTCCAACTATTTCTAACTAGCTGAAAAGTTCCCGAATGTTACCCTAAAAGGGGTCCCCCATAAATGGATACGAGAGCGTTGACCGAATCATGACAAGGATTCTAGGCGCTCAATCCATTTAGGGGTTCAACATCCGAGTTAGGGTTCATGAAAGCATATTGGGACACAGGTCCGCAAGGCTTCACTAATACCTTCCTAATCCTATTGGGTATCATGGCCGATGATAAGCATTATGCATGAGATGCGTATGAACAATTTTATTAAAGCCAATAGCATATAAGAATCACGAAAATAATTTATTTAAAGCAAGTAAATAATAAAAGAGCAAACACCATAAAACCGGCTTCGACCCTAAATGTCCCCAGTGAAGTCGCCAAACTGTCACACCCCTTTTTCGTTGAAAACGAGTAAAGTTCCGGACGGGCCACAATGCAAGACAAGTGTTGAACTTGTCTCAACATCATGAAGAAATGAAGTCGCCATCCTATTTTTCTAAGGTTTAGCGAACCTAATCCTCATGGCATAATAAAATAAAAGGCTAAGGCACAAAGGTCTAAACCAAAGAACAACGGTTCGAGGTCGTGATTATGGACTTGGGAAGGTGTTAGGCACCCAAGTCACATCCTAAAAAGGTTACCAATATGCGAGGTGTTTTGAAAACATTTTAAACATGTAATTTGGGGCCTCCAAGGTGACGTTACATCTTAGCATTTTTCGTTGGGACTTGTTATTTCCGATTGGGACCGAAGGACGGGGTTTACCGTTTGTTCGTGTGCTAGAGCGGACGTTCCCCCCTTGTCATAGGGCCATGCATGATTAATTACTTACTAGGTGATCTATCATGGCAAAACTAACAAAGTACATTTTTATAGATGCACATATATTTTGTATGGGTTTGAAGCCATCATGCATAGCATTTAACAAGAAAATAATTAATTTCATGGTAGGAAAGACAAGTGATATAAATATGTTATGTATGTGAGATTGATTTTCATTGTTTTAGCAATTCTATACGTCATGTATGCGAATGGGGAGGTTCTAACGCCTACTAGGGTGTCATGCATTCAATTCGGTTTTGGCGTTTAAATAAACATACAAGGAAACGTTTTAAGGTAAGCTTACCTTTTGGATGAACCCCGATCCATCCATCTCTTCAAAACCGTGGTTAGCAACAATTGACATAAGGTAGGTATAAACAAACATACATGATTTTTAACTACTTAACTAATTATTACAAACCACAATTCATAATAAAAACTACTTATCTAATTATTACAAATTGGAGGTCGGAATAACTATCTAACTAAATATTACAACAAGTGATATAACTAATTATTACAACAAGTTGATAATTCCTTAATTATTACAATGAGTTGATAATTCCTTAATTATTACAATGAGTTGATAATTAAAATATTCATACATGCAATTTTAAAAATAACGTCTAATTTAAACATCACATACGAACAATAATAATTCACGAAGATAATGCGATGGTTTGATCATGCATGAAATTTCTCTTTATGGGCTGGGTTAGGCCCATATTGGGATTTCTAGTTTTGGGATGACATGCATACGAATAATATTTAACACATCGAATAAGTAAAAGAAAGAAAGAAACGTACTTTTCGAGCGAAGATTAAAAGTTTAACCTACAAAGCGAGAGTGTTAGTAATAACTCAAAAACGATACATACTAAAAGCGCATGCACACTTTTAGCAAGGAAGCAATTAAATCAACATGGCGAACAAGTAAACAATTTATTCCATATGAGCACACGAGTATTTCATTTTTAAAGCATGGTCATAAAGTAAATAAAACATCACGTGAGCATATAACTAAATTCATGATAATTTACATGGCATAAAATAAATGAAACATCATACGAAGCATGCAATTAATTTCACGATAATTTACATGGCATAAAATAAATAATACATCATACGAAGCATGCAATTACTTTCACGATATATAGCATATAAAATAAAATGAACAATACATCATACGGAGCATGCAATTAATTTTATGATAATTGACATGGCATAAACTAAATAAAACAACATGTGAGGCATGCGAACATTTTATACGAATTAAACATGTCATAAAAAGCATACGAGCATTTCATACAAATTGACGAAAATAAATTGGCCGGCCCCACATTTTAGATTTTTGGATATTAAAAATGGGCTTGGAATAAACCCAAGCCCAAGCCCTTTTAATTAAAACAAATGGGTTTGGCAAAGGCCAAGCCCATCACCTTTCTTTTCTTTCTTTCTCCCGCCCAAACTTCTTCCTTTCTTTCTTCTTTCTCACGACTCAACAGTAGCGATTCAAGCATGAAAATTAAAACATGATCTCATACTCCCGAAACCGATTTAAGCAACACAACAACATGCCAGCAAATCAACCCAATAATTACAGCCATAAATTAAATCAAAACAGTGGCATTTTTATCTTGTGAATAGTAAACTAATTAATATGCATTTCATGCTATTAATTAATTTAGACAACAGTCAATCAAATTGAGGCAAGGTAAGTGAAATTGGCATGAAAACTAAGCATGTGAGGCAAGTTATAGCAATTTATTCATGCTTTAAAGACAAAAATGAAATTAAATGGAAAACTAGAGTGAGAAAGCTTACTTGTCCAGGAGAGATTTTTATCCAAGAAGGTAGTGCAAGAAATGGAGAATGAGAGTGAATTTAGGTGCCCTTTTCTTGTTGCATGAAGCATGCTATTTATAGGGGAAGGTTGAGTCAGTTGTGGAGGGAGCTTGTGGCTGCAAATGGCGCACGCGTTCGTCGGTGAGCTGGAGAGTGAATAGTGGCCGGAGTGGAGGCCAAGTTTGGGCATTGCGTGGCCAAGGATTGCTGATGGGAGGTTTGTGATGATCACAAGAGAGTCGGCAAGGCTAGCTAGGAAGAAAGGTGACGTGATTTTAGATAAACATGCATTAATTGCCATTAATGCATATTTTTGGATACGAACGGGATATTTTAGTATGAGTGAATTTGTACGAAAGTGAAAATAAATCCGATTCGAGGAAACCACGAGGTGTAGAAAAATAAGACGATAAAACTAGTATACAGTGAAGAAATGCAAAAGTTGATTTAACATATTTATTTTCTCTTTCGGAAACGCTAAAGGTTCGGACGTAAAATAAATGTCCTTACGACAAAAATTGAACGAAACCAAACTACGCCTCCGACCCACGGTCCTGGGAAACTTACTCGGGACCGATAGAAGTTCGCATAAAGACAGTCGAAAGCACGAAAAAAATGAGAAGGTGCGAAATGACACGGAATATTAAACAAACTAGCCTAGGACCAAGAATCAACAGAAATTTGACCTAGATGAGCTATTAAATACAGTAAACATAAAAATACGTAAATGCGTTGATGAAAACCGAAAAATACGGTTTAGTCGAAAATACGAGAAAAATACAAAAAATTCAAAAGACGTGAAAATGACGTGAAATATTAAAGCAAACAACCCATGATCAAAAATTGATTGAAATTTGACGTAAACGGGCTATTAATGCGACATGCAATAAAACAAAAAAAGTTGTGACGTAAGTTAAAATTCGAGTAGCAACAAGCATCATTACACTTCTTGAGCGAGATGAAGAGTTCTAACGGGCATGAAAATTCCATTTAAATATCACTTTCTCAACCGTTAGAACCCATTTTTCTCTTTGAAAACTCCTAAGTTTTCCTCTAGAGCACGACTTCCTTCTCCAACTTTCATCTCTCGTCCACAACCATCTTCCAATCTCAACAATGGCCATCAACAAGTCTGTCGCTCATCGTGGAGGAGGAGCCCCAATCTCCACCACTAAATGACTAGTCCGCTAGGCCTCTGCCAGTTCATCCTCTAGCGTTGCAATTGATTCGGCCACGGTGGTCATGATCTACAGAGCATCGCCTTCAACCGTTCCCTATTCGGTGGACTCCTCGTCACTAGGATCCACTTCCACTTACTTGGACAATAAGGGCGTCCAGGAAATGATCAAGAAGGTGGAGGTAAGAGGTTGGTCTCCACCGGCGGAGGAAAACCCATTAGCTCAAACAACCGTCGCGACAACGACTAAAGAATATTCTCACTCATTCCTGGTGGGCTCAATCAGAGTCGAGACTGCTTTCGTCTCGCCGCCACAACCAACAACGCCAGCCTCCACCGCTCCTCCACAACCCTCCAATGTCACTTTCACCACCCTTATGGTCGGGGTTAGCAACACAATGAATCCCACCACCGCCGCATTCGCCACCACTCCTCAGTCAGCCGAGCCAACTGTCACGGCACCCATAAAGGTTTTTAGGTTAAGACCTAGAAATATTAAGATGTTGAGCATAGAGTCCTTCTCTGATGGGGTCTCTAGCGACTCTAACACTACCTTCGATCTAAATTTTAATGCCAAGAAGGTAGCCATAGAGGAGCCTGACTCTGATTCAGGGGAAACATAAATGTTGGCTAAGAGATTGCAGCACCTGTAGCGCAAGAGGGTCGAGCAAGCCATCGAGCCACCTCTAGAGGAAGATGATTGAGAGATGGATGAGGTCTCTCAAGTCATCCTAACTCCACCTCCCACTCAACCCAAAAAGAAGAAGATGGTAGTTTCCCCACAACTGATACGATCCTAGTTGTGTAGGATACGTAGCACGTACTTTATGATCAAGTTCAAGGCTTGGATTTCGAATTGTGGAAAGATAGACTCAACAAGAATATGTAACCCTGCTAACAACCTGTGCTAGCCAACTTAAAAAAATCAAGTGAGGTTCTTGATCGAATCTCTAACCCTATATTCAACTTATGAATATCAACCTAGAGTAGACGAAATAATGGGATGAACTTTCGATTTTACTTGCTAACCTATCAAGCGTTAGGACTCAATAAGGCACAAGGTTCACGCATGAACTATTGAGAAACATTCTCTGGATTTAATTTATCAAAAAAAGGTCTCAAAAAAATACAATGAGTTTTTCGCTCCTTATATAAGCATACGCGAAACCTACTAAGAGTAGAATTACAAATACTATCCTACTTCTACTCGAACTTCTACTTAAATAATTAATTAAACTAATTACATAATATCTCTAGAAGTCCTAAACCAATAAAATAATGAATCGCACGGCCGGAATAAAAGTTGGTATGATTGCTCAAGTCAGACGGCCTAGGCGCACTCCTTGCGCAAGAAAAAGTTGACTCGTGCTAGCTCCTAAACAGCTCCCTGACATCCCAAATGGTCTTGTATTTCACCCAGGGCTTGCTAATTATCGTCTATGCCCAAGATGGCTCGGGCGTCAAAATCATAGGCAATGTCAAGCGCGTATAGTGCGACCATGAGCAGCGTCACAAGCCGTGGGGCTTTCTCTGCAGCATAACCTCCTCGATGAGTGCCTCGCACTGTAATTCCTTATGGATGAATTGTGATAACCTCGCTTGGATCTCCTTGCCTCTCGCACGAGTCATGGGTCTAACGGCGGCAATGGCACTGCGTACGCATGCGATGTGCTAGGGTTGGTGCGAGGATTCGCATCAATAGCAGGTGTGGAGAAGAAATCTGGGAAATGACCTGCCCTAGAGGATGCAACAGACACATCTCTCCAAGGGTCCAAGAAAGCACAAAGCTACTTCTAGGGATAAAATCAACTCCGAGCTTGGGCATGTAACCTTTCCTCTTTCCACTCTTAAGGGTCATTTAACATTTCACAATCAAGCCTTTTATGATAAAATGAATTCATTGCTTACTATTGTTATGCCTCTTTGTGCTCTTTGGATTATGCATTGTTAGAAAAACTAGGATTGCATGATATGATACGAGCGTGGACCCGTACATCGCCAATGAAAGGCCTCCCGCGTGGCTTAGCTAGCTGCATACCGTTAGGGCTCTAGCGGTATGCCGCTAAGACATTGTCTTAGCCTTCTCATCGTGCACACGCGGGGACGCTTGGCCACATGGGAGGCCTTTCATTGGCGATGTACGGATCCACGCTCATATCATGATAGGATCCGTAGATTTATTTCTAATATAGGTTGGGAGGTCTTCTTTGATCTCCAACGCCTTGCTTTTATGGAACTCTACCAACGCCTTATTTTATGGAACTCTACATAGAGTTCTATACATCTTTTAGGTTTGACAATGAGGAATTAAGAAGTATGAATTAAGGTGCTCCCTTAATGGTCAAATTTAGGAGAAGGGGTTTCCTTTGATGAATACAGGTTTTATAGTCAAGGTGGAGCAAATCTTCAGTCATAAGAAGAAAATTAACTACAAATTCGCTCTACAAGATGCTCAAGGAAACCCTATTCTACCCCCTAGTGAAGATTATCCCACACCTACTGCAGCTCCTTAACCTGCACCAACACCTGCCCCTACTGCTGCAAGTTCCTCCAATCCAGACTCCATCTCTGTGGCAGCTCTTGCCAACAGGACAGAGCATCTCTGTTAGCTCTTGAGCTCCAACAAAAGACTGCAAGGGGTCTGCTAGAAGAATTAGCAAGACAACACAAACTCCAAATGCACATGTTGCACTGCATGCAATAGTTTGGTGTCAGCCTCAATATCCCAGGATTTCCAATTCTAGGCCTTGATGACGCTGATGAGCAGGATCCTCTTGTGCCACCTACCTGATGATCCCTCCCCAGGTTTTATCCTTCCTCTCCCCTTTTCTATTTTCTCACTGTACTCATATTGAGGACACTATGACATTTAGTGTAGGGGGTGATTTGTAGATTCTTTCTAATTCAGCATACTTTTGATGAACTGCTGCAATTTATTTATTTTGATGTATATATTGCTACACACTTTTTCTCTTTGTTTTCAAATTGTTTGCTCAAAATTCCCTCAAGTACATAGTTTTCAAACCTCATATCTAAATCAAACCAACATACATTGCATAGATCACAGAAATGAGCATTTACACACCACACATCATCAATGAAAAACACATGTCAATTCTTATATCAATTTACTTGCACATATTCTAATGATGATCAACTATAAACTCTATGTGAAATTTGAGCCTTATTTTCCTTGATTGTGTGGATATATGTATTGTATAGATCATGACATTGCATTACACCTTAAGTAAACATGCCCTGAGACTTGGGAAAATAATAATATGATAGAGGACATTTGTTAAAATTGTTTGAGACTTTTTTTATGAATAAACTTATTTTGTTGCCCATTGTCAACCCTTTGAACCTATTTCAAACTTTTCTTGATTACCCTTTGTACTTATCTAAAATCTAGCAGGCATTCCAATAGTAAATAAAGTTTGCGAACCTCACTAATTGATAGGCAGAACATAGATTGACTTTGTGATGGGTATGCTATGATATAACAATAAAAAAATAGGTCAAATAAAAAATGAAAAATTGTACATAATCCTCATGCTCACTACAAAATATTGTCTTAAAATAAATAAATAAATAAGCAGCAACATTCCAATGAATAAGTATGGGGTTATTTTTCTAGAAGGAATGAGAAAACTTTTAAAGTTCTGATTTTTCATGAAAAGAATTTGTGGATTAAAAGAGTAGTTTCTCACTTCTAGGTCTTACCTTGGGAATTTTTCTGAAGAATAATTGTCGGTATGCCTGCTTGAATTTTCTCCTCCTTCTGCTACACTCTCTCTTTTATTCCTTACTTCCATTGACTGGCATACCCAACCTAAACCCACCATAAAAGTCCTCTTGATTAGTAATTTTCCATGCAAGTTAAGATCTGACTCTTGGTTGTGTGCCTGCATACAGGTTAAAGATAAATTTCGTCCTTTAACTTTCTAAAATTTCTTGATCTAGTCTCGGATCTTTATTCTAGTATACCATCTTATCTAAACTCTCCAATTTTTCTTAAGTCTTCCCATCTAAACGGCCGTCACTTTGTCCCGCTGGCATGTGGGACCCAATGTCACGTCATTTTTTTTAATGTGGTCCTCCCCTATCAATTCATGCCACGTGTTAATAATTAAATAAGCACTAAAAAACCTCTCATTTTCTATTACCTCTTCATATCAATTCATGGCACGTGTTCACATAAAGGTAGCGTTTGGTTGGCGGAATTAAGGAGGAAAGTGACTCGGGAATCTGAGATTGCGAGCTTTATTGCATTTGGTTGCAACAAGGAATCACTCTCCCCAGGAATCTAACTTTCCTTGACCGCCTTGACTTTCCCAAAAATAGGGAAAAGTGATTCCTTGGCTAGGGGGAGGGGAGAGTGATTCCCCCCTACAGGGAAAGTTACCTTTTTTTGTTAAATGACATATTTGTCCAAAATTAATTATAAAAAATAACCTAATAAAGCGTCTTCTTCCTTCTCTGTTTTCTAAAACTTCGCCAAACTATATTAATTACATCAAAATTATAATTAATTACATCAAAATTATAATAATTACATCAAAATTAGAATAATTACATCAAAATTATAATAATCACATAAAAATTACATAGTAATGATGTAAATAATAATAGGTAGAAGAAAATATGGTTAGGAACGGGAACAAATCATCCAAAAATTCCCGATCCTAAACTTGTCTATTGTTGCAGTTATATTTTTTTGCATTGCTAGAACAATGTGTCATATTTTGTTATAACAAGGACTCTAATACGAAGGTTATGTCATTTCTCATTTCTTTTACCTGCAAAAAACCATAGTTATAAAGCAAACTCATTTGATATTTTGATTGTTGAAAGATAGACAATTAAATAGAGAGAAAGTCTAACGTATTTAGAGGAAATTGTGTAGCACAATATATATAGAAAAGAATAATTATACACCTAACAAGATAACAAAAGACACCTAACAAGATAACAAAGACACAAATATAGAAAAGGATAAAGTAGTTATTTTTCTTACTTTCCTTGAGGATTCCCAAGTACAAAACAAACACAAGAATGTTACTTTCCCGGGAATCTTAAATCTCAACCAAACACAAAAAACTAACATTTCCCTCAATCACTCTCCTGGGTATCATTCTCCCGGGAGAGTGATTCCAAGGGGGAAAGTAGCATTCCGTGAACCAAACGCTACCAAAATAAATAGCAAAAATGTTTCTTCTTCCTCAGAGCGCAACACTGCCCCAAATTTCCCACCCATGATTAACCCTAAGAAAATAAGCCAAACCCCAACCTCGAACTCAAGAAAACAAGAAATTAAGGGTCTGTTTACCTCAGGGAATTTTGCAGAAAATTCTCCAGTTTTTTAAAAACTGAATTTTTTTTCTGAAAACGTGTTTACTTCGCCCTATTTTCATTTCAAAAACAGAAACGAAAATTTTCAGAATAAAAACTCATGTGTAAGTTTTGAAAACACCAAAAATCTGTTTTCAAAATTTCTAACTCAACCAAGCATAAAACTGAAAACTCGGTTTTCAGTTTGAAGCATTAATGAATTTTTTTTTAATACCATTATACCCCTCTCATCGAATGGTCGAGTGAACGCAGCCAGAATTCTTCTTCTCCTCTCCTTGCCCTAAATCACACGACGCTCCTCTTCTTCTCCCTCACGCCGACCTTCTTCTCCTCTCTCGCCTCCGTCCTTAGCCTCACGCCGGCCTTTTTCTCCTCTTTACGTGAGTGGTTACGGGTTGCGGAGGATTACCAATCGACAGGCGGTCATGTCGTACAAGAACAATAACAACAACAGCAACAAGATGAAGAGGGAGGGAAGGAACAAGGAGCGGAAGTCATATCTAGTATGCTGAATACTACGATACCGTAATTTCCATTCTCTTTTGTCATTATTCCTCTCACTTTTTTTCGGGTATTGATTGATCATTTGTTGTTTTAATTGGTTTTGTAGTTGTCTTCCTTGTGGGCATGTATTTGGATTGTCTTGTATAAATAAATGGTTAGGCCAGAGTGGGCGCTCCGCCAAGGTAGTTACTCTTTTGTTGTCTTCCTCAATTCTGCTAAGCATTTTGAATTCTTTGAATTTCAAAGACTGGGGTTACTGCCGTGTCCTGTTCTTTCATCAAACTCATCTCTATAATAAGAAGCTCCTGATTCTTAATGTACATAGACCTTTTTTAATTTGCTGGAAAAAAAATGGAGGGAGTATCTTAGATGGAAAAAAATTTGGTTGGATCAAACCAACAATGATTTATAATTTGTTTGTTAACAACTGATCAAGCCGTAGGATTTTAGGGCTTAGTTAAATTTTCAAGCATTTAAAAAGACCGAGTTGATGAGATGCAAGAAGGTATACAAGTGAATATGTCACAACAACATCAGATGAATGTTGTTAGGGAAGACATTGCAAATGAATTGTGGGCTCATCGTAATAATCGTTAGATTACAAGGGAGCAACGAGTCAAGTGGAGTACGTTTGCTATGTAATTTTTTTATCAATTACTATATTAGTAGATTGCTTTTATTTTCATGTAGGAATATGAATTATATATTAGTAGATTGCTTTTATTAGAAGATGGATGTTATATTTAATAAGTTTTTCCTTTTTAAAATGACTATTTAAATTTTCAAATGATTTATTCTTTTCATTACAAATATTTTCGGATTTCCACAAAAAATTAAAACGCGCGAAGTAAACACATTTTCCAGTTTTCAGATCAGGAAATTCTATCATTCAGTGCGAAGTAAACGCGTTCTCCAGTTTTTCTGATCAGGAAACAAGCGCGAAGTAAACGCGTTTTCCAGTTTTCAGAATGAAAACAAAATTTTCAAAATTCAGAAAAATAGCAAATTTTCAAACTGAAAATTCTCCCAAGTAAACGGGCCCTAAGCACCATTTCCTCCTCTATTCGTTGAGAAAATAATTTTAATATTATTTCTTTTGCCAAAATAACTTCTCTTTGATCCTGATGTTTATTTTCTGCATCTTTTAATATTATTTTCCAACATTTTCTTCCACATCTTTCGATCAATCCCTCTGATTCCTTTTTATGCTCTAATCCATCTGATTTATTTAATTTTTAAATTTTTGGAGGTTGCATGCCTTGAGAAAACGAAAATGAAGAAAGTAGATTTACTAGATCTTGGAAAATCTTTCACCAAGAAAGAAAAGAATCACCATCTCATTATTTACTGTATACTTTATTCAATTATACCCAGAAATTTAAAAAAAGAACAAGGGAAAGATGAGAAAAGACGTGATTTTGATGAGCTTGAGATAGAATCAGAGATTTAGTTTGGAATCATTAAGAATTTTGAAGACAATTGTAGTAGAGATGTGAGGATTTGGGGATGTTTCTATTAAAATTCAGTACTTGAATCAAGTGTGAATCTGGAGAGGAAAAAAATAATTCGGCCCGGATTGAAGCAAAACTTAGAGGAGCCTATGGAAACTTAAATATCCTTTTTCGTCTCCTTTAATTTTTCCTTCAACATGACCAGTCATGTTAGAGGAATTTGAACCGTTCAATAAAATTGGACGGATGAGATTAAAAATTCAAGTCATTAATAAGTTGACCAGTCAATAAAATTCAACAAATGGTCAACTCATTAATTACTTCAATTTTTAATCTCATCCGTCCAATTTTATTGAATGGTTTAGATTCCTATAACATGACTAGTCATGTTTAAGAGAAAATTAGAGGAGTTCAATCCGAGTTTTTGGGTGCAACGGTAGTAAAGAAGTTTTAGTCGTGGCACTAGTTTTAGTCATGGGACCTAGTGCCACGTAAGAAGAAAAAAAAATGATGTGCCATTGGGTCTCACATGCCAGCATGGATAAAGTAACGGTTGTTTAGATAGGAGGACCACATTATGAAAAATTAAAAAGTTTAGGTAAAAGGGTATATCAGAATAAACATACGGGACTAGATTAAGAAATTTTAGAAAGTTAAAGGACCAAATTTATCTTTAACCCGCCTGCATACATACGATGAGTGAGAGCATACACCATGATACGATCCTAGTTGCCTAAGATGCGCATTGCCATGATTTGATCTAGTTCAAGGATTTGAATTTCACGTGCGGAATGGATAGAGCTTGCCTTGTACGAACTTAGACCTAGCAAAGACCTGCCTTGCTTAACCTAATCAATTTCAAGTGAGGATCTGATCGAATTCTAGACCTATATTCAACTTGTGAATATCAACCTAGTGGAAACGAAACAAGTGTTTAAACTTTCGAGTTTTACTTGCAATCTACTTGAGCGTTCGGACTTAAATAGGTACAAGGTTCACGCATGAACAATTGAGATACTCTCTCAAAAAGACAAAGTTTTAATATTATAAAAAATAAGCGTAAAAAACTTACAAATAAGCCAAACGACTCTTTAAATAGCAAACATCTAAACCTAGTCGTACCCTAACTAGGGCTACACTAATCTTACTCGTGCAATAATAGAAATAACTTAACTAACTAAAAATAAATAAGTTTAATTAAGTCTTAAAGCAATAAAAATGTCATTCGCACATGTGGGCAAAAAGTTGGCTCAGTAGTCCTAATCGCATACCGACTTACGCACTCCATGTGCGCTAAGGAGTGGACTCGAACCTTTGAACAATTCCCTCGTGTGTTTGACTTCAAACTTGGTCCAGTGATGCAGGACATCTTGAAATATAATATCAATCAGCAATTTCCTGCATTGAACCTCCCTGCTCTAAAATGGTTGGGACAGTCGAGCCGAACGTACTAGGCGCGACTATAAGTAGTGTCACAAGCCTCAGGGCTTTCTCCTCTAGCACAACCTCTTCAATGAGTGTCTCTCGCTCCATCTCCTTGTATATGAGTGAGGACAACTTTGCTTGTAGCTCCTTGGCTCTCGCACAGGTCATAGGTCTGATGGACGGCAATGGCACGGCTGGTGCATGCGCATTAGAGTTTCCGTGTGCGCGCGCCTGTGATGCGTTAGAATTAGGGCTTTTGCGCGGCGACGCGCTAGGGTTTGTGCGATCCGCATCACACTGCACCTAAACGCAAACCATGAGTATAAACACTGTCTAGTGAGGATCATCTATGAATGCAAAGTAAATTGAGTAAAGTTTCACTATTGTGTATAGTGAAATGCAGAATTACCTCTAGGTGTTGTGCGAGTTTAATTTTGTGGTTAATACGCATAATTTTTTGTATCTTTGTTGATTGTTTGGTTGTTTACTATTGCGAGAGTTTAAGTTTTTCACTATTTTAAAATGTTTAAGCGCAAGCATTGTTTAGTGTGGGAGGATTTTGATTAGTTGTTATTTTTGCCACTTTTCATATATAAATGTTGATTTTGTATCATGATGATACTGTAAAGTATTGTTTTTTTCTTTTTTTGCAGAAAAAGTCAATTCAAAGTATTTAGAAGAAAAAGAGCGCAAAAGACACTTCAAGACCAGTTCGGAGCAAAGAGTTGTAGCAATCTTAGGACGTTGTCTCCTTTTAGGCCATGATCAACCCAACCAACATTAAAACCCAACTACAAAAGCCCATCTGAAGTGTAGTAGAACACATCCAGTAGAAACTTGAATTAAAGCAGAAGTTAGTTAGACTTTTATCACTTGAAGAGGAAGAATCAAGATCCTAGACGACTCTTATAAAGACACAAGCAAACAAAAGTTAGGGCATTGAGGAATCCAGGGGGATAAAATAGTTCTTCAAGCACGATTGTTGAAGACGAAAAAACCATCACTTTATTTTGTTTAAGCTTTATTTCCCTTTTATTCTGAACTTCGTGATGAATATTATGAGTAGCTAAATATCAAATTCTTGGTGAAGACTTAAGGTTTCAATATTGATGTCTATGAGATGCAATGAACTTCATATTTTCTCATTCGTATTCTTTCAATTTTTCTTTAATTGCTCATTTTATCTTTAATTGATTTATGACTTAGCTACTCTTAAATTTATTGGGATAAGTATTGTCGGCATAGATCAGACGTGTGTAATTATGTTTTGAGAAAACTCAGGTTCACCTAGGGTTAAGGATCAAAGGATTTTGGTTAAAGAGTTGGGCACCCCAGATCTGGCCCTAGAATAGTCTTTCCCTAGACTTCACCAGTCACTCTAGTTAAATCCTATAAGTGTACCTTAGGGTTGCTAGAGGGATTAGAATTATCTGATAAGCGTATCTGCAGGTAGTTTGATATAGGAGGGGAGCAAGAGTTCTAAGCGTAACTGAACTCTATAGTTGTTCCACGAATTATGATTTACTATTTTAGCATTAATGATCAAAAGATTAATATTGGAATCTTAACTTAAGTCTTCACCGGGAGTTTTCCTCATAATTGAATCCCAATTCTCTTTGTTTTAATTGCATTCGTTAATTGTTCTTCTAGGTCTTGAAGTGTTTTTACAATTTGCTCAGTTCAATCTTTTCTTGGTTTTGAAACCATCTTTATTGCTTTTAAACTGGTCATCTGAATTAAATCAGTCCCCATTGTCTATGTGGAACGATCTTCTTCCACTATCTACAGTTCTTTTAGTAGTTTAGTACTAGTTGCAATTGAATTATTTTTTACGGTATCGACAGTCGATCAGTGCGCAAAGTGCTCTCTTTCCTTGGCCATGCAGGGTTTGATAGAAGGTTCATCAAGGATTTCTCAAAGTTAGTTGAACCCATGTGCAGATTCCTTCAAAAATAAATAGAATTCCATTTTGGGGAAGATTGTAAGAAGGCCTTTGATCAACTCAATCAAAAGCTGATTATAACACCAGTAATATAAGCATCCAATTTATGTGTGATTCTTCAAACTTTGTTGTAGGTGCCGTCCTTTGTCAGAAACAAGGAAGAGATCCTCATGTGATCTACTATGTTTCGAGAATGTTGGATGATGCCTAGAGAAATTACACCACCACAAAAAAAGAATTGTTTGCCATTATTTTTGCCTTAGATAAGTTTAGATCATATCTTCTTGGTACTAAGTTTAGAAAATTATATTTTCTAATCATGCAGCTTTAAGGTACCTCTTGACTAAGAAGGATGCAAAGCCAAGGTTGATCAAGTGGATCCTTCTTCTGTAAGAGTTTGTCATTGAGATCAGAGAAAGAAAGGGCAGAGAGACCTTAGCAGCTGACCATTTGAGCAAAATCTTAGTGGATCAAGAATTAGATCTGGTTAGTGATGATATTCCAAATGAGAACTTATTCCTTGCCCAAGGGATGAGTCCATGGTACTTAGAAATTCCTAATTCCTTAGCAACAGGTAAATTTCAATGTGAATTACTTCTCAAGAATAGGAGAAAACTAAGAGAGACTCTAAGTTTTATTTTGGGATGATCCTTACATGTGGAACATTAACAAAGATCAAGTAAACAGAAGATATGTGCTTGAATTTGAAATACCATCCATTCTAAAATTCTGCCATTAACATGCATGTGGAGGTTATTTTGGTCCAAAATGAACTGCACTTAACATTATAGAATCCATATTTTATTGACCCTCTATATTTAAAGATAGCTACTTGTTGATACCCGAATTTTGACGCCATTTTTAATTAATTTTAGCACTTCTGTTATTTAGTTAATTTACTGGCGTTTTCAGTTGATTTACAGTCATTAGCATTTTTAAGTGTCTCCTCGCATTTTAGCATCATCGTTAGCATCGTCAGCTTTCGAAATCGCATTTTTAATTTTCCGTCACGTATTTTCATTATTATTATCATTATTATTTTTAGCCTTAAAAATCATAATTTTTTATTATCTGGCAGTCGTTTGCTAGTTTTTTCTTCGTTTTAGGTCATCACATGAATTTTAGGATTTTTAGTATTTTAGCACATTTTTTAGTATTTTTATTATTTTATTATTATTTTCATTCGAGCTTTTATTGGACCCGAGTAAGTTCGCTCGGACAATAGCTTGACTTTAAAATGTTTTCCATCAACTAGTTGCTAGTTTTTTTCCCGCTCGCAACGGTCTACAACGTTTTCTGTAATTTTCGGCGTAACATTTTTATTTTTCCGTTCGAACGTTTCACATTTTTGAACAAGAAAATAAACGTGCTAAACGAAAAATTCTCGTCATTCGCTGTAGACGGTTAAACCCGTCATATTTTTCTCTACGCGCTAGTACCTTCAACTCGAAAAGTCGGAATGTTTGCTCACCAGACTCGGCTCGAGGCCATTTAAATAAAACTTAAAGGGCCCTTGATCTCAACCGTTGATCTGGTCAACCAAGGAAAGTCAACCAGATCAACGGTTGACAATTTAATATGCATGATGCACATGAACAGTGCCAAGGAACACGCAGCAGAGCAGACCACGGGGTTACCTGCTCCCATCGCTTCCTAGCTCGAGCCCGTAGCTCCCTATCCCGTCCAGCCATCATCACGGCTCCCCTAACCCCGCCAGCGCACGCTCACGGCCACCACGCGCAGCACCCTCGTCCAAACGCCACGCGATCTTTTGATATAAATACCAAGCATTCTTCAACGTAAAAAGGGCACCAAATTGGCAAGAAAACCTTGCTCTCTCTCTCTCTCTTGATTGATAACTCATTTAGAGCATCGATTGTCCAGTTCAAGCTTTGCCGGTGAGCTTTCTCTCTCTAGCTCACTTTCGATTTTTTTGGCCATTTTCTTCTTTTAATTCGTTTGGCTCGATTTTGAGCAAATAAATTGCTTTCTTTTATGCCAGTAATTCACATACATGATGTAGATTAAATACATGCTCTCAATTTTAAAAATCGTTATCTAGATTGTGCGAATTAATTAGTTTTCGATAATTAACGATTTTATAATTTTTTTAAAATTAAACTCGGTACGATCCTTATCAAAATTCGACCTTCGTACAATCGAGACGCCGTCAAGGAGACGAGCGTTTTGGTACGAAGATCGCGGGAAACGGGCAAGGGCAGCCGGACCTTGGCCGCCCGCAGTAGCGCCGGCGACCAAGGAAGACGATGAACAGTGCCATGTTTCGGCACTGTTCACGTAATGCATGGGTGATGGGCTTGGCCCATCACCGTTTAAATTTTTCCTTCGGACCAGGAACTATTCCTGGCCCATTTTCATTTCTTTTTATTTTTCAATTGGGCCCAGCCCATTTTCAATTCTTTTCGAAACTTCGGATTGCACTTTTTCGTAAAAATAATTTGTATGCTTCGCATGATTAATTTTTGCACTATCAACTGTTTAATTTTCTATACTTATCAACTGTTTAAATTCTTCGCACTTTAATTTCTGCAATTTACTTTCGGCAATTTAAAATCAATACCGCCTCCATGGTCGGTCGCATTTTAATTTTCGCAAATAGCAACTGCTTTAATTTTTCGTAAACTGCTGGAAATTCTTCCGCAATTTATCAACTGTTTATTTTCTGCAAATATCAACTGTTTAAATTCTTCGCACTTTAATTTCTGCAATTTACTTTCGGCCATTTAAATTCAATACCGCCTACATGGTCGGTCGCATTTTAATTCTCGTAAATATCAACTATTTTAAAATTCTCGCAAAACTGCTGGAAATCCTTCCGCAAATATCAACTGTTTTATTTCCTGCAAATATCAACTGTTAATCTTCTATACCTATCAACTGTTTCATTTTCCGCAAATATCAAACTGCTTTACTTTCTTGCAACCATCAACTGTTTAATTTTCTGCAACTCATCATTTAAATTCCTTGCAAATCTGCAAATCATCATTTAAATTTCTTGCAAATCAGATGCCATCATTTAAATTCTCACATGTATCAAATCAGCATTTAATTTTCGTATGCGTTAAATCCATCATTTCTCGCATGCAATCAACTGTCATCATTTATTTTCCCGCATGTAATCAACCCGGCATTTAAATTCTCGTATGCGTTAAATAAATCATTTTTCGCATGCAATCAAACAACATTTAATTTTCGTATGCGTCAAATCCATCATTTTTCGTATGCAATCAACTGTCATTTAAATCTTTGCACTCATAAAATTGTTTATTTATTTTTCGAGCTATCACTAACACTCTCATTTTGTAGATTTTAATTTCAAGCTTCGCTCGAAAGTACGCCTTTCGTTCCTTTTTATTTATTCAACGCTTTTCGTAAAAATCAATCGTACGTATGATATATAGAATTGCTAGAACTAAAATCAACTCACATGAACAACGTGTTTAAAGACTTGCTTAAAATGCCATGTTCATATGATTTTAATTTCTCGCTTGTGTTGACTGCATGTACATGGGGACTTTCGATCCCACATCAGTTTTTTTTCACTTCAAAATCTATCATTTAAATTTGTACTCCGTTAGCAATCCATGATAGGATTACGTAGTAATTAATCTAATCATGCATGGCCCGATGATGAAATAAGAGGGCGCTCATTCAGTCTTACGAAAAATTCAGTCCCATCACGTTACGATCGGGAATAATCAATCAATCTTGATAAACGGTAACCCCGTCAGAAAGATTTTTTTATTATTCGTGAACGGTCATGATCATAGAAAAGGCTAAAGTGACGATTCCTCTGAGGGCCCCCTTTTTCAAAACGCATTTTATCAAACATCTTTTTAAACACCTCTCTCATCAACCGGTAACCATTTTCAGATGTGACTCGGGTGCCTAACACCTTCTCGAGACCATAATACGACTCTGAACCTTTGTCTGGGGTCCAGACCCCTTTTTGTGCCTTTAGTTTTTTTACTTATTATATTTCTTATGCCATGACGATTAAGGTTCCGTAAGCCTAGCAACCAAATTAGGGTGGCGACTTCATTGCATGCTGCTAGGCGTCCTTTTACGCCGAGCATCTGAAGGTCTCAAATTTCATTGCACACTCGCGAATTACTTTTTCGTGGGGCGCGACACTACTCTTTCTGTAAAACGTTCAAATTATCAAAGAACTGGAAGCATCAATTTTAGGAACCAAATATCACTGAATTTCATTTTAGTTTGTGAAATATTTGACATTTGGGGAATATATTTTATGGGCCAGTTTCCCAGTTCAGGAGGAAACATGTATATAATTCTTATAGTGGACTATCTATCTAAATGGGTTGAGGCTAAAGCTACGAGGACTGATGATGCTAAGACAGTTGTTTCTTTTTTTAAAACTAACATATCGAACAGGTATGGAGTACCAGGAGCAATTATAAATGACAGGGGTACTCATTCGTTTACAAGAATGGCTAGGAAATGATTACACAAAATACAAAGATTGATGGTTTATGTTTTACTTGCGGAGTATCAAAGAACCATCAAGGCTTAGAAGTCCACAAGATGAGTTTAGGAGGATAAAGGAGTAGTTATCTCTACTCAACAAAATCTCTCAAATATTTAAACTAATGAAAATATTAGCCAAAGTAGTCAAGCCTTTGATGCTTGAGTGCCTGGACATCGAAGGTTCGGAATGATTCATGGCTTACTAGGGTTGGTGTCGGGACTCCTTATGCGATGGCTGTTGGAGGTATGACGCGCGCAGAAGTATTCATGGTCTGCTTAGACAAGGTATGAGTCATGCAATGGGTGGCCCTAGATTCTCCCAGTAGTTTGCCCAAAGGTTATCGGGTTGATGCAACCCTCACCCCTGTCTCCCGATAGACTCCTCCCGGTAACTTGCAACCTCAAATGGCTCCTGATAACCTGCTCTCTCGATAGGCTTCTGTTAGCTTGAACGAAGGGCTCAAGGTTGGCGCTGGCTTCGTTGATGCTCTTCACTAGGCTCACGATAGTTTCCCTATTTTTGGATAGATTCTTGTTGACTTGCGCGAAGGACTTAGGGTTAGGGTTGGCGCTGGCCTCGCCTAAGCCTCCCGATAGACTCTCGATAGTCTGTCAGCTTCCCGATAGATTCTCGATATGGTGCGCGAGCACTGTCATGACCCGCTCCTCGACTTTTGGTTGATCTTTGCTCATCTCATGCTTGAACCAAAGGGCTAGTTTTTTTGTTTGGCTTCGTGTGGTTAGCCCTTTAGGCTCGGTATCATTGGCCTCAAGGTCTGAGGGGTCCATGACCGTATCAGTAGTTGGTGATGGTTGAGTGAAATTAGAGAGTAGGTTTGACAAAAGGGGAAGGAGTTGGTTGGCCTAACTAATGAGGGGAAAAAGGACTCTTAAAAGAAAGATTAACAAAAGGGAGACAACTTTCAAAATGCGGAAACAAACCCAAACGGATCAACTGGAAAATGACTCAAGAATACACATGAACACCCGATGAACACCAACTTGTGTGATGGAGTTGTTCTTAGACAAAGCTTTGGTTCTCACCTCTCACAAATAGCAAATGATTATTTTAATTCACAAAATTAAACATGGACATTCCTAAGACATTGAACTACAAGTTTGACTCAAGAAGTTAGAAGAGATTCGCCAAAAAACTTGGAGACATACTGTTCACAAGATGAACAATCAAGAACACCAAGACTGAAAATTTCACACCTTTTGGGTTTGGTGTCCAAAATGCATGAAACTTTCACCAACAATTAAGAAAAATTCAAGATTAATATTTAAGACACATAAATGGGGGATTTTTATGGAAAATTATGGATTTTTTGAGGCACAAACACAAACACAAAACTTACAAACTCAAGAGCCCAAAAGCTCCGCTACCACCTAACGCGATCTGCCTTCCGATGTGATGGCCAAACGTATATATCTTTGGGAGGATATAGCTCTATGAGTTTATGACACAAAATTCTAAGAAAACAAGAAGAATATATAGTGGAAATGATGGAGACACGCTGATAGCATGTCTTTATTGTATGTTTTTCTATCTTATTTCTGGCCTTTTCGAGGGCAAGATACTTATGATTTGCCCTTTTTCCTATCTTTTTGCAGATCAGTGCCTAAAGGGAGAAAAGAGTGAAAATGATCATTTTTGGAAGGACTTCTAGAGTTTTGAAGATCGAGGTCTAGAAGAGCAGAGGTCATCGAGCCCGCGACGCTAACCAGACCAATGAATCAATGTCATGCCCTTGACTTCCCTGCGTTAGATCAGAGATCAAGAGCCAAAGGAAGGAATCCCAAGCGCTTCTAGAAGGTGTTAGACGCTTCTAGAAGATTCCAGAATATCCTCTGCCAAGGACGCGGTCCCCCTATGTGCTAGCGTCCTCCCAAGCACTGACACCCTCTCTCCCTTAGCTGTATTTTTGTCCCCTAGCTACTTCTAGCCTATATAAGCTTAGCTTTAGGGTTTTTCTAAGGGGGGCTGACTAAAGACACTAAAAACATCACTCTTTCTTTTACCCTAATTTCTAGGGATTTTATTCTCTTGAATCTTGGAGCAGCTGCCAGTTTTATAAAGGGAGAAGCTTTTCTCCTTTGATCTATTAAATCATTTACCGGTTTCCTCTAATCCTTTTCTTTACTCTTTCTTGCATGATATTTATTATCTACTGTTCATATCTTGTTATGAGTAGCTAAATACCACCTTCTTAGCGAAGGGTGTTGCAAGGGTTGCAAGGGCTAGTGATAATAATAGAAACCGGGGTGAGGGTTTTTCTGTAATATGGTACCTGGACCCGACCAGGTTCGAGTCACATAGCTTCGTGTACGGTCGATTCATCGGTCCTTCTCGTCCCGTTCGATGGTACCTAAAAAGTGTGTCGGGGGGTTGCCCCAGCGTATACACTCCGACGATCAAGTCAGTCGGCAGTCATTACGAGTATATATCGAATATACTAATCGTACCTACCTTAAGGTACATACGAAGATGCCATTATAATCAATATGGCTATAATTACTGTTCACTTTCATAATAGTGAAATAAAGGTTGGTACATACCTGCATATCGTTACCTGTTACCGTTATTGTACATGCCATTACTGTATGTGTGCATCCGGTACCTTGCACCCGTTACTGTGTTGTGCTTCCGGTACCTTGTAGGCTCCTGCCAAGCCTTTATCTGCATGCCGGTATCTACACCCAAGCCGTTTGCCTTGTCCGGTATCATGCAAGCCGGTAGCTGCCATGTCACTTGCCGTTTCTAGCATGGCCTTGATCCCGTTACTGTGTCTGCCGTTTCCTGCATGCCCGGTACCATGCATGACCGGTACCATGCATGCTCTTGTTTCTTGTTAACAAGGATGCCATTGGTTTCCTTCACATGACCAAGCCCATTTTGGCTCCTTTAAGCCCACTTGACTATCTTGAGCCCATTTGGTTCCTTGAGCCCGTTTGCTTTATACCGTCAACACCACAATTAATTACATGGGCGTTGTTGTGTCAAACCTTGCTTGCAGCAAAGTAATTGATGTGGACCCTGGTGTGATGAAGGGTGGAGATCATGTGGTGGTGATCATGTGGCAGTGATGCACTCATGGCCAAGTGAGCCTTTCTTCCGTCTTTCCATGCGCAACGACGATGATGATCAAGTGCAGAAGAAGCCCCCCTCTTTCTTTCTCTCTATGTGTAGTAGAGATGGTAACAAGGTGTCAAAGCCCTCTCCTTTTCTTTCACACAGGAGAGGTATTTATATACCCGCTTCTGGCCGTTACTCAGGTGCTGGACCGCAACAAATGTCATTAACGACGCATTTATGTCTTGCAACGACTATTGTATTAACGAGGCATTAAACCCCATTGATTGCGTGTTCAATGTCTGGACGAAAATGCCCTACCCATATTTATTAGTGTTATTAGTTAGTTAGGAGGCCTAAAGTGTGCTTAATATATTCTCTTGTCATATTCAATCATTTATCGTTTTAATCCTTGCTTATTTAGAACTATTGAGGGCTTGATCAACTGTCAATATTTCTCCATGAGTATTGTCATTCTCTTGGTTATAACTGACGCGAATCCTTGAGATAAAGTAGACACCTAGTGTAGACATCGCGAGAGGTCTTTCGTCTAGGGGTATTTGATTATTTAGGTTATGTGATGCGAGCTTGACCAACTGAGATGTCACGTCCTAGATCTGTCTTGCCTCCAGTTCATGGGAGTTTTGAGTAGTGCCTCCCCGCATTCGTGCCTGGGAGGATGACGAGACGTCAAGGCCACTCCATATGTGGAAACCGGGGGTGGCTTCTACCTACAAAGGTGAGTAGGGAGTCTACGTGGAAACATGACTCCTATAGTAGGTCTGTGCTTGAGTTTAGAATATTTTTGTGCCCATGATTAACTGACTTAGAATGCAACCCGAGAACACCTTTTGCTAAGATCTCTTCCCCTCTGATTTATATCTCTCTTGTTGCTTTTCTTGCCCTCGAGTATCTTTTGTTATTTTGCCCTTGATTGCTTTTTAATTTCGATCCCCCGAATGCCTGTTACTTTTATGATTGCGATTTACATTTATTTACTTATCTGTTTTGTTAGCTCCCATATCTACGTCGATTAATTCATTAATCGACAAAAACTTCCCACAGTGTTTCTTGACCGTATTCTATTGCATTTGCACCCTGTCATACATCTTTATTAACATCTTATTCCTTCAATCTCTGTGGTTCGACCCTGTCTTGCCCTGTACACATTTATTTGTGCATTTAGGCATCAGGAAAATATTTAATACATTTGAGTGACGATCACACGCAGTGGAATAGAAGATACAATAAACGCACAATGAAGAACAACACTTGGAAGAATGCGGTTGAGGTTAGAGGTGGATATTTGAAACGATTGAAACTTGATTTATGCTTGAAGAACATCTTGAATACATGGGTAAATATTATCAAGAACACAAACACTCAATATTAACCAAAAGAGTACAACATCACTCACAATATACTCAACAACCTATCACCCCCAAACCAATGGTCAAACGAAAGTTTCAAATAGGGAGATAAATTTTATCCTAAGCAAGACAATAAATCCATAGAGAAAAGATTGAAGACAAAGGTTAGATGATGCCTAGTGGGCATATAGAACAACATTCAAAACTCTAATTGGCATGACCCCTTACAAGCTGGTGTATGGATAGTCTTGTCACTTGCTAGTAAAAATGGAGCACAAGGCATTCTGGGTTATAAGAGAATGCAACCTGAACATGGAAGGAGCTGATCTACAAAGAAAGTTACAAATCCAAGAGTTGGAGGAACTAAGAAATGATGCCTATGAGAATTCAATGATAGTCAACGCTAAGGCAAAAGTTTACCATGATAGAATCATCTACAAGAAATATTTCTTTCTTAGACAAAAAGTTTTGTTCTTCAATTCTAAATTTAAAATTATTTCTGGTAAACTGAAGTCCAAATGGACCGGTCTTTTTGTTATTTCAAACATTTATCCTCATGGTGCAGTTGAAATTCAAGATATGCAGACTAGAAGGACTTTCAAAGTGAATTGTCAAAGACTCAAGCCTTTTTCTGAAAGATTTAAGAAGCATATTGTGGAGCAATTTGCAGTACATCAATCACCAGAAAATTGAGCCAAGAAATGTCAAGTACAAGACAATAAAAAGGGACGCAACATGGGAGGAAACCCATCTATTTTGCTATAATTTTAAGTTAATTTGCTTTCAATAAAACTGATTAATCCTTTAGGAAAAGACTGATGGAAATGTTGATTTATTCTCTACCAGGAACAGATAAACAAACTGTATAAAGAGACGGATGTGGACTCATCCTTAGACCAAAGGAAGAGTTAGATGTTATTGAAGTCGGGGACAATTTTCCTACACCAAGAGAGAAAACTGCCACCTCATTAATTTCAAATATTATAAAGGGTAGCAATTACTCACCCATTATACTCACAAACTCTTCAATTTCCTCCTCAGAAAAGAAAACCTCTCCCTCTCTTCACCTTCTCCAACCTCCCAGAATCCACAAACAAATACTCCTCACATAGTAGATTCTCCAAAACCTACAACTCATAAGAAGGATATTAAGTCCACCAATAAAGAAATAGGAGCTAAGGAAGAGATCTTCTCCACTGCAATGAAGAAACTAGCTTCAAAATTCAAAACAACTTTGACTGGGTGTCGAATCCGTAAAAAATAACTATAAATTACAACTTGCTACTAAGAAAAAATAAATTATAGATAGCAGTAAGAGGTTCAATCCACAGGGAGCTATGGTATGACTTTTGTGTGAACTTGTAAATTAAAATAACACTTAGGTGAAATTGGTGGTTTTGTATTAAAACTAAAACAGAAGAGTAAACAAAGCAGGTTTCTCTTGGCCAAGAATTATATTCTTGGTCAGGACGACAGATTCAGAAACAAAGATCAAATGAGAGATAGATTCCTAGTAGAGGTTGGCAGCTATTAGACATGAGATACAATCATCGACGCAAAGGTATTTATCTCTAATTTACAGAGTTGTTATAGGATGAAGGTACTCTTATGACCCCTACTTCCCTCTTGTATCAACACCACCTCAGGTACGCTTAGAGATGATGCCTAACCAACTAGCACTTTGCTGGTTAAAGGGTTTACTAAGTTGGCTGATGAACGATTAGAGGAAGACAACTCCAAACTAGTATCCTCAGGCGTCAATCGGGACTGGTTCTGATTAACCTTTCCCCCTACCGTTTCACGGACTTTTGCTAGCGCGTAGGTGTCTACTTAGATCCACTTGGTCAATAATCCATGACCAAAGAGAATGACTGTTGTGTGATCTACTCAATCCTAGATTGATCAGGTTTAAAATCAATAGAAAATACGTTAGTAATAATCACGAGATTGATTAAATATAGAATTAAAGAATGATAAGATCGATTAGGTCTCATGCCTCTACTAAGAAGGGAATGTTTTAGCTACTCATACTCATAATTGAAAGCAAGATAAACAATATATTGAAAGATAAATAAAAAATCCTTCGCTACCAAAGGAGCTGAATGTATGTCAAAGACGATAGAAAACCAGAGAAGAGAGTCCAAACCCAAAACACGGTCGCCCCCTTCTCAAAACCCTAAGGAGAGTATAAATACTCCTAGAAAATTGCTAAGGGCAGAATCAAAGGAAATAAAATCCTAATCAAATTTAAATTGTATTTTGAATTACTCTCTCCTCACTAAAGAATCCCAACAAAGCGAAAAATAGCGGGACGTATCTTCAATCAGTCTGAGATTAACGCTTCCATCGTCAGGGCAGGAAAATCATCTGCCAGCGCCTTAAATTCGTTGTCTGCTCCGTAGATTTCTCGAGGTGACAGATTGGCCAAGCGAATCTATCTTGGTCAAGAGACATGCCTGTGTCCATTCTTGGTCAAGAAAATAGCCAAGTAGTTCTCTAGATACTCCTATTTTCTGAGGCAAGAATACCAGAGCAATTGCTAGCATTTAAGCATTTCAAGGGCTCACTTAAGAATTGCATGGCAGTTCTATGTGTCAAAGGTTTTCAAGGTAAGACAAAACAGTGATGAATATTTCATTTGTAGATTCTAGTGTTAAGCACCAGAATCATGAATCTATATAGTTGGGGGATGTTTAAAGAGTACCAGGAATCCTACTCTTACAGGTATTGGATATGTTAACCCAATTAATTGCCCTGGCAGTATGATATGGAGTCATGAAATAAAGCATTCTTACTTCCTATGTGAACGGACAAGATGTTTAAAGACAAGGTGGCTTCTGATTCTTGAAAACAATACAAAACATACAAATTTATCTAAAAACACACAAAAATCAAAAGAAGATCATGCAGAAAAATTTGAAACATAACTAAAAATTTCAAAGACACTCAAAACACTCAACAATAAATTCACGCCAAAAATAAAGTCACACAAACATAAAATAGTATAAAACCCCTCCCCCCCACACTTATTGGACACATTGTCCTCAATGTGGGAGAGAAATGGAAAGCAGAAAAGGGAAATCATGCATAAATATATACAAAAGAAAAGGAAAGATATGACCTGGGGCAAGTCACTCTGAGTCTGCGTCAGTGTGGAATTGGGGACCTGAGGGCATTTGAGGGATTGGGGCAGAGGAGGAGGCACTCGACTACTTCTTCTTCTCCTACTAGTCCTTGATACGAGCTCGAGGGCTCTAACTCGTATCCGTGAAGAGACTTCACGGGTAGGCCGCGCCAACCATGAAGAAGCGCGGGCCAAACCCTCCCAAGCCATGAGGATCTCCGCACAAGGTCGAGCGTGCAAGGCGCGCCAACCCTAGCGTCCTTGAAGGCCCATGTGCTAGCCATCCGAGGCCTTGCTCTAGCCTTCCAAAGGCCAAGCCAAGCCCATCTCTCCAAGCCCGTGGTCAAGGCCTTTAGTTAAGGGTAGTTTAGGGTTATCCAATGTAATAAGCATCAAGGTATAAATAGAAGGAGATAGCCTCTTTTATACCTTGTCTTTGATTTTTGTGAGTTATCTCCATCAAGACCATTAGTTAACCTAACACATTAGGGTTCTTAGAACCGGTCTTCTTTCCTCTAGCTAACACATTTCGGCTTGATCATCTCTTGATCAATTAAAGGAAGGTTTCGGCTTAGAGATCCTTATAATCACTTGAATGCAATTTAGATACATAGTTTTCCATAAAACATCTCTACATCTCCTTCATCTATTACTGCTGCATTTACTCCATTAAACACCAACAATTATCCATCTAAATAAACACCTTTAATCCGTGCATTTACCACCTCCCAAATGAGACTAGATCCTTCCATCAAGCAACTCACGACTTCATCTTCTAAGAGAAACCGAGAAGTTATCATGTGGTGGTGGAGCTTCAAGGCTGTCTTCTAGGTTGATAAACTCACTTTGACGCCATTTCTACATTTAGAATCATCTCCTGTACCGTAGACATCTATCATTTTGTGCTTAAAATTTTTCTTCTTTTTACATTTTCATGGTCGTTCACCTAAATTGCTAAACTTCATTTTCTCATCTTTTCCACGATTGAAAACCCTTCCCTCACCTTTCCTACGGTTGAAACATTCTTTCCCACCGTAGGTTTCACTCATATTTCATTTGGGAGCTTTTCCGATTTAGGGTAAAAAGTTTGTCTTTTAGTGGTTTGATCTTGAAGAAACACAATTGCTGCAATTTTTTGTGTTTATTTGCATCTAAGTGGCTGAAATATTCATCTTCTTTAAGTGTGCTTACTTGCTGTGTTGGAGCTTCCAATGATGATCCATGAGAGCCATGTGGACTTGCTTGTTTGCTAGCTAGTTATCTCATTTTTGTGCTCACCTCCTAGCCGGCAACATCTCTTATTGTGAGCCAAGCATTTCAGCTTGCTCACTACTCCACTTAGCCTCACATAGTCGGCCCTAAGGCTGCATCCTTACACACCATTTGCTTGTCATACACAGCGACATCACTTGACACATCATTTGCATTGTCATCCACACAAAACTTGACACCTCACTTTGACTTGCCACATCATACATCTTGGCATTTAGTGTTAAAAAATTTTCACTTGCAAAACTACTTGTCTTTCACTTCTTCTAAAATATGTGATACAAGTGACCTCTCTTGCACTCAATTTACAAAAAAAAAACAAAAAAAAAAAGAGAGAAAGGAACTAAAACAAAGATAAATTCAAAAAAAAAAAGATCAAGTTCCTAAAATTCAAAAAAAAAAAGAAAAAAGAATAAAATTGAGTCACAAGTAAGAGACTACATGTGTGTGTGCATTTGAAGTGAATTACATCATTTTAAGGTGAAGGTTTTTGTGAAGAACACAAGTCGGTTATTTTCCCTCCAATTTGATTTTTCAAATTTTGTGAATAAAATTTTCGTTCCTTTTCTTTTCTTCTTGAGTTATCCATTTGAGCTAGCCTTTTCCTTTTAGTGTCTTGAGTTTTCTTCTCTTGTTTCCTACATCTATCTACTCTAGGTCTTTTTGGTGTTCAAACCACTCAATTCTTGAACACCAATTCGGCCTTCTCGATATAAATTGCGTTTGTTTCTTTTGTAGGTACGTTTAATTATGGCTAGTGATAATTCTCTAAGGGGAAATGGGTCCGAGGAGTCTTCCACCCTCAATCCGGCCATGGCTGCCCTCACGGTCCAAATGGCTAAATTGCAATGCCAATGGGAATCCCAAGAGCACACCAACAAGGCCATTTTGGATGCGCTTTTCGCATTGAACCCAAGGACAACCAAACATACACTTCCACCCAACCCTACCCAAACAGCCACACATTACCACCAAGAAACACACCCAAATGACCCTTGCAATACCAATTTGTATGTTGTTGCTCCTCAATATGACAATGTCGAAGGTGTGATGGCATAAAGTGACCATAGTGAGGATGATGAGCAGATTGGTAGTGATACGGCCCAAGCGCCTTGAAGAGCTTGGCCTTTGTTGGTGAGCACGGATCTAGTCTTTGGCGCGGTTGGCTTTGGCGTGGTTCATAAAAAGGGTGTTGAGCAGATGCGTTTTAGTGAAGAAATGAGGCAGCAGAATATTTGAGATGAAAAGGAAATGGTTTATATATGTATAAGCTCAAAGGCTCGAATGGGATACAAGCTTTGAGGGGGTCTTGAAGAAGACAAGCTTTCTCTAAGAAAGCAACGATCCGGCCACCTTGAGGGGGTGGACGGAATGGATCTAAGATCCTCCTAGAGCTAGTCTAAGGATTGGCTTAAGGCTCAAGATGAAAATCTCAAAATCAAAAGCAAAGCTAAAAATGAAGACAAATCCTTCATTTTATAACCAAGATATTTACAAGGGAAAATACCCAAATGCCCTTGGACAAAAGGGTCCTTACTCATGGGCAACGCGGGCCTGCTTAGCTGAGTGACTAGGCGCGGATGGTGGTGCATGACGTGGCTCGTCCGTGGCCTTGGCCTTGGTGCCATGTGTGGGCTCGGTTTTGGTACGTGGCTTTAGCGAGGCCTTGGCGCTGGACTCAGCCGTGGCTTTGATGTTGGGCTCAGCCTCAGAGCGTGGCTTTGGCGCTTGGCTTTGCTAAGGCTTTGATGTTGGGCTCAGCCGTGGCTTTGACGCTAAGTACGAGCGAGGCTTGGGCGCTGGGCTCGGTCGTGGCTTTGGCGATATGTGCGAGCAAGGCCTTGGCGGGGTGTACGAGTGAGGCCTTGATGCTGGGCTCGGCCGTGGCTTTGGCGAGGTGTGCGAGCGAGGCCTTGGCGGGGTGTACGAGCGAGGCCTTGGTGCTGGGCTCGGTCGTGGCTTTGGCGACATGTGCGGGCTCGGACTCAGGCCTGTGGCTGCGAGTTGAGTCTTTGGCGTAGATGCAAAGGCTCCATTGGCCCGTGACCTTCACGTTGCTCTCCTCGGCCCGAAGGGTCTTGATGATCAAGGCGGCTATGTCTCGACCCTTGGTGGTCCTTGTGGCGTAGCCTCACGGCCTTTGGGCTTCGGCTGCTGGGCTCGTATCATCCCCTTCCCCTTCGCAAGGATTCATCCGCGAATCTACACCGTTGCTCCCCTCAAGTCCTTCTTCTTCGTCATCTGCAAAGAAGGGTGAAAGATCAGTGATGCTAAAGGAATGATTAGTGTTGCCGTAAGAAATAGGAATATCAAGAACATAGGCATTATCACTAATTTTCTCAAGGATAAGAAAAGGGTCATCTCCCCGTGGGCTAAGCTTGTGCGCCCGACACTCCTTTGTCATATGGACCCAAACTAAATTGCCCACTTCGAAGGTACCGGTGCGGCATCCAGCATCACGTTTCTTGACTAAATTGGCGTTGATGGCCTCAATGCGGTCCTTGGCACCTGCATGCATCTTACTCACTATTTTTGCCTTGGCTTCACCATCTAGACTAGCACAAGAAGATAAAGGAATGGGCAACAAGTCTATGGGGGTAAGAGGATTAAACCCATAGACAAGCTCAAATGGTGAAAAATGAGTGGTGGAGTGCATTGTGCGGTTATAGGCGAACTCTATAAAAGGAATGCATTATTCCCATGCTTTGGGGTTTTGATTTATCATAATGCGCAATAATATGTCGAGCGTCCTATTGACTACCTTGGTGTGACCATCCATTGGAGGATGGTACGAGGTAGAGAAGAGAAGCTTGGTTCCCAATTTGGCCCACAAAACACGCCAAAAGTGTGCAAGGAACTTACTATCCCGGTCGCTCACTATGGTCCTAGGCATACCATGAATTCTCACAATTTCTCAAAAAAACATAGTAGCAACATGCGAAGCATCATTGGTAGATTGACATGGAATAAAATGAGCCATTTTCGAGAATCTATCCACAACAACAAATAAAACATCCTTGTCGTGCTTAGTGCGCGGGAGCCCTAGCACAAAGTCCATAGAAATATCATGCCAAGGGTGAGAAGCTACTGGTAATGGCATGTAACGCCCATGGTTTATACTTCGGGTTTTAGCACGTTTGCATGCAAGACAAGACTCCACAATGCGTGACACTAACTTTTTCATTTTAGGCCAATAGAAGTGTTCCTTAAGCGTGCTTAGGGTTTTCTCTACCCCAAAATGTCCCTTTAACCCCCCCCCCCCCTCGTGTGCTTCCCGAACTAACAACTCACGGGAGCTACACACAGGTATGCATAATTTACCCTTGCGGAAAAGGAAATCATCATGTATGGCATAGTGATCAAAAGCCCCATGGGCACAAGCAAGAAAAGTATCCTTAAATTCCACATCATTTGCATATAAGGAGGGGAGGTGTGAAAAGCGTAACATACGCGAGTGCAAAGAGGTAAGAAGTGCATACCTTCGGGACAAAGCATCGGCCACCACATTTTCCTTTCCCTTTAGGTATTTGATGTGATATGGGAACTTTTCTATGAATTCCAGCCAAGCGGCGTGTCGCTTGTTGAGTTTCCCTTGCCCTTTGACATACTTAAGACTCAAGTGATCCGTATGGACCACAAACTCGCTCGGGGTCAAGTAATGCTCCCATACTTCCAACGCCCTCACTAGCGCATATAGCTCCCTATCGTAGGTGCAATAATTAAGTTGCGCCGCTTTCAACTTCTCGCTAAAAAATGCCACGGGCCTCTTGTCTTGAATCAAAACCGCACCGATTCCTATGCCACTAGTGTCCCATTCGACCTCAAAGGTTCGCTCAAAATTGGGGAGGATGAGCATTGGGCTAGAGGTGAGCCTTTCCTTGAGCGTGGCAAAGGCGTGTGCTTGCTCCTTGCCCCAAACAAACGGGGCGTTCGTCTTGGTGAGCTTGTTTAATGGCGCCTCAATGGTTGAGAAGTCCTTCACGAACCGGCGATAGAACCCAGCCAGCCGGTGAAAGGATCTCACTTCTCCTATGGTGGTGGGCGCGGGCCACTCGACTATGGCTTTCACCTTTTCTTGGTCCACTTTAAGTCCTTCGGCACCTACAATAAAACCCAAGAAATGTACCTCCTCCAAGAAAAACTCATACTTGGAGAGCTTGGCATACAACTTATGTGCGTGAAGTGTTAGAAATACTTGGTGCAAGTGGCCCAAATGGGCTTGTGGAGAGGTGCTATACACTAAGATATCATCAAAGTATACTACCACAAAATGACCAATAAACGGCCTTAAGACATGGTTCATGAGGCGCATGAATGTACTAGGTGCATTGGTCAAGCCAAACGGAATGGCAAGCCATTCATACAACCCAAACATTGTTTTAAATGCCATTTTCCATTGATCCCCTTCATTCATTTTTATTTGATGATACCCGCTAACTAAATCAATTTTGGAAAATGTTTTGGCATTGCACAATTCATCTAGCATGTCATCTAGCCTAGGAATGGGGTGGGAGTACTTGACTGTTAGCTTGTTAATGACACGACAGTCCATGCACATTCTCCACGACCCGCCTTTCTTGGGCACTAAGATCACCGATACGAAACATGGCAAGGGACTCTCAGATGAAACCTTTGGCCAGCAACCCGTCAACTTGAGTTTGGAGCTCTTGTGTCTCCTTGGGATTGCATCGGTATGCTGGCCGGTTTGGCAAAGAGGAGCCAGGGATGAAGTCGATCTTATGCTCAATACCCATCGTCGGTGGTAAGCCTTCGGGAATTTCATCCAGAAACACGTCTCCAAATTCCTGTAAAAGAGGGGAAATCAAGCTCGGTAAGGAAGGGTTAACATTAGTAGTGCTTAAGGCAAAGAATTTAAACCGAATCAAAATACATGGCTTGCGCATGATGAGCGCATGCCTAATATCCTTCCCTTTTGCCATTAAGCTCACTTTTCTCTCCACTCTTGCCTCTCTAAAGGCCTCACTAGCTTGCTTATTTTTTTCAAGCTTTGTTTTGCCCCTCTCGGCTCCCTTTTCCTCTCGGCTTTCCTTATTCCCTCCTCTCGGTGCATGCTCAATATTTTCATGCCCATTGTTTTCCCCACATTTCCCACTCACTTTCTTCTCTCCACTCCAATCACTCTTTCCTTCCAAGTGACACTGAAATTTTGAAAGTAGCGTAAGCCTTCTCCAATTTGATTTGGGGACAAGGGCGGTATCAAGAACTTTTGGCCCTCATGCTGAAGTTTGTAGTTGTTCCTGAACCCATCATGGATTGCCTTACGGTCATATTGCCAAGGCCGGCTGAGAAGCAAGTGGCTTGCTTGCATCGGGGCCACATCGCACAAGCGCTTGTCTTTGTAGCCTCCGATGTTGAAAGGCACTAGGACTTGCCTGTGAACTTTGACCGTGTTCCCGTCGTTGAACCAATTCAGCACATACGGGTGGGGATGTCTCAATGTGTTAAGACCCAAGGAGTAGACTAGGAGGGCGCTTGCCATATCCGCGCAGCTCCCGTTATCAATGATGATGGACATAACCATGCCGTTGAACATACCCCTCGTGTGGAATAAATTCTCCCATTATGCAATAGAGGCATCGTCCTCCCGGCCTTTTATACTCAAATTCCTCCTTATAACGAGGCATTAAGGCACCTCCATATGGTCATAGTCATCGCTCTCCTCACTAGAGCCTTCCCCTTCACCCCACTCTTCCTTTGGGCTACTTTCTTCCTCTTCCTCCCCTTCACTAACTATCTCGCCTCCCTCCCTTAGAACCATAACCGTTCGATTGGCGCATTCGGCCCTTATGTGCCCCTTCCCTCCGCACTTGAAACACGTGATGTCCCTAGTGCGAGTCCTTTCGGGTGGGTTGGTGTTTGGTGTCACTCTAGGTGTGAAGGTATTTGGTAGGGGTTTAGGTGGGTAGGCGTTCGGTTGGGTGTTTGGTTTAGGTGTTATGGAGCGGTAGGTGTTTGGTGTTGGGGTCACGGTTGCCTTGGTAGTATTCAGCCAAGGTTTCTTGTAAGTAGAAGAAAGGGTAGAAGTAGAGATAGGCAATTGAGATGGAGGTCTAGCCTTTCGGCTTACTTGCCTCTCAATTTTGATGGCGAGGAGATACATGTCATCCAAGGTGGAGTAGGTGTAGAAGTAGATCATGTCCGCGATCTCCTTGTGCAACCCCCCATGAAACGGGCCATGGTGGCCTTGGCCCCTTCGCGGACCTCCGCACGGAAGATAAGGGTGAGCATCTCATGGTAGAACTCACTCACACTTTTCAGCCCTTGTCGAAGAGATTGAAGACGTTGATGTAAGTCTCTCATGTAATGAGGAGGCACAAACTGACGCCTCATTTCCCTTAATAACTCTTCCCATTCGGCCACCACAATCCCTCCCTCAAGTCTTCTACTAACTAATATACGGTCCCACCATTGAATGGCTAAGCCCGTAAACTCAACCACGGCTAGCTTAACCTTCTTGCTTTCAGAGTAGTCATAGTTAGCAAAGATGCGCTCCATCTTGTTCTCCCAATCAAAGTAGGCCTCAGGGTCATCTTTCTCCTCAAAACTAGGCAAGGGCAACTTCGGATTGTGATAGTCGGCCCCTCTCTCTATTTGATACCGATGCCCTCTCTCTTCATAACCGTCGTCCCTCTCACACTCTTGGTGACCCGGTGGCTCAATTGGTGGATTTTGGTGCAGTCCTCTAGGCGACTGCCTCAGGGGAATGTAGCCATTGGCCCTTGGTAAATGTAGGTTGGGATCGGTGTTTCGGGTTGCTTAGGTGATAGTGTTTAGGAAGTTCTTTGGTTTAGGTGGGGGGTTCGGACAGGTGGTGCCGGGTCCATAGCAGCCCTAAGGTCAGCCCACGTGGCGGCGCTAGGTCCTCACTTGCCACACTCTCGGCCACTTCCACTTCCTCCCGATTGGGGTGGTCGAAGGCGTATTAGTCCACATCATTAGGGTTTTTTGGTCCGGTCCCTTGGTGGAAGTGGGTGACGGGCTATTTTAGGCGCTCTTGTTGCCGGGGTGGGGGTTGTGTTTGCGGCTGAAGTTGTGGTTGTACTTGGGGTAGTGTTTGGGGTGGAAGTTGCGGTTGTATTTGGGGTAGTGTTTGGGGTGGGGGTGGTGGTTGGATTGGTGGTGTGGGTAAGGACCCTTTCTCGGATAGGGTGGTTATGGCCTCCATCATCCAATCCATCATGGCATGTTGTTGGGCCATCATGGTTTGTTGGTTCGCCATCATGGTCTCTTGATTGACCATCCTCTCCTCTATCCGTGCCGAAAGATTGGCTAGGACCTCATGAGGTGCGGGCTCCTCCCTATTCTCCTCCCCATACCCACCTCCATGCACCGATTCATTAGAGTCTCCCCTCGAATGAGCCACATTACGAGACATAGTCACGTACCTACAAAATGAACAAACGCAATTCGTATGCAAAATAAACGTTAGTGCCCTCCCTCACGTGTTTCTCCTCGTGTTTCACTCTACTCTCTAATACGCTCCCCTCCTCACGCCTCTCTATTTTCTCTCAAGCCCCAAACCAAACTTAGACCAACAAAACTCTAAGGCAAGTAAAGGGACACGCAAAGAAAACAATGGTAGGAAAAGAAGGCACGGAAAGTCTAGTGTGGCACACGATGTTGCAATGATGCGCACCTTAGACCTAGAGTAGGAGTAATGTGAGAGCCAAAGAAGAAATACCAAAACACAAAAGAAAGCAAGCACAAACTACTCAAGAAACTAAACCGAAAAGTAAAGAACGAATGCAAGATAACTAAGACAAACACTTATGATCAAGCGTCTCAATGATTCAAGCTCAAATGCAAACCTCCACAAGCTTTCAGCCTTGCTTACTATCTCAAGTCCCTTGCATTGACTCCATTTATTTTGTATTTTTTTTTGAACTATTTTCTTTTTGTTTTTGAATTCGTTTTTTTTGTTTTGACTTCTATATTTTTTTTTTAGTGCAAGAGAGCTCTAAGATGTATGACAAGTATTGATTAATGATGCAAGACTTGTAGTGCACAAATGATAAGTGTAAGTGATAAGTGCTAGTGATAAGAGGTGTGGTGCGAGTGATAAGAGCTTAAGTGTATCAATGATTGATAAGACCTTGGGTGATAAGAGCAAGTGTGTGTATCAATGATGCAATGATAGGAAGGTACGATTATAAATGATTGCCTAGGGTGTGTTATAATATTTTAGGGTTGAAGGCCACCGGTTGCACATGCAAGGATGACTCACCAAGGGACTCACACAAAAGGACAAACCGTACCCTAGGACACTTGGCTCATATTTTATGGGATGAAGAAAAATGCTATGAACACCAACACGTTCATGCAAGAAAGAGATGAACAAAATAGATTTAATCCAGCAAAAACACCAAACAATAAAAGCAAAGCATTTTAGATGGATCAAACAAGGAAAAAAATGGCCAAAAATTTGAAAACAACCCAAATGGCCGAAAATGACAGGAACAACAAGGTAGCGATTTTGACCCTTGGAAATACCATGTAAGTGATGAGAGTTACAACTGTGAGACAGCTGGTGCTTTGCTACCACATGATACGGCCCAAGCGCCTTGAAGAGATTGGCCTTATTTGGTGAGCACGGATCTAGTCTTTGGAGCGGTTGGCTTTGGTGTGGTTCATAAAAAGGGTGTTAAGCGGATGAGTTTTAGTGAAGAAATGAGGCAGCGGAATATTTGAGATGAAAAGGAAATGGTTTATATATGTATAAGCTCAAAGGCTTGGATGGGATACAAGCTTTGAGGGGGTCTTGAAGAAGATAAGCTTTCTCTAAAAAAGCAACGATTCTGCCACCTTGGGGGGTGGACGGAATGGATCTAAGATCCTCCTAGAGTTAGTCTAAGGATTGGCTTAAGGCTCAAGATGAAAATCTCAAAATCAAAAGCAAAGCTAAAAATGAAGACAAGTCCTTCATTTTATAGCCAAGATATTTACATTTCATAGCTGGGCTCAGTCGTGGCTTTGGCGAGGTGTGCGAGCGAGGCCTTGGACCTGGGCTCGGTCGTGGCTTTGGCGACATGTGCAGACTCGGACTCGGGCCTGTGGCTGCGAGTCGAGTCGTTGGTATAGATTCAAAGGCTCCATTGGCCCGCCACCTTCACGTTGCTCTCCTCGGCCCGAAGGGTCTTGATGATCAAGACGGCTATGTCTCGGCCCTTGGTGGCCATTGTGGCGTAGCCTCGCGGGCTTTGGGCTTCAGCTGCTGGGCTCATATCAGTAGGCCCCCACGGTAAAGTCCCCCCATGGCCCGTGTTCAAGGCCGTAGACGTTCCTTTCCCCCTTTCCAAAGCCCCGGACCGCACCAAAACCCTAAACTGCCGCCCCATCCCCCAACGCGCACCTTGACATACCTTTACACCAAGCCAATGCCTATGTCCCTCCCCTTCGGCCTAAAGTGCCTTTAGAAATCTGAGAGAGACTTAGACAGCCACCTCCCCATCCTCCACATTATGAACATGCTCATGGTGCATGGCGCTTTGACTATGACGAGCACTATGAGCAAAGAGGCAGTAGGCAGCAAGAGGAGAGAGTTGATACGAGCTCGGATGCTCTAGGCGCACGCGTTCATGAGTTGGTCGAGTATGGCATGAGGACTCCCGCGCCAACCCTCGCAAGCCATGAAGTCCTTCTTCGAGCCCGCGCAAAACATAAAGACAGGGCCCTAGCGGTATGCCGCTAGCTTCGACATGACCATATGGAAATTGGTAGCGACCCTAGCGGTATACCGCCTAGCACCAGGCGGCATACTGCCAGCTCCATTTTGAGATTTTCACACGGGCCTTCCAAGCATCCCATCCACGAGCTTATTGTAAGGGTATTTTAGGGTTTCTTATTGTAATAATTCTCAAGGTATAAATAGAAGGAGATAGCCTCTTTTATACCTTGTCTTTGATTTTAAGTGATATCTTCATCAAGGCCAATTAGCTTAGGTTTATTTAGGGTTCATCTTAGGCTTGCTAGAAGCACACTATCTCTTCTTGAACAAACCAGCCGGGTTGCTCACGCGGGCCTTGTTTCAAGAGATCCTTGTAACTTTCCATAGAAAGGTTGCTTTGCCTTTGTTGCAAAGAGGGTTTTCTCTACTTTCAAGTTAATATATGCATTCCATTTCAATCCATCTCTACCCTTCATTCCATCTATCCACTGCCTAAAACACTCCATTAAAACACTTAAACTTACCTTCATTCGTTCAACCATCCAAGCTGCCAATCTCTTGCCGAGGACTAGATCTGGCTCCATCTTCAATTCGGTCTTCTTCTCCAAAAAGGAAGCGAGATTATATTAAGTGGTAGTGGAGATTCAAGGCTGTCCTCTAGGTTGGCAAAAACAATTCCTTCATACGACTCATTTCGTGGCCGTTCCACTAAATCGGTAATCTTCATTTTCTCACCATTCCCTCGATTCAAACATCTTGTCCTTCCATTCCCACGCTGGAAACATTGTGTTTTTGCCTTGCTTATTGAACTGAAATCTTCATCTTCTTAAGTTTAATTGTTTGTTGTAATTGGAGCTTCCTATGATGAGCCATGAGAGCCATGTGGACTTGCTTGTTTGCTAGCTAAGTGATCACATTTTTGTGCACACCTCCTAGGCTGCCACATCACTCAATTGTGAGCCAAGCATTTCAGCTTGCTCAATACTCCTCTTCCTCAGATAGCCGGCCCTAGTGCAGCACACGTAGCTCCCATTTTGCTTGTCATACACTTTGGCACTCCTTGTCATACACATTGTAAATATTACTTGTCATACACATTCGTACTACGTGTCATACAATCAAAATTTTGGCATTTAGTGAAAAATACCTTTTGATTTTAAACAACTTGTCTTTCACTTCTTAACATCAAAATACTTGTCATACACTCCTTGAGCTCTCTTGTGCTTACAAAAAAAAAAAAAGAAGCAAAAACAGAAAAAGAAAAGAAAGGGATTAAAAGAGTAAATTAAATCCTTATATTAAAAAAAAAAAAAAAATACAAGTGAGTCAAAGCAAGAGACTAGTGTGTATGTTTGTATTAGAAGTGTAGTAGTACATCAAAGGTGTGACTTTGGCAACTTTGCTCTTGACTAGCAATTTTTCAACCTACAGCTTTATTTTCTTTTCTTTCCCTTCTATTTTCGTTTTCCTTTTGAGCTAGTTTTCATTTGTGTCCTTGGTTTTTCGTTCTTTATTTCCACATCACATTTCTACTCCAAACCTTCTTAGTGTTCAAATCAAGCTTTTCCTTCTTGAACATTGATTAGGTTTTCCTCACCTTTCCTTCTAGCCCTTGTTGTCTTTGTTGTCCGCGTGCTTTCACTTGATTTAGAGTCATTGTTAGCTTAAGTGTTGGCTTTTGTGTGAAGATAAGAGTGTGTGTGAGGATTGTGAGAACATTAGAGTGTAGTGACAAACACGAGTGACACGCGTGAGGGAGGGACTAACCTTTTTATCAATATCAATTGTGTTTGTGTCTTTTTATAGGTACATTTCTCTATGTCTCACCAAGACACACCCTTGAGTGATAGTTCGGAGGAATCCTCTCCTCTAAATCTGGCCATGGCATCTTTCACGGTCCAAATGGGTGAGACTAGGTAGAATGTGGCTGATTTGCAACACCACGCAACGAAACAAGAGCAAGCCACAAAGGATATCTTGGCTGCCATTGATGCCTTAACGGTGAAAGTGTCTACACCCCCACCCTCACCTCCAAATTTCCCACCAGCCACAAATTACCCACCTCCAAATTACCTACCAGCCACACATTACCACCAAACTACACTCCCAAATGACCCTACTGATAATAATCGGAGGGATTGTACCCGGGGTAGGAAGGATCCTGGTGATCTTCTCCTCTGAGGGGGTGGTCCTCGCTGCTGGTACACCTGCAAGGCACCGGAGGGGGTCCCCGGCGCAGATACTCCAACGATCAAGTCAGTATCAGTAGGAGTAGTAGTGAGAGAGAGTAGTGAGAGAGTAGTGTCTAGTGAGAGAGAGAGAGTCCCCCCCCCCTTTCTACCTAGGGGGGTATTTATAGGAGATCTAGTAGAGAGGTGTCATCTCTAATAGGTACCGCTTGGGTGCCATGGGGTAACGCCGAGTATATGCCGCTTGAGTGCTTGATGCCGCTTGTGTGCTTACCGGGGGTGGGAATAGGTGCCATATCGTGCTGGATGCCCCCCCCCCCCCCCCCCCCGCTGACGTCGACCACCCCTCGGTAGCAGGACTAGTAGGAGGCGAGGCAGGCCCTACAGTAGCTGAAGGTGACAGTACCCCCTGTCAGGACTAAAATGCTCTGGGAGGTAAGTCAATAGTTATCACAAGCCCAACTGAGAATGAGCCTGAGTGTTTACCAAGGGCTCCATTCTCGGTATCTGAATGAAGGCTATCTCTTCTGCGTCGCGGCAGGCTTGTAAAGATCCTCGAATTCCTTTGCGTCCTTTAATGCCCACGCCGCAGATTCTTGCTAAAGCTCTATAGGCGCTATCTCTGGCAGATAATGCTAAGGTCCTTTCGAGTGGCATCCGGCATAACCTGGGATGGGATAACACCGATTGTAGGGGTAGATCTCACGTGAGAGCCCTTCCGCTGAGGTCGACCATCCCAGGGCTTGCCGCCAGGCTAGGGGCGGCATGGACAGCGTCGAGTGTCCAAGGAATGAGTTGGAGATGCTGCTAGCTTGCCAGAAGTCGTTAGGTTGTCATGTCAGACTATTGCTTCGCTATTCTGGTTGGCTTGCGAGAAAACGCCAAGACATAGCCATAACTAGAGTAGAAAATGAAGATTCGCACTTCATGCAGAGAGAGAATATGGCGGTGATGGACCAGAGGTGACGAGAGGACATACCTCAATCCTCAGAGCCCAACCAAAAACTGTTAACGAAATCGGCAAGAACTATGTGCCCCCAGCCCAACCGAAAACGGTCCTGGTATACAACACCAATGACATGGAGGCAACTGTTGACAAGGAGACAACTGATAACATGGCGGCACCTGACAAGGAGGGCACTGATGACATAGAGACATGCTGATAACATGGCGGCACATGACAAGGAGGCCGCTGATGACATAGAGACATTGCTCACATGGAGGCACCACAAATCACATAGAGGCGCCGCTCACATGGACGCACCACAAATCACATAGAGGCGCCGCTCACATGCAAGCACCATAAATCACATAGAGGCACCGCTCACATGGAGGCACTCGCTCACATGGAGGCATCACAAATCACATGGAGGCATCGCTCACATGGACGTACCACAAATCTCATAGAGGCGCCGCTCACATGGAGGCACTCGCTCACATGGGGGCACTCGCTCACATGGAGGCACTCGCTCACATGGAGGCGCTCGCTCACATGGAGGCACCACAAATCCCATGGAGGCGCCGCTCACATGGACGCACCACAAATCACATAAAGGCGCCGCTCACACGGACGCACCACAAATCACATAGAGGCGTCGCTCACATGGACGCACCACAACTCACATAGAGGCGCCGCTCATATGGATGCACCACAAATCACATAGAGGCGCCGCTCACACCGAGGCATCACAAATCACATAGAGGCGCCGCTCACATGGACGCACCACAAATCACATTGAGGCGCCGCTCACATCGACGCACCACAACTCACATAGAGGCGCCGCACACATGGACGCACCACAAATCACATAGAGACGCCGCTCACATGGAGGCACTCGCTCACATGGACGCATCACAAATCACATAGAGGCGTCACTCATATGGACACACCACAAATCACATAGAGGCGCCGCTCACATGGACGCACCACAACTCACATAGAGGCGCCGCTCACATTGACGCACCACAACTCACATAGAGGCGCCGCTCACATGGAGGCACCATAACTCACATAGAGGTGCCGCTCACATGGACGCAACACAAATCACATAGAGGCGACCCTCACATGGAGGCACCACAAATCACATAGAGGCGCCGCTCACATGGACGCACCACAAATCACATAGAGGCGCCGTTCACATGGACGCACCACAACTCACATAGAGGCGCCGCTCATATGGACGCACCACAAATCACATAGAGACGCCGCTCACATGGAGGCACTCGCTGACATGGATGCATCACAAATCACATAGAGGCGCCGCTCATATGGACGCACCACAAATCACATAGAGGCGCCGCTCACATGGACGCACCACAACTCACATAGAGGCGCCGCTAACATGGACGCACCATAAATCAAATAGAGGCGCCGCTCACATGGAGGCACCACAACTCACATAGAGGCGCCACTCACATGGACGCACCACAAATCACATAGAGGCACCGCTCACATGAAGGCACCACAAATCACATAGAGACGCCGCTCACATGGAGGCACTCGCTCACATGGACGCATGACAAATCAAATAGAGGTGTCGCTCATATGGACGCACCACAAATCACATAGAGGCGCCGCTCACATGGACGCACCACAAATCACATAGAGGGGCTGCTCACAAGGAGGCACCACAGATCACATAGAGGCGCCGCTCACATGGACGCACCACAAATCACATAGAGGCGCCGCTCACATGGACGCAGCACAACTCACATAGAGGCACCGCTCACATGGACGCACCACAAATCACATAGAGGCGCCGCTCACATGGACGCACCACAACTCACATAGAGGCACCGCTCACATGGACGCACCACAAATCACATAGAGACGTCGCTCACATGGAGGCACTCACTCACATGGACGAATCACAAATCACATAGAGGCGTCGCTCACATGGACGCACCACAAATCACATAGAGGTGCCGCTCACATGGAGGCACCACAATTCACATAGAGGCGCCGCTCACATGGACGCACCACAACTCACATAGAGGCGCCGCTCACATGGACACACCACAAATCACATAGAGGCGCCGCTCACATGGACGCACCACAATTCATATAGAGACGCCGCTCACATGGAGGCACTCGCTCACATGGACGCATCACAAATCACATAGAGGCGTCGCTCATATGGACGCACCACAAATCACATAGAGACGCCGCTCACATGGAGGCACCACAAACCACATAGAGGCGCCGCTCACATGGAGGCACCACAAATCACATAGAGGCGCCGCTCACATGGACGCACCATAAATCACATAGAGACGTCGCTCACATGGACACACCACAACTCACATAGAGGCACCGCTCACATGGAGGCACCACCAATCTCATAGAGGCGCCGCTCACATGGACGCACCACAAATCACATAGAGGCTCTCACATAGACGCACCACAACTCACATAGAGGCGCCACTCACATGGAGGCACTCGCTCACATGGAGGCATCACAAATCACATGGAGGCATCGCTCACATGGACGGACCACAAATCTCATAGAGGCGCCGCTCACATGGAGGCACTCGCTTATAGGGGGGCACTCGCTCACATGGAGGCACTCGCTCACATGGAGGCGCTCGCTCACATGGAGGCACTCGCTCACATGGAGGCACCACAAATCACATAGAGGCGCCACTCACATGGACGCACCACAAATCACATAGAGGCGCCACTCACATGGAGGCACTCGCTCATGGAGGCACCACAAATCACATAGAGGCATCGCTCACATGGAGGCACTCCCTGACATAGCGGCATCACAAATCACATAGAGACATCGCTCACATGGAGGGATCAGCCTCTTCACTATTTCGATATTTCATCAACTTTCCTGCACATTCTCAAATGTTGTCTTGCCATGTTAGTAAAAATAGCATATAATGACAAGTATTAGTTGCCCTTAGAGGCTTTCACCCGCACATATCGGGGTGTCGTTGATGTCGCTTTTGCCATCCAAGCTCGTTAGATCCGGCCTTGCTGTGAACCGCCTGCAATATTGACGGGGTTTTACGCCATAAGCTACCTACAATTTGTGCAGTTTTACGCCATAGATACCTGCAATATTGACGCGGTTTTACGCTGCTAGGAGCTACCTGCAATATTGACGCGGCTTTACACTATAGGCCACCTACAAATTGTGCGGTTTTATGCCGTAGCTACCTGCAATATTGCAAGCTTTCACATTCCCCAGGATTTCAATCTGTACTCCACTTGAGTACCTGCATTGTTAGCTGTACAAATACACTAGCAAAGAATGTTAACTTCGGTTAGCTTCCTCTAAGAATGTTAAAAATAGAGGTAAGGGGAAAATGATAATCTTAAAGGTGATAGCGATACCTGAGGGGAATAAACAAGGAGCTTGGCCGTTGTTTAATTTCCGTTCCCTTCCTTGCATTTACGAAGGAGAGTGACATGTCATTGGAGACCTTTTTGATGATGAGAGAATGACCTCATTACATTATGAGGGCTCTTCAAACGGGGTAGATATTCACCCGATAAATCATATCAACCTTCATCCAGGGTAGATATTCACCCGCTAGATAATATTCTGAATCATCATCTATTTCACCCACCGTCGCCATAGGGGAAAACCAAATTAGTAGCGTCACTTTGAGGCTCAATCGTGCCTGCTAAACGTCGATATCTCGCTCCGATGTCTTCATGAGAATTATAGCCCTTTAAAGTATCTTCAAATCGAGCTATTATCCAGAAAATTCCGAGCAAGCACGAAGAAGATACGATTTTTTCCGTGAAACCCGATATAGCTGGAATCACGAATCTTAAACCCAGATTTCGAATCACAATAACGCCCAGTTAACGTCAATATCTCACTGAAATTCCTTGACAATAATTGTAGCCCGTCGAATTGTCTTCGAATCGAGCTATCACACGCAGAATTCCAAGCACGTATGGAAAAGATATGATTTTCCCCGCGAAACCTGATATGACTGGCCAACAATGCACTTTTCTGGGCGCTAACGTTGAAAGTCCTGAGACTTCTGATGACATGACAAGGGCGACAACGGCAGGGGCGACATCTGATAACGAAGCGGACATCTGATAACGAAGCGGACATCCGATAACGAAGCGTACATCCGATAACAAAGCGGACATCCAATAACGAAGCGGACATCTGATAACGAAGCGACATCCGATAATGAAGTGGACGTCTGATAACGAAGTGGACATCTGATAACAAAGCGGACATCTGATAATGAAGCAACATCCGATAACGAAGCGACATCCGATAACGAAGCGGACGTCTGATAACGAAGCGGACATCTGATAACGAAGTGACATCCGATAACGAAGCGAACGTCTGATAACGCAGCGGACATCTGATAACGAAGCGAACATCCGATAACGAAGCAGACATCTGATAACGAAGCGACATCCAATAACGAAGCGGAGGTCTGGTAACGAAGCAGACATCTGATAACAAAGCGGACATCTGATAACGAAGCGGCATCTGATAATCATAGGGCGACATCTGATAGGGCGACACCTGATCCAAGGTCACGCATGACCTCACTCCATATGACGTCACCTCGCCTGACGTCACTCCCTAGCACACAAGCGACATCTTTCATCTTTTTCCCAGAAACTCAAGTATCATTTTCCTCTGACACACTCAATAATAACACACACAAAAGTCAAACCCCTCTCTCTCTTTCTCTTACTTTTTTAGATCTGATCTTACAACAAAGATAATCACAGTCTCTCTCTCTCTTTTCTTTCTTTTCCCGATCTGATATTTCTCTTGAACATACTCTTGAACATATCATATAATAATAAATTATTGGTATGGATTGAGATCATCACACACAAGCACTCTTAAATCACCACTTTCCAGATCTGCTCCCTTTGGTGCGCAACAATAACTCTCAATAATATATTGATCACATATATTCATATCATGGATAAAATCCGAGCAGCCCTTGAATCATAATATGATAAATCCCTATAAATAGAAAAACCAACAGCAATGATGGAGATAAATATGCATACGGAAAGGAGAGCCTTTAGATCTTAAGGAACTCACTTGAAGATCTAAATGCTCTCAATGAAAGCACCATTTTGATAATAATCGGAGGGATTGTACCCGGGGTAGGAAGGATCCTGGTGATCTTCTCCTCTGAGGGGGTGGTCCTCGCTGCTGGTACACCTGCAAGGCACCGGAGGGGGTCCCCGGCGCAGATACTCCGACGATCAAGTCAGTATCAGTAGGAGTAGTAGTGAGAGAGAGTAGTGAGAGAATAGTGTCTAGTGAGAGAGAGAGAGTCCCCCCCCCTTTCTACCTAGGGGGGTATTTATAGGAGATCTAGTAGAGAGGTGTCATCTCTAATAGGTACCGCTTGGGTGCCATGGGGTAACGCCGAGTAGATGCCGCTTGAGTGCTTGATGCCGCTTGTGTGCTTACCGGGGGTGGGAATAGGCGCTATATCCTGCTGGATGGGGGGCCCCCGCTGACGTCGACCACCCCTCGGTAGCAGGACTAGTAGGAGGTCAGGCATGCCCTACAGTAGCTGAACGTGACAGTACCTCCTGTCAGGACTAAAATGCTTTGGGAGGTAAGTCAATAGTTATCACCTACGAGCATTGATTATTATGTCATGCCCTACATACATGACCACATGGATAGAGGTAGAGCCGTCAGCCACCATAGCCAAGATGATGAGGTCCATGGCGCCCTTTCGCACCATAGCGCACCTCCAACACTTGATCACAGTCGTGGCCAATTTTTGGTAGACAGCCTTGGCGTGGCCTTTCACCGAGAGCCTAGCCAGCCACACATACAAGCTACCCAACCCATCACACACCAATATGACACAAGACAACCACCACCGCAAAAACCCCAACTCGTAGCGCAACCGTTGGCACTTAGACAACCACAAATTCCCACCCAAAACCAAATCTCCAATCACCTAGTCGTTCCTCTACACCAAGCCAATGCTTATGTTCCACTACTATATGAGAGACCTAGACCTCGTCCTCCACCTCACTATAAGCATGCTAACAATGCTCGGCGATATGATCATGATGAGGTATATGAGCAGTGGGGTTATCGAAACAATGAAGAGAGAGTGGATAACAACCTCTCGAGTATCAAGCTGTCCATTCCTATCTTCGAGGGTAAGGATGATTCGGATACATTCCGTGAGTGGGAGAACAAGGTGAATCGGCTGTTTTCATATTACAATTATTTTAAGACAAAGAAAGTCAAGTTAGCTATTGTAGAGTTCACGGGTTTGGACATACAATGGTGGGATCGCCTTTGTGTGACAAAAAGAGTTGAAGGCAAACCGCCTATTGCGACTTGGGAAGAATTGAGGTATGAGATGAGGCGTCAGTTTATGCCTCCACACTATCTGTGAAATGCACCAGTGCCTCCAACGTTTGTATCAAGGCCCCCGTAGCGTGAGTGATTACTATCACGAGATGATGACTTGTTTGATGAGGTCGATTATGAATGAGAGTGTGGAGGCAATAATGGCACAATTTATGGCAGGCCTACACAAGTAAATCTCATATCAGCTTGACTTCCACCGTTATGACACCTTGGAAGACATGTTTCATTTAGCATTGAAGATTGAGAAACAAGTAAGTGCTAAAGCGAGACCTCCTTTCAATTCCTCTTCTACTTTTACGCCTTCTTGGGATTCTACATCTCCTTCGCCTAAACACACCCTAGACACTAAACAACCCCCATTTTCCTCTAAACCAAACACCTACCCAAACACAACACCAAGTTCCGCAAGTACACCTACACTTACCCCAAACACCAACCCTAACTCTAGGACTCTACATAGGAACATTGAGTGCTTTAAATGTGGCAAGAAAGGCCATATGCGAGCTGAATGCCCTAATCGAAGGATAATGATCTTGCGGGAAGGTGGAGAAGTAGTTAGTGATGATGATGAGACCGAGGTCACACAAGAGGCAGCAACCGGGTTTGTGCATGACTCGGGTGATGATGATGCCGAGGGTTACACTTGTGTGGAAGTTCCTCAATGCTTGGTAGTTAGGCGCAACTTGAGCATTAAAGCTAAAGTGGATAACAAGGCACTTGAACAAAGAGACAACCTCTTTCTCACTCGCGGTTTAGCTAATGACATGGTGATCTCAATTCTGGTTGACAATGGTAGTTGCACCGATGTGGCTAGTGCGCTTCTTGTCCATTCTTTGGGGTTATCCACCACAAAACATCCTAAGCCCTATGTGATCAATTGGTTTAATGACGAGAGCTCCATTAAGGTGACTAAATAAGTGGCCATTCCCTTTACAATTGGTGAGTATGTGGATGAGAGAACTTGTGATGTGGCAGCAATGCATTTCGGACATTTGCTTCTTGGCAGGTTGTGGCAATTTGACAAGAGGGTTGTCCATGATGGGATCCACAACACGTACAAATTCCAGCACTTAGGCCGCAAATTCATTATGCAACCCTTGCCCCCTTCCCAAGTGTATGAAGACCAAGTCTTCCACATTTGTGCTTCCTCCCAAACCTGATTTAAAATATTAGAGGAGTGGAGTGAAGAAAGTAAGTGGAGAGATTAAGGAAAATAGTGTACATGAAAAAAATGAGCTTGTACCGAGGGGAAAAACATGGCTTGAAAATAGCAAGCAAGCTAGTGAGCTTAAGAGTGAAAATAGTGAGCAAAGGGCACCCAAAAAAGTGAGCTTATGTGTCGTGAGGAGTGTAGTGAGACTTGAAAATTCTTTCCTTATGATAACCATTAAGGCAATCCTAAGGGCATTTCTGTAATGATGACCCCTGCGGAAGACGGAGTCCTACAAGCCTTGTCAGACATCTAAGCCATCGCTACCCGACCTTGAGGTGTTTTCTGGGATAGTCGACATCAGCGGAGGAGGAGGTCTCACGCGTCTCTGGACGCACGGCATCATCCCATCCCAAGGACCTATAGAGTTATCGCCCCCGACACCCACCTCAGAGGCATCGCCCATGACGTTCCCTCAGGTATCACCGATGGCGTCATCCCCAGGTATCGCTCGTGACGTCATCGGGAGCGTCGTCTCACCTGGATATCGCTATTTCGTCCAGATATCGCCTCCAGCGGCCTACAAATACCCTTTAATGTAAAACATCGAGTAAGCCAGAATTTACTTACTAGAACCTCTGCTATTTTTGAACCACTTACTGACTTAAGCATCGGAGTGTCTACGCCAGAGTCCCCCCTCCGGCGCCTTGCAGGTGAGTCCGACGACGACCATAGCAACTCCGAACAACAGTAGTCCTCATCCCGATCGCCTCAGAAATTAAATCTTATCAAATTGGTGCTTTCATTGAGAGCCTTGGTGCATTAAGTGAGCATCCTTAATAGCCAAGCTCTGTTCTACCCAGAGATCGGAACAATTATGACTTCTGAATCGGAGCAGACGCGACCTCCATCCTCTAATATTCCTTTTTCGATTCGTAGACAGTTATTCCCTTTTGCTACTGCTGATCTTTCTGTGACAACACAGCAAATCAGTTCAGAATCTCTAGATCTTTTGGCCAGGTCTGCAGGGGAAGCCCTTTCCTCGTAGGCGACCATTTCGTTGTCCCAAATGGCGGGATCCAGCTTCTCTACTCCTGCTCCGAGGGGATTTGTGTTAAATATTACAGAACACCCTTTTGCGAGTGAAATAGCGGCCCTTCATGCTCGATTGGACTATTTGACGGAAATGGTTGTCAGAATGACACTTGAAATCTCTGGGCCGAGTGTCCCTCCCCGTGTCATGTTCACGCCATCTATTGTCACCGAACGGCCCTTGTCACCGTCGTTACAGGAAAACCTCCGGTCAACTATACCTATAGTTGATCCCCCGATCAATTTTGTGCAGCTCACTCAAGGACGAGTGGAGCCTTATGTACCGCAAGTGCCCCAAGGTCCCATCCCTCTGGAAGATCGGCACCTCGAGGAGGCCAGAAACCGTTGGGACAGTCGAAGAGAAGGAATGAATAGAGATTTGTCCCCTGAGCGCAGTGAAAGATCCAGCAGCAGGAGATATCGAACTCGTTCGCCCAGGAGCCACAGTCGGTCTCCTAGGCGACATCCCACGCCAGATCCGCATAATGGTGGAGGAGGGTTACTTGGGAGAATTCGCAGCCAAAGTAAGAGAAGATGCCAGAAATAATCCCACGAAAAGGGTCGCAGATGACCGACAAGTACCCCCTCGTGTCCCACAAAAGGATAATGCCCCCGGAAGAAGAGGTGAGGAAACTTTCAAGGTAGATGACGAGGACATCCCTATGATTAACATCATAGCGGGAGGGACTCCTTGCATAGATGAACCATAACCGCCGACGACAGCGTTAGGAGAAAAATGCAAGCGAGATAGCGCGATAAAGAAAGGTGAAACAATAAGCGTCCTAGATCGCATGGTATTAGCCTTCTCCGAAGAGGACGAGAAAGGCGTTGTCTATCCGCATAATGATGCATTGGTGGTTACGCCCATCATTGCCAGTCACGGAGTCAGAAGAACTCTCATAGATAACGGAAGTGCAGTGAACCTCTTCTCATTGGAGGTCTACAATCTCATGAAATGGCCCGACAATGAATTAATACCTTGCAAGAAACCCATAATTGGGGTGGATGGGGTCCCCATCCCTGTCACAGGGGTAACTACTCTACCCATATACTTCAGAGAAGACACCTCCAAGCGGTCAGAGGATCTGTTATTCCTTATCGTGGACTTAAATTTGCCCTACAATGTCATACTCGGACGACCTTTTCTCAACCGCTTTGGAGCGGTAATATCTCAGAAGCATTTGAAGATGAAATACCCCTCCTGGGATAGAGTGGTAGCGATAAAGGGTAATCAAAAACTAGCGGCCGAATGTTACCTGCTCATGACTCAAAAGAGTTGCGATAGGTATGTATGTATAACGGCGGACCCATACGAACAAGGTGATCAGAAGCGCGCTCAACCTCTTGAGAAAATGGTGCCATAGAAGAAGCAGACTTCCTAGTCAGCGAAAGGCTCAGTCCAGAGAAAAACCTTCAATTGGCCCGGTTATTGAACAAGTGTCGAGGATAATTTGTATGGAAACCCGCAGACATGCCAGGTCTATCACGCGAAATAGCAGAACACCAGCTCAATGTTGACCCTAGCATCAAACCGGTCCAGCAAAAGCGACGCGCGTTTTCTACGGAAAAAATTTTAGCCGTCGATAAAGAAATAACGAAGCTCCTTAATGCGGGGTTTATCCGCGAAGTTCAATATCCTACCTGGTTGGCCAACCCAGTTCTCGTTCCTAAGCCCAACGGAGATTGGCGCATGTGTATTAACTTTACTGATCTGAACGATGCTTGCCCTAAGGATTACTACCCGCTTCCTCGAATTGACCAATTAGTCGATCAGACTGCCGGGTACGCGTATTTGAGTTCACATGACGCCAACTCCGGATATCACCAAATTCCCATGGTTGTGGAAGATGAAGAAAATACTGGCTTCATCACTCCTAAAGCCACCTACTGTTATACGACATTACCATTTGGGCTAAAGAACGCAGGGCCGACATTCCAACGTATGGCAAACAGAATATTCGAAGAACAGATAGGAAGGAACGTGGAAGCATACATTGACGATATATTGGTAAAAAGCACGAACTTTCAAAATCACCTGCGGGATCTAAAGGAAGTTTTTGATGTAATGAAAAGGCATCGCATGAAACTGAATCCCCGAAAATGCATGTTCGCGTTTCAGACGGGAAACTTCCTGGGCTACATAGTCAGCCGAAAAGGAATCCAGCCTAATCCCTCAAAGATTAAAGCCATATAAGACATGATATCTCCAAGAACCATTAAAGAGGTACAAAGGCTGACGGGGCGCGTTATCACCTTAGGGCGATTTATTTCCAAACAGGGCGAAAAGTGCCTCCCTTTCTTCAAAGTCATACGCAAGAAAGCCCCGTTCGAGTGGACCCCAGAATGTGAGGAGGCATTCGTCAGCCTAAAAGATTACCTATCGTCCGACCTACTGCTGACAAGGCCGGAGCTGGGTGACACTTTATATTTATACCTCGGCGCTGCCGACGAAGTGGTTAGTGCCGTCCTCGTTCGCAATGATAGCCACGCGCACCGCCCCGTATATTTTGTAAGTCACGTTCTGAAAGATGCGGAGTTGCGATACGCCCGAATTGAGAAAATAGCGTTCGCACTAATACAAGCCACTCGAAAAATGGGTCGATACTTCTAGTCCTACCCCGTTATCGTGCTTACAGACCAACCTCTAAAGAGGATATTTCGAAAGCCTGAATCCTCGTGAAGAATGCTAATCTGGGCTCTCGAACTCGAGCAATACGGGCTGAGGTATCAGTCTCGGCAGACTTTATAGCGGAATGCACCTTTACAGAAGATCCGTTAACAGACGTACCCAAAGAGGAATGGGGTGATTTGGATCTCCCATTTTTGGAAACTTATACGGACCTCTAGATCATTCATGTAGATGGAGCTAAAAATCAAGAATTGGCTGGAGCAGGGATCTTTATAAATGGGCCGCACGATATGCGAATACAATACGTTATCCGAATCCTGCAGCCCTTATCCAATAATGCGGCAGATTATGAGGCGTTACTAGTCGGACTCCGGATAGGGAGAAGCCTTTCTTCCAAAGGTAGGCACGATACCGGAAGAACAGGAGACCTGCGTCTAAAAATTTGTGGTGACTCCAAACTAGTAATCGACCAGGTCTTGGGGCGCTCTCAAGCTCGGGAGCCCATCATGGTCCAGTATCTCACCAAAGTGATGCGGGAGCTATTGTAAATAAAGAAAGAAGGCATGCAAGTCAGTTTTGAGCACATTCCCCGAGAGGACAACTCCGAAGCTGACAATCTTGCCAAGCTGGCTGCAAACCCGGAAGCATCCATACCCAAAGGCGTGTATTACCGAGAAATACCTGTACCCTCCTTCATGGAAGAGCAAGTGTCTCTGTGTGTGGAAGCACTCAAGAACGACTGGCGGGTCCCCATAATCAAATACTTAAAACACGAAGAACTGCCTGAGAATATCGCTGAAAAGAAAAGAGTGCTGAGACAGGCAGCTCGCTGTACGTATTATGACGGGGACCTGGTTCGAAGATGTTTTTTGCACCCAACCGCCAAATGTATAACGGAGCAAGAGGGTCTTCAGACCTTGCGCGAAATTCATGAAGGGGTATGCGGTATGCACGTGTCGGGCGGCACCCTGGCCGCACAAGTCTTCAGATCTGGATTCTATTGGCCCACCATCCGGAGAGATTGTCACAACTATGTGCAAACTTGCCCGAAATGTCAGGAGTTCTCTAAAATTCCTCGACGTCCCGCCACTGAAATATCTGAGATTATCGCTCCTTGTCCTTTTGCTAAATGGGGGATCGATATCCTGGGCCCGTTTCCAAAGGCAAGGTCCCAACTAAAATTTGTAATAGTGGCAGTGGGCTCCTTTACGAAGTGGGCGGAGGCTGAAGCGGTCGCCAACATCACGGCAGAAAAAACTTGGCGTTTCTTCAAACACCAAGTTATCACGAGGTTTGGCGTACCTCGTATCCTAATCAGCGATAACGGGACACAGTTCACCAGCTAATTCTTCAAAGACCAATGCTCGAAATTCGGGATAGAGCAACGATTCTCTTCCGTGGCTCACCCCCAAACCAATGGACAGGCAGAAGTGACAAATCGGAGCATCCTCAGTGGCATCAAGAAAAACCTGGAGGGGTCTAAAAAGAAATGAGCTGACGAGCTGCCATACGTGATGTGGGCGTACCGCCTGACCGTTAGAACCAGTACTGGGGAAACACCTTTCGCATTGGCCTTCGAAACCGAGGCTGTTACGCCGGTAGAAATCGGTACCATGAGCCTGCGAGTGGCTAACTTTCGGGAGGAGCTGAATGAGGAAAGGTTACGAGCTAACCTTGACGCGTTACCGGAGGTACGAGCAGAAACCCTCTTGAAAACACAACACTACAAACGAAAGATGGCCCGTTATCATAACAGGCGCGTCAAAGAACGGTTGTTAAAGACAGGCGATCTGGTGCTTAGAGACAAGCGAGCGGCTGGTCAAGGTGTGGGGAAGCTCAGTCCAAACTGGGATGGGCCATATCGCGTTACCCGAGTTATCGGAAAAGGAGCCTATCATCTGGAGACACTCGATGGTACTCCCTTATCCAACTCTTGGAATATTGCTCGTTTGAAATTATATTATCCTAGAACTTGATTTATCTGCACCTTTGACTAATGCCAACCCTAACCTTAGCTAATGCTCGGTGAGAGAGCTCTCTTGGGTGTTTGTGGTTGCTTTTGTGCAGATAAAAAATGCGGGATCCTGGGAGTGAAAAGTCCTATCCTTGTGAATGCCGGTCCTGATCAGATGGCTCACTAAGTGAGGGCACGACCCAACATGTCTTCAACCAGCATTGGGATTGAAAGATCCCTAGTGCCTTCGGGGAGTGAAAAGTCCTATCCTTTTGAATGCCGGTCCTGATCAGATGGCTCACTAAGTGAGGGCACAACCCGAAATCCTTGGGGGTAAAAAGTCATTTTCTTGTACTGACCGTTCTCGTGGAGACGGCTCATCATGACAAGAAACACCTCAAGGAAATAGTAACTCCATTCTAGAAATGAAAAGTCCTCTCTTAGTGACCGGACTAGTGTAGTCGGTCCATCAAGTGAGGGCATGATTCTAGACACGAGGACAACGCCTGGAAGTGAAAAGTCCTATCCTTGTGACCGCTTGTCCCGATCCGAGGGCTCACTAAGATGAGGCACTTTCCAGGCCGATCGTGGAAAGATGGAAACGCAAAGAATCGCGAAATTCCAGCTAGTAACTAGACGCGTAATCTCTAGTGAAGTAGAGCTGACAGAAAAAACGATTCACGCAGCTTCCATACTAACGCCCTACGACGGCAGCGGAAAGGCTCCTACGGGTAATTACTATCTCTTGTAACCCGTTATGCTACTGATGGTTTACAATTGAGAATGTGCAGAATACTTTTCGAGCAACGGAAAGATTGACGATTGCACAAGTGGTGATACTATGAGGCTCGCCGAGAAAGCCGACCCGATACTGACCTCAGCGATATCTATTGCTGAAACGCTACGAGTCTGCTCGAGAAAGTAAACCCATTATGTTATCAGGGCAATAACGGCATTAAGGGAGTTTTCGACAGTGAAAACTAAAGGAAAGACAGTGATAAGATTATAAACTGTTTGAACATATAAAAATGCCTTTGAAGGGTCACAAGTCCCAAGGCCAAAACAATAACGTAGCGGAGGCGAAAAACAAAAAAACCTGTTAATTCCCAATAAGTACGGAAGAGGCGGCAAGGCTTTATGATGCCTCAGCCCTCGGGGTTCCTCCATTTCCAGCCTTCTGCCTTGGCTTGGCGATAACCCGCTTCACTGAGGTCGGCGGACTTCAGTTTGAAAGCCCTCGTGAGCTCTTCACCCTTATACACGGCCATTCCGTGGACCTCCTCGAAGCAATCAACAAAAATAGTGGCAGTCCGCTCAATGTACCACAGACATTTATCGGCCGACTCCTCTTCCAGAGCGTTCTTCATTTCCTCCAGGGCAGTTTTCTCCCTTGTTAAGGATGACCTCTCTTCCTCTAGGACAGCATTCTTGGCTCTTTCCGCTGTTAAGGCAGCATCAAGGGTGGCCATTTTCCCCTTTAGCTCTTGCTGGTTCAGCAGTAGTTGTGTGCATTCCTCCAGCAACTTCTCCTTTTCATTTCGCTCTCGCGAAAGTTCTGACAAAGAGGCGGAAAGAGAGACAGGCTGACGCTGCTCGTGCTCGGTCCAGTAATAGAACTTAACAAAATTGGCGAAGAGGCTAGAGCGCATCGAATTCACCTTGTCATCATCAGCCTTGGAGAGGAAAGCTTCCCGTTCAGCAGCGGAGGATAATATCTGAACAGCCAATAAAGCGGAAACCTCGTCTGAGCCATCGCCCCCAAGAGCCGCTAAACCTGTATTGAGAAAATCATACAAGCCAACCTAGTGAGTCACAGTGCTAGACTCACCCATCGGGCTTAGGTCTGCGGTAAAATTGAAGGCGGTGCCCCCTTCGCCGGAACGCTGCGACAAGGGAACGCTTGAAGGGACAAACGCCAAGGGAATAGGAGGATGAATCTGTGTAGAAGGACCCCCTTGGACGAGGTAGGAACCGTGAGGATGATAGCCCGAAAAGTCCTGCAAACCCTCTTGGTAGTCCAAGTTAGGACCATATGAGTGAACAGCCCCGCCGAAAGAATTGGACGAAGCCCCGAAAGACTCTGCCGTACCCATAGAAACAAAGGCCCTATCAGGCCCTGACTTCCGTGGCAGCGATAGTAGAAGATAAGCTTCCACCCTCACCCTCCGGCCGGGACCTCTTCCTGGAACCACCCAGCACATAACCCATGTCCATATCGCCTATGGGAGATGCGGAAGTAGAAACGGTAACAGTATCCTGCAAAGAACTCAGTACAAAGCACAGATAAGAAAAACCAATGGAACGACAACAAACGTCAATACAAAGCATATCGCAACCAAAAAGCACACTCATGACAACAGTGTTAAGAGGAGGTGCTTCCGAAGAACCTGCCGCGTCCGGAGAAGGAGTGAGAGCGGCAACACTTCTTGTTCTTTTCTTCTTTTTTCCTTTGGCAAGGGCCTTAGGAACTTTAGAAGAAGACGGCTGGGCAGGAGGGGCAGCGACGGTCACGATGGGGATACCTGAAGGAATGCCAGTATCCCCCTCACCAGCCGAGGAAGAGGATACTTGAGCAAGGCTCACGGAAGCAGTAGGCAGTATAGTAGGGTTATGAGTAACTCCCGTGGAGGCTGCCCTCTCTTTTTATTCTCTCTCCTGGGCTCTTTTCAGTCGTCTCCTAACACTTTCAGGCCTGTAATCAGGATCCGTCGCTGCATGGCCACAAAGTAACGTTAGCATTAGTATCAGCGGTAATAAGGAAAGAAGCGACACGACACTCACATCTAACGCAGTCCTTGATATCAGCCCTGCATGCCACATAACGGATGTGAACGCTGATTTCCAGTTGAAGCAATTTGCCCCAGACCTTATCCTTGACGTCTTGGTTAAACCCAGACTACCACCAGGGACCAGGAGCTTCAGGAAGATTTATCACAAAGAACTCCTTTTTCCAAGCATCGACAGAAGACTCAATGTGAAGGAGTTTCCAAGTAAAATACTTAAGAGAGTCATCGTCATAACGGGGCGATATTGTTATCACACCCCGACACTTCATCAGCTTAAAAATCGATTTAAGCAACAAAAGAGAAGGGGAAGCAATCCCCTTATATTTACAAAGTTCTAGAAAGGCACAAACGCAGCAATAGGCATTTGGGGATAATTGGATGGGATTCAAATCACAGGTGACAAGCAATTGTTTTATGAAAGGATCGATGGGAAGCCGAAAACCATAATGGAACATTTGTGCATACAGAACCATAATTGCCCGTCAAAACACTATTTAAGCGTAACGATTCAGGGGCAACAGTGGCATCATAACCATCAGGGATAATCGCATTATGAGCGGCTAAGTGCTAGTTAAGAGCGATTTCAGAGGTGATACTACTAACCGTAATATCTATCTTTTTCTCATCGGCAGACTTCAACTCAGGGCGGCGAGTCTTGGCCATGGCAGAAAATAAAAAAGTAAAGACAAAGAGGATGAGGGGAAAAAAAGGAGATACCTTTAGGAAAAGAGCACATCGAGAGCCTTGAATGGTGGAAGGAAAACAAGACGGCTAGAGAGAGTACAAAGAAAGCAGGATGGTAAAAATAAGAAAAGAAATAAGTATTGCTTTTATAACCCTAGTGGTCAAAGGAAACGACGGACGTTGCAGTCGTTGCGTGAGTCCTTTAACTTTTGCCTAGTGGTCAAAGAAAATCTCCCTCGCCTTTACCTAAGTCCTTTAACTTTTTGGAGGCATAATCTGCCAGCTTAGATGAATCAACAGTCCCCTGGCGGAAGAGATCTGTAAATCCGGTGATACAGACCTCCATGGTCTTATTTTTCCACCAGGCTATCTTTGAAGGTACTTTGGCCAGATCCGCGTCACGGGATGATATCTCTTCGTGAAGGAAAGAGTTCCTTTTGTCAGCCGCCACCAACTCTGCCTCCAGCAATTCTACTTTAGCCTTCCCTTTTGATTTTTCTCGCGCGAGCTCGGCGCGACACTCATTCAACTCTACCCGGGTTCGATCTTGAAGCTTGGACAGCTCTGTTACCTTCGCCAAAGCAGCATCTAGTTGTTCCCTCGAATTGGGAGAGCGTCGAACCTTGTCGCTCTGATCCTCGAGAAAATAGTGCAGCTCACGGAAGTTGGCCAACATGTCATTTAGAAGGCGTGAATGCTGAACCTCAGGGGGATGTCGCAGGAACTCTTCCTTGTCCTTAGAAGAACTGAACATTTGACCCACTATAGAGCCTACTGGCTCATCTCGCGATAGCGGATCCGATATCCCTAAAGCGCAAAGCCCAGTAGTCCCAAAGGATGACAGATCCAACTGGTATGCGACACTTCCTTGAGGACTTTGAGGGGAAAGGTTGGCGATATAGGGAGGAGAACAATTTTTTGCGCAATTACCAATGCCCGAAATTGAAGAAACGAATAAGGGCTGAGGCTTCCTCGGGAAAGAGTCAGGGGGAACAATGGGGTTCGAAACTGGCACGGTCACATCCGGAATACAGGAAGAGATCGGAGAATCAGGGCCACTAGGCGGCAAGGGTGGGTCCACCGCCGTTGAAACCTCATTAGTTTTGGAAGGAATGGCCGAAGACACCTTGACGACCTCCGCTGCTTGCGACTGCGTTAACCTCCCTCAAGGGAGGAATTGGTGGACTAGTCTTCTCTTTTCGAATTTTCATTTGGAGACGCTCCGTCTCGGTAGCTATCTCTTCGCTATCATCATCGGTCGACTCCACCGCGAAATTGGTTTTTCTCGCCCTAAGCTTCATTCATTGGGCAAGAGTGGCTTGACGTAGCTCGGGACCGGTATCCATGCTCTCACTATCGCTGTCGACTATTCCAGTCTCAGAACGACTCGGAATCACTCCCCTACCCCGAGGCGGCAACCAATTCTCAACAAAACGAGAAGGTCGAGCGGAAGCACTACGCGTTACGACGGTCTTAGCTCTCCTTCCCCTCGGCGGAATAGTCGAACGGCTGGAGCTCTCAGGTGGCAGGGAAGGGGGCAATGTTTGAAGCGGCACTACGTTCAGAGGGATGTTAGTTCCTCCAGAAGAACAACCCTCAGCGCTACCTGCCAGCGAAAACATATTAATATAGCAAGCAAATTGAAGCGATAACGTGGCCAAAGAAAAACTCACCAACGGCACACTCTTTCAAGGGCCTAAACCGAGCAAATTCCCGAATGCGGAAAGGCCCTTCTATCTCTAACAAGGCGTTAACATGGGACATGTCGATACTAGACAACACTTCTGGTGTTTTCCTAGCGGCACCGGTAATCTCTCGGTTAAAACCCCCACGACACCAGCGAGATGGCAGGCGAAGGGTAAAGAAGCCATTTTTCCAGTTGCCTACGTTGTCCTCAAAACCTTGAAAGTTCCACCAGAAAAACCGCACGATGGCATCATTCCATCTTGGGGTGATGTCCACCAAGCAGTCGCGGCAGCTCAGGCTGAAAAACGTGCGGAACAGATCGAGGGAGGGAGTGAAAATATGCTTCATCTCGCACGCTCGAAGAAAGGCATAAATCCCACTCCAGGAAGATGGAGTTATTTGAACAAGATTGAGATCGTAATGATTTAACAGCTTCATCAGAGAAGTATGGATCGGAAGATGAAATCCGTAGAGGAACATCTTGAAATAAACCACCCGGAACGTTACCCACGTGGCATCATGAAGCCGGATATCCTTCGTAGGGATATGAAGGCGGCAGCCCAAGGGAAAGGTGATACTGTTCTCCTCTAGCTCTGCTCTCAAAACCTCACTACAATAAAAAATACTACGAGCTCTCCTAGCCTCGAGATCTATGGGATTCTCAGTGCCCGCAGCGGCTCTAATATGAGACATAAGGGACTGGAAAATTAAACTACGACGAGAAGGGAACAAAATACCTGGGTAGGAAGCCAGTAAATAGGCCGTCGACTCCGGCGAGCAGTTGCAGAAACTCCTCTTGAGTAGGAAGAAGCACAGAAGAAAGAGAAAGTGCGAAAATTTTTAAAGTATTGGCAAAAATAATAAAAGAGAACAGCAGTTCCCTTATAAAGATCGAACTTGAAGAAAAAACAGCCTGTAAAAGTGAGACATGTGCGGAGCAGAAAGCGACGCGTGGATAGTCATTTATGTCTGTAGGAGAAGACGGTTACTGAAAACCAAAAGACGGTTGCCCCCAACAGTAACTATCCCCCTGCAACAACCCTTTACGCTTGAAGAAATAACGCGTGAAGGCGATAGGGGCACAAAAGAAAAAGTGAAGCGTTATCTTATTCATTTTGAACAGCCAAACGGCATCTACAAAGAAGCAAGACAAACTAAACTAATCACCATCAGACCAAGTGATACCATAGCAATAGACTATATCATCATCTGAGAATGATAGCTCCCTACTAATGAGAGGGAAAGGCTCATCAACCCTTTTTCCTATGCGTATCATTGATCGACCTGACTCCTCCTCAGCAGCTGACATCACTATTTCCTCACCCCCGCTGGCAGAAAGAGCCCTATTTGGTGAAAGGTGAGAAAGAAGAGATGGTTCTTTCCCCTTTTGAACAGAAAGGGCGGAAGAAATAGAAAGCGCTTCAGGCACCTTTAAGGCGTTTTTCCTCAGCCTTTTGCGACCCACCGGCGGACGAACGGTCTCCAGGGGGGTGACGGAGGAGGACTGTCAAATCTGGTGAAGTCGGAGGAGTTGGCAGAGAATCCCGCGCAGCAGTATCCAAAAAATGAGAATCAGACATAAGATCACAGGCAACCTGTCAAGAGAAAAGCAAACAAGAAGGTGAATGGAAATAGGGGGAAAAAGAATCCCATTAAATAGCCAGAGGAGGGGGGAAAGCTTTTAATTATCCGATGCGACTCTTGAGAATTGACACGTGTACAACCTGGAGTGTCAATCTAGATTTGCAGTCACGCCTGTTGAAATCTCCCATAGATCGAGGAAAACCGAAAATTAGCCCAATCGGTTGACACCGAAGCGGCGGCATGGAATCAATACAAAACTGTTAGCGAGAAAACCGTCATGCAAAAACCGTATGATAACTGACTCGTTTTCGGTTGGGCTTGGGAAGCCACCAACCAAAAAGAGACAAATGACGCGTTGAAGAAGAAAAGTGGCAAGCGGCGTAATAAAGACAGTTTATTTAGTATGGCCTAACGGCCGAAAAGTACAGTTGCGTAAAATAGAAAAAGAGAACAGGTTCAAAGGGAGCCGCCAACATCAGGCGTCAGAGCCAGCATCCTCGGGCACCCCGGGAATATCTCTCAGGGAATCCATGACCAGAGTGACATCAGCAGAAGTGACCCTCATTCCCTTCAAGTAACACCCCAGCATATCCTTGCGCTGCTGCAGCATGGCGATCACCACTTGAATCCGAGCGATGGAGGTGGCTAGCTTCGACACGCCCTCTAAAGGATTGAAGTCCTCTAGAGATGTAGCTCCCAGCCTAGAATGGAGTGGGGTCAGCATCCCTTGTAACTCCAAGATGTCCTCGGAGATCTTGATCAGCATGTTCTCCAGGAACCCGACATCACCATTATTGAGGTTCTTGAGAGTATGGCCCTTGGAAAGGAGGAAATTTTTAGTCAGATGATCCATGATGCAAATTGCAAAAGAAAAAGATGAGGAGAGCGTGAGTAGAGAAAGCTCTCATATTTATAGGCTCTGAAAAAAGGGCCTTCGGGAAAAAGGAGGCCCTCAAAAGACGAGCCGTCCTGTTACCCTCAAAGACCGATAGACCTGAAGCAGAAACGAGGGTCGATGTTCGTATACTGCTAACGATGCAGATATTCGAGAGGAGCACGAGATAGAATCCTAGAAAACGCCGAGGACCGCGATATTACGGGTGGCCATGACGTCAAAGCCGTACGAAGGTAGCCACAGTGTAAGGCCGCGTCGATGTCGCAGGTAGCTCCTAGCAGTGTAAAGCCTCGCCGATATCGCAGGTATCTAGTGGTATAAAGTCGCACAGATCGTAGGCAGCTGATGGCATAAAACTGCATCAATATCACTATTTCCGTGGGTGGAGAGGAAAGAAAGAACCCGCATGTTCTCAAAATCCCTGTAAGTACAAAGTTTACTAATGTCTCCATAAAGTACCTATCTCCTCTACGTGTTTGCAGTTCTCCCAAAAGGCTGATGGGCCGGGAATGTGTGCAAACTGACCTCAACGGTATGAACCTGGTCGCAGTCTGCGGCAATGTCGAAAGTGGTCCGTCAGTAACTCTCCTACAGCACGGACGAGTTCGCAACCTTCTAAGCGTTGTCGATGCATCAGGCAGGATAATATCGCTAGGCGATAGCGATGCCCTAACGGCTATAGACGGCGTAACGGCGCCTCTCGCTGATTCCTTGATACCCCATGAGGACAGGTCTTTGGACAGGAATGAAAACCAGAATCTGCTTACTCGGAGGAAAGCTCCAGATTTAGGCGTTGCATGTCGTTAAACCAAACCTTATCAAATTCATCGAAATAGGCAAAGAAGCTCGAAGACCTCGCAAGTATATCGTCATAAGGAGGAAAGGACCCTCTCCCAAGATTCCAGACATGGACAGGGAACGACAGCCCTTGGTGAACACTCGGGCTCATTTTCGGTTGGGCTTATGATAACCATTAAGGCAATCCTAAGGGCATTTCTGTAATGATGACCCCTACGGAAGACGGAGTCCTACAAGCCTTGTCGGACATCTAAGCCATTGCTACCCGACCTTGATGTGTTTTCTGGGATGGTCGACATCAGAGGGGGAGGTCTCACGCGTCTCTGGACGCACGACATCATCCCATCCCAGGGACCTATAGAGTTATCGCCCCGACATCATCATGGGTATCGCCCCCGGCACCCACCTCAGAGGCATTGCCCATGATGTTCCCTCAGGTATCGCCGATGGCATCATCCCCAGGTATCGCTCGTGACGTCATCGGGAGCGTCGTCTCACCTGGATATCGCTATTTCGTCCAGATATCGCCTCCAGCGGCCTACAAATACCCTTTAATGTAAAACATCGAGTAAGCCAGAATTTACTTACTAGAACCTCTGCTATTTTTGAACCACTTACTGACTTAAGCATCGGAGTCCCCCCTCCGGCGCCTTGCAGGTGAGTCCGACGACGACCATAGCAACTCCGACCAACAGTAGTCCTCATCCCGATCGTCTCAGAAATTAAATCTTATCACCTTAACCCGTGAACTCTTGGCCAGTTTAAGAATCCTTATTTGGATTTCACTAACACTAACCCCTCTTCCTCTAGCGTTATCTCTTATATTGTGCTAGTTTCAGAGGACGACCCGACGGAGGTCTTGCTCAACATTTTTCACTAAAGTTTGCGCCTCCTATCCCTTCCTCTTGTAGCACTTTTGTCTTGCCGCATGCTTTGGATAATATGATACATGTACGTTTTGTGTGTGTCACTTCCTATTCTGATCCCTTCTCACATAGGGTGCCATCACACTTGCACATGCCTTCATATTATTGCTCTTTTCATGCTCTAGTCTCACCTCGCACCGAATGTCCATTTGTTGGATTACCTTTTTTTAAGCATGACTATGGGTCTCTCATGATTACCCCCATAGACTCGTGCCCTTGTGTAGGTAACAGGAATAATGCATCTTTGGTGGTTAAACTCTATCGCGCACCGTTGGACCAAATGCTATTTTGGATCTTCAAGTGGCTGCCCAAAGTTTGCCTTGCTGCATTCGTGAGGTTCTCACCTTTAGATTCGAGAACAAATCTCCTCGAAGGGGGAGGTGATGATACGAGCTCGGATGCTCTAGGTGCACGCATTCATGAGTTGGGTGCGCATGGCATGAGGACTCCCGCGCCAACCCTCGCAAGCCATGAAGTCCTCTTTCGAGCCCGCGCAAAACATGAAGACAGGGCCCTAGCGGCATACCGCCTCAGGCCTAGCGGTATACTGCCAGCTTCGACATGACCACATGAAAATTGGCAGCGAGCCTAGCTGTATACTGCCAAACACCTAGCGGCATACCGCCAGCTTCATTTTGAGGTTTTCACGCGGGGCTTTCAAGCAGCCCATCTACGAGCTTATTGTAAGGGTATTTTAGGGTTTCTTATTGTAATAATTCTCAAGGTATAAATTGAAGGAGATAGCCTCTTTTATACCTTGTCTTTGATTTTAAGTGATATCTTCATCAAGGCCAATTAGCTTAGATTAATTTAGGGTTCATCTTAGGGTTGCTAGAAGCACACTATCTCTTCTTGAACAAACCAGCCGGGTTGCTCACGCGGGCCTTGTTTCAAGAGATCCTTGTAACTTTCCATAGAAAGGTTGCTTTGCCTTTGTTGCAAAGAGGGTTTTCTCTACTTTTAAGTTAATATATGCATTCTATTTCAATATATCTCTACCCTTCATTCCATTTATCTGGTGCCTAAAATACTCCACTAAAACACTTAAACTCACCTTCATCCGTTCAACCATCCAAGCTGCCAATCTCTTTCCGAGGACTAGATCTGTCTCCATCTTCAATTCGGTCTTCTTCTCCAAAAAGGAAGCGAGATTATATCAAGAGTGGATAGCAACCTCTCTAGTATCAAATTGTCCATGCCTATCTTTGAAGGCAAGGATGACCCCGACGCCTACTATGATTGGGAAAGCAAAGTAGAGTGTCTTTGGGTGCTATAACTACTCGGAGACAAAGAAGGTGCGCCTTACCATTGTGGAATTCATGGGAATGGCTATACATTAGTGGGATAGACTTGTGGTCAATAAGCGACTTGAGAGGCTGCCTTCGGTGGAGACTTGGGATGAGTTAAAATATGAGATGAGGCGTCGATTTGAGCCTTCCTATTATCTTCGTGACCTCCACCAGCGCCTTCAAAGATTGACACAAGGACCTCGCAGTGTGAGTGATTTCTACTATGAAATGCTCACGTGTTTGATGCGAGCGGATGTGCACGAGAGTGATGAGGCCACCATGGCTCGGTTCTTGGGAGGCCTACACAAGGAGATCTCATACTAGCTGGATTTTCACTCCTATAACTCCTTGGAGGACATGTTCCATCTTGTCCTCAAGATAGAACGCCAAGTAAGCGCTAAACCCAAAGCTCCTTTCATTTCTTCATCTTTTTATAAGCCTGCTTGGAATGCTCCTTCCTTACCTTCTAAAGTCAACCAAGAGACCACACATCCCACACCCCCACCCAAGCCAAACACTTACCCAAACATGAACCCGTCCTCGGCCTTACTACCCAAACAAACACTAAACACCGACCCTAACTCTAGAACCCCTTCTAGGAATATTACATGCTTTAAATCTGGGGGCAAAGGCCATATGAGGACGGAATTCCTTAATAGGAGGGTTATGATCATGCGTGAGAGTGGTGAGGTAGTGAACGATGATGATGAACCCGAGGGTAGTCAAGTGATGGTGACCAAGAGTGTAGTTGACTCGGATGATATGGATGATGATGAGTATACCCGTGCGCAGGTCCCTAAGTGTTTGGTAGTGAGGAGAAACTTGAGCATCCATGCCAAGGTCCATGATAGTGTTTTTGAGCAAAGGGACAACCTGTTTCCCACTCGCGGCCTAGCACACGGTTTGGTGATCTCCATTCTCGTAGATAATAGGAGTTGTGCCGATGTGGCAAGCGAGCTCCTTATCCACTCTTTGGGGTTGTCTACCCTACAGCACCCTCACTCTTATGTGCTGAATTGGTTCAATGATGGGAGTTCCATTAGCCTGACTAGGCAAGTGAGTATTCCTTTTTTCGTTGGCGCATACGAAGATTAGCGGATTTGTGATGTGGCTCCAATGAATTCCAGCACTTACTTCTACGGAGACCGTGGCAGTTTGACAAGCGGGTTGTCCATGATGGCTTCCTCAATATGTACAAGTTGGAACACTTGGGCAGCAAGTTCCTTATTCCCCCATTGCCTCCATCACAAGTCCACGAAGACCAAACCAAGCTTTACAAAGCTTGCGCTGCACTTGTGTTCCCCACGGTTATAGAAAATCAACTTGAGCGGTGTGGAGTGAAAAATATGAGGCGTGTGAGTGAGGAAAAGACTGAGCGTGAAATAAGTGAGCATGCGCCGAAAGGAGAGATAAATGTGAGGTTTGTGAGTCAGAAAAATATCGGGCATGAAAACAGTGAGCATGCGCCGAGAGGAGTGAAGATTGTGAGTGGTAAGCTTAAGAGTGAAAAGTGTGAGCCATTGGCAAATAAAAAAGTGAGTCTATATGCCATAAGGAGTATGGTGAGGCGTGAGGGATCTTACCCTAAATAGTGCCACCTTGGGCGATTTAAGGATCCTTTCCTTGATTTCACTAACCCTAACACCTCTTCCTCTAGTCTTGTTTCCTCTCTTTTGCTAGGTTCCAAGTTGCTGCCAACGGGAACGCAAACAACTCCAGCCACCCAAGACGCCCATGGGAGTCTACGAACATGACTTCACAATTTCGCATTTAGTTTCTGATAAGAGTCCGAGAAATGCTGAACAGGATCGGCCTGATCTGGGCTGGTCGGGAACACTATTCTGGGGTCTTCGTCACCTGCAGAGCGCCGGAGGGGGTCTCCAGCGTAAACACTCCGATGCCTAAGTCAATATGAGTAGTCAAAGTGGCAGGGTTTCAGTACACTATCTTAGGCTTACCCTCTTATCAGAATGGGTGGGGGTATTTATAGGTAAAGGAAGGAATGTACCGACAGGGGGTAGGAGCTACCCCCGAGTAGATGTCGTTGGGGTGGCAGGGAGTGATGTCATGCGGAGTGACATCAAGGATGACCTGGGAAGGGATGCCGCCGTGCGGATGCCGCGTGAGAGCCCCCTCCGCTGATGTCGACCATCCCAGGGTCGGCCGCCAGGCTAGGGGTGGTATGAACAGGGTCTCGTCTCCCTCGGCGGGTACAGTATCCTGGCTTGGCCACTCTGGGGAGGGTGGAGATGCCGCTTCAGTGGTATCAATAGTTATCATATGCCCAACTGAAAACGAGCCCGAGTGTTTACCAAGAGCTATCGCCGCATCTTCCGTCTTGCCTCCTCAGAGGTTTCTGCATTAATGAGGGCTCGACAGTCGATAAAGGTATATTGACAGAGCACCCTCCTTTTTTTTCTGAGTCTATAAATAGGCCTTTCATTTTGCACTTGTTTCCATAATTCTCTCAACCTTCTTCACATCCCTCTTCAATTTTCCTCATCTCTTTTCTTTCAATGGACGAGATCACCAAGAACTTTCTGCTATCCAAAACCCATACCCTGAGAAATTTGACCCAAGCTGACATCGATATTTTGGGGTCGATGAGCACCAAGACTTCGGAGGATATCTTGGAGCTCCAGGGAATGCTGACTCCCCTGCAGGCTAGGCAGACTGTTGTTACCATGGAGGACTTCAGCCTTGTGGAGAAAGCGGTGAAGCTGTCAGCGGCCGTCTCTCAAATTCAGTTGCTTATGACAATGCTGCAGCATAGGAAGGACTTGCTGGGGTGCTGCCTGAAGGGCGTGAGGGTCTATTCTTCTAAACTGACCACTCTCGCGGATACCCTGAGGGAAATTTCTTTCTTGGAGTGGGAGGATGATGACGCTGGGTTGAATGCTTGACCCGTGATGGGAACCCTTCTGCCATGCCTTTCTATGCTCCTCTAGGGCCAGCTTTTGTAACCTCGGGCCGTTAGGCCTTTTAAATAAATAAAATGCTTTTCCTTATTAGCTTGCCGCGTTGTCGATATTTCTCTTCCTTTCATGTTGTCTCGCTTGAAAAACAACTTCTGCTTTCACTAACTGTGAGCTTGGTGTCTCTTGGAATTCCATAACTTTATTTGCCTACCTAGCTCATAATGAAGATTCTCTCATATCTTAACCGCTCTGAATTTATTTTGCGCCATTTTTCAGTGTTAATGGATTGGGCAATGATTTCGGTGCCTTTTGGTTGGTGCAGACTTTCAACAGTTGCAAAACCAGATCTTTCCCCCAATAGTTGCTACCCCTGATTGAATTAATTATCTTCGAAAACATGCGAAAAAGGCAGGAACGCTTCCTCGCCTCGGCTATATATAATGGGTCTCTTCCCCCTTTTTCTTGTTCATCTCTTCTTTTCTTCCTTCTTCTTACTCTGACTGATATCTCCATGGCTGACTCCCGTTTTTTGTATACTGCCACTCGTGATTCTCCCCTGACTCCTCCAACTTCACCAGATTCTGACAATCCTCCTTTCTCGCCTCCCTGGAGGCCTGCCAGGCGTCCTGCTAAGCGCCGGGGTCACAAGAATCCGAGGAAAATAAGGGACAAGCCTTTTGAATCTTTCTTTGCCGATTTTGAGCCTCATTATTTCGCATTACGGCAAAAGGATGAGACGCCACCATCTATTCCTTGCTCTTTTCCCAGGGACAAAACTTCTGTGCAAGATTCCGCTTCAGGATTGGTAGCCCCGACCCTGGAGGAGGGCTCTCGCGCTGCTTCAACAGAGGAGACCGCTCCCGCGACAGGTCTTGTGACCAGGCTTGGCCAGAGACCTTTTAGGATCGACAAGCCCTTTCCTTTCTACAATAGTGGGTCACCATCATCTTCGGAGGATTATGATTACGTCTACGACATACACTGGGCAGACGAGGACTGACGATGCCATGTTTTTTTTTTATTGTTTTTTTTTAATAAAATGATGTAACATTTTTCCTTTTTGCTTTCATTTTGGCATGATGCCGCTTCATGGGGTATCTGTCGCTGGATAACCAATTACCACCTCACATGACCATCTTTCTGGCTTTTTTGTAATTCACGAATCTTTCCTTCGCAAAATCCGAGGCGTTTGACTTTAAGTTTCCTGTCAGGATCTTTCCACGTGTCCCATTTGCCCCATACATGTCCTGCTGTGATAGGTTGTCCTTCTACCTGTCTTTCAACCGCCTCTTTAAAAGGAAATACGCTCCTTCTTTGTACCCTTTTGCTCTTTTTTTATACTTCACAATTCTCTTCGTTTTTCGCTCACTCCGAGGAAGTTCTCTCATTCGCATCCAGACGATCCACCTACTAATTTCAGTCTTCTCTCTCAAGGTACTCTGCTCGATCTTGCTTTGATTTTCCTTTGCTGCTTATCTATCATACCTCGCATGAGATCTCAATCTAGTTCTTTAGTTACCCCTAGGCCAATTTCTCAATATCCTGAGCTTGACAACACTCCTAGCATTTTTACTTGCCCCACTGTCTTACGCCTTGAACTGGAAAGCAATAACATTACCTTCCCCAGCAGTTACCGCCCTACTATTCCTTCTAACACTATGAGTCTCCATAGCCAGCTTTGGGGGACTAGTAGGATACTTTACTTTAAGATGTTTCAATACGGGTTCCGCCTCCCGGTTCATGCCACACTAGAGCACGTGCTGCGCGAGAGTGGGCTTAACCTTGCGCAGATCACCCCTTCCTCATGGAGCGGCATCTATGCCTTCCTTCGTGCCTGCGAGCTAAAAGACATTCTTGTTCCCTCCATTGCTTTGTTTCGCAAGTTCTTGAATCTAGTCTTTCGCGATGGATTTATTAATATCGTTCCAAGGTGGGATGATGCCCTAGTGGGGCCTTTTTGGCAAAAATTTCAAGGATTTGAGGAGAGCGTCGAAGACTAGAAGAGCAGTTTCTTCGTTATCGAACTACCCTCTCGTCTGTGGCGCTCTGACTTCAACCTGGAAGTTGTTAACTGGGTAAAGCCGAGGGTTCTGTCTAGGGAAGAATTAGGCCAGGCCAACGCTCTATTAGAGATGGAGTCATCCTTCCAGATCCAAAATTTTGCCTTGTACAGGCCTTTATTTGAGTGTATCATAGGTGAGCTTTTGAGATTTGTCGCTGTCTTACTTACACCTTACTTACTAACATGACTTTTCGCAGGAGAGATTGTCGCTCGTCCACTTTCCGAAGGTGACGCTTCTCACAAAGTTGTCGCGCCTCCAACAACTGCTCCCTCTACATCCGCTGGGGCTCAAGTTGATCACCATATGCCCATAAAGAAAAGAGCTTTAAACCTGACTCTTCCGAGGGAGAGCGGTTCCTCCCTCCATACTTCCCGCTTCGTGGAAAACTGGTTACCCAGTCGGAAGAAGAGGTCCAGCTCTGGTTCATCAGTAACTGAGACAAAGATTTTCTCCTACGGAGTCGAGGACATGGAGGACATGGATACAGAACTGAGTCTCCGCCCGGCTTCCACGGCTCAACGAAAGAAACTAAGGGAGGCGATCGAGGCTCCAATGGCAAGGACGGCTGCTCGATCCCCCCTGCAAATACTACAACCACCGCCGCCTCCCACGCTGCTATTTCTCCTGACATCACTAAGGAGGGTGCCGCTTCACTGGGTGACACTTCCTCGATTCTGGGGTCGCCTACTCCCAACAATGTTTCCGCTGCCGCAATGATGTCGTCGTCCACTACAGACTCCTCTCTAGTCATGGAGCCTCCTCACTCGCCTATTGGCTCCTGCATTCCTGACGTGCCCTAATCAGTCCCAAGTGGCCCTAGTTCTTTTCGCTCTCCTCCGAAGTCCCCTTGTCCATTGTTTCTTACTTCAATTCGAGACATTGGGAGTTCTGGCGGTATCTCTGCCCCTTCCTTTGTTGCTGATCTCTCCCCTGACGAGCCTCAAGGAGCCCCTTCTCACCGGCTAAATTTGTCAAAATTTGGGACTGACGGGCTCCGTGCCTTGGGTATATCGGACCCCTTGTCGCAAGATCAGCCCATAGCTCTCTTGGCCTGCGAAATGTTTCGCGCCCCTGAGGACGAGAGTAGGCTACTGCAACTCCCTCCTAAGGTTCAGCACGTGCGCGTCATGAATAGTTGTCTCACTGCCTTTCGACAGCTTCACTACTACATCAAGGCCTGTGGTACCCAATCTCAAAACCCTAGTGCCATAGCAAAGGTAGAGGAGCTGACGCGACTCCAAAAACGCACTCAGGCTGAACTGCGCGAGTGTCATGCTGACCTTGCTCGGGAAAGGTCTAGAGGAAAGGCCCAGGTTGAAGCTTTGGAGGCTAAGCTGGTCACTGAAAAGAAGAGAAATTCTTTCCTTCTTGAAGAGATATCATCCCGCGATGCCGGTCTGACGAAAGCTTCCTCGAAAGTGGCTTGGTGGAAGAAGAAAACTGAACAAGCCTTTATCACTGGGTTCACAGATCAGTGTCGCGGTAGGGTCGTTGATCCCACTGAGGTCGCCAAGTATGCCTCCGCAAAGATGAAAGAAATCGATGAGAGCCAAGAGGGCTTCCTCTCCTCCGAAGGGGAGTAATGAGACGGCGACTGATAACAATTGGAATGCTCCTGATGGCAACATTGGGGCCACGGCATCAATCCCGGACAAGTTTCTATACGCTTCCCTGAAATGCCAACCTATCGCCTGGGCCAGCGGAAATTTCCTAGGATGGTCGTCTTCAGCGCGGGGGGATCTCACGCACCTTTATGCGCACAGCGTCATCCCATCCTAGGGGACCAAAGAGGATATCGCTCCCGATAGACCCTACATGATTATCGCCCCAATGACGGAACTGATATCGCCCGAACCGATGGTTACAAACGTTGCCTACCCCTATCGCTGTAAGGTATCGCCATCTTAAGCCTATAAATACCCCCACGAATTCCAAACAGAAGGTAAGATCGGGATCATCTTGGAGAACCTCTACCATTCTAAAAACTCAAACTGACTTAAGCATCGGAGTGTCTACGCCGGAGTCCCCCTCCGGCGCTTTGCAGGTACCCCCGACGCCGATCGCTTCCCATCCGACTAGCTGCAGCAGCCGTTTCCGACCAGAAGAGATCTCGGATCTTATCAAATGGTGCTTTCATTGAGAGCTTTGGTGTATTAAGTGAGCGTCCTTAATAGCCAAGCTTCGTTTAGTTGGGAGATCGGAACGGTTATGACAGCCAGATCGGAGCCAGACCGGTCTACATTTTCTAATATTCCTTTCTCAACTCGCAGGCGGTTATTTCCTTTTGCTACTGCTGACCTCTCTATGACGACGCAATCGACTATCTCGGGACCTCTGGACCTCTCGGTCGGGATCGCCGGAGGATCTATCTCCTCACAGACGGTCATTTCTTCATCACAGACGGTGGGATCTGATCTTTATACTCCTCTTTTGGAAGGATCTGTGCTTAACAATGAAAATCCCTTTGCTATGGAAATAGCGGCCCTTCGTTCCCGCTTGGACTATTTGACTGAAATGGCCACTAGAGTCACGCCTGGTGCTTCTGGATCTAGCGTTCCTCCTCGCGTCATATTCACACCATCTATTGTTGCTGATCGACCTTTGCCCCCGTTGTTTCCAGAGAACCCCCAAGTGCCTTTATCCGCAGGAAATCCCCCGGTTGGTCATGTACAGCTCACTCAAGGAGGAGTAGAGGCTTATGTACCACAAATGACGCAAAGACTTCTTCTGCAGGAAGACAGGCAGCTTGAGGCGTTGAGGAACCGTTGGGCCGGACGGAGGGAAGGAACAAACAGGAGTTTATCTCCCGTGTACAGTGAAAGATCCAGTAGCAGAAGATATCGAAGTCGTTCTCCCAGGAGTCGCAGCCGGTCTCCCAGGCGACATCATATACCTGAACCAAGGGAAGGAGGGCGACAAGGAGACATATCTCCCCCACGTCATGCGCGTGAGATTCTTGATGATACCTCAGGTCACCCTTTCAGTCGTCGTGTAAGACGTCACAGGGTCAGCAGGCGAGTGAAGCTTCCCGCTGATACTTATGATGGTACTAAAGATCCTATTTCGCACATCAACAAAGTGAAGGATTTCGTCCAGTTTCAAACCCACAGTGATGCGGTTTTATGTCAGATATTTGTTATGACCTTATCGGGAGTTGCTCGTCTTTGGTTTGAAGGTCTTCCTGGCGGATCCATTAGTAATTTCGCACAGTTGGAATCCAAATTTTGGAGCAGATTTAGTACAGCAATTCCAATTCGGAAATCTGCCGCAGTGTTATTTGACATACAGCGGAAGCCCCAAGAGACATTGAAAGAATTTCTCAGCCGATTCGATCTGGAAATGTCATTAACGCCGGGCGTTACCGTTGATTTCGCCATAGAAGCTCTGAAAAGAAACTGCCATTATGGAAAACTGAAAGATGCATTGATGGTGGATCCTCCAATATCCTTGGACGCACTAAGACTTAAAGCCCATAATTATGCGAAAATGGAAGAAGAAGAAAATAGAAATAGAACATTTAATATGCCGCCTGGAGCACCTCACATCCCTGCCGCTCCCGCAAATCCTCTGGTTGACGATCATTACACTGATGATTACGCTCGACGGAAAGATTACATCCCAAAGACCTACGATAAGCAAAAAGGAAATTCCTCGAAAGGAAAACAAGGTAATTCCCCTCATCAGCGTCAAGGGAACGCTAACAAAAATCGGGCGTATGATCCGGATTTTCCCTCCTTGAATGTACCAAGAGCGGAGATCTTGGCGATAGCGGAACAGAGAGATCTTCCTATCCATTATCCTGCACCCACGAAACCTGGAGTGCTTTTAGGCAGAAGAGAAAACGCTTACTGTAAATTCCATAAAGCCAGAGGACATTCCACAGAGGCTTGCAGAGAATTAAAGTGGGCGATAGAACGCTTGGTGGAGGAAGGATATCTGGGAGAATTTGAGACTCAAGTAAGGGAAGATGCCCGAAACAATCCGATAAGAAGAGCGGCAGACGAACGACCAAGGCCCCCTCCAGTCCCACAGCCGGATAACGCTCCCAAAGGAAAGGGTGGGGAAACCTTCGCGATAGATGGCGACGACATCCCCATAATCAATATCATAGCGGGAGGGATCCCCTACGCAGATGAATCAGAACAGTCGATGGTGGCGAAAGGGGAAAAGCGCACGCGAGACGGCATGACAAAGAAAGGTGGAGCGATAGACATACTTGATCGCATGATCTTATCCTCTTCAGAAGAGGATGAAAAAGGCGTTATCTATCCCCATAATGACGCCTTGGTAGTCACACCTGTCATCGCCAGTCATGGTATAAGAAGGACTCTTGTGGACAACGGGAGTGCCGTGAACCTTTTTTTGCTGGAAGCTTACAACCTCATGAAACGCCCCCACGATGAGTTAACGCCTAGTAAGAGACCCATAGTTGGAGTGGATGGGACCCCTATCCCTGTTACGGGAGTAATCACCTTACCCGTATACTTCCGAGAAGACACTTACAAACGGTCAGAGAATTTGTTGTTCCTTGTTGTGGATCTGAATCTGCCCTATAACGTCATACTCGGACGGCCTTTCCTCAATCGCTTCGGAGCGGCAATATCACAAAAACATCTAAAGATGAAATACCCCTCCTGGGACGGGGTGGTATCGATAAAAGGTGATCAGAAACTGGCGGCAGAATGCTATTCGCTCATGACTCAGACGAGCTGCGATAGATACGTGTGTATAGCGGCAGACCCCTACGAGCAGGGTGATGAAAAGCGCGCTCAACCCCTTGACAAGATGGTACCCGTATCAGTGATAGGCAAAGAGGGAGCCAGCTTCCTGGTCAGCGATAAGCTCAGCCCAGCGGAAAACCTTCAACTGGCACGGCTGCTGAACAAGTGCCAAGGAAATTTCGCATGGAAGCCCGCCGATATGCCAGGTATATCACGAGAAATAGCCGAGCACAGGCTTAACGTTGACCCTGACGCCAAGTCAGTTCAGCAAAAATGACGGGCGTTCTCCACCGAAAAAGCATCGGCTGTGGAAAAGGAGGTTGTGAAGCTCCTTGACGCGGGTTTCATTCGCGAAGTACAGTATCCCACTTGGTTAGCCAACCCGGTTCTTGTTCCTAAACCCAATGGAGACTGGCGTATGTGCATTGACTTCACCGATTTGAATGATGCTTGTCCTAAGGATTGCTACCCGCTTCCTCGCATAGATCAGTTGGTTGATCAAACCGCTGGGTACGCATATCTAAGCTCATTGGACGCCAATTCCGGATATCATCAAATCCCTATGGCCCTAGAGGATGAGGAGAAGACCGCCTTCCTTACTCCTAAAGCCACGTATTGTTACACAGCGATGCCATTTGGACTAAAGAACGCGGGGGCCACGTTTCAGCGAATGGCAAATAAGATTTTTGAGGAACAAATAGGGAGAAATGTGGAAGCATATGTTGACGACATACTGGTGAAGAGTGCGAATTTTCATGATCACCTGCAGGATCTAAAGGAAGTTTTTGATGTGATGAAAAGGTATCGCATGAAGCTAAACCCCCGGAAGTGCATGTTTGCATTCCAGACGGGTAAGTTCTTGGGCTACGTAGTTAGCCAGAAAGGTATCCAGCCTAATCCTTCCAAGGTTAAAGCTATACATGATATGATATCGCCGAGAACCGTTAAGGAAGTGCAAAGGCTAACGGGGCGCGTTATCGCTCTGGGACGATTCGTCTCCAAGCAAGGAGAAAAGTGCCTCCCTTTTTTCAAAGTCATACGACGGAAAGCCACGTTCGGGTGGACCCCAGAATGTGAGCAAGCATTTGTGGACTTAAAGGACTATTTATCATCTGATTTATTATTGACAAGGCCCGAGTCAGGCGATACCCTGTACTTGTACTTGGGCGCGGCGGACGAAGTGGTCAGCGCCGTCCTTGTTCGTGACGATAACCACACTCATCGCCCAGTTTACTTCGTGAGTCATGTCTTAAAGGACGCGGAACTGCGATATGCTCGTATTGAGAAAATAGCGTTCGCCCTTATACAAGCCGCTCGCAAGATGGACCGATACTTCCAGTCTTATCCTATCGTTGTACTTACAGACCAACCCTTGAAGAGGATATTTCGAAAGCCTGAATCTTCAGGAAGAATGCTGATCTGGGCCCTAGAACTCGAACAATATGGTTTGAGGTACCAGTCCCGGCCATCCGTAAAGGCTCAGGTCCTTGCAGATTTTATAGCGGAGTGTACTTTCACAGAGGACCCTTTGAGTGGTGTACCTGAAGCGGAATGGAACGATATGGATCTCCCGTTCCCAGAAACATATACGGATCTTTGGATTGTTCATGTGGACGGAGCCAAAAACCAAGAACTGGCGGGGGCCGGAGTCTTCATAAACGGGCCGCACGATATGCATATACGGTATGCTATTCGAATCTTGCAGCCTTTGTCCAATAACGCAGCCGAATATGAGGCGTTGCTAGCTGGACTCAGAATAGGAAGAGAGTTTTCTTCAAAGGGAAGGCGCGATACCGGCCAAACAGGAGATCTGCGTCTAAAAATTTGTGGAGACTCCAAACTGATAATTGACCAGGTCTCAGGACACTCTCAGGCTCGAGAACCTATTATGGTGCAATACCTCTCTAAGGTAACGCGAGAACTAGTGGAAATAAAGAAAGAGGGCATGCAAGTCAGCTTCGAGCACGTTCCCCGAGAGGAAAATGCTGAAGCCGATTACCTTGCCAAGCTGGCCGCGAATCCTGAAGCATCTATACCTAAAGATGTGTATTATCGTGAGCTATCGGTGCCGTCCTTCATGGAGGAACAAGCCTCTTTGTGTGTGAATGAGCTCGAGAATGATTGGCGGATTCCGGTAATAAAATACCTGATGTACGAAGAGCTGCCTGACGGTAATGCTGAAAAGATGAAAGTGCTAAAACAGGCTGCTCGTTGCACGTACTATAACGGGGATCTAATTCGAAGATGTTTTTCTCACCCCGCCGCCAAATGTATAACCGAACAAGAGGGCTTTCACACCTTACGCGAAATCCACGAAGGGATATGCGGAATGCACGTGTCAGGCGGCACCATGGCGGCACAAGTTTTCAGATCAGGATTCTACTGGCCCACCATACGAAGGGATTGCCACGATTATGTACAAGCTTGCCCCAAATGTCAGGAATTTGCTAGAATTCCTCGACGTCCAGCCACGGAAATATCGGAAATCATCACCCCTTGTCCTTTTGCCAAATGGGGGATTGACATCCTGGGTCCATTTCCAAAGGCAAGGTCCCAACTGAAATTTGTGATAGTGGCTGTGGACTATTTTACGAAGTGGGCGGAAGCTGAAACGGTTGCCACAATCATGGCAGAAAAAACATGGCGTTTTTTCAAACATCAAGTCATCATGAGATTCGGGGTGCCTCGTATCCTTGTCAGCGATAACGGGACCCAGTTCACCAGCCAATTCTTCAAAGACCAATGCTCAGAATTCGGGATTGAGCAGAGATTCTCTTCCGTGGCTCACCCACAAACCAACGGACAGGCAGAGGTAACTAATAGGAGCATCCTCAGCGGTATTAAGAAAAACCTAGAGGGGTCTAAGAAGAAGTGGGCTGATGAATTGCCATACGTGATGTGGGCATACCGCATGACCGTAAAAGTTAGCACTGGGGAAACGCCTTTCGCGTTGGCTTTTGGAACTGAAGCCGTTACGCCAGTGGAAATTGGGGCCATGAGCCTACGGGTGGCTCACTTTCGTGAGGAACGGAACGAGGAACGGTTACGTGCTAACCTGGACGCGTTACCAGAGGTTCGAGAAGAAGTCCTACTGAAAACGCAACACTACAAAAGAAAAATGGCCCGTTATCATAACAGGCAGGTCAAAGAGCGATTGTTGAAAAACGATGACCTGGTGCTCCGAGACAGGCGAGCAACCGGACAACGTATGGGAAAGCTTAGTCCTAACTGGGAAGGACCGTATCGCGTAACCCACGTTGTCGGAAGAGGGGCCTATCGCTTGGAGACACTTGACGGTACGCCCTTATCCAACTCCTGGAATATCGCTCGTTTGAAGTTATATTATCCTAGAGTATAATTTTATGTGCACTATTTGGATTATAACGACCCTAACCGTGGCTAACGCTCAATAGGAGAGTTTTCGTGGGTTTGTGGTTGCTTTTGTGCAGGTAAAAAGGGGGGTACCCTGGGAGTGAAAAGTCCTATCCTTGTGATGGTCGGTCTTGATCAGATGGCCCACTAAGTGAGGGCACGACCCCAGTGTATCCTTGATTAGCGTCGGATTGAAAGATCCTTGACGCCCCCGGGGGTGAAAAGTCCTATCCTTGTGATGACCGATCTTGATCAGATGGCTCACTAAGTGAGGGCACTGCCCGGTATCTTTGGGAGTGAAAAGTTCTTTAATGATAACCGATCTCGTGGAGATGGTACATCAAGACAAGACACGCCCCAAAGAGTTAGAAACTCTGTTTAGAAACAAGAATCCTATCTTAACGGTCGGGCTGGTACAGCTAAACCATTAAGTAAGGACACGGTTCTAAACGAGAGGACAACGCCTATAAAAGTGAAAATTCCCTAGCCTTGTGATAGCCGTCCCGATCCGACAGCTCACGAGATGAGGCACTTAGAAAGGCCGAACAAGAGATAAGGGAAACGTGAAGGATCGCGTAATTCCAGCTAGTAACCGGATGAGTAATCCCTGGCGAAGTATAGAGCTAAGGGAAAACACGATTCGAAACGGGTTCCGTGATAAAGCCTAATGATGGCAGCGAACAGGCTCCTACGGGTAATCACTATCTCTCAAATCTCGTTTTGTTACTGATAATCTACAATTAGAAATGTGCAGAATACTTATGAGCAGCGGAAGGAGCGGTGGTCATGATACCGATAGGCTTATCGAAAGGCCAACCCGACATAGATCTTGGTCATCTTGGTATAAATACCAAGGATCTGCTCAAGAAAGTAAACGCACCGTGAGGATAAGGCAACCTCAGTGACGAGAGAAGTCTCGCGATGAGAAAAATAAAAGAGGAATATCGATAAAGGGATTGTCTAGAAATATTAAAGGCATCTCAAGGATTTACAAAGATTCAATGTTCAAAATATTTATGCTGCAAAGACAAAAGACAAAAGCCAAGCGATATTTGATCGCTGGAGGGAACGGCAAAATATTGCGACACATCAGCTCTCGGGGTCTTTTTGTTTCCAGCCCGCTGCCTTGGCTTGGCGATAGCCTGCCTCGTTGATATGGGCAGAACTCTGTAGAAAGGCTTTCGCGACATCTTCGCCCTTGTACGCATCCACCCCATGAATTTCTTCGAAACACTTAACTAGAACACGGGCGGTCTGTTCAGCATGCCACCAGCCCATATCGACTGACTCTTCCGCCAAAGCTGCCTTCTCCTTTTCTAAAGAGGACTTCTCATTCTCCAAAGCAGTCACTTTGGCCTGTTCCTCTGACAAAGCTGTTTCCAGAGCGGAATGCTGTTTCTGTAAATCGTGGTGAGCCAGCAGTATCTTGGAACGATCTGCCAACACCTTTTTCCTTTCATCTTGCTCCTTGGACAGCTCCGCCGAAACAGAACGGAGGGAAACAGTCCGATGCTTCACCTCCTCCGCCCAGTAGTGAAATTTCATCATATTGGAGAAAAGGCTAGCACGGAAGGAGTTCACTTGGTCATCTTCCGCCAGGGAAAGGAAAGCTTCCCGTTCTGCAGATGAGGCCAGAATTTGAGAAGCCAGCAGGGCAGAAACCTCATCTGAACCATCGCCCCCGATGGCTGCCAAACCACGGGTACGGAAGTCGAACAACTCAACCTGATGGGTCACTTCGCCGAGCCCGTTTAATGGACAAAGATCCGCCATAAAATTGAAAGAGGTTCCGGCTTCATTATAGCGTTGCCGCTAAGGAACGCTAGAGGGAACGAAAGCCAGAGGCCCAGGGGCGCGAACCTGTGAAGAAGAACTGCCCGGGGGCAGGAAGGTACCATGAGGCTGATAGCCCGAAAGGTCCTGCAAGACGTCTTGATAGCCTAAAGAAGAGGAATAATGATGCACAGGCCCACCAAAGGAACTGGGCGAAGCACCAAAGGGATCCGCACCTCCTAGGTCCCCCAAAACTTCCGCGGAATGTCCACCTGGAGGAACCACTGCGGAATTAGGAACGTTAACGGAACCACCTTCCCCCGCGATGTTAGAGGAGGGTATGTTCTCATCCTCGCCTTCTATCCGGGCCCTCTTCGCGGAACCCCTCAGCACATAAGTGAGATTCATATCGCCTGAAGGAGCGGAAGCAGTAACTACAACGGCCTCCTGCAAGGAGTACAAATTGAGAAAAAAGAAAAATAGATCAAATGACGACAGATATTGAGGCACAATATATCGCACAAAAAAAAAAAAAAAAAAAAAAAACACGCTTACGGTAGCGGTGTTGAGGGAAGGTGGTGCCTCAGAAGAACCCGCAGCGTCGGGAGAAGGAGTAAGAGTGGCGATACTCCGTGTTCTTTTCTTCTTTTTTCCTCTGGAAATGGCCTTAGGGGCCTGAGAAGACGAGGGAGCAGCAACGGTCACGATGGGAACACCTTCAGGGATGTCAGTATCCCCTTCGCCAACTGAGGAGGAGGATACTTGAGCGAGATTCGCGGAAGTAGCCGGAAGCTCAGAAGGATTATCAGTGGCCTCTGAATCGAGCTTTTCCCTTTCTTCTCTATTATGAGCTCTCCTTAAGCGTCTTCTTACGCTTTCGGGTTTATAATCAGGATCCGTCGCTGCAAAATCACAAAATAACGTCAGCGTTAGTATCAGTGATGAAAGGGAAAGGTAGCGCGATACTCACGTCTAACGCACTCCTGAATGGCCATTCTACAGGCCATGAGTCGAATATGAACACTGATCTCCAGTTGGAGTAAGGTGTCTAACCATCCTTGTTCACGAGCGGGAAGTGTCCCTGGTCGACTCCAAACGCCATCTTGGACGTCTTGGTTGAACCCAGAACGCCACTCGGGACCAGGAGCGTCAGGAAGATTTATCAGAAAGAACTCCTTTTTCCAAGCCTCAACAGAAGACTCAATATGGAGCAACTTCCAAGTAAAAGACTTGAGAGAATCATCGTCAAAGCGAGGCGATATGGTTATCACACCCCGGCACTTCATCAATTTAAAAAGGGATCTAAGCAACAAAAGAGAAGGGGAAGTGATCCCCTTATATCTACAGAGTTCCAAAAAAGCATAAACACAGCAATATGCATTTGGGGCTAACTGGGCAGGATTGAAATTGCCAGCAATAAGCAAACCCTTGACGAAAGAATCGATAGGGAGCCGGAAACCGTAGCGAAACATCTGGGCATATAACACCCTTTGATTGCCGGTCAGAACGCTGTTTAAACGAACTGACCTAGGGGCAACAACAGCTTGGCAACCGTCAGGAATAACGGCACCATGAGTAGCCAAATGCTCCTGGAGAAGGGCCTCCGTGGTAATAACACTGACCGTGGTATCCATTTTCTTCTCATCGATGGATTTTGACTCAGAACGGCGAGTCTTTGCCATGACAGGACTAAGGAAATAGAAATGAAGAAGACGAGGGAAAGGAAGGGAAATACCTTTGAAAGGAAAGAACTTTGAAAGCCTTGAATGGAGGTGAGAAGGACAAGACGGCCGAGAGATAATATGAAAAAGTGGAGTGAAAAAGAAAAGGGAAGAAATAAAGAGGATTTATAACCCTAGTAATTAAAAGGAAACGACGGATGCTGCAGTCGTTGTGTCGAAGCGGTATGAGGGATAAGACTCAAGCAATGAGTACGACTCTAGAAGAAGCGCGACAAACGCTTCGATCTTGTTAAAATTTCTAAACACGCTAAGGTGAAGCGGAAGAAGAAACGAACACGTGTGTCTGCACCATCATGACTTTTCCCGCGCACCGACGGAAGGGTCGCGAGCATTAAATGCTCTGAAAAGTAGATGTGACTTTTTGATAAAAAGCAAAAGCGATATCACAAGAAAGGAAATGATGCAAATCGGCGTTGAATAAAAGAACAGTTCTCAAGACAGTACAAGAGAGCGAAATAAAATAAGATATCGCCCGAAGAGCAAGGTACCGATATCGCCGCGAGATAGGACGTTATTACAAGACATGGAAAACAAATAGCAATGTTCTTCAATGAATCAATTAAGAGTCATCGCATGCCTCGCCGTCATCATTCCCTTGCTTTTCCACAGAAGAAGGAAAACCCCTTTCGCCTTCACTAAGATCTTTAATTTTTTGGGAAGCGTAATCGGCCAGCATGGATGAATCGACGGCGCCTCGGATATGGAGATCCATAAATCCTGCGATACAAACATCGATGGTCTTATTCTTCCACCAGGCTATCCTCGAAGGAACTTTGGCCAAATCGGCATCACGAGATGACAACTCTTCACGGAGGAAGACGTTCTTTTTATCAGCCACCACCAGTTCCGCCTCCATTAGCTCTGCTCTCGCTTTCCCCTTCGACTTCTCCCGAGAAAGTTCAGCGCGACAATCCTCCAACTCCGCCCGAGTTCGTTCTTGCAACTGTGATAGCTCCTTCGCCTTCGCCAAGGCCGCGTCTAATTGTTCCTGCAAATCCGAAGAGGGTCGAGTTTTGTTACGCTGGTCTTCAAGAAAATAATGAAATTTCTGAAAGCTAGCCAGCATGTCGTTCATGAGGTGTGACTGTCGTGTCTCGGGAGCATGCTGTAAAAACTCTTCCCTGTCCTTGGAAGAAGTAAACATCTGTCCCACTATGGGACCCACGGGCTCTTCTCGCGATAACGGATCCGATATTCCTAAGGCACGAAGCCCGTCAGTGCCGAAAGAGGACAAATCCAGCTGATATCCAGTGGGGCCCTGGGACCTCTGAGGAGAAAGGTTGGCGATATAAGGAGGGGAACAACTTTTTGCGCAATCACCAACGCCCGAAATTGAAGACAGAAACAAAAGATGAGGCTTCCGTGGGAGAAATTCAGGAGGAACTCTTAAATTCAAAACCGTAGGGTTGCCTCTGGGATAAAAGAACCTATCGGGGAAGCAGGATGGCCCGACGACAAAGGAGAGGTCGCGGCTGCCGAGGTCTCATTGTTTTCGATAGAAACGGCGGAAGGCACCCTGATAGCTTTGATATTTTTCACCACTTGCGAAGTACTCGCGGCATGAGAAGCGTTAATATTCTCGGGGGGGACCGCGTTAACTCCCTTCAAAGGGGGAACTGGGGGGTTAGTTTTCTCTGTGCGAACCTTCTTTACGAGACGCTCCGTCTCTTCTGCAATTTCTTCGCTATCGTCCTCAGCCGATTCCGCCGTGTCATCATTCCTCCTCGACCTAAGTTTCATCCTTTGGGCAATAGTAGCATGACGTAATTCAGGACCAGTGTCCATGCTCTCGCTATCGCTGTCGATTTTCTCAAACACAGGATCGCCTTGAGCTACCCTCTTGCCACGGGACGGAAGCCAATTTTCAAGGAAACAAGAAGGTCGAGTAGAGGCTCTGCGAGTTGTGACGGTTTTAGTCCCTTCCCTTCCAGGCGGAATGGGTGGGCGGCGGGAATTTTCAGGCGAAGGAGAAGGAGGCAGCGACTGGAGAGGTGTTACGTTCAAAGGGGCGTCGCTTTCCCCAGAAGAACTACTCTCAGCGTTACCTGCCAACAAAACATATTAGCAAATTAAGAAGATTGAAGCGATAAAGAAGAAAAAGGGAACTCACCCACAACGCACTCTGACAAGGGCCTGAACCGAGCAAACTCCCGGATACGGAAAGACCCTTCTATTTCTAACAAGGCGCTAACGTTGGAAACATCCTGGCTTGACAGCGCGTTCGGTCTTTTCCAAACGCCACTATTGATTTTTCGATTGAAACCCCCGCGCCAGAGTCGTGACGGCAAACGAAGGGTGAAAAAGCCAGACTTCCAGTTATCTACGTGTTCCTCAAAACCTTGAAAGTTCCGCCAGAACAGTTGCACAATGACATCATCCCATCTGGGGGTAATATCTACCAGGCAGTCGCGACAACTCAAGACAAAGAACGTGCGGAATAGATCAAGCGATGGAGCAAATATACGCTTCATCTCGCACGAACGAAGGAAAGCGTAAATACCACACCAAGAGGGTGGAGTAATCTGGACGGGATTAAGGTCATAATGATCTAGCAGTTTCAACAGAGAAGTATGGAGTGGGAAACGGAATCCGTAAGTAAACATCTTGAAATAAACTAACCGGAATGTTCCCCACATGGCGTCAGGCAGCCGAGTGTCCTTCAAAGAGACAAAAGGGCGATAGCCCGTGGGAAAAGTAATACCACTCTCCTCTAATTCAACCCTCAAAACCTCATTACAATTGAATATGCTGCGAGTTCTCCTAGCTTCGGGATCTATGGGGTTTTCAACAGTTGAAGACATAAGGGACAGGGAAAGTAAATCTACGGCGGTAGAAGGAGTAAATACCTGGAGCAAAAAGCCAGTGAGCCGGTCGCCGGCACCAGTGAGCGGTCGCGGTAAAACCTCTCGAAGAAAAGAAGTGCAGAAGAGAGAGAAAATGTGCAAAAACTCAAAATATTAGCAAAAGCAGTAAAAGAGAGAGATGATTTCCTTATAAAGGAAAGCCTAAAGAAGAGACAGCCTGTAAAAATGAAACACGTACAGAACAGAAAAAGACGCGTGGATAGTCATTTGTGCCTTCTGAAAGAAGACAGTTACCGATTAGAAGTTGAAGGCAGTTACCCGTAGCGAAAGGGACGCTTCCGCGATCACCCGGAACGCTCAGAAAGAAACAATAAGTAAGCGATGAGAAGCGAAAAGGAAGTAAAACCATCATTCATTATTATGAGGAAGGCCATACGGCATCTACAAAAAGAAGGGTTAGGCCCTACTCTTCACCGTCGGACCAAGTAATGCCGTAGCAATAGACTACGTCCTCTTCGTCATCGCCACCCCAGAATGGTGAATCCACAACAGCAGGGGGAGAAGACTCACCGACCCTCTTTCTAGCAGCAGTAGTCGACCCGGTTGTTTTCTCCTTAACGCTTGGCGATACTGCCTCAACGGCTGAACCAGCAGAAGGAACCCATGGAGGCGAATCACTCAAAGGAGGAAACGATTTTTCCTCCTCCCTAGCCAGAGAAGCCAGAGAGTCGAAAAATGACTTAGAGGCCTTGGCAGCCTCCTTCCTTCGTTGTTCAACTTCCTTCCTCCATCTCTTGCGACCTCGCCGACGGACAACCGGCCTCCAAGGAGGGGATGGGGGAGGATTATCTGTGTCAGGGGTAGTCAGAGGAGTTGGCGGTGAATTCCCCGAAGCCGTACCTAGCAAATAAGAATCAGCCATGAGATTCGCAGAGGATCGATAACGAAGAAAAATGAAGGAGAAAGAAATGGATAAGAATGAAGGAGGAAAAGCCTCATTAAATAGCCGGGAAAAGAAGAAAAGAGACTCTTCGATCCTCCAACCCGACTCTTGAAGATTGGCACGTGTACAGTCTGAAGTGCAAATGTAGATTTGCAGTCATGCCTGTTGAAATCTCACGCAAATCAAGAATAATGCTAATATCTGCCGATCAATTGTTGTAATGAGGACGGCGCGGAGTTAAGGCAGAACGATCAACAGAAAAACCGCCCAATGGCAAGACTGTTTTCAGTTGGGCTAAGAATATTCCTTGGAAAATGACAAAGAGTGCAGTAAAGAAGAAGAACAGTCGCAAGGCGGAATGATTGAAACGATTTATTTATTATGGCCTACCGGCCGAAAGATACATTTACAAGGCAAGAGGAAAAGAAAAAGGCCCAAAGGGAGCCACCGTTATCAGGCGTCAGAACCAGCATCCTCGGGCACCTCAGGAAGGTCCCTCAAGGAATCCATGACCAGGACAAGATCATGGGAAGTGGCCCTCATCCCCTTCAGGCAGCACCCCAACATGTCCTTACGCTGCTGCAGCATAGCGATCACCACTTGAATCCGAGAGATGGAGGCAGACAACTTTGAAACACTCTCCAAAGGACTGAGGTCCTCCAGAGAGATGGCTCCCAGCCGGGAATAGAGCGGAGTCAGCATCCCCTGCAGCTCCAGAATATCCTCAGAAGTCTTGACCAGCATGTTCTCCAGGAAGGGGGCAATGTTTGAAGCGGCACTACGTTCAGAGGGATGTTAGTTCCTCCAGAAGAACAACCCTCAGCGCTACCTGCCAGCGAAAACATATTAATATAGCAAGCAAATTGAAGCGATAACGTGGCCAAAGAAAAACTCACCAACGGCACACTCTTTCAAGGGCCTAAACCGAGCAAATTCCCGAATGCGGAAAGGCCCTTCTATCTCTAACAAGGCGTTAACATGGGACATGTCGATACTAGACAACACTTCTGGTGTTTTCCTAGCGGCACCGGTAATCTCTCGGTTAAAACCCCCACGACACCAGCGAGATGGCAGGCGAAGGGTAAAGAAGCCATTTTTCCAGTTGCCTACGTTGTCCTCAAAACCTTGAAAGTTCCACCAGAAAAACCGCACGATGGCATCATTCCATCTTGGGGTGATGTCCACCAAGCAGTCGCGGCAGCTCAGGCTGAAAAACGTGCGGAACAGATCGAGGGAGGGAGTGAAAATATGCTTCATCTCGCACGCTCGAAGAAAGGCATAAATCCCACTCCAGGAAGATGGAGTTATTTGAACAAGATTGAGATCGTAATGATTTAACAGCTTCATCAGAGAAGTATGGATCGGAAGATGAAATCCGTAGAGGAACATCTTGAAATAAACCACCCGGAACGTTACCCACGTGGCATCATGAAGCCGGATATCCTTCGTAGGGATATGAAGGCGGCAGCCCAAGGGAAAGGTGATACTGTTCTCCTCTAGCTCTGCTCTCAAAACCTCACTACAATAAAAAATACTACGAGCTCTCCTAGCCTCGAGATCTATGGGATTCTCAGTGCCCGCAGCGGCTCTAATATGAGACATAAGGGACTGGAAAATTAAACTACGACGAGAAGGGAACAAAATACCTGGGTAGGAAGCCAGTAAACAGGCCGTCGACTCCGGCGAGCAGTTGCAGAAACTCCTCTTGAGTAGGAAGAAGCACAGAAGAAAGAGAAAGTGCGAAAATTTTTAAAGTATTGGCAAAAATAATAAAAGAGAACAGCAGTTCCCTTATAAAGATCGAACTTGAAGAAAAAACAGCCTGTAAAAGTGAGACATGTGCGGAGCAGAAAGCGACGCGTGGATAGTCATTTATGTCTGTAGGAGAAGACGGTTACTGAAAACCAAAAGACGGTTGCCCCCAACAGTAACTATCCCCCTGCAACAACCCTTTACGCTTGAAGAAATAACGCGTGAAGGCGATAGGGGCACAAAAGAAAAAGTGAAGCGTTATCTTATTCATTTTGAACAGCCAAACGGCATCTACAAAGAAGCAAGACAAACTAAACTAATCACCATCAGACCAAGTGATACCATAGCAATAGACTATATCATCATCTGAGAATGATAGCTCCCTACTAATGAGAGGGAAAGGCTCATCAACCCTTTTTCCTATGCGTATCATTGATCGACCTGACTCCTCCTCAGCAGCTGACATCACTATTTCCTCACCCCCGCTGGCAGAAAGAGCCCTATTTGGTGAAAGGTGAGAAAGAAGAGATGGTTCTTTCCCCTTTTGAACAGAAAGGGCGGAAGAAATAGAAAGCGCTTCAGGCACCTTTAAGGCGTTTTTCCTCAGCCTTTTGCGACCCACCGGCGGACGAACGGTCTCCAGGGGGGTGACGGAGGAGGACTGTCAAATCTGGTGAAGTCGGAGGAGTTGGCAGAGAATCCCGCGCAGCAGTATCCAAAAAATGAGAATCAGACATAAGATCACAGGCAACCTGTCAAGAGAAAAGCAAACAAGAAGGTGAATGGAAATAGGGGGAAAAAGAATCCCATTAAATAGCCAGAGGAGGGGGGAAAGCTTTTAATTATCCGATGCGACTCTTGAGAATTGACACGTGTACAACCTGGAGTGTCAATCTAGATTTGCAGTCACGCCTGTTGAAATCTCCCATAGATCGAGGAAAACCGAAAATTAGCCCAATCGGTTGACACCGAAGCGGCGGCATGGAATCAATACAAAACTGTTAGCGAGAAAACCGTCATGCAAAAACCGTATGATAACTGACTCGTTTTCGGTTGGGCTTGGGAAGCCACCAACCAAAAAGAGACAAATGACGCGTTGAAGAAGAAAAGTGGCAAGCGGCGTAATAAAGACAGTTTATTTAGTATGGCCTAACGGCCGAAAAGTACAGTTGCGTAAAATAGAAAAAGAGAACAGGTTCAAAGGGAGCCGCCAACATCAGGCGTCAGAGCCAGCATCCTCGGGCACCCCGGGAATATCTCTCAGGGAATCCATGACCAGAGTGACATCAGCAGAAGTGACCCTCATTCCCTTCAAGTAACACCCCAGCATATCCTTGCGCTGCTGCAGCATGGCGATCACCACTTGAATCCGAGCGATGGAGGTGGCTAGCTTCGACACGCCCTCTAAAGGATTGAAGTCCTCTAGAGATGTAGCTCCCAGCCTAGAATGGAGTGGGGTCAGCATCCCTTGTAACTCCAAGATGTCCTCGGAGATCTTGATCAGCATGTTCTCCAGGAACCCGACATCACCATTATTGAGGTTCTTGAGAGTATGGCCCTTGGAAAGGAGGAAATTTTTAGTCAGATGATCCATGATGCAAATTGCAAAAGAAAAAGATGAGGAGAGCGTGAGTAGAGAAAGCTCTCATATTTATAGGCTCTGAAAAAAGGGCCTTCGGGAAAAAGGAGGCCCTCAAAAGACGAGCCGTCCTGTTACCCTCAAAGACCGATAGACCTGAAGCAGAAACGAGGGTCGATGTTCGTATACTGCTAACGATGCAGATATTCGAGAGGAGCACGAGATAGAATCCTAGAAAACGCCGAGGACCGCGATATTACGGGTGGCCATGACGTCAAAGCCGTACGAAGGTAGCCACAGTGTAAGGCCGCGTCGATGTCGCAGGTAGCTCCTAGCAGTGTAAAGCCTCGCCGATATCGCAGGTATCTAGTGGTATAAAGTCGCACAGATCGTAGGCAGCTGATGGCATAAAACTGCATCAATATCACTATTTCCGTGGGTGGAGAGGAAAGAAAGAACCCGCATGTTCTCAAAATCCCTGTAAGTACAAAGTTTACTAATGTCTCCATAAAGTACCTATCTCCTCTACGTGTTTGCAGTTCTCCCAAAAGGCTGATGGGCCGGGAATGTGTGCAAACTGACCTCAACGGTATGAACCTGGTCGCAGTCTGCGGCAATGTCGAAAGTGGTCCGTCAGTAACTCTCCTACAGCACGGACGAGTTCGCAACCTTCTAAGCGTTGTCGATGCATCAGGCAGGATAATATCGCTAGGCGATAGCGATGCCCTAACGGCTATAGACGGCGTAACGGCGCCTCTCGCTGATTCCTTGATACCCCATGAGGACAGGTCTTTGGACAGGAATGAAAACCAGAATCTGCTTACTCGGAGGAAAGCTCCAGATTTAGGCGTTGCATGTCGTTAAACCAAACCTTATCAAATTCATCGAAATAGGCAAAGAAGCTCGAAGACCTCGCAAGTATATCGTCATAAGGAGGAAAGGACCCTCTCCCAAGATTCCAGACATGGACAGGGAACGACAGCCCTTGGTGAACACTCGGGCTCATTTTCGGTTGGGCTTATGATAACCATTAAGGCAATCCTAAGGGCATTTCTGTAATGATGACCCCTACGGAAGACGGAGTCCTACAAGCCTTGTCGGACATCTAAGCCATTGCTACCCGACCTTGATGTGTTTTCTGGGATGGTCGACATCAGAGGGGGAGGTCTCACGCGTCTCTGGACGCACGACATCATCCCATCCCAGGGACCTATAGAGTTATCGCCCCGACATCATCATGGGTATCGCCCCCGGCACCCACCTCAGAGGCATTGCCCATGATGTTCCCTCAGGTATCGCCGATGGCATCATCCCCAGGTATCGCTCGTGACGTCATCGGGAGCGTCGTCTCACCTGGATATCGCTATTTCGTCCAGATATCGCCTCCAGCGGCCTACAAATACCCTTTAATGTAAAACATCGAGTAAGCCAGAATTTACTTACTAGAACCTCTGCTATTTTTGAACCACTTACTGACTTAAGCATCGGAGTCCCCCCTCCGGCGCCTTGCAGGTGAGTCCGACGACGACCATAGCAACTCCGACCAACAGTAGTCCTCATCCCGATCGTCTCAGAAATTAAATCTTATCACCTTAACCCGTGAACTCTTGGCCAGTTTAAGAATCCTTATTTGGATTTCACTAACACTAACCCCTCTTCCTCTAGCGTTATCTCTTATATTGTGCTAGTTTCGGAGGACGACCCGACGGAGGTCTTGCTCAACATTTTTCACTAAAGTTTGCGCCTCCTATCCCTTCCTCTTGTAGCACTTTTGTCTTGCCGCATGCTTTGGATAATATGATACATGTACGTTTTGTGTGTGTCACTTCCTATTCTGATCCCTTCTCACATAGGGTGCCATCACACTTGCACATGCCTTCATATTATTGCTCTTTTCATGCTCTAGTCTCACCTCGCACCGAATGTCCATTTGTTGGATTACCTTTTTTTAAGCATGACTATGGGTCTCTCATGATTACCCCCATAGACTCGTGCCCTTGTGTAGGTAACAGGAATAATGCATCTTTGGTGGTTAAACTCTATCGCGCACCGTTGGACCAAATGCTATTTTGGATCTTCAAGTGGCTGCCCAAAGTTTGCCTTGCTGCATTCGTGAGGTTCTCACCTTTAGATTCGAGAACAAATCTCCTCGAAGGGGGAGGTGATGATACGAGCTCGGATGCTCTAGGTGCACGCATTCATGAGTTGGGTGCGCATGGCATGAGGACTCCCGCGCCAACCCTCGCAAGCCATGAAGTCCTCTTTCGAGCCCGCGCAAAACATGAAGACAGGGCCCTAGCGGCATACCGCCTCAGGCCTAGCGGTATACTGCCAGCTTCGACATGACCACATGAAAATTGGCAGCGAGCCTAGCTGTATACTGCCAAACACCTAGCGGCATACCGCCAGCTTCATTTTGAGGTTTTCACGCGGGGCTTTCAAGCAGCCCATCTACGAGCTTATTGTAAGGGTATTTTAGGGTTTCTTATTGTAATAATTCTCAAGGTATAAATTGAAGGAGATAGCCTCTTTTATACCTTGTCTTTGATTTTAAGTGATATCTTCATCAAGGCCAATTAGCTTAGATTAATTTAGGGTTCATCTTAGGGTTGCTAGAAGCACACTATCTCTTCTTGAACAAACCAGCCGGGTTGCTCACGCGGGCCTTGTTTCAAGAGATCCTTGTAACTTTCCATAGAAAGGTTGCTTTGCCTTTGTTGCAAAGAGGGTTTTCTCTACTTTTAAGTTAATATATGCATTCTATTTCAATATATCTCTACCCTTCATTCCATTTATCTGGTGCCTAAAATACTCCACTAAAACACTTAAACTCACCTTCATCCGTTCAACCATCCAAGCTGCCAATCTCTTTCCGAGGACTAGATCTGTCTCCATCTTCAATTCGGTCTTCTTCTCCAAAAAGGAAGCGAGATTATATCAAGAGTGGATAGCAACCTCTCTAGTATCAAATTGTCCATGCCTATCTTTGAAGGCAAGGATGACCCCGACGCCTACTATGATTGGGAAAGCAAAGTAGAGTGTCTTTGGGTGCTATAACTACTCGGAGACAAAGAAGGTGCGCCTTACCATTGTGGAATTCATGGGAATGGCTATACATTAGTGGGATAGACTTGTGGTCAATAAGCGACTTGAGAGGCTGCCTTCGGTGGAGACTTGGGATGAGTTAAAATATGAGATGAGGCGTCGATTTGAGCCTTCCTATTATCTTCGTGACCTCCACCAGCGCCTTCAAAGATTGACACAAGGACCTCGCAGTGTGAGTGATTTCTACTATGAAATGCTCACGTGTTTGATGCGAGCGGATGTGCACGAGAGTGATGAGGCCACCATGGCTCGGTTCTTGGGAGGCCTACACAAGGAGATCTCATACTAGCTGGATTTTCACTCCTATAACTCCTTGGAGGACATGTTCCATCTTGTCCTCAAGATAGAACGCCAAGTAAGCGCTAAACCCAAAGCTCCTTTCATTTCTTCATCTTTTTATAAGCCTGCTTGGAATGCTCCTTCCTTACCTTCTAAAGTCAACCAAGAGACCACACATCCCACACCCCCACCCAAGCCAAACACTTACCCAAACATGAACCCGTCCTCGGCCTTACTACCCAAACAAACACTAAACACCGACCCTAACTCTAGAACCCCTTCTAGGAATATTACATGCTTTAAATCTGGGGGCAAAGGCCATATGAGGACGGAATTCCTTAATAGGAGGGTTATGATCATGCGTGAGAGTGGTGAGGTAGTGAACGATGATGATGAACCCGAGGGTAGTCAAGTGATGGTGACCAAGAGTGTAGTTGACTCGGATGATATGGATGATGATGAGTATACCCGTGCGCAGGTCCCTAAGTGTTTGGTAGTGAGGAGAAACTTGAGCATCCATGCCAAGGTCCATGATAGTGTTTTTGAGCAAAGGGACAACCTGTTTCCCACTCGCGGCCTAGCACACGGTTTGGTGATCTCCATTCTCGTAGATAATAGGAGTTGTGCCGATGTGGCAAGCGAGCTCCTTATCCACTCTTTGGGGTTGTCTACCCTACAGCACCCTCACTCTTATGTGCTGAATTGGTTCAATGATGGGAGTTCCATTAGCCTGACTAGGCAAGTGAGTATTCCTTTTTTCGTTGGCGCATACGAAGATTAGCGGATTTGTGATGTGGCTCCAATGAATTCCAGCACTTACTTCTACGGAGACCGTGGCAGTTTGACAAGCGGGTTGTCCATGATGGCTTCCTCAATATGTACAAGTTGGAACACTTGGGCAGCAAGTTCCTTATTCCCCCATTGCCTCCATCACAAGTCCACGAAGACCAAACCAAGCTTTACAAAGCTTGCGCTGCACTTGTGTTCCCCACGGTTATAGAAAATCAACTTGAGCGGTGTGGAGTGAAAAATATGAGGCGTGTGAGTGAGGAAAAGACTGAGCGTGAAATAAGTGAGCATGCGCCGAAAGGAGAGATAAATGTGAGGTTTGTGAGTCAGAAAAATATCGGGCATGAAAACAGTGAGCATGCGCCGAGAGGAGTGAAGATTGTGAGTGGTAAGCTTAAGAGTGAAAAGTGTGAGCCATTGGCAAATAAAAAAGTGAGTCTATATGCCATAAGGAGTATGGTGAGGCGTGAGGGATCTTACCCTAAATAGTGCCACCTTGGGCGATTTAAGGATCCTTTCCTTGATTTCACTAACCCTAACACCTCTTCCTCTAGTCTTGTTTCCTCTCTTTTGCTAGGTTCCAAGTTGCTGCCAACGGGAACGCAAACAACTCTAGCCACCCAAGACGCCCATGGGAGTCTACGAACATGACTTCACAATTTCGCATTTAGTTTCTGATAAGAGTCCGAGAAATGCTGAACAGGATCGGCCTGATCTGGGCTGGTCGGGAACACTATTCTGGGGTCTTCGTCACCTGCAGAGCGCCGGAGGGGGTCTCCAGCGTAAACACTCCGATGCCTAAGTCAATATGAGTAGTCAAAGTGGCAGGGTTTCAGTACACTATCTTAGGCTTACCCTCTTATCAGAATGGGTGGGGGTATTTATAGGTAAAGGAAGGAATGTACCGACAGGGGGTAGGAGCTACCCCCGAGTAGATGTCGTTGGGGTGGCAGGGAGTGATGTCATGCGGAGTGACATCAAGGATGACCTGGGAAGGGATGCCGCCGTGCGGATGCCGCGTGAGAGCCCCCTCCGCTGATGTCGACCATCCCAGGGTCGGCCGCCAGGCTAGGGGTGGTATGAACAGGGTCTCGTCTCCCTCGGCGGGTACAGTATCCTGGCTTGGCCACTCTGGGGAGGGTGGAGATGCCGCTTCAGTGGTATCAATAGTTATCATATGCCCAACTGAAAACGAGCCCGAGTGTTTACCAAGAGCTATCGCCGCATCTTCCGTCTTGCCTCCTCAGAGGTTTCTGCATTAATGAGGGCTCGACAGTCGATAAAGGTATATTGACAGAGCACCCTCCTTTTTTTTCTGAGTCTATAAATAGGCCTTTCATTTTGCACTTGTTTCCATAATTCTCTCAACCTTCTTCACATCCCTCTTCAATTTTCCTCATCTCTTTTCTTTCAATGGACGAGATCACCAAGAACTTTCTGCTATCCAAAACCCATACCCTGAGAAATTTGACCCAAGCTGACATCGATATTTTGGGGTCGATGAGCACCAAGACTTCGGAGGATATCTTGGAGCTCCAGGGAATGCTGACTCCCCTGCAGGCTAGGCAGACTGTTGTTACCATGGAGGACTTCAGCCTTGTGGAGAAAGCGGTGAAACTGTCAGCGGCCGTCTCTCAAATTCAGTTGCTTATGACAATGCTGCAGCATAGGAAGGACTTGCTGGGGTGCTGCCTGAAGGGCGTGAGGGTCTATTCTTCTAAACTGACCACTCTCGCGGATACCCTGAGGGAAATTTCTTTCTTGGAGTGGGAGGATGATGACGCTGGGTTGAATGCTTGACCCGTGATGGGAACCCTTCTGCCATGCCTTTCTATGCTCCTCTAGGGCCAGCTTTTGTAACCTCGGGCCGTTAGGCCTTTTAAATAAATAAAATGCTTTTCCTTATTAGCTTGCCGCGTTGTCGATATTTCTCTTCCTTTCATGTTGTCTCGCTTGAAAAACAACTTCTGCTTTCACTAACTGTGAGCTTGGTGTCTCTTGGAATTCCATAACTTTATTTGCCTACCTAGCTCATAATGAAGATTCTCTCATATCTTAACCGCTCTGAATTTATTTTGCGCCATTTTTCAGTGTTAATGGATTGGGCAATGATTTCGGTGCCTTTTGGTTGGTGCAGACTTTCAACAGTTGCAAAACCAGATCTTTCCCCCAATAGTTGCTACCCCTGATTGAATTAATTATCTTCGAAAACATGCGAAAAAGGCAGGAACGCTTCCTCGCCTCGGCTATATATAATGGGTCTCTTCCCCCTTTTTCTTGTTCATCTCTTCTTTTCTTCCTTCTTCTTACTCTGACTGATATCTCCATGGCTGACTCCCGTTTTTTGTATACTGCCACTCGTGATTCTCCCCTGACTCCTCCAACTTCACCAGATTCTGACAATCCTCCTTTCTCGCCTCCCTGGAGGCCTGCCAGGCGTCCTGCTAAGCGCCGGGGTCACAAGAATCCGAGGAAAATAAGGGACAAGCCTTTTGAATCTTTCTTTGCCGATTTTGAGCCTCATTATTTCGCATTACGGCAAAAGGATGAGACGCCACCATCTATTCCTTGCTCTTTTCCCAGGGACAAAACTTCTGTGCAAGATTCCGCTTCAGGATTGGTAGCCCCGACCCTGGAGGAGGGCTCTCGCGCTGCTTCAACAGAGGAGACCGCTCCCGCGACAGGTCTTGTGACCAGGCTTGGCCAGAGACCTTTTAGGATCGACAAGCCCTTTCCTTTCTACAATAGTGGGTCACCATCATCTTCGGAGGATTATGATTACGTCTACGACATACACTGGGCAGACGAGGACTGACGATGCCATGTTTTTTTTTTATTGTTTTTTTTTAATAAAATGATGTAACATTTTTCCTTTTTGCTTTCATTTTGGCATGATGCCGCTTCATGGGGTATCTGTCGCTGGATAACCAATTACCACCTCACATGACCATCTTTCTGGCTTTTTTGTAATTCACGAATCTTTCCTTCGCAAAATCCGAGGCGTTTGACTTTAAGTTTCCTGTCAGGATCTTTCCACGTGTCCCATTTGCCCCATACATGTCCTGCTGTGATAGGTTGTCCTTCTACCTGTCTTTCAACCGCCTCTTTAAAAGGAAATACGCTCCTTCTTTGTACCCTTTTGCTCTTTTTTTATACTTCACAATTCTCTTCGTTTTTCGCTCACTCCGAGGAAGTTCTCTCATTCGCATCCAGACGATCCACCTACTAATTTCAGTCTTCTCTCTCAAGGTACTCTGCTCGATCTTGCTTTGATTTTCCTTTGCTGCTTATCTATCATACCTCGCATGAGATCTCAATCTAGTTCTTTAGTTACCCCTAGGCCAATTTCTCAATATCCTGAGCTTGACAACACTCCTAGCATTTTTACTTGCCCCACTGTCTTACGCCTTGAACTGGAAAGCAATAACATTACCTTCCCCAGCAGTTACCGCCCTACTATTCCTTCTAACACTATGAGTCTCCATAGCCAGCTTTGGGGGACTAGTAGGATACTTTACTTTAAGATGTTTCAATACGGGTTCCGCCTCCCGGTTCATGCCACACTAGAGCACGTGCTGCGCGAGAGTGGGCTTAACCTTGCGCAGATCACCCCTTCCTCATGGAGCGGCATCTATGCCTTCCTTCGTGCCTGCGAGCTAAAAGACATTCTTGTTCCCTCCATTGCTTTGTTTCGCAAGTTCTTGAATCTAGTCTTTCGCGATGGATTTATTAATATCGTTCCAAGGTGGGATGATGCCCTAGTGGGGCCTTTTTGGCAAAAATTTCAAGGATTTGAGGAGAGCGTCGAAGACTAGAAGAGCAGTTTCTTCGTTATCGAACTACCCTCTCGTCTGTGGCGCTCTGACTTCAACCTGGAAGTTGTTAACTGGGTGAAGCCGAGGGTTCTGTCTAGGGAAGAATTAGGCCAGGCCAACGCTCTATTAGAGATGGAGTCATCCTTCCAGATCCAAAATTTTGCCTTGTACAGGCCTTTATTTGAGTGTATCATAGGTGAGCTTTTGAGATTTGTCGCTGTCTTACTTACACCTTACTTACTAACATGACTTTTCGCAGGAGAGATTGTCGCTCGTCCACTTTCCGAAGGTGACGCTTCTCACAAAGTTGTCGCGCCTCCAACAACTGCTCCCTCTACATCCGCTGGGGCTCAAGTTGATCACCATATGCCCATAAAGAAAAGAGCTTTAAACCTGACTCTTCCGAGGGAGAGCGGTTCCTCCCTCCATACTTCCCGCTTCGTGGAAAACTGGTTACCCAGTCGGAAGAAGAGGTCCAGCTCTGGTTCATCAGTAACTGAGACAAAGATTTTCTCCTACGGAGTCGAGGACATGGAGGACATGGATACAGAACTGAGTCTCCGCCCGGCTTCCACGGCTCAACGAAAGAAACTAAGGGAGGCGATCGAGGCTCCAATGGCAAGGACGGCTGCTCGATCCCCCCTGCAAATACTACAACCACCGCCGCCTCCCACGCTGCTATTTCTCCTGACATCACTAAGGAGGGTGCCGCTTCACTGGGTGACACTTCCTCGATTCTGGGGTCGCCTACTCCCAACAATGTTTCCGCTGCCGCAATGATGTCGTCGTCCACTACAGACTCCTCTCTAGTCATGGAGCCTCCTCACTCGCCTATTGGCTCCTGCATTCCTGACGTGCCCTAATCAGTCCCAAGTGGCCCTAGTTCTTTTCGCTCTCCTCCGAAGTCCCCTTGTCCATTGTTTCTTACTTCAATTCGAGACATTGGGAGTTCTGGCGGTATCTCTGCCCCTTCCTTTGTTGCTGATCTCTCCCCTGACGAGCCTCAAGGAGCCCCTTCTCACCGGCTAAATTTGTCAAAATTTGGGACTGACGGGCTCCGTGCCTTGGGTATATCGGACCCCTTGTCGCAAGATCAGCCCATAGCTCTCTTGGCCTGCGAAATGTTTCGCGCCCCTGAGGACGAGAGTAGGCTACTGCAACTCCCTCCTAAGGTTCAGCACGTGCGCGTCATGAATAGTTGTCTCACTGCCTTTCGACAGCTTCACTACTACATCAAGGCCTGTGGTACCCAATCTCAAAACCCTAGTGCCATAGCAAAGGTAGAGGAGCTGACGCGACTCCAAAAACGCACTCAGGCTGAACTGCGCGAGTGTCATGCTGACCTTGCTCGGGAAAGGTCTAGAGGAAAGGCCCAGGTTGAAGCTTTGGAGGCTAAGCTGGTCACTGAAAAGAAGAGAAATTCTTTCCTTCTTGAAGAGATATCATCCCGCGATGCCGGTCTGACGAAAGCTTCCTCGAAAGTGGCTTGGTGGAAGAAGAAAACTGAACAAGCCTTTATCACTGGGTTCACAGATCAGTGTCGCGGTAGGGTCGTTGATCCCACTGAGGTCGCCAAGTATGCCTCCGCAAAGATGAAAGAAATCGATGAGAGCCAAGAGGGCTTCCTCTCCTCCGAAGGGGAGTAATGAGACGGCGACTGATAACAATTGGAATGCTCCTGATGGCAACATTGGGGCCACGGCATCAATCCCGGACAAGTTTCTATACGCTTCCCTGAAATGCCAACCTATCGCCTGGGCCAGCGGAAATTTCCTAGGATGGTCGTCTTCAGCGCGGGGGGATCTCACGCACCTTTATGCGCACAGCGTCATCCCATCCTAGGGGACCAAAGAGGATATCGCTCCCGATAGACCCTACATGATTATCGCCCCAATGACGGAACTGATATCGCCCGAACCGATGGTTACAAACGTTGCCTACCCCTATCGCTGTAAGGTATCGCCATCTTAAGCCTATAAATACCCCCACGAATTCCAAACAGAAGGTAAGATCGGGATCATCTTGGAGAACCTCTACCATTCTAAAAACTCAAACTGACTTAAGCATCGGAGTGTCTACGCCGGAGTCCCCCTCCGGCGCTTTGCAGGTACCCCCGACGCCGATCGCTTCCCATCCGACTAGCTGCAGCAGCCGTTTCCGACCAGAAGAGATCTCGGATCTTATCAAATGGTGCTTTCATTGAGAGCTTTGGTGTATTAAGTGAGCGTCCTTAATAGCCAAGCTTCGTTTAGTTGGGAGATCGGAACGGTTATGACAGCCAGATCGGAGCCAGACCGGTCTACATTTTCTAATATTCCTTTCTCAACTCGCAGGCGGTTATTTCCTTTTGCTACTGCTGACCTCTCTATGACGACGCAATCGACTATCTCGGGACCTCTGGACCTCTCGGTCGGGATCGCCGGAGGATCTATCTCCTCACAGACGGTCATTTCTTCATCACAGACGGTGGGATCTGATCTTTATACTCCTCTTTTGGAAGGATCTGTGCTTAACAATGAAAATCCCTTTGCTATGGAAATAGCGGCCCTTCGTTCCCGCTTGGACTATTTGACTGAAATGGCCACTAGAGTCACGCCTGGTGCTTCTGGATCTAGCGTTCCTCCTCGCGTCATATTCACACCATCTATTGTTGCTGATCGACCTTTGCCCCCGTTGTTTCCAGAGAACCCCCAAGTGCCTTTATCCGCAGGAAATCCCCCGGTTGGTCATGTACAGCTCACTCAAGGAGGAGTAGAGGCTTATGTACCACAAATGACGCAAAGACTTCTTCTGCAGGAAGACAGGCAGCTTGAGGCGTTGAGGAACCGTTGGGCCGGACGGAGGGAAGGAACAAACAGGAGTTTATCTCCCGTGTACAGTGAAAGATCCAGTAGCAGAAGATATCGAAGTCGTTCTCCCAGGAGTCGCAGCCGGTCTCCCAGGCGACATCATATACCTGAACCAAGGGAAGGAGGGCGACAAGGAGACATATCTCCCCCACGTCATGCGCGTGAGATTCTTGATGATACCTCAGGTCACCCTTTCAGTCGTCGTGTAAGACGTCACAGGGTCAGCAGGCGAGTGAAGCTTCCCGCTGATACTTATGATGGTACTAAAGATCCTATTTCGCACATCAACAAAGTGAAGGATTTCGTCCAGTTTCAAACCCACAGTGATGCGGTTTTATGTCAGATATTTGTTATGACCTTATCGGGAGTTGCTCGTCTTTGGTTTGAAGGTCTTCCTGGCGGATCCATTAGTAATTTCGCACAGTTGGAATCCAAATTTTGGAGCAGATTTAGTACAGCAATTCCAATTCGGAAATCTGCCGCAGTGTTATTTGACATACAGCGGAAGCCCCAAGAGACATTGAAAGAATTTCTCAGCCGATTCGATCTGGAAATGTCATTAACGCCGGGCGTTACCGTTGATTTCGCCATAGAAGCTCTGAAAAGAAACTGCCATTATGGAAAACTGAAAGATGCATTGATGGTGGATCCTCCAATATCCTTGGACGCACTAAGACTTAAAGCCCATAATTATGCGAAAATGGAAGAAGAAGAAAATAGAAATAGAACATTTAATATGCCGCCTGGAGCACCTCACATCCCTGCCGCTCCCGCAAATCCTCTGGTTGACGATCATTACACTGATGATTACGCTCGACGGAAAGATTACATCCCAAAGACCTACGATAAGCAAAAAGGAAATTCCTCGAAAGGAAAACAAGGTAATTCCCCTCATCAGCGTCAAGGGAACGCTAACAAAAATCGGGCGTATGATCCGGATTTTCCCTCCTTGAATGTACCAAGAGCGGAGATCTTGGCGATAGCGGAACAGAGAGATCTTCCTATCCATTATCCTGCACCCACGAAACCTGGAGTGCTTTTAGGCAGAAGAGAAAACGCTTACTGTAAATTCCATAAAGCCAGAGGACATTCCACAGAGGCTTGCAGAGAATTAAAGTGGGCGATAGAACGCTTGGTGGAGGAAGGATATCTGGGAGAATTTGAGACTCAAGTAAGGGAAGATGCCCGAAACAATCCGATAAGAAGAGCGGCAGACGAACGACCAAGGCCCCCTCCAGTCCCACAGCCGGATAACGCTCCCAAAGGAAAGGGTGGGGAAACCTTCGCGATAGATGGCGACGACATCCCCATAATCAATATCATAGCGGGAGGGATCCCCTACGCAGATGAATCAGAACAGTCGATGGTGGCGAAAGGGGAAAAGCGCACGCGAGACGGCATGACAAAGAAAGGTGGAGCGATAGACATACTTGATCGCATGATCTTATCCTCTTCAGAAGAGGATGAAAAAGGCGTTATCTATCCCCATAATGACGCCTTGGTAGTCACACCTGTCATCGCCAGTCATGGTATAAGAAGGACTCTTGTGGACAACGGGAGTGCCGTGAACCTTTTTTTGCTGGAAGCTTACAACCTCATGAAACGCCCCCACGATGAGTTAACGCCTAGTAAGAGACCCATAGTTGGAGTGGATGGGACCCCTATCCCTGTTACGGGAGTAATCACCTTACCCGTATACTTCCGAGAAGACACTTACAAACGGTCAGAGAATTTGTTGTTCCTTGTTGTGGATCTGAATCTGCCCTATAACGTCATACTCGGACGGCCTTTCCTCAATCGCTTCGGAGCGGCAATATCACAAAAACATCTAAAGATGAAATACCCCTCCTGGGACGGGGTGGTATCGATAAAAGGTGATCAGAAACTGGCGGCAGAATGCTATTCGCTCATGACTCAGACGAGCTGCGATAGATACGTGTGTATAGCGGCAGACCCCTACGAGCAGGGTGATGAAAAGCGCGCTCAACCCCTTGACAAGATGGTACCCGTATCAGTGATAGGCAAAGAGGGAGCCAGCTTCCTGGTCAGCGATAAGCTCAGCCCAGCGGAAAACCTTCAACTGGCACGGCTGCTGAACAAGTGCCAAGGAAATTTCGCATGGAAGCCCGCCGATATGCCAGGTATATCACGAGAAATAGCCGAGCACAGGCTTAACGTTGACCCTGACGCCAAGTCAGTTCAGCAAAAATGACGGGCGTTCTCCACCGAAAAAGCATCGGCTGTGGAAAAGGAGGTTGTGAAGCTCCTTGACGCGGGTTTCATTCGCGAAGTACAGTATCCCACTTGGTTAGCCAACCCGGTTCTTGTTCCTAAACCCAATGGAGACTGGCGTATGTGCATTGACTTCACCGATTTGAATGATGCTTGTCCTAAGGATTGCTACCCGCTTCCTCGCATAGATCAGTTGGTTGATCAAACCGCTGGGTACGCATATCTAAGCTCATTGGACGCCAATTCCGGATATCATCAAATCCCTATGGCCCTAGAGGATGAGGAGAAGACCGCCTTCCTTACTCCTAAAGCCACGTATTGTTACACAGCGATGCCATTTGGACTAAAGAACGCGGGGGCCACGTTTCAGCGAATGGCAAATAAGATTTTTGAGGAACAAATAGGGAGAAATGTGGAAGCATATGTTGACGACATACTGGTGAAGAGTGCGAATTTTCATGATCACCTGCAGGATCTAAAGGAAGTTTTTGATGTGATGAAAAGGTATCGCATGAAGCTAAACCCCCGGAAGTGCATGTTTGCATTCCAGACGGGTAAGTTCTTGGGCTACGTAGTTAGCCAGAAAGGTATCCAGCCTAATCCTTCCAAGGTTAAAGCTATACATGATATGATATCGCCGAGAACCGTTAAGGAAGTGCAAAGGCTAACGGGGCGCGTTATCGCTCTGGGACGATTCGTCTCCAAGCAAGGAGAAAAGTGCCTCCCTTTTTTCAAAGTCATACGACGGAAAGCCACGTTCGGGTGGACCCCAGAATGTGAGCAAGCATTTGTGGACTTAAAGGACTATTTATCATCTGATTTATTATTGACAAGGCCCGAGTCAGGCGATACCCTGTACTTGTACTTGGGCGCGGCGGACGAAGTGGTCAGCGCCGTCCTTGTTCGTGACGATAACCACACTCATCGCCCAGTTTACTTCGTGAGTCATGTCTTAAAGGACGCGGAACTGCGATATGCTCGTATTGAGAAAATAGCGTTCGCCCTTATACAAGCCGCTCGCAAGATGGACCGATACTTCCAGTCTTATCCTATCGTTGTACTTACAGACCAACCCTTGAAGAGGATATTTCGAAAGCCTGAATCTTCAGGAAGAATGCTGATCTGGGCCCTAGAACTCGAACAATATGGTTTGAGGTACCAGTCCCGGCCATCCGTAAAGGCTCAGGTCATTGCAGATTTTATAGCGGAGTGTACTTTCACAGAGGACCCTTTGAGTGGTGTACCTGAAGCGGAATGGAACGATATGGATCTCCCGTTCCCAGAAACATATACGGATCTTTGGATTGTTCATGTGGACGGAGCCAAAAACCAAGAACTGGCGGGGGCCGGAGTCTTCATAAACGGGCCGCACGATATGCATATACGGTATGCTATTCGAATCTTGCAGCCTTTGTCCAATAACGCAGCCGAATATGAGGCGTTGCTAGCTGGACTCAGAATAGGAAGAGAGTTTTCTTCAAAGGGAAGGCGCGATACCGGCCAAACAGGAGATCTGCGTCTAAAAATTTGTGGAGACTCCAAACTGATAATTGACCAGGTCTCAGGACACTCTCAGGCTCGAGAACCTATTATGGTGCAATACCTCTCTAAGGTAACGCGAGAACTAGTGGAAATAAAGAAAGAGGGCATGCAAGTCAGCTTCGAGCACGTTCCCCGAGAGGAAAATGCTGAAGCCGATTACCTTGCCAAGCTGGCCGCGAATCCTGAAGCATCTATACCTAAAGATGTGTATTATCGTGAGCTATCGGTGCCGTCCTTCATGGAGGAACAAGCCTCTTTGTGTGTGAATGAGCTCGAGAATGATTGGCGGATTCCGGTAATAAAATACCTGATGTACGAAGAGCTGCCTGACGGTAATGCTGAAAAGATGAAAGTGCTAAAACAGGCTGCTCGTTGCACGTACTATAACGGGGATCTAATTCGAAGATGTTTTTCTCACCCCGCCGCCAAATGTATAACCGAACAAGAGGGCTTTCACACCTTACGCGAAATCCACGAAGGGATATGCGGAATGCACGTGTCAGGCGGCACCATGGCGGCACAAGTTTTCAGATCAGGATTCTACTGGCCCACCATACGAAGGGATTGCCACGATTATGTACAAGCTTGCCCCAAATGTCAGGAATTTGCTAGAATTCCTCGACGTCCAGCCACGGAAATATCGGAAATCATCACCCCTTGTCCTTTTGCCAAATGGGGGATTGACATCCTGGGTCCATTTCCAAAGGCAAGGTCCCAACTGAAATTTGTGATAGTGGCTGTGGACTATTTTACGAAGTGGGCGGAAGCTGAAACGGTTGCCACAATCATGGCAGAAAAAACATGGCGTTTTTTCAAACATCAAGTCATCATGAGATTCGGGGTGCCTCGTATCCTTGTCAGCGATAACGGGACCCAGTTCACCAGCCAATTCTTCAAAGACCAATGCTCAGAATTCGGGATTGAGCAGAGATTCTCTTCCGTGGCTCACCCACAAACCAACGGACAGGCAGAGGTAACTAATAGGAGCATCCTCAGCGGTATTAAGAAAAACCTAGAGGGGTCTAAGAAGAAGTGGGCTGATGAATTGCCATACGTGATGTGGGCATACCGCATGACCGTAAAAGTTAGCACTGGGGAAACGCCTTTCGCGTTGGCTTTTGGAACTGAAGCCGTTACGCCAGTGGAAATTGGGGCCATGAGCCTACGGGTGGCTCACTTTCGTGAGGAACGGAACGAGGAACGGTTACGTGCTAACCTGGACGCGTTACCAGAGGTTCGAGAAGAAGTCCTACTGAAAACGCAACACTACAAAAGAAAAATGGCCCGTTATCATAACAGGCAGGTCAAAGAGCGATTGTTGAAAAACGATGACCTGGTGCTCCGAGACAGGCGAGCAACCGGACAACGTATGGGAAAGCTTAGTCCTAACTGGGAAGGACCGTATCGCGTAACCCACGTTGTCGGAAGAGGGGCCTATCGCTTGGAGACACTTGACGGTACGCCCTTATCCAACTCCTGGAATATCGCTCGTTTGAAGTTATATTATCCTAGAGTATAATTTTATGTGCACTATTTGGATTATAACGACCCTAACCGTGGCTAACGCTCAATAGGAGAGTTTTCGTGGGTTTGTGGTTGCTTTTGTGCAGGTAAAAAGGGGGGTACCCTGGGAGTGAAAAGTCCTATCCTTGTGATGGTCGGTCTTGATCAGATGGCCCACTAAGTGAGGGCACGACCCCAGTGTATCCTTGATTAGCGTCGGATTGAAAGATCCTTGACGCCCCCGGGGGTGAAAAGTCCTATCCTTGTGATGACCGATCTTGATCAGATGGCTCACTAAGTGAGGGCACTGCCCGGTATCTTTGGGAGTGAAAAGTTCTTTAATGATAACCGATCTCGTGGAGATGGTACATCAAGACAAGACACGCCCCAAAGAGTTAGAAACTCTGTTTAGAAACAAGAATCCTATCTTAACGGTCGGGCTGGTACAGCTAAACCATTAAGTAAGGACACGGTTCTAAACGAGAGGACAACGCCTATAAAAGTGAAAATTCCCTAGCCTTGTGATAGCCGTCCCGATCCGACAGCTCACGAGATGAGGCACTTAGAAAGGCCGAACAAGAGATAAGGGAAACGTGAAGGATCGCGTAATTCCAGCTAGTAACCGGATGAGTAATCCCTGGCGAAGTATAGAGCTAAGGGAAAACACGATTCGAAACGGGTTCCGTGATAAAGCCTAATGATGGCAGCGAACAGGCTCCTACGGGTAATCACTATCTCTCAAATCTCGTTTTGTTACTGATAATCTACAATTAGAAATGTGCAGAATACTTATGAGCAGCGGAAGGAGCGGTGGTCATGATACCGATAGGCTTATCGAAAGGCCAACCCGACATAGATCTTGGTCATCTTGGTATAAATACCAAGGATCTGCTCAAGAAAGTAAACGCACCGTGAGGATAAGGCAACCTCAGTGACGAGAGAAGTCTCGCGATGAGAAAAATAAAAGAGGAATATCGATAAAGGGATTGTCTAGAAATATTAAAGGCATCTCAAGGATTTACAAAGATTCAATGTTCAAAATATTTATGCTGCAAAGACAAAAGACAAAAGCCAAGCGATATTTGATCGCTGGAGGGAACGGCAAAATATTGCGACACATCAGCTCTCGGGGTCTTTTTGTTTCCAGCCCGCTGCCTTGGCTTGGCGATAGCCTGCCTCGTTGATATGGGCAGAACTCTGTAGAAAGGCTTTCGCGACATCTTCGCCCTTGTACGCATCCACCCCATGAATTTCTTCGAAACACTTAACTAGAACACGGGCGGTCTGTTCAGCATGCCACCAGCCCATATCGACTGACTCTTCCGCCAAAGCTGCCTTCTCCTTTTCTAAAGAGGACTTCTCATTCTCCAAAGCAGTCACTTTGGCCTGTTCCTCTGACAAAGCTGTTTCCAGAGCGGAATGCTGTTTCTGTAAATCGTGGTGAGCCAGCAGTATCTTGGAACGATCTGCCAACACCTTTTTCCTTTCATCTTGCTCCTTGGACAGCTCCGCCGAAACAGAACGGAGGGAAACAGTCCGATGCTTCACCTCCTCCGCCCAGTAGTGAAATTTCATCATATTGGAGAAAAGGCTAGCACGGAAGGAGTTCACTTGGTCATCTTCCGCCAGGGAAAGGAAAGCTTCCCGTTCTGCAGATGAGGCCAGAATTTGAGAAGCCAGCAGGGCAGAAACCTCATCTGAACCATCGCCCCCGATGGCTGCCAAACCACGGGTACGGAAGTCGAACAACTCAACCTGATGGGTCACTTCGCCGAGCCCGTTTAATGGACAAAGATCCGCCATAAAATTGAAAGAGGTTCCGGCTTCATTATAGCGTTGCCGCTAAGGAACGCTAGAGGGAACGAAAGCCAGAGGCCCAGGGGCGCGAACCTGTGAAGAAGAACTGCCCGGGGGCAGGAAGGTACCATGAGGCTGATAGCCCGAAAGGTCCTGCAAGACGTCTTGATAGCCTAAAGAAGAGGAATAATGATGCACAGGCCCACCAAAGGAACTGGGCGAAGCACCAAAGGGATCCGCACCTCCTAGGTCCCCCAAAACTTCCGCGGAATGTCCACCTGGAGGAACCACTGCGGAATTAGGAACGTTAACGGAACCACCTTCCCCCGCGATGTTAGAGGAGGGTATGTTCTCATCCTCGCCTTCTATCCGGGCCCTCTTCGCGGAACCCCTCAGCACATAAGTGAGATTCATATCGCCTGAAGGAGCGGAAGCAGTAACTACAACGGCCTCCTGCAAGGAGTACAAATTGAGAAAAAAGAAAAATAGATCAAATGACGACAGATATTGAGGCACAATATATCGCACAAAAAAAAAAAAAAAAAAAAAAAACACGCTTACGGTAGCGGTGTTGAGGGAAGGTGGTGCCTCAGAAGAACCCGCAGCGTCGGGAGAAGGAGTAAGAGTGGCGATACTCCGTGTTCTTTTCTTCTTTTTTCCTCTGGAAATGGCCTTAGGGGCCTGAGAAGACGAGGGAGCAGCAACGGTCACGATGGGAACACCTTCAGGGATGTCAGTATCCCCTTCGCCAACTGAGGAGGAGGATACTTGAGCGAGATTCGCGGAAGTAGCCGGAAGCTCAGAAGGATTATCAGTGGCCTCTGAATCGAGCTTTTCCCTTTCTTCTCTATTATGAGCTCTCCTTCTTCTTACGCTTTCGGGTTTATAATCAGGATCCGTCGCTGCAAAATCACAAAATAACGTCAGCGTTAGTATCAGTGATGAAAGGGAAAGGTAGCGCGATACTCACGTCTAACGCACTCCTGAATGGCCATTCTACAGGCCATGAGTCGAATATGAACGCTGATCTCCAGTTGGAGTAAGGTGTCTAACCATCCTTGTTCACGAGCGGGAAGTGTCCCTGGTCGACTCCAAACGCCATCTTGGACGTCTTGGTTGAACCCAGAACGCCACTCGGGACCAGGAGCGTCAGGAAGATTTATCAGAAAGAACTCCTTTTTCCAAGCCTCAACAGAAGACTCAATATGGAGCAACTTCCAAGTAAAAGACTTGAGAGAATCATCGTCAAAGCGAGGCGATATGGTTATCACACCCCGGCACTTCATCAATTTAAAAAGGGATCTAAGCAACAAAAGAGAAGGGGAAGTGATCCCCTTATATCTACAGAGTTCCAAAAAAGCATAAACACAGCAATATGCATTTGGGGCTAACTGGGCAGGATTGAAATTGCCAGCAATAAGCAAACCCTTGACGAAAGAATCGATAGGGAGCCGGAAACCGTAGCGAAACATCTGGGCATATAACACCCTTTGATTGCCGGTCAGAACGCTGTTTAAACGAACTGACCTAGGGGCAACAACAGCTTGGCAACCGTCAGGAATAACGGCACCATGAGTAGCCAAATGCTCCTGGAGAAGGGCCTCCGTGGTAATAACACTGACCGTGGTATCCATTTTCTTCTCATCGATGGATTTTGACTCAGAACGGCGAGTCTTTGCCATGACAGGACTAAGGAAATAGAAATGAAGAAGACGAGGGAAAGGAAGGGAAATACCTTTGAAAGGAAAGAACTTTGAAAGCCTTGAATGGAGGTGAGAAGGACAAGACGGCCGAGAGATAATATGAAAAAGTGGAGTGAAAAAGAAAAGGGAAGAAATAAAGAGGATTTATAACCCTAGTAATTAAAAGGAAACGACGGATGCTGCAGTCGTTGTGTCGAAGCGGTATGAGGGATAAGACTCAAGCAATGAGTACGACTCTAGAAGAAGCGCGACAAACGCTTCGATCTTGTTAAAATTTCTAAACACGCTAAGGTGAAGCGGAAGAAGAAACGAACACGTGTGTCTGCACCATCATGACTTTTCCCGCGCACCGACGGAAGGGTCGCGAGCATTAAATGCTCTGAAAAGTAGATGTGACTTTTTGATAAAAAGCAAAAGCGATATCACAAGAAAGGAAATGATGCAAATCGGCGTTGAATAAAAGAACAGTTCTCAAGACAGTACAAGAGAGCGAAATAAAATAAGATATCGCCCGAAGAGCAAGGTACCGATATCGCCGCGAGATAGGACGTTATTACAAGACATGGAAAACAAATAGCAATGTTCTTCAATGAATCAATTAAGAGTCATCGCATGCCTCGCCGTCATCATTCCCTTGCTTTTCCACAGAAGAAGGAAAACCCCTTTCGCCTTCACTAAGATCTTTAATTTTTTGGGAAGCGTAATCGGCCAGCATGGATGAATCGACGGCGCCTCGGATATGGAGATCCATAAATCCTGCGATACAAACATCGATGGTCTTATTCTTCCACCAGGCTATCCTCGAAGGAACTTTGGCCAAATCGGCATCACGAGATGACAACTCTTCACGGAGGAAGACGTTCTTTTTATCAGCCACCACCAGTTCCGCCTCCATTAGCTCTGCTCTCGCTTTCCCCTTCGACTTCTCCCGAGAAAGTTCAGCGCGACAATCCTCCAACTCCGCCCGAGTTCGTTCTTGCAACTGTGATAGCTCCTTCGCCTTCGCCAAGGCCGCGTCTAATTGTTCCTGCAAATCCGAAGAGGGTCGAGTTTTGTTACGCTGGTCTTCAAGAAAATAATGAAATTTCTGAAAGCTAGCCAGCATGTCGTTCATGAGGTGTGACTGTCGTGTCTCGGGAGCATGCTGTAAAAACTCTTCCCTGTCCTTGGAAGAAGTAAACATCTGTCCCACTATGGGACCCACGGGCTCTTCTCGCGATAACGGATCCGATATTCCTAAGGCACGAAGCCCGTCAGTGCCGAAAGAGGACAAATCCAGCTGATATCCAGTGGGGCCCTGGGACCTCTGAGGAGAAAGGTTGGCGATATAAGGAGGGGAACAACTTTTTGCGCAATCACCAACGCCCGAAATTGAAGACAGAAACAAAAGATGAGGCTTCCGTGGGAGAAATTTAGGAGGAACTCTTAAATTCAAAACCGTAGGGTTGCCTCTGGGATAAAAGAACCTATCGGGGAAGCAGGATGGCCCGACGACAAAGGAGAGGTCGCGGCTGCCGAGGTCTCATTGTTTTCGATAGAAACGGCGGAAGGCACCCTGATAGCTTTGATATTTTTCACCACTTGCGAAGTACTCGCGGCATGAGAAGCGTTAATATTCTCGGGGGGGACCGCGTTAACTCCCTTCAAAGGGGGAACTGGGGGGTTAGTTTTCTCTGTGCGAACCTTCTTTACGAGACGCTCCGTCTCTTCTGCAATTTCTTCGCTATCGTCCTCAGCCGATTCCGCCGTGTCATCATTCCTCCTCGACCTAAGTTTCATCCTTTGGGCAATAGTAGCATGACGTAATTCAGGACCAGTGTCCATGCTCTCGCTATCGCTGTCGATTTTCTCAAACACAGGATCGCCTTGAGCTACCCTCTTGCCACGGGACGGAAGCCAATTTTCAAGGAAACAAGAAGGTCGAGTAGAGGCTCTGCGAGTTGTGACGGTTTTAGTCCCTTCCCTTCCAGGCGGAATGGGTGGGCGGCGGGAATTTTCAGGCGAAGGAGAAGGAGGCAGCGACTGGAGAGGTGTTACGTTCAAAGGGGCGTCGCTTTCCCCAGAAGAACTACTCTCAGCGTTACCTGCCAACAAAACATATTAGCAAATTAAGAAGATTGAAGCGATAAAGAAGAAAAAGGGAACTCACCCACAACGCACTCTGACAAGGGCCTGAACCGAGCAAACTCCCGGATACGGAAAGACCCTTCTATTTCTAACAAGGCGCTAACGTTGGAAACATCCTGGCTTGACAGCGCGTTCGGTCTTTTCCAAACGCCACTATTGATTTTTCGATTGAAACCCCCGCGCCAGAGTCGTGACGGCAAACGAAGGGTGAAAAAGCCAGACTTCCAGTTATCTACGTGTTCCTCAAAACCTTGAAAGTTCCGCCAGAACAGTTGCACAATGACATCATCCCATCTGGGGGTAATATCTACCAGGCAGTCGCGACAACTCAAGACAAAGAACGTGCGGAATAGATCAAGCGATGGAGCAAATATACGCTTCATCTCGCACGAACGAAGGAAAGCGTAAATACCACACCAAGAGGGTGGAGTAATCTGGACGGGATTAAGGTCATAATGATCTAGCAGTTTCAACAGAGAAGTATGGAGTGGGAAACGGAATCCGTAAGTAAACATCTTGAAATAAACTAACCGGAATGTTCCCCACATGGCGTCAGGCAGCCGAGTGTCCTTCAAAGAGACAAAAGGGCGATAGCCCGTGGGAAAAGTAATACCACTCTCCTCTAATTCAACCCTCAAAACCTCATTACAATTGAATATGCTGCGAGTTCTCCTAGCTTCGGGATCTATGGGGTTTTCAACAGTTGAAGACATAAGGGACAGGGAAAGTAAATCTACGGCGGTAGAAGGAGTAAATACCTGGAGCAAAAAGCCAGTGAGCCGGTCGCCGGCACCAGTGAGCGGTCGCGGTAAAACCTCTCGAAGAAAAGAAGTGCAGAAGAGAGAGAAAATGTGCAAAAACTCAAAATATTAGCAAAAGCAGTAAAAGAGAGAGATGATTTCCTTATAAAGGAAAGCCTAAAGAAGAGACAGCCTGTAAAAATGAAACACGTACAGAACAGAAAAAGACGCGTGGATAGTCATTTGTGCCTTCTGAAAGAAGACAGTTACCGATTAGAAGTTGAAGGCAGTTACCCGTAGCGAAAGGGACGCTTCCGCGATCACCCGGAACGCTCAGAAAGAAACAATAAGTAAGCGATGAGAAGCGAAAAGGAAGTAAAACCATCATTCATTATTATGAGGAAGGCCATACGGCATCTACAAAAAGAAGGGTTAGGCCCTACTCTTCACCGTCGGACCAAGTAATGCCGTAGCAATAGACTACGTCCTCTTCGTCATCGCCACCCCAGAATGGTGAATCCACAACAGCAGGGGGAGAAGACTCACCGACCCTCTTTCTAGCAGCAGTAGTCGACCCGGTTGTTTTCTCCTTAACGCTTGGCGATACTGCCTCAACGGCTGAACCAGCAGAAGGAACCCATGGAGGCGAATCACTCAAAGGAGGAAACGATTTTTCCTCCTCCCTAGCCAGAGAAGCCAGAGAGTCGAAAAATGACTTAGAGGCCTTGGCAGCCTCCTTCCTTCGTTGTTCAACTTCCTTCCTCCATCTCTTGCGACCTCGCCGACGGACAACCGGCCTCCAAGGAGGGGATGGGGGAGGATTATCTGTGTCAGGGGTAGTCAGAGGAGTTGGCGGTGAATTCCCCGAAGCCGTACCTAGCAAATAAGAATCAGCCATGAGATTCGCAGAGGATCGATAACGAAGAAAAATGAAGGAGAAAGAAATGGATAAGAATGAAGGAGGAAAAGCCTCATTAAATAGCCGGGAAAAGAAGAAAAGAGACTCTTCGATCCTCCAACCCGACTCTTGAAGATTGGCACGTGTACAGTCTGAAGTGCAAATGTAGATTTGCAGTCATGCCTGTTGAAATCTCACGCAAATCAAGAATAATGCTAATATCTGCCGATCAATTGTTGTAATGAGGACGGCGCGGAGTTAAGGCAGAACGATCAACAGAAAAACCGCCCAATGGCAAGACTGTTTTCAGTTGGGCTAAGAATATTCCTTGGAAAATGACAAAGAGTGCAGTAAAGAAGAAGAACAGTCGCAAGGCGGAATGATTGAAACGATTTATTTATTATGGCCTACCGGCCGAAAGATACATTTACAAGGCAAGAGGAAAAGAAAAAGGCCCAAAGGGAGCCACCGTTATCAGGCGTCAGAACCAGCATCCTCGGGCACCTCAGGAAGGTCCCTCAAGGAATCCATGACCAGGACAAGATCATGGGAAGTGGCCCTCATCCCCTTCAGGCAGCACCCCAACATGTCCTTACGCTGCTGCAGCATAGCGATCACCACTTGAATCCGAGAGATGGAGGCAGACAGCTTTGAAACACTCTCCAAAGGACTGAGGTCCTCCAGAGAGATGGCTCCCAGCCGGGAATAGAGCGGAGTCAGCATCCCCTGCAGCTCCAGAATATCCTCAGAAGTCTTGACCAGCATGTTCTCCAGGAAACCGACGTCACCGTCGTTGAGGTTCCTGAGTGAATGACCCTTGGAGAGAAGAAAATTCTTGGTCAAATGATCCATGATGCTGACTGATAGAGATGAGGAGAACGTGGATGGAGAAAGTTCTCCGATTTATAGGCTTCACTGAAGGGAGGCCTTGGAAAAAGAAATTGAGGTCCTCAAAAGACGAGCCGTCCCGATATCCTCAAGGACTGATAAGCCTAGAACGGAAGAAAGGGGTAACGGTCGCGATATAGATACTGGAAGGAGTACGAGGCAGAGTCTGAAAAAATGCCGAAAGACACGATGTCACTGGTAGCCCTGACGCTAAAACCATAAGGTTACCGGTATCCACAGTATAAGGCCGCGTTGATGTCACCGGTGGCCCTAGATGCGTAAAACCGCATTGGCATCACAGGCGTCTGGTGGTATGAAGCCGCGATAACCATAAGGTAGCTGATGGCGTAAAGCCGCGATGATACCGCTACTCTCTCGGGCGTAAAGAATAAATCGGGGCTCGTGTGACCTCAGACCTCTGTAAGTATAAGGTTTGCTAACCTCTGTATAAGTATCTATCTCCTCTGTGTCTTTGCAGTACACTCGAAAGGACGATAGCCCCGAATATATGCCAGCCTAGGGCACGGCCTGGTTGAATATCCGTAATGACGCCGCACGTAACCCAACAACGGTCCTTCTATGACTTAAACGAAGTGGAGACTTCATAAGCCCTATCGAGAGGCCAAGAAGATTAATATCGCCTCATGACCGAGTAGATCCCTATTCTAAGATATCAGACGTGGATAGCCCTTGGTGAACACTCGGGCTAGTTTTCAGTTGGGCTTATGATAACAATTGGAATGCTCCTGATGGCAACATTGGGGCCACGGCATCAATCCCGGACAAGTTTCTATACGCTTCCCTGAAATGCCAACCTATCGCCTGGGCCAGCGGAAATTTCCTAGGATGGTCGTCTTCAGCGGGGGGGGATCTCACGCACCTTTATGCGCACGGCGTCATCCCATCCTAGGGGACCAAGGAGGATATCGCTCCCGATAGACCCTACATGATTATCGCCCCAATGACGGAACTGATATCGCCCGAAGCGATGGTTACAAATGTTGCCTACCCCTATCGCTGTAAGGTATCGCCATCTTAAGCCTATAAATACCCCCACGAATTCCAAACAGAAGGTAAGATCGGGATCATCTTGGAGAACCTCTACCATTCTGAAAACTCGAACTGACTTAAGAATCGGAGTGTCTACGCCGGAGTCCCCCTCCGGCGCTTTGCAGGTACCCCCGACGCCGATCGCTTCCCATCCGACTAGCTGCAGCAGCCGTTTCCGACCAGAAGAGATCTCGGATCTTATCAGCGATCATGCGGGGCCCCTTCGATGTCGCTTGATTGGGGTGTCGCTTCTTTACTTACTCCCTTGTTGTATAAATTTCCCTATTTGGACTTTGATGTTGCCTCCTTGCTTGTAATTAACTAATAAATCTTGTGTTCTTGACCAAATAATACATGTACCGTGACTATGTCGTCCTTTTTCACTTGTCGCTTCTCTACTTTTTCTTCGCGCTTGGGTTCTCATATACCGTGGCATTGCAACTTGCCTCTGTTTTTCCCTGGGTTTGCTGCCCTTTTTCAGAGCATTTAATGCTCTGACTCCTTTTGTTTGATACAAAAGAGACAGTCATGATGCTCTAAGCCCACGTGTCCTCAAAGGGGAGTGCTAGGGGAATAGTGAGACTGAACATGTCTTTTCGCTCCTCAAGGATTGTACCCGCTTCCTGCGTCTCTTGTTCTTGACACGTCACACACAATGATCCCTTGACCCGTCGTTTCCTTTAATCCTTAGGGTTATAAAAACCCTCACGTGTTCTCTTTTTATCTTTTGTTACCTCTTTCTTTAAAAAATGAACAAGAAGGAAAAGAAAATGCAACTCCTCTTCTTCCTCCTATGATTCGCCGCCGCCCGAGTGCCTCGATCTTCTTCTCAAAAAAGGTATCTTCTTATTTGCTCTTCGTTTAACCTTGCCCATGGCTCGTAATCGCCGTTATTCCCACTTTACCGGGGAGGGGGATATTGATAATACTGTCTCCACCATCGCTTCTACCGCCGTCCTTCGACGGCGCTTGCGAAGTTATAACGCCAATCTTGACCATTTAGATGGGTATTCTACTGAAGTTGCCCCAAGGTCGCTTCGCCTTAACAGCGAATTATCTGGCAACCGTAGGGTTCTTTATGCTAAGATGTTTCACTATGGTTTTCGGCTGCCTCTAGATCCTATAGTCGCCGAGTTACTTTCTGAATTTGACTTGAATGCTGCCCAATTGAGTCTGAATGCCTACTGTGGCATCTATGCTTTTATAGCCCTTTGTAGATACGTAGGAATTGAATCTCCTTCTCTATTACTGCTTCGCTCTCTTTTCCAATTATACTACCAAAGTAACGGCATCATAGCGATATCGCCTCGTTATGATGTTGATGCCCTAAACCCCTTTACTTGGAAGTTGTTGAACCTCGAATCTTCTATTGACACTTGGAGAAAAGGATTCTTTGTCGTCAATCTGCCCGAGCCCTTGTGGCGAAGCGGGTTTAATCTAGTCATCAGAGATAGTGCCTGGGGTGGAAGGCCACGCCTAGGACCAGTTGAACAAGGCTGGCTGGACAAGCTGCTCAACCTGCCAGGGATTCCTGGTGTTCACACCCGCGAACTAGCATGCCGGGGTGACGTCCAGGGTTGCATTCAAAGTGAGCACCATCCTTTCGTTCGCTATTCCCCGTCAGTACTAACTCTAACGTTCTTTTCTTATACCTACAGATCCTCCCGCCGGGTGGAAACCCGAGTGCATCAAAAAGCGAGAAAGAAGAGCTCAGCAAAAGAGAGAAAAAGAGGCTCTTTCCACGGCCTCGGCCGGTGCCGCTGCTGACGCCGCGCACGCGTCCACTTCTATGCCTGAGTCCTCTTCTCTTCCTCAACCGGAGGTTACTACCACATCGGCTACTGGGCTAGCTTCTTCCCCCAGTATTGATCCCACTCAAGCATCATCCTCTCGTCCTCCTCTCCCCATAAAGAAGAAAAAGAGGACTCTTCGCCTCTGCGTTATCGCTCCTACTCGTCCTCCTGCTCAGGTGGTTCTTACAAACTTTTCCCCGTTTATCTGCTTCATTTGTTTCATAATTTCTTTTTCTCTTTCGCCCGTAGGATACCGCTGCTATTCCCTCCTCTGCTACTTCTTCCTACGACGGCATGGACTTAATAGGCATTCTCGGTCCCAAAAGACCACGTCCCAATGATGACACCCCTTCTTTGGATGACATTGCCGCTGGTCAGGAGGAACAGGGTGGCATTACCGATACCGGCTCTTTAGTGGGCAATCAGAGCTTAGATGCGCCAGGGAACGGAGTTGTCTCCGCACCTCTTGTTTCCTCTTATGTTGCGTCATCTCCTTCCGCTAGTCACCCGCTGGGCTTCCTAGAGGACCTTACAGAGGGTGACTTTTCGTCTTTGCAAACCGGCGGTTTTAACCTTGATGCTGGGACATCTACTCGTTCCCCTCCATCTCCTCCTGATGTCTTTTTTGTTCCTTCTGTCGTTCAAATGATCTCTCCTTCTCTTTCCCCCGTCGACACTCCGCGCATGGTGGCTGACCTAAGCACTATGCTTTCTGGCGGGGCTGCTACTCACCAGGTTGACTTAAGCAACATTCGTCAGTGCAGGTTCCCGGCGCTAGGAGGCGACAGCTCTCCAGTGACATCTGCTTATTTGGCGGGACATATGTTTTCAGTTGAGGAGGAGGAGCAGGCTTTCCTCTCCTGCGCCGATGGTGAGCAACTGCAACGGATAAGGACCCAATTGTTCTCCGGCTTTTAGGCTTTTCACTATTGGTCCAGGCATGTGACGAGGTGAGTAAGCTCTCTCAACTCTTCCTCCCAAGAATGGCGTAACGCTAATCATCAACTTTTGGAGGAAGTCAACAAGTACCAAGGGGAACTTGGTAGAACTCAAGAAGAGTTGAGGAAAAGTTTTGACGAGCGACAGAGTGCGGAGGCCAGCCTAACAGTTGCGAGAAAGGAACTGGAAGAGGCTAAAGGACAAGAGGTCATGAAGGATGCCGCCCTTCAAGCGGAACGGGGTAAGAATGCCGCACTTGTTGAAGAAACGACGGACAAGTGTAAATGGTTCTTGGAACAGACTGCGGGCCTCATGGCCGACTGTTTCATTGAGCGTTATGGCCACGATAAATTTAATGTTGATGCCATCATCCGTCTCTTCAAGTATAAGTCTGGGTTCCTTACGGAAGAAGGTTATCGCCAAGCGAAGAGGCCGCGGCATAATGAGGGGGATGGCAGCTTACCAGGGCCATGAATGCTACTTCTCTTTTTGCCCATCGGACGCCCTTACTTTTTACCCTTTTTGTGTTCTTGGGGCCTTTTGCTTAAACAAATCTCCCCTCTTGTGTAAACAGTCTGCTTAACTTGCTGCGTTTTTACTTTATCAATGATCTCTCTTAATTTACTTCCGCTACCACTTGTTTCCAAACTTGTCGCCACTGTTGAAATGATGTCACCCGGGCATTCGAGCCTCCCTTGCGGCGTCGTAACATGTGATCAGGTGGAACTGATCTTCCCCACCATCTCATACTGCGTTTAAGACAACAACGGGATCTCCCTCTTGGATATTCTGCTTTTCTGCGGCACCCTTTCTTTCTCAAATGCCTCGTCACTTCTACGTTTTCTTAAATTTCCTGCACATTTTCACTTATACTTTATTAGTAGCGACATATTTCAAAAAATCTTAATTACCCTGGGGTGTTGCCGCGCATTCTCCAGGTTCATTTGGCGCGATCTCCCCCCAATGTCGCTCGTGTCACATACTCATCCAGCCAAACTTCACCGGGTTTGTTCCTTCCGGTTACTAGCTGGGGTATCGTGACTTCTTATATTTCCTCAATTGGCTGGGAAGTGCCACCTCTCAGTGAGCCGCCTGATCAAGGCCGACCATCACGAGGACAGGACTTTTCACTCCCTCAGCGTTGTCACCTTGCACCTCGGAACGTGCCCCTTCTTACCGATGTGCCTATGTTAGCGCCACCATCGTAAGGATAGGATTTTCACTTGCGGGGTGGAGTTTTTATCTTCCCTGGGGCCGTGCCTCGCTTAATGATCATCCGCCTATGTGAGCGCGGGCTGTCACAAGGATAGGACTTTACACCCCCAGGGGAGTCAGGGCGTGCCCTCTCTGGGTCTCCCCAGGATAGGACTTTTCACTCCCGACAGTGCTGGAGCGTGTCTCATCTTAGCGAGCCACCTGATCGAGGCCGGCCTCACAAGGCCAGAATTTTTCACTTCCAGCACCATATATTTCTAGGATCGTCGGGGCGTGCCTCGTCTTGATGACCCGTCTGTGTTAGCCCATTCTGCCCCAAGGCTAGGACTTTTCACCCCCGACATCCCTCTTTTCCTGTTATCTGCACATCATACAGACAACCAACAAGGAACAAGAGATATTTCCATAACAATTGTTAGACCATGCCCCACGGCATGTCAGATTTCAGCATAATATAATTTCAATTATCAAACCATGCCCAACGGCATGTCAAATTTCAATTATCAGACCATGCCACACGGTATGTCAAATTTCATCATAATATAATTTCAATTATCAAACCATGCCCAACGGCATGTCAAATTATATCATAATATAATTTCACTTATGAAACCATGCCCAACGGCATGTCAAATTTCAATTATCAGACCATGCCACACGGCATGTCAAGTTTCATCATAATATAATTTCAATTATCAAACCATGCCACACGGCAAGTCAAATTTCATCATAATATAATTTCAATTATCAAACCATGCCACACGGCATGTCAAATTATATCATAATATAATTTCACTTATCAAACCATGCCCAACGGCATGTCAAATTTCAATTATCAGACCATGCCACACGGCATGTCAAATTTCATCATAATGTAATTTCAATTATCAAACCATGCCACACAGCAAGTCAAATTTCATCATAATATAATTTCAATTATCAAACCATGCCACACGGCATGTCAAATTCTAGCATAATATAATTTCAAGCGAGCAATATTCCAAGAATTAGGTAAGGGAGTACCGTCAAGTGCTTCTAGGTGATACGCCCCCTTTCCGATAACACGAGTGACACGGTATGGGCCCTTCCAGTTTGAGCTAAGTTTCCACATCCGTTGGCCCGCCGCTCGCTTGTCCCTGAGCACCAAGTCTCCCGCCTTGAGCAGCCGCTCCTTAACATGTCTGTTGTGATATCACGCCATTTTCCTCTTATAATGCATTGTTTTCAGGATGGCTTCCTCATGTAGCTCAGGCAACACATCAAGGTTAGCCCGTAACCTTTCTTCATTTAATTCCTCCTTGAAATACTCCACCCTTAGGCTTAGAGTGCCGATTTCCACAGGTGTGACAGCTTCGGTGCCGAAAGCCATAGCAAAGGGCGTTTCCCCCGTACTAGTTTTGACAGTCATGCGGTAGGCCCACATTACATAGGGTAGTTCATCTGGCCACTTCTTTTTCGAACCCTCAAGATTTTTCTTGATGCCACTCAGAATGCTTCGGTTGGTCACCTCCGCCTGACCATTGGTCTAGGGATGCGCCACAGAGGAAAACCTCTGTTCGATCTGAAACTCCTCACACTGTTCTTTAAAAAAACGACTCGTGAATTGTGTCCCGTTGTCGCTGACTAGCATGCGGGGCACCCCGAAGCGCATGATAATTTGGTGTTTAAAGAAGTGTCATACCCTGTCCGTCGTGATGTTGGCTACCGCTTCCACTTCTGCCCATTTGGTGAAGTAGTCCACAGCCACAATTACAAATTTCAGTTGGGACCTCGCCTTAAGAAAAGGGCCTAAAATGTCAATTCCCCACTTAGCAAAAGGACAAGGTGCCACGATCTGAGATATTTCAGTGGCGGGTCGTCGAGGGATTTTGGCAAATTCTTGACACTTATGACATGTTTGCACAAAGTTGTTACAATCCCTGTGAATGGTGGGCCAATAGAATCCTGACAGGAATACCTGCGCGGCCATGGTACCACCCGATACATGCATGCCACAGATCCCTTCATGAATCTCTCGCAGGGTATGGAGGCCTTCTTGTTTCGTTATACATCTTGCAGCTGGGTGCGAGAAACATCTTCGAATCAACTCCCCGTCGTAATAAGTGCACCTTGCCGCTTGCTTCAGTACTTTTTTCTTTTCCGCATTGTCGCTGGGCAACTCGTCGTGCTTTAAGAATTTTATCACAAGGATCCTCTAGTCCTTCTCAATTTCTTCCACACATAGCGATAGCTGTTCCTCCATGAAGGACGGTAATGACCTTTCCTCGTAGTACACGCCCTCTGGTATGGTGGCCTCCTGATTAGCTGCCGCTTTGGTAAGGTTATCTGCCTCGGCTTTGTCCTCCCGCGGGATGTGTTCAAGGGTGACGCACACGCCGCTTTGTTCAATCTCTGCCAACTCTCTTTTCACTTTGGAGAGGTATTGCACCATGATCGGTTCTCTGGCTTGGGAATGTCCCAAGACTTGATCAATTACCAACTTGGAGTCTCCTCGTATTTTTAACCGTGGGGCTCCTGTTACCATGTCGCCCTCGGTTTTAGTGAAAAGATTTCTTCCTATTCTAAGCCCTGCCAGTAATGCTTCGTATTCCGCCGCGTTATTGGATAACGGTTGTAAGATTCTAATGGCATGTCGCACCTATATATCGTGTGGCCCGATCATATAAATGCCAGCTCTTGCCAGCTCTTGATTTTTAGCGTCATTCACGTAGATGACCCATGAGTCCGCTGGGGGCTCTAAAGGTGGGAGCTTTGCACCGCTCTCTTCCTTTTCGAGCGGCTCCAACGCCTTGTCCCCGGTAAAAGTACATTCGGTGATAAAATCCGCCAAAACCTGAGTTTTTACGGATGGCCGAGCTTTGTATTGTAGTCCATATTGCTCAAGCTCAATCGCCCAAATCAACATCCTCCCCAAGGACTCCGGTTTCCTAAAAATTCTTTTCAAGGGTTGATCTGTAAGCACGAAGACTGGATGGTCTTGGAAATACCTGTCCATCTTTCGTGTGGACTGTATTAGGGTGAACGCCACCTTCTCAATGTGAATGTATCGCACCTCGGCATCTTTTAACACATGGCTGACAAAGAAAATGGGTCGGTGATTGTGATTGTCCTCCCGCACCAGAACGACACTGACCACTTCATCCGCGATGCCAAGGTACAGGAATAGGGTGTCGCCCGGCTCCGGTCGTGTTAGCACCAAGTCGGACGACAAGTAAGCTTTCAAACCCACGAACGTTTCTTCGCATTCTTGTGTCCATCCAAAAGGAGCTTTCCTGCGTATAACTTTAAAGAACGGCAAGCACTTCTCGCCTTGCTTAGAGATGAACCATCCCAAAGCAATGACACGTCCTGTTAACCTCTGAACTTCTTGAAGGGTTCGCGGCGACACCATGTCATGGATAGCCTTAATCTTTAACGGGTTCGGCTGGATGCCCTTCTGGGTTACCACATACCCCAAAACTTTTGCCACTTGAAATGCAAACGCGCATTTGCGAGGGTTCAATTTTATCTGATACTTCCTTAATGTGTCGAACACCTCTTGCAGGTCCGTCAAATGGTCACTGAAGCTTCTGCTCTTGACCAGTAGATCATCCACGTATGCTTCTACATTTTTCCCGATTTGTCCCTCGAATACTTTGTTGGCCATGCGCTGAAAAGTTGCCCCCGTATTCTTTAAACCAAACGGCATCGTCGTCTAACAATAGGTAGCCTTTGGAGTTATAAATGCCGTCTTTTCCTCATCTTCCTTTGCCATGGGAATTTGATGGTATCCAGAATTGGCGTCTAAGGAACTCAAATATGCGTACCCCGCCGCTTGATCGACCAGCTGATCAATCCGGGGAAGCGGATAACAATCCTTAGGGCAAGCGTCGTTCAAGTTAGTGAAATCAATGCACATGCGCCAATCTCCGCTGGGCTTGAGGACTAAGACGGGGTTGGCCAACCAAGTGGGATATTGAACCTCTCGAATGAATCCCGCGTCTAACAGCTTCGCTACCTCCTTATCAATCACAACCGTCTTTTCCGCGGAGAACGCTCGCCGCTTCTGTTGAACCGGTGTGGCGTGTGGGTCAACGTTGAGTCGATGTTTGGCCACCTCCCTGGACACACCAGGCATGTCCGCCGGTTTCCAGGCGAACTCTCCTTTGCACTTGTTCAACAGTTGAGCTAATTGTGCGCTCTCCTCAAGGGTTAACTTTTCACTGACCCGGAAGCTCGCCTCACCATTGCCCTGGACGGGGATGGGTACCATTGCATCTACTGGCTAGGTTCGCCTTTCGTCCCTTTGCTCATAGGGATCCGCTGCCACGAACACATATTGATCACAGCTTTTCTGGACCATGAGTGAATAGCACTCGACGGCTAGTTTTTGGTTGCCCTTGATTGATACTACTCCTTCCCAAGAGGGGTACTTCATCCTGAGGTGCTTTTGAGATACCGTTGCTCTGAAGTGATTGAGGAATGGCCGCCTTAGAATGGCATTATACGGTAGGATGAGGTCCACAACCAAGAACATTAACTCTTTTGATCGCTTGGACGTGTCTTCTCTAAAATACACAGGCAGCGTTGTGACTCCAATTATGGGTATAGGGATGCCGTCCACTCCAATGATTAGTTTCTTGCAAGGCGCCAATTCACCGGCGGGGCGCTTCATAAGATTATATGCCTCCAATGAAAATAAATTTACCTCGCTGCCGTTATCGATGAGGGTCCTTCGTACCCCATGGCTCCCAATAACCGGTGTGACCACTAGCGCATCATTATGAGGGAAAATGACGCCCTTCTCATCCTCTTCCGAAAAGGATATCACCATTCTGTCCAGTACATCGATTGCACCCTTTTTTACAGGCTAGCCTTCCCTTTTCCGCTTTTCTCCTGTTGTGGGTGTCGCGGGGGTAACCTCGTCTAAGAACGACGCGCCACCAGCAATGATGTTGATAATGGGGACGTCCTCATCATGAATCATTAACGCTTCCTTTCTCCTCATATCAGAAGTCCCGCTGCCTCTAGGGGGAGGGGGCAATTGGTGATCACTTGGTGCCCCATGCGAGGGGTCGCCTCTAGTTTCTTCTCTCATTCGGGTGGCGAATTCTCCAAGATAGCCTTCTTCCAACAAGCGTTGTATTGCTAACTTCAATTCTCTTCATGCCTCTATAGAATGTCCCCTAACCTTATGGAACTTGCAAAAAGCATTCTCCCTTCCTCCCATAACCACTCCTGGCTTCACAGGGGCTGGATAGCAGATTGGCATGTTCCGCTGCTGAATAATGGCTAAGATTTCCGCTCGTGGGAGTGTGAGGGGAGGTAGGTCGGGGTCGTATATTCGACCCTTAGGTGGATCTGCCTGCCGCTGAGCATTCAAGCCGCCCATTCTTCCTCTGGAAAAGTTACGTTTCTGTCGATTCGACGCCTTGGGAATATAGTCTTTCCGTTGAGCATATTTGTCACCTGGACGGGTATCGTGGGTCATACTAGCTTCAACATCAGGAACAGGAGGGGCGCTCTGGGGCATATCCCGTATCCTATTTCTATATTCCTCCTCTTCCATTCTTGCGTAATTGTGGGCCTTCAGTCTTAATACGTCTAGGGTCATTGGGGGGTCCACCATCAGCGTGTCTCTCAGCTTTCCGTATCCACAGTTCCGTTTCAAAGCTTCTATGGCAAAATCAATGGTGATACCAGGTGTTAACGACATTTCCGTATCAAAACGACCGAGATAGCTATTCAAGGACTCTTCTGGTTTTCTATGTATATCGAATAAGGCAGCGGTAGACTTCCGAATGGGAATAGCTGTGCTGAAGCGACTCCTGAACTTGGCTTCTAGTTGCTGGAAATTATCAATTGATCGAGCGGGAAGTCCTTCGAACCAGAGGCGGGCTACTCCCGACAATGTCATAACAAATATTTGACACAATGCCGCGTCATTGTGCGTTTGGAACTGGACAAAGTCTTTCACTTTGTTAAGATGCGAGATGGGGTCCTTGGTGCTGTCATATGACTCCGTGGGGAGCTTAACATGTCGGCTGACCCTGTGGTTCCTTATACGGGGGTGAAGGGATGACCCGCGGTGTCATCCAAGACCTCACGATCATGACGGGGCGGAGACATGTCCAGGTGTCGCCTGTGCCCTCGAGGCTCAAGGGTATGGCGCTGCCTGGGAGACCGGCTACGACTTCTAGGTGAACGGGTTCAACGCCTCCTACTGCTTGATCTTTCACTCTGTTCCATAGATGCCTCTCTACCAGCTCTTTCTCTTCTGCCGTCCTAACGCTCCCTGTACTCATCTTGTTGTCGCTCTACTTGAGAGACGGGAATCTGCGATACTCGCGGCGTGTAGGGCTCCTCTTGTCCGTCTACAAGTTGCGCGAAGCTGAATGGCATGTTTATTGCAGGTGAGGTCAGAGGGACATTCACTTGGCGCCGGGGTGATATTGGTCGATCAGCGACGATAGACGGGGTGAAAATGATTCGAGAGGATACCCCCGATGTCGCGGTGCTAGAAGTGGAGCATGCGGCCAACCCAATCATGTAATCTAGGTGGGCGCGAAGAGCTAACATCGAGCTTACCGAAGGATTATTAGAGTCGCCTATTCCAGGACCCGTGGGGGGAGAAGCGGAGTGGCTAGATCTGGCCATATGAGAAAATGGGGTACCCGCTGAAGAAAAGTGGGTACCCGTCTGAGAAAACGACATGCCAGCTGTCAATCCAAAAAGAAAATCTGTCTGCGCAGAAAAAGTTTCACGTGATGTCACAAAAGTACTAGACGAAGACGTGGGAAAAAGTTCCCTGCGCGCGTGAATATTACGAGCATGAGGGGGTATGGATTCTGAATCTGAAGCCATGATCCTTCGACTCTCAGGAACAACAAAGCTTGGTTATTAAGGAAGCTCACTTATTTAACCAAGACTCTCAACGAAAGCACCACTTGATAAGAGTCCGAGAAATGCTAAACAGGATCGGCCTGATCTGGGCTGGTTGGGAACACTATTCCGGGGTCTTCGTCACCTGCAGAGCACCGGAGGGGGTCTCCGGCATAAACACTCCGATGCCTAAGTCAGCATGAGTAGTCAAAGTGGCAGGGTTTCAGTACGCTATCTTAGGCTTACCCTCTTATCAGAATGGGTGGGGGTATTTATAGGTAAAGGAAGGAATGTACCGACAGGGGGTAGGAGCTACCCCCGAGTAGATGTCGCTGGGGTGATAGATGTCTCTGGGGTGGCAGGGAGTGATGTCATGCGGGATGACGTCATACGGAGTGACGTCAAGGATGACCTGGGATGGGATGCCGTCGTGCGGATGCCGCGTGAGAGCCCCCTCCGCTGATGTCGACCATCCCAGGGTCAACCGCCAGGCTAGGGGCAGTATGAATAGGGTCTCGTCTCCCTCGGCAGGTACAGTATCCTGGCCTGGCCACTCGGGGGAGGGGTGGAGATGCCGCTTCAGTGGTATTAATAGTTATCAGTTTCCTTTTATTTATTTCCCCCCCATTTTCAATATTGTTGATTCGTGTCTCTTCTTTGTAGGTACTTTGGATAGCAATCGCAAAGGAAGGGAGTGTGCATATTTGACGTCGAATCCATTTGAACATGGAGGGGATGATATGAGCTCGAGGGCTCTAACTCATATCCACGAAGGGACTTCACGAGTAGGTCGCGCCAACCATGAAGAAGCGCGCGCCAAACCTTCCCAAGCCATGAGGATCTCCGCACAAGGTCGAGCGCGCAATGCGCGCCAACCCTAGCGTCCTTGAAGGCCCATGCGCTAGCCATCCGAGGCCTTGCTCTAGCCTTCCAACAACCAAGCCAAGCCCATCTCTCCAAGCCCGCGGTCAAGGCCTTTAGTTAAGGGTAGTTTAGGGTTATCCAATGTAATAAGCATCAAGGTATAAATAGAAGGAGATAGCCTCTTTTATACCTTATCTTTGATTTTTGTGAGTTATCTCCATCAAGACCATTAGTTAACCTAGCACATTAGGGTTCTTAGAACCGGTCTTCTTTTCCCTAGCTAACACCTTTCGGCTTGATCATTTCTTGATCAATTAAGGGAAAGTTTCGGCTTAGAGATCCTTGTAATCATTTGAATGCAAGTTATATACATTGTTTTCCATTAAACATCTCTACATCTACTTCATCTATTGCCGCTGTATTTACTCCATTAAACACCAACAATTATCCATCTAAACACCTTCAATCTGTGTATTTACCACCTCCCAAAGGAGACTGGATCCTTCCATCAAGCAACTCACTGCTTCATCTTCCAAGAGAAACCGAGAAGTTATCAGTCCTGGTTGGGTCTTCAGAGGGAGAGTAAATTTTATTCGAAACAAAACAAACTAAAGTGAAAACATGGGTTGCCTCCCATGCAGCGCCATTATTTATTGTCTTGAGCTCGATAGTGCCCTTGCTTTCTTATTAAACGGCCTCTCCAAATTCTCTCCATGCCCGAAGCTTGTCAAGTCCCTTGGGCAGCATTCCTTGATAACCCCTAAAGATGTAAATTGAAATGGATCAAAAGGTTGTTCAAGTTCAAGTTTTTGTTGTTCCTGCATCACAAATGGTGAGTTTTGGCTACTGTAGACAATAGGAATTGTAAGAAAAGGGTCAATCCAATTCTTGGGTTCAAGGGGCTCAGTTTCATGTAGAACTTTTGGGATTTCCATTAGCTTGTTCCCCTTTTCTTGGCTCAACTTACTAGATATTACTACTGGTAGGGTGGCTTCTTGGCCAAGATGGACATGCTTCAAATGGTCTGGAGGTGTCTTGTGCGCAATATTTGGTGTCTGCACAATGGAAGGTGAGAGTTTATTATCAACTTGTGGAAACTCAGAACTGATAGTAGAATCAAATAAAGGTCCTAAAACATTAAGCTCATCCACAGTTTCCAAGAGATTGTTGCTTTTAACGAGCTCCTTCTTCATTTTTGCTAGCTTTTCTCCTTCAATTTCCTTGCTAAGAGTAAAATCAAGTGGGTTAGTCTCATTAAGTTCACAAACTTCATTAGCATGGGGCTCATAAACATCTATGCGGTTTAAGCTACGTATCTCGCTTGGGTATGTGACGACATCATACATATTAAACTTAATTCTTTGGCCACAATACTCAAGAGATAGACAACCTTGATAAACATCAATCAAGGCCCTGGCAGTCCTTGGGAAAGGTCTGCCCAAGAGAACATTAGTGGTGTTTGAAGAGAGATTCACGTTCATGTCGACGATGTAGAAGTCTACGGGGTAGATGAATTCATCAACTTGGACAAGAACATCCTTGACAACTCCCTTGGGATAGATTATGGATCGATCAGCAAGCTGGATGACCACTCTAGTCTCCTTAATGGTTCCAATGCCTAACCTCTCATATTCTGCTAATGACAAGACATTTATGCCGGCTCCCAAGTCACATAAGGCCTTCTCGATTTTATTTTTTTTGCCTATCTTGCATGGAATATCAAATATTCCTTGGTCCATGCACTTTTCTAGAAATCCTGACTGAAAAACTGATGAAACATTCTTGGTCAAGCTAACTTGTTCAACACCTGTAAGTTTCTTCTTGTTAGAACATAAACTTTTAAGGAATCTAGCATAACTAGGAATTTTTGCAATCAAGTCAAGCATAGGCATGTTAATTGCCACCTTTTAAAATATATCCATAAATTCCTTTTCTTATTTCTCCCTTTTTTTCTTTGTTGGTGTAGGTGGAAAGGGTGGAGGTGCATCGTTGTTTTCTTTTTTCTATTTTGTAGCTTCTGCTGCTTTCTTGGCCTTCCTCTATACCTTCTTTGCCATTTCTATTTGCTTGATCTCTTTCTTGGTCAAGAAAGTGCCATCTTCTATTGCTAGAATCCTTTCTGCTTCTTCCAACTCCTCATTTTCCCTTTCCTCAATCTGTTCTAGCAACTTAGACTTATACTTCTTTAAAGATTCCATTGCTTCCTGCCAGTTCTTGTGCCTCGGTCTCTCTAGCTCCTTCTTATATGCCACTGTCTCTTCCCTTTCGGGTATATCAACACCACTCCTCAAACTGATCGAGCTAAAATTATATATAGGGTTGCCCACAGTATTGGAGGGCAATCTCTCTTGCTGATTTTGGTGGCTTTCCGCTAGCTGGTTGAGTTGTTTCTGCATTTCTAACAAAGTGGTTGTCAAAGTGGCTGCCAAAGTTGCTTGCATGTTTGCTTGGGCAGCTTGGTTGGCTTGAAGAATGTTCAAGGTGTCTTCAATGGAAGGTCCAGCTATTTGTAACTGTTGTGGAGATGCTGGTAGTTGTAGATATTCATTATTTTGGTTTTAGGGTGGTCTAAGGATGAAGTGTTGAAGGTTGAATGGGGGTTGTTGTGACTGGTCAAGAGGTATTTGGTTGTTATGGGGCTCATTCTAGGTCCAGCTGAAATTTGGCTGATTTCCCCAACTTTGGTTGCATTCTTAGGCAAGAATACCTGTAGAAAGATTTTGCATAAAGTTAGCAATTTTGGCAAGCTGATATTCTAAAGCAATTGAGTTCAAAGAAGAGGTAGAGTTAGATCGCTCTGCTAAGCTATTGTTATTGCAGTTCTCAGCCATAGTTTGAAGCAATAGTTTGGCTCGAGTTGGTGTAAGGTCTTGCAAAGCTACTCCGGTTGCAGCATCAACTCTTTCTTTATCTATCTGACTCATTCCATCATAAAAGTACTGAATTAGAGTTTGATCAGTCACTCCATGTGTAGGACAAATATCCTGTAGATCCTTGAATCTCTAGTAATATTCTCCCAAACTCTTGGTTCCTTCTTGCTGAACGGCGACAAGATTCTTCCTGGTTGCTCCAGCCTTGCTTGCATTCCAGTACTTATTTAAGAAGGTTGTAGACATTTGAGCCCAAGTATTGATGGCGTTATGAGATAAACTGTAGAACCAGCTCCTCGCCGAATCCTCCAATGACCACTGAAAAGCCTTTAGTTTCGCTCTCTCAATGGGAACGTCTCGAGGTTTAAGTGTGTCATATTCCATGTAAAAATCCCTTAAATGGATGTAAGGATTTTCATTAAGATGTCCATGGAACTTTTTCAAGTTATGGATGACGTTGGTCTTGATAGCCCAATCATTATCCATTGGTGGTAGATTGAGAAAAGAGTAAGTTTCTTGCTCTAATCCTTGATTCAACTCCTTGAGAGTTTGTTCAACTGGTTGTTCCATGTTGATTATTGGAATTGGTTCTTGATCTTCGTGGTCTATGTCTTGGTCAAGAATGTGATCTTGATCAAGATGTTCTTCTCTCAGTGGACTAGGTAGCACTAGTCTTATTTTGGCCCTCCTTCTATTTTCTTTCTCTGCTCTAGTCAACTCTTGAATGAAAGGTATTAATTTCGCGCGCAATGACCTAATCATAAAACAAGAAAACACAAAGATCAGTATCCATTAGCTCCCTGGCAACGGCGCCAAAATTTGACTGGGTACTAAGAACAAATAAATTGTAGATAGCAGTAAGAGGTACGATCCACAAGGACCTATGGTATGACTTTTGTGTGAACTTGTAATAATTAAAATAACACTTAGGTGAAATTGGTGGTTTTGTATTAGAACTAAAACAGAAGAGTAAACAAAGCAGGTAACACTCTTGGCCAAGAATTATATTCTTGATCAAGACAACAGATTCAGAAATAGAGATGAAATGACAGATAGATTTCTAGTAGAGGCTGGCAGCTATGAGACATGAGATACAATCATCGACGCAAGGGTATTCATCTCCAGTCTACAGAGTTGCTATAGGATCAAGGTATGCTTATGACCCCTGCTTCCCTCTTGTATCAACACCACCTCAGGTAGCATAGAGATGATGCCTAACCAACTAGCACCTTGCTGGTTAAAGGGTTTACTCAGTTGGCTGATGAACGATTAGAGGAAGATAACTCCAAACTAGTATCCTCGGACGTCAATCGGGACTGGGTCTGATTAACCTTTCCCTCTACCGTTTCGCGGACTTCCTCTAGTGCATAGGTGTCTACTTCGATCCACTTGGTCAATAATCCATGGCCAAGGAGAATGACTATTGTGTGATCTACTCAATCCTAGATTGATCAGGTCTAAAATAAAATAGAAAACACCTTAGTAATAATCACAAGATTGATTAAATACAGAATTAAAGAATGATAAGATCGATTAGGTCTCATGCATATTCATGCTCATGCTTTAGATGTCTCTACTAAGAATGGAATGTTTTAGCTACTCATACTCATAATTGAAAGCAAGATAAACAATATATTGAAAGAGAATCAAAAATCCTTCGCTACCGAAGGAGCTGAATGTATGTCAAAGACGATAGAAAACCAGAGAAGAGAGTCCAAACCCAAAAGACGGTCACCCCCTTCTCAAAACCCTAAGGAGAGTATAAATACTCCTAGAAAATAGCCAAGGGCAGAATTAAAGGAAATAAAATCCTAATCAAATTTAAATTGTATTTTGAATTACTCTCTCCTCACCAAATAATCCTAATAAAGCAAAAATAGCGGGACGCATCTTCAATTAGTCCTAGATTAACGCTTCCATCATCAGGGCAGGAAAATCATCTGCCAGCGCCTCAAATCCGTTGTCTACTCCGTAGATTTCTTGAGGTGATGGATTGGCCAAGCGAATCTATCTTGGTCAAGAGACATGCGTGTGTCCAGTCTTGGTCAAGAAAATTGCCAAGAATCTGACTGCTCCAATTTCTGCCACAATCATTCTTAATCTCCTCCTTCATGCCCCCTACCTCTCTAAAGCAGTTCCCTACAATAATCGAATGATTTACACCAAAATCAATAGGATACCATTCAAAATTTCAAGATAACTAGTGAACTTCAGCAACCACGGTTTCTGCTGAGAAAGAAGAAAAATTGCAGGAAATAGAGGGGTTGAGCTTTGATGGGGATCGCGAAGACGATGATGACACAGAAGCCAACGGGTCTAGTGAACTTATCCTAAGGTAAAAGGGAAAGTCACAACTCTCTCATGCCTCCAGCAACTCTAGGGACTTTGACACTGTCAGCGATCCAATCTAATCACAAAGAAGTCTAGGAGATACATTCAGAATCAAACCCGAAAAATGTGCCACTATCTCTCTTGATGAAGGGGAAGAAATCAGTGGAAATAATAGTGGATCATATGCAAGAGAGGAAAACAAAGAAAAGGCAAGAAAAAAGGCCTATATAGGAAGCTGCAGGGAAGTAGAAGAGGAAGGTAACAAAGCCAGTTGAAGAAGAGGGACAAGAAGAAGAGATGATGGCAGCATATGAGGAGGGGGTAGAAGGAGTCTCCTCTAAAGAAGAAGAGAAAGAAGATACTAGCAAACAAGACAGCAACAAAGAAAGATAAGAAAAATCCCCATCGCCCCACAAATAATGAACAACTCCTTATATTTGAACCTTCAAGCAGAGAAAAAATAGTAGAGATGGAGCAGAAAGGAAGCATCAAAACCAAAACCAGGGCAAAGACTCACAAATCTATTTCTCAAGTAACTCCTAATATTGAGCATCTTAATGGTTGGTTACATTTCGATAACCTTGAACAAATTGAAAAATTAGTCATTAAGCATAAGTCTACTACTCCTGCTTGTGCTAAACTTGATTTTGAGTTTCTTTATAACTTAAGATTAAGTGACAGGGTTAGGAATTTGGTCAAAAACATACATTGGTCACCCATTTTCTTTCTTGATCATCCATGCTAATTAGAATTATGCTTAGAGTTTTATACAACTTTCTGGTTTAATTCTACTAAAAAGAAAGGAAAATGAAGTTTGAACCTAGGAGCTAAGAACACTATGAATTTCATATTAAAAAATAAATATTCACATTTAACTTTAGATGAATTTAATGCCATGCTTGGTTATTTTCCTACTGATGAACTCAATTCTAGATGGTATCTTAATGCTTATGTTGATTATCCTTCTACTGCTATTTTTGTGAAAGATGATGCTTATCAAAAGTTGACTAGAAACCCCTCTGCCATTTTTTATGAGAGTAATGCTAAATCTCGTGCTTTAAAATATCCTACTCTTAGAATTCTAGTGTCTAAATAAGAAATTTTCATTTTATGGTGTATGCATAATGAACATAAATTGAATCTAGGCTATTAGGTTGCTAGTCAAATGAAAGCTAGTAAAACTTCTATGCTCATGGGATCTGTCATTGCTCATTGATGCAATCTGGCCTCATTTTAATGAGTCGGATCGTGTCAATAGATCTATCTTGAGTTACCTGACAAAGCCCGATCAATTATAAACAATAAACACAAGAATCAGATATAGAATTAGGGAAAATCACAGCGGAATTTTAGAGAATGAAGATGAACAAAAAATCTAGAAATTAAAGAAAGATTTGCGGATAGAAATTCAATTAGAATTGATCAAATCAATAGACAAGTATTCAAATAAACTTATAATCAATCATTCATCCATAGGAATCCATAACATTCAATAAACTCAATAATCCCAATGTTCTATTCAATTGCAACAAGAACAAGTAATTAAAAGATTGAAGGTAAGAGGTTTTACTTGTAATGAATCAAGGAGCCTACTAAGCTTGACCCTTACAAGGAGATTTTAAGGTGTTTATAAGGAGGAGTGCTCTCTAACTCAAGTAATAAATACTCATCAAAAACTAAGAAAGAAAAGGGAAGAAGAGGGTTATTTATACTAAGTGAAAAACCCTTGAAGACCACTCTTCTTGGCCATCGAAACTGTCCTTGGCATCATGACACCAGAAACAGAAGGAACATGTCTCTCGGCCTCCAAATGTGTGCTCATTCATTGCCAAAGTGAAGCCATGTGTGATCACATTATCACCTTTCCCTTCGAAAGGATTCGTCCTCGAATCCATTGCTTTAAATTTGTGGTCTTGGCTTGGGCGCACATAACTCAACATTCTTTGCAAGGGGCACATCACTAGAAGTTCACGATGTTGGTAAGGATGTAGCAAAGGAAAGGATCCTCATAAGAACCAAAATCCTTGACTAAACCCATAGACAATTTCTGCAAATGAGATTTAAACATAGAAAAGAAAGGGTCATCCATGTTAGAATACAAAGTATTGTCTCTATCCCTTTCCCCACTCTTTTCACTCTCCCAAGTAATATCTCCAAGTTCAAACAAAGAGTTGACAAATCCTTGAAAGATATTTGGCTCAATGTGATCACCCGACTCACTCCCAAAGGTATGGTTACATTCACTTTCGATAGCACGCTTACTCTTTTCACTCCCCAATGTAACCCTCCCAAACTTAAACAACGGGTTGACAAATACATCAAACACATCTAGCCCCACATGTTTACTTGATTCACTCCCAAGTGTTTCGTGGCACTCAACTAACTCATTCCCAAGTGTTTAGTGGTACTCACCCAACTCATTCCCAAGTGTTTGATTGCCATCAATCTCCATTTTCTCTTCATTCATCTTACTCATAGGGTACTTAATCATCTCATTCTCAACATAATTATTAAGGACACTCTCCTCCCCTATCTCTCCACTCAAATTCCCATCTGCATGGTCATTGTTAGATTTTAGCGAAGATGGAAGATCATCAACCGACTTGCCTTGCCCAATCCACCACGCTTGGAACATGGCCTTTAATTCCTATTGAGTTGGTGTGTGGTGTTCCAAGCATGGCTTGCGCTCAAAAGGAGTTAGGGAAGAAGACTTTTGGTTTCTTTGGGGCCGTTGGAATGGTTGAAGGTGCCTTGGAATAGTCATTTGTTAAGAAGGGGGAGACGGAGCACTAGTAGAGGGGTCATGGCCAAGGCTTTGCCTCGAGGAACCGAGGCCATAGCTTGAGTGAGGAGGAGAAGTTGTAGGTGCTCGGCCTTGGGTTCTATCATGATTGTTTCGGACTTGCGTGTTTGTGTGGAGGACGGGTCTTCTAGAATTGGGGCCATGACCAAGGCTTTGATCAGAATCGGAACCTAGGCCATAGCTTGAGGCATGAGGGGTTTGAGGCTCTTCGTAGTCTTCATACCCACTACAACCTTCGTCATCTTGTTCTTGGTATTCATCCGCACCAATAATACTATGTCTGTAGTCATCTTCGCCATAAGATTCATATGCTCCATTACCATGAAATTGGTAACCATCACATGCATAAGATGAGCGATCATCACTATTGGAATGGTTGCTAGTGACACCATAGGAATTATAATCCTCAACACTAGGTGGTTGGTAGCCATCATCTTCATTGAAACGGTTGGTATCGTCACCATAGGAGCCATAATCATCTACAATAGATGGTTGGTAACCATCATGATCATTGGAATGGTTGCTAGTGACACCATATAAACCATTATATTCAACACTAGATGGTTGGTAGTCATCATCATCAATGGGGTGGTGGCTAACCTCCCCATAGGATTCATATCTATCATCACCACCGTCTTGGTAGCTACCCTCATCATCACACACTTCTTGGTTACCCCATTCACTATCACACTCTTGTGACATTGTTCATGCAACATTAACAAGCTAGATATTAATAGGTGTTAGTTGAACAAGCACTCCCTCACGTGTGTCTCTCGTGTTTAGCTCTCTCAAAATTGCTCACACAATCTCAATTCGTAAGGTCACTATTTATCAACCCTTTCGTCTTAAATAACAATCGTAAGACTTAACAACAAGAGAACATGATTATGAGACTTAGCACAACAAATACAACTAAGAAAGAAGAAGAAAATTTGGTTGACAAATAATGAAAAGTTGTGTTTGATGGAGTTGTTCTTGGACAGGCCTATAGCTTCGACACTTAAAAACAAATAGACAATGATGGCTAAAAATCACGAAATTAAATAGGGATATTCTTAAGGCATAGAACTACAACTTTCATGAGGATATAAAGGCAAATTGTGGCTGGAACACACTATAAATAGACCAATAACACAGGCTGCACTTTTCTAGGATGAAAGTTGCGCAACTTTCTATTTTGGCCAAAATGTATAAGAATTCCATAAAATTTTCGGACGACTCAAGAACAAAGATTTCTACACACAACTTGAAGTTTTTTGATACCGAACTTCAGAATTTTCTGGGCGGGTTCAAATAATTGGACAGATATGAAGATGTTCAAGAACACCAAGAACACCAAAAATCTAGAAAAATGGTAATTCTCAAATTTGTTGTTCAACTGGCTTAATTTCTTAGACATACTTGTTCAACAAACTCAAGACAATAATAAACAACACAAGATTAGAGGTTTTCAACCATAGATTTCATTTCGATCTTGAACAATTACAAATATTCAAAAATGTGGGAAAACTCAAGCAAATTGTCTCCGCTACCACTTGATACGATCCCTTGGCCAAAGGCTGGCTCTAGAATAAGATCAAGTTCCAAGGCCAAGGAATTAAGAAGAAATAATGAATGGTCTGCTATAGAAATAGGAGGAGCAGAATGACCTTTTGAAAAAGCTACTAGAAGAGCAGAAAGTCACCAATGAGCTAAACAAAAAGCAAATAGAGAAGTTGGGTAGAGCTTATCCATCACCATCTACCCCTACTGCTTGAACACCCCTCGGTTTTATTTTTATTTTTCTATTTTACTTTCAGTTTTCAACTTCTTTTTCATTTTGCATGATTTGTGTTAATTCCTCTTTCATTTTTCCGAACTCACACATTGAGAACAATGTGTCCATTAAGTGATTTTTATGAATATGTATTATGACAATGTTTTATTTTTTTCATGTTTTAAGTTTTTGCATTGTTAATTAGTTTTTATCTTAAATTTTTAAATTTCTACATGATTTTTGTTTCTCTTTCTTTGTGTGTTTCTAAGTTAGCTCTGCATGATTGTGTATATGTTTATTTTTTTTCCTTCCAAATCACAACTCATTTCGCATTTGATCATTTGCCTCATCCCTGGAAATACATTTGACACTTGGCTGCCCAAATCCATGCTTTAGTATTAGAGGAACCGAATGAGTGTAACATGATCAATGCTTATAAGACATAAATCCTAATATTTTTATATATCTTGATTATCCCTATAGTTTCACGATAATTTAGCTTGGAGTTTGAGAAAAAGATTGAAGGAACAACAAAAAAAAATTCTTTTGCCTTGACAAAGATATAAACTGACCTCTCTGACCATATAGGGTTGTCTAATCTTTATTTCAGCAATGCATGAGAGTAATTTCCTATAAATGTGTATGATTGCTTGTGATATTTTTCACCATCATTCCTCTTTCCAGAAGGCGTGAATGGTTTGGCATCCTCACCCCCATAATTTTTTGGTTGTCGATAGTGTACTAACCCCTTAAAGGGCGAAACTAGTACCATGGTGGTGTGCGTGGCATGCATATTTAACTTGTTTATAAATGTTGAAAAAAGAAAGAAATTTTGTAAAGAAACAAGAAAAAGGAATGAAAAGTTTTGGGTGTTGTTGTGCCCAAAAGAACAAAAGCAAAAACTTTGTGAAATTGTTCAATGTAAAGGAAAAATAAATAAAAAACAATGGCAGGGCTATAGGTCAAATGAAAAAGCAGAATGGTAAGCCTTGTTATGATTATGAGATGCATTCTAATTAGTTTTACTTGAAATTTCTTAAGTAAATGCTTGAGAGTCAGTAGCTATATATGGTCAGAGATTAATGGGAGGACCTAATAAAATGTAATAAAATGATTTGTTCCTTCGATTATTTTCTTGAATGCAAAGCTAGTTATCATTGCACTATTTTTTTTTCTTTGATAAATCATTGCACTATTTGGATGTTAATCCTTGATTGTCTAACATGGATTTGGGAGTTGAAGTGTTTACGTAATTCATGTGGTGAGCCTAGTGATTTCTTATTTGTTTTATTTTGAAAAATACTTGAGGGCAAGCATTAGAGCAGTGTGGGGTATTTGATTGTGTGCTTATTTTGTATATATTTACCGTCTGTTTTGCTTATATTTGAGATTATGATACTGCTAATTTGGGCATATTTCTCTCTTTTTTGTAGAAACAAGGCTAAGAAAACAACAGAGAAAGAAAGAAGCAAAAAAACCCAGAAAATGGAGCAAAATGGATCAAGTGGTGATCAAAGGCCAATTATGTAGAAACAGGTCTCTTCCCTAGACCAAGGGAAGAGTGAGTAGCAGTCCTAATTTGCCCAAGGATGATAATAGCATAACTAGCAGGCCACGAGATAGGCTCGGATCGTGAAGTGAAGATAAAGTGTGCCAACTGTCTCTTACATGATGCCTGAAGATGATTATCTGTTGGTATTATCAATTGTAAAAATCTATGAGGAATAAGAGACAAAAACCTTTTTTTTTAATTTATGGTGGATTATTAGTTTTTAGAGATAAAACAAGGAAAAGAAGACTACTTAATCTTCTTTTGTTTCAGTGTTTAGGATCCATCTTTTTATCTTTTAATTTTGGGAGAATTTTAGTTTTAAACGTTATTCTTTCTTCTTGTTCTTCTCTTCTTCCTTGAAACGAGGAGATTTCATTAATGAAATTGAATTTCTTGTTTTCCATTGTTATGTCAATTTTTAGCTAAGCAATTTATTCCTAGTCAAGGCATTGAGGTTTATGATTCCTATTATTGTGATATCAAATCGATTTTAATAATATCTGCAATTTTGTTCTTGTTAAAATTGTGGTTCGGTCGGCCTAGGTTTTAGCTTGAATGAATGCTTATTCCTAATAACTTTGGATCTATATAGTTAAAAGGATATAGTAAACAACTAGATCGAAATTGGCATAGGATTTGTTCTTTGAGACTAGAGAAAGAAAATAATTTGGCTTAAAGTGACAAGTGGATTGTTCCTTTGGCCAAGGGAAGTCTCTCTCTGTTTTTATAAGTCAACTAGTTAAATCCTATAAGTGAACCTTAGGATTGCTAGGCAATTAGGGTTCTTAATAGAGATATTTCTTTAAGAAACTTGATATAGAAGGGTAGTAGGAAGTCAAAGTGAACCTGATTTCTATAACCTCCACACAAAAATAGTTTTGAATATTTTTGCATCAATGATCAATAGTTGTGAATCATAACCTTGAGAAGTCTTTACTGTGAATCTTTATCATCAATTGCAATTTTGTCTTTACTCATTTATAACTTGACAACCCCCCCCCCCTTTATTTATTCGTTTTGTTACGATTGGTAATAATTGGAAACTTAAATTTTACCATTGCTCCGTGAGGAGCGAACCTCTTATCACTTATTACAATATATTCTATCATACAGTGTTAAGTTGACATCATTTTATATTTGACAGATTTGACATCCGATCAATCACCGATATGAGCAAGAGACGATCGGAATGGCTTGTAGCTTGGTCGCTGAAATACCGGCAAAGCGTCGAGGGTTGTCCTAGCAAAAAGACTCTAACGATCAAGTTAGTGTATGAATATTCGAGTATATGGATGGCTAGAATTTTGTATGCGTGCATACCTTGATAGTGTATGCTTGATATTTATAGTGATCGTAGAATCTTTTTATGTAGGAAGGATATATTCTCATTAATAAGTTTGATCCTGAATTATTAGGTGAATGATATAACAAAAACTTTACCTTATTTGATCGAGCAAATCCCTTCTTTAATTCGAGGGATCTTTGTAGATATTTTGTGTGATATGAAGATATGACTGTTTCTCTTATGTCGTTCCTGATTATCGAACGTATGACATAATACAACCGTTCTTCGTTAGTGATCATGACCCATGGTGACCATTTCACCCTTAACTGTACTCTTTATCTGGATATAAGCCTGGGGAGTTTTGTGCCTTAAGAGTGAACTATCTCCCTGAACATGGGTAGGGTCGTTCTTAATAGGTTATCAGATCACATTATCCCTTTGAGTTCCAAAGAAGCATTGCTCTGTAGTGCAATCTAGGTTGCTTTGTACGCAAGTGATGCATGCCTCTCCTTTCATCAGTCAGCCCCTCGTATTGAGGATGTCATGGTTGGATGGGATGCTGCAGGCAACGACGTGGTGTGAAGCATTTAAGCGCTCCTCAAATACAGGGGCAATACGGGGTTGTTTCTGAGACACTTTTGGTCGTTGCTTAGGGAGATTCTCTTCCTACATTGGGCAATGCAATGCATATTGTGCGGAGCTTTGGGGTATTCTTCTTGGGTTACAAGAAGCTTGAAAAAAAGGGTGTCACAAAATTCAGGTTCAAACGAATAATCTGTGTTATTCATGCGATTCATCAAGCTTGCTTAGCTCTTGTGGCTAACTTAGATTTGGTTCAACGTATCAAGCTACTTTAGGAACTTGTCGATTGGGATGTTACCCTCTGTCATATTTACCGGGAAGCCAACTCAGTTGTAGATGGGTTGGCAAACCTCACCTTTTCACTTTATCAGTTGTAGATGCATTTTATTAATGGCGATAGGATTGGCTCATTTGTCCCTCGTCGTGTTAGGATATAATTGATTAGCCATTTCGTTAAAAAAAAACTATTATAAGTCGTCTATTTTAATTAAATGATATGGCATTGTTTAAATACAATCATAAAAATAGATCACCTCCTTGTACAATCTTTTACACCCATCATAACACAACATCCCACTTTAGAAATTCCAGCAATATTTTACACAATTCTTAGCTTAAAAGAATTCTGAAGTAAAAACAAAACTTAAACGTTTCCATTCAGCATACACACTTTGCCTGGATTTGGTAACTGATACGATCACGGCTAGTAATCGAAATTCCAGTCGGATGGTATGATGGAGCAATGATCTAGCTTAGAGTTTAAACACACAATTACACAATGGGAATTTTAACCCAATCAAGAACTAGACGAAAAATATATTTCAGCGGAATGAAAATAAATGAACACAAGAAACTAGATGTTACCGAATTGATGGAATTGAATGGAACAGAAACTTGAGCACGGTGTTGATGGTTGAAACAAACTTGAACTTGAATTACTTGGAATGTTAACATACACAGATTACAAATAGATTTCTCAAAGAAAGCTTAGTAAGAAGTACTCTCAACTCAAACTAGCTTTCTTAAAGAAAGTGGAGAGCTTAGGGTGAAAATGGGAGGAGTATTCTCACTCAACAATCTTCGCTCAATCTAAACTAATGACTAAAATGTTTAAGTCTAGAATATATACAAGTTGAGAACAAAATAGTGATTGGGTTGTTCAGGCACATAACTACCGCAAAGTGGGTCGAGTAGGCCCATGATTAAAATATCCAAAATAGAAGAATTCCGTGTGATTCTTCCCTTCCGATAGCTTTCCACCCTAGTAACCATCACGTTTTCCGGAAGACTTCCGGGTGGTTGTCGGTAGGACTTGGAGTTGATGTGCTTCCGTCAATTGGCATGTACCAGATACCGTTTGCTTCCATGTTCCCGATAGGTCAGGATCCCGGTAATATGCAATGACCGTTAAGGTCTTTTCCTTGGTTCTGAACACAGGCTTTCTCATTTCCGACTCGATCCAAAGTGCTAGCTTCTTGGCCCGACTTCTAGTTATCGACCCTTGATCAAACAGGGTCTCACCGCTTGTTGTGTGCTCACTGTCGGTTTAGGCGTCGGTTGATGTTCTGGAAGTCACGTCCTCGGTCATGATCATATCAGTAACTCAAGCAAGAAGTAATGTCTGTGTTGGCCACACCATTATGCCTTCTGCAATTCCTTGCAAACATGCTGGATAATGAAAGACCAACCCAACTACATCGAATATGGAATGCGAATACGAATACATTATACGTACAGATTAATAGAAACTCCAAAGTTAGAAAATGAAGTTGTTCATTTTGCAGGAGAAGGCTATAACATTATCATCAGTTGCATACATATCACACCCAAAAAAACACAAAGGAGTTACCCTAGATTCTTACTGATTTTGATCCTCTAAGCTACGCTACATTGAGAACACACTTTATAACACATCCAAACTGCTTACTCGGGAAGAATAGACTACGAACATATTTCCTTCCTTCGCTGCGAATAATTATTCCTAGGGCAACCATAAGTTTCGAACTACCTTGAAGGAGAAACAGGAGGATCGGTTAGTTTGATCTTGAGCTCTATTTCGCCAGATTCAACCGCGCAAAGCCTCAACCATACGCTTTGCACCACCTCACCATCTACATAACAAATTGAGCTCTCTCTTGCCAAACAATTACTGCTGTCAGGGACAACTTTCCTCAATATTGTCTCACCTGAAGTGACCTTTGCAAACCGTTTCAATCTAGCAGCAGAGGCAATGGGTTGAAGGTTAAGGAACGCATTGCCCATCTTATCATCCTTCTTGAACCGGTCTTTATCAAATACTTCCTGCAGAAAGGAGAATCTGATATAATGTCACGGGTCGCAGAAACTATAGAACCACTCGGCAAGTCATACAATCGCCAACGAGCTCAGCAAGAAACTACTAGAGCACACTGAACAAATTTAACTATATACTAGCTAATTCAACTGACAGCGGGCAACACTGGCACAATTGTCGCTCGTCCTAATGTATCATAAATTTTCTCTTAACATAGGAAGAATGTATGTAGTTCCCCTACAAATTGAAAAGCATATGTTCTTGTACTTTCTTATGTCTAACCGTAAATATTTTGGAATCAACATAAAGAGGAAAACCGAAAAACAGGCCACTGAAATAGGTTAAGCAACCTGTTGGACTCCTCAAATCATTTTGAAAAAACCCAACAAGGAACAAGGATCTCTTAAGGTAATAGCAGCACTAACTTTCAAGAATTGGAGAGAATCAAAACATACCAAATTAAGAGTTCCAGCAGGTTCAGTGAGGGAGAAAGTAAGCTCTTCATTCCAAACAGGATTAAGGCAGCTATTAATAACCTTTGTCTTTGCAGTCTGGAAATACAAAAAGAGACAAGATAGATAGTATCAGGTTGTCACTGCTCAATCTTAATCTGCTTGATCATACTTAAATGCAGGCAGAGAACTGTCACTTTTGGTTGTTTCATTCTCACTAAAGCTTTTGACTTTAATCTAGTATCATTAGCCAAAAGAATAAAATCCTATAAATTGACAAACCTAATAATATCAGATGGAAAAAAGAAAAGAACAAAGAAATATCATTACCTGATTGGGGAGCTTGAGAACAACATAAGGATCACTGGTCTTGAAATCCCTGATGGCCAATTTTTTTCCTTGGACAACTGTCATTTTCAATAACCCTATCTGCTGCTCTCCCATTTTTTAATTTAGTTTTACTATTTCAATACAAATTGCAATTGTTTGCTCTTTTTTTCCTCACCACTGCATCAAAGAAACAGAGTTATGAAACTAAAATATATAGGAAAATGGAAGAAGTGCAGGCTTAGCTCTTTAAGTTGTTCAATTACCACCAAAAAAACATCCAATTAGTACACAAACACCAAGTGTATGTAATATGTATAGAGAAAGAGAGCCGAGAGAGCGAGAGAGGGAGGGAGGGAGTACCTTGCAAGGAGAAAGAAGGTGAGATATGAGCTTAGATGGGTTTTAGATCCCACAAGAAGAGGATGGAAGAAGATGGTATGGTAGGACAATTTTAACGTGTTTTCTTATTACACCCAAAAGAAAGAGAAAAGGAAAACTCGAGGAAACTGCCAAACTCACCAGACAATCTGATATTACAAACTCTTTTTTAATAGATTTTAAATAGTAAAGTAATGAAAAATCTTGCAATGCATTTGACCACAAAATTATATTACTATTTGTCATTTGACAAATTAATTAGTAAAGATAACTAAGCATTACTTCTATCAGCTTAAGGTGGGAAGCTGGAATGAGTGCACTGCTTTCAACATCTTACCAAGTCTGCAGTGTCATTGTCACTTGCTTGTACTGTAGTAATTCCATGGTATCGTTCGCTTATTATTAATATGGGATGATGTATTAAATAAGGTTTTAATGTAACATAAAAATTGATTCATCGATATATTTTAGACCGACATTATGATATTTTTGATATGCAAAGTAACGATCTTTATTTTATTGGAGGTGTCAAAAGATACTTTCAGACCACCATTTCAAGTCAAAGAAGAGAACAGTAAAACTTGGTCAACAAACTCATAAAGGAGAAAAGAGTGAAACTTTATAGGGCACGGAAAAAAACTTAAAAGTACAATTTGTTGCAATTTTTCACAATAAAACTCTCGCGTTTAAAAAGTCTCTAGTTGACTTCTCAAATGTTTCTATTTCAGTTTCATACTATGGTACTAGTTATTGCAATTGAAATTCATATGATAATTAGTGCAACATGAAATTGAGTAAATTTTTTGGTAGTTAGAAACTTCAAGTTATGTAAATGTTTCTAACCATTTCCATGTTTACTGTAAGACCTTAGAAGTACAGGCATTGAATCATTTACCAATTCGAGCGCAAAAGTTCAGTTAACAAATGAAATTCAACCGACGAGCAACAGAGCTATCCATAAAATAATTACATTTCAGGAAACCACTGCTTCAGGTGTATATCCAAATCCAATCTGTTCTCAAGTAAAACATGAATAGCAAGTAACAGTCCGAATGGGGCCAAACACAACAGCTATAAATAATGGACAAATATTTTCGACGCAAAAAGTCATGACATGAAAAAACTAACAGCACTATCCCAGCTATAACTGTACATGGCCTATCTATTTATCCATCCTGGTTGGTTAGAAACATGCACTGCACTACACTACACCCCCACATGAACTACATCATTGATCATCTACCTTAATCCAGGGAATTACAGTGCACAACTATAATTCCTACCCCACGGTGGAGAATGCCTACAGTTACTTTACAGGATCTGACCAAAAGCCTGCTGCTTTAGAAATTTATTAGCCTGTTTACATGGTTAAATGACTTTACCTTCCGTTTAACCACCGCCAACCACACCAACAAAATGCAAGCTGCACATCTAACAAAGTACCAGTGTTCTGAGGATTGTTTCTGGAGACTGGCCAAAAGGGAGAACTGCATCATCTTGCTCTTTTTGTTGGGAACTTCGCTACCTTCTGCTTCCAGTTGCACTGCATGTGAAAACAGTAGACATTACTATAAATGCTTACAACTTGGATAAATTTGTGAAATGAGGCACCTAAAAGTAAGGCAGGAGGCAAGTACAAGAGGCTCATCATCAGAGATTTCAGCATCAGCATCAGCATCCAAGGGATGAGATTCTGATGATGACTTTGGGGAATCTTTAACATTCTCATCATCTGCACTTTGGTTCCCTTCAGAGTCTGATTTGTCCTCATTCATTTCTTCTGACTGAGATTCTTCTCCAGCGTCATCTTTCTTATCTTGTAGTTTAGTCTCCTCATCGTCACTAAGTTTGTCTTCAGAATTGGCTTCCACTTCTCCATCAGATTCTTCAGGGTGATGCGAACTATCATCTGTCCCCTCCATGTGTTTACCTCTGGACGTCAATGCCACTTCCTTGTCAGATTCATCCACGTCTGGTAGATCCTGCTTCACCCTCGTCTCATGTTCCCCTTGAGAATCACCTAAAAAGATGCAATGAATTTTAAAATCTGTAAATGCATATATAGCAAAACTTCTAACTCAGGGAAGTTTCGGAAAGTAACTTTTGCACTAAATTACCTTTTGTCCTTTTTTTCCCTTTACTTTTTCCCTTACTGTTTGTAAAAATAATAATGGGTCGACTTTTATATAGATGCTAGCATAGGTATTATGATGGCAAGAATGGTAATACTAATAAGAATCATAGTAAATAACTTTGGTCATAATAGTAGTAGTAACTGTTACCAATACCATAACCATAACCATAACCAGGCAAATCTATAAGAGATAATTTCTTTATTTAGAGTAACAAGACCAAATAAGCCTTCTCCATCTCTCATATTTATACCAACTTTGTTATAATAATAACAATAATGATAATAAATAACTAAGAATAATAATTATAATATGCATACCATTATAACGTAATATTAGTAACAATAATAATAGTAATAACAATTAAAACAGCTTCGAAATCCAAAATACAAACAATTGCAAAAGAATTGTTATTTATCTTTTTGGCTCATTTAGCCATTGAGATATTGAAAACTACAACAATAATAATATAGAATACCAATGAATGCTTATGAACAAAGCAACAGCAATAATCATATTAAGAATATTGACATTAGAACATAATAATAGCAACAATAATCATAGTAACAACAACAATAACAACTTTTCTAATTCTAAAATAGATTCCAATTGTAACTTTAAAATTGAACTTTTTTTCCTGAGCTACAACACTGATGACAATGTTAATGGTATTATAATAATAATAGGTCTAAATATAAATAACCTAATTTTATTTCCTGAGCTACAACACTGATGACAATGCTAATGGTATTATAATAATAATAGGTCTAAAATATAAATAACCTAATTTTATTGTAGGTCTTCGAGATTAGGTAGCAGTGTGAGAAACTAATGGTTTTCACTTTGACTGACAGAGGACGAACTTAAAAAGACACCATGCATGCATCATCTTCTACATTCTACCATTGAGCAACAACAACCTTTACTGTTCCCATATAAGCCCGTGCCATAGCGGGGGCACAAACAGCTAATATTCTCTGCATGGTCAGATTCCATGCAAGGAAGCTGTACTTCACACAAGACAGGATGTGTCACACAAATTCAACATAAAATAAAACAAATTAACAAGAAAAAAGAGACTAGCCAAACATAAAAATGTCAGTTCTTCATATCTGTTGCAAGAAGGTGATAAATGAAATGAATCATCTAACTATTCCATAATGCATGGATGTGGTATATGTTCAGCTTAAACATCAAATCTAAACTTTGGGAACTTCACCTGATCTTGTCTTATCTTCTTCCATGGCCAATCCATTATCAGATGCATCAGAATCCCCCATTTCCTTTGGCTCTTTAGGTACATGCTTAGAGTTTTTCTTTGGAGTTCGTTTCCTTTTAACTCTGAAATGTAAATTCAATATAGTGTCAATAATAGCAATCTAGAAATGTAAATCATGCCTCGACAACTGCATCAGTGATTGAAATTCCAACTCACATAGTCACTGACTTCTTATTCTGGCGAGAACTAGCAGGAGCTTTGCGTTTCTTTGCAGGAGACCTGTACATGGATAATATAAGAGTAAGAGAAAAATCTCTTACAGAATTAGAAGGATTTTACTCCTAGAAGATAGCAAGTTCTCATGCATATACAATAATGCTGAAGAATGTAAAAGCCATAAAATTTAACAAATGGGCTTTAATGATAGATTAAAGCATTTGACAAATGGAATTCTTTAATGTGAAGGAAATGCTTACACGTCTGAAGAAAGGTTCCGCTTAGACAGCTTCTGGAGAAAAGAGAAATGAAAAGCTTAAATACATATTTATGCAGGGCAATTTTCCAGAAAACAAACTTGAAATTACTACAGCTTGAGAAGAGTGCCCAGAAATAAATAGGGTAAGACCTTTGCAGACTTCCGGCCACTGTGAACAACTTCCCAGCGCTCTTTATCTAAGCGGAGTACTTCTATATCTCCATCATTATACAGTATCTACATTGCATCAATATCATGCAAAGCAAAGATCAGCACACTAAGAAACCCCAGAGACCTGAAGACATTAGAGATAGAAAGAGAGCAGGGGATAGTACAGCATACCACATGTTTCCCCTTCAAAGGATCGTATGATTTGATTGTGCCTTCATAAAACCTGTCAAATTTACAAGGATCCAGTGTAAGGAAATATCATTTCATACTACACTCCGTGTCTAGATAGACTAAAGGTAAAACCTTTGTAGTACTATTTTTCAGCCCTAAGATTCTGAACTTGGCACCTAACTCAGCCTGTTTACCCTCTCGCCAGTATCAGAACTATGTATGCATCAATAAACTGCGGTAAGAATCTAAATTGTGGACCCAACTAGAAACATATATATTAGCTTGCATGTCATTTAGGAGGAGTGATTTTCGATAGTCTGTGAAGCACACTAATGCAAGCAAAAAACAAAAGATGAGATGCGTGTCTGGTAGAAATGAATAAGGAAGACGTGGGGTACTGAAGAGAAAGAAAGCCTGGATAAATGTTTTGAATAAAATTTCAGCCTTGAAAGAACCAAGAGATGCTCACTTCTTATCCATGGGCCACCAAACTTTTATTCTGCGACCAATTAATTCTGCAACATCAACATCACTTTCCTTCGTTGTGCACTGAGAATATCAAAAGACACGTTAATCAGGCATGCATACAACCACAAGTCCAGTGAGGAATTTTCAAGGTCAGAACTACCTCAGTTGAAAAATGAAGAGTACAATAGGTAGCAAATGAAGAAAGGCATGTAGGAAATGTATTTACATTTGTACACAAATCATGACATCAACCAACACTGGGCATACTAGAGTAGCATGACGATGATATGCAACCTCCGAATGACAGAATTAGGAAAACCGTTTTACAGACAAATGTACCACCGAGTATCAAAGACAAGTAGACTAAAAAAGACAAGTGGACGCACAGTTGTTTGTTTACCTTTGCCAATCCGGCAATGATTTTTCTTTTCCGATTTTTCATTGATCCAGCCGAGGAGTTCAAATTATTATTTCCATCAGCATCATCAGTGTCCACTAGCATATCATCCTTCTGAAACGAGGAGGTGCAAGTTCATCAAATAGGCAATAACAAAGATCACAACTTCAGATGAAAATTGTCCAGCTGAAAAGCTTACCACAAGATCATATTCATCTGATTCTAAGACATCATGTTCTGTAACCTCATGGTTCAGACCAGAGCTTTTACCTCGACTTTTTAGTGGGGAACAATTCTTCCGAATGGGTACTAACAAATCAGATTCACTTCCCTCAACTACTTCCTTTGGCTCAGTCTTTTTCTTTCTAGAATCAGGGCTAGATTCACCACCTGAAGCTTTTGAAGAAGCCTTAAATGGGCTCTGGGGCAATCTGACAGCAGAATGAGCAGATGACCTTCGGCGTTTAGGTATTGGTACAGATGCAACATCACCATCCTTTCTCTTTTTATCCTTTTCAAGATCTAGATCTGACTTTGTTTCCTCACTCGGCAAATGTTTGTGACCATTACTTGTATCAAATTTAGTAGATGATCCCAGATTATCCAAATTTATTTCCCTTACCATTGTTAAGATATCAACATCACTTTCAGCATTATTAGTTTCAGCTGATAAAGACTTGTTTTTTTTAACCTTTGCACCCTTTGCTCCTTGAGCCTTTAACTGTTTCATCATTTTTCCCAGAGGAACTTCATTTTCCTCTGCTTCACTGTCTTTTATAACCTCATCTTCAGCTAAATCCGAAGTTACCTGATTTGATAACAAGAGGGCAATGAGTTACTCGTGATTTTCAAGGCACCAATTATTGCTATGTTTAGCAACAGCTAATGTACTCTTAAGCATCCAAGCTTACCGTTCCATCAGTTACCAACTTGAGCGATTCAAAATGAGACAAAACACCCTCATCAGATAACCATGTTTTCCCTTCATCGGTCTAAGAAAGCCATAATGAATTAATATAGCAGGCAAACAATTAATATTCAATATTATAATAAAATTAAACAGAATGCACACAGAGCGATCAATGTGACAATTGACCACGGACCCAAAAACAACAGAACAACAAATCAACGAAATCCAATCATATCTTTCAGAGATCAATACATTTCTTTTCTACATCATAAGTTCACTTCAATAAACTTGCATCCAATAGGAGATGTCAAAAAGTTAAGATGATGAGAAGGTACCAAAGAGTCATCCTCTTCTCTCTTTTCATATGGTTTGTACAGCACAGGAGGCAGGAGAACTGATGAAGTAGGCATTTCTAAATTGTCTTCTTTCTCAGTTAAGCGCTTGATGATTGACAGCCCGAGCTCACATAGAGCATATGAATTCTGCGAACGTCAAGTAAATGTAAATTGTCTGCTTTACAGTTAGACAAGTAACAAATATTATTACTATTTTGCAGCTAGGGCTCCCCAACAGCATTCCAATTGTGACAGACTATATTCAACAGTCATACAAACTCAGACTTTGTTTGAGACAACCTTTGACTTAGCTGCATCAACTACATCTTCAGAGCACTTGATACCGTGAAAGAGAGAAACTATAGTAGGAATACTCTCCTTCTCCTTGTTGGTACTAGCTTCTGACTTAACATCTTCATCCTTGCGCACCAGCATAGAAAGAATCAAGTATAATTGCCTGAAAAACGACAAAGAAAAAAATAGAAGCCCGCTGTTATCTGAAATTTGTTCTTGCTTTATTTTAACTAATTCTTTAAAGCTTTTACCTACTGAGGCAAAATCATAGAATAAGGTGTTTATAGTAAGTCTACGACAGAAAACTTGCAACTAGATATTTAGATGTACCTGTACATTGGCTCAAATGCTTTCACATCTTTGCATTCATCTACACTAGGAGATGAGTTATGAGCAAGAGCATGGACCAGGTAAGGAAGAATGTATTCGGGATAAACTGCAGAGGGATTTGTATCAGTTTGCACAGGGACCTGTCGTGCCTTTGCTTGGTAATGCATCTGAATAAGATCAGCAAGGTTCTGCTTTTCCTACCATTTTAAAAGAACTACAAAATTCAGTAAGAAGATTTATAATTTTCACAATGACAACAGGCATCATGTAGGTTTAAGTCATGGATAATAGTGAAAGAAATCAGATATAGGGTAGACACCTCTTCAAAATCATGGGGCACGGATCCTGTTGTGTTAAAAAAGAAGGCACAGGCATACTTTGCATCCAGAAGCCGGTCCTTTATATATTGATGAACTTTGCACAGGAATAGTTTTCTAGCTTGGGAAAAGGCTATCTACAAGACCCAAAAGGAAAGAAAGTAAGAAAAATGATCATTACTAACAATGTCCGATCTACTAATAAGCAAACCAGAGACGAATGTATGTAATTGTCAGATGTCAAAGGACTTAACCTCTGGTGTCCTCAATGTTAAGTGGAAAACATCAACAGGTATCTTATGATCCCATTGCTTTGAAAGACGAAGAACCGCCTTCGCAGCAGCAAGTTTTAAATGAGCCTTATCAACTGCACTGTATTATGAAAACACCTTGAAATTACAAGGTCATGACAAAAGAGGGAGAAAACAGAAACTACAAGTCGAAAAAAAATACCTTGATTCTTTATCTTTTGATACTTCTCCAAAACGAAGCAAATTTCTAAGAATTTGCAGAAGGTCATCAATACCAGGGCGCAGCTGTGCATCCTTGACAGGCAAGTAGCTCTTGACCAATGTCTTGAGCCCATAAATCTGCAAGAACATTATACATGCAGCCCAAGCTATAAAAAGTTATTAAGGAAAAATAAAGAAAAACATTTCAAGCGAGTGTGGGAAACTTTATTAAGTAAGATATTGATGCCACTTATAGAAATGATTTAAGAGAAAACTCCTTCAATCAGCGAACCTTCAACAAACAAACTTCACTTCTATCATCCCAGCAAGTTCTTTTGTCATCTTTCGTTTTCTGCAACAGGTAAGCATACTTAGCATGAAAACTACATATCAAGTTATATGTGAAAAAGTGAACAGACCAAGGAGCTCTTAGGAAACATACACTAGTGTGTTCCAGGATCTTGTTTTTTATGAATTCTTCCACTTCAGTCTCTCTTGTTTCAAAAACCGGCATGGCAGCCTGTGCTATACATCCTAGAGACTGTAGAACAGCCGGCAAATGTCTCTCCTCCCCCATCATGTCCACAAGTCTCTGCAAATTGCGCAATGAACATCAAGATTTTAAATAACATTAGGATGACATCTGATGGACTACTCATAGACCAAATGAAACCTTGTATAGAACAGAGAGGGACTTGAGCCCATCATCCTTTGTTATTGCTGCCAAAGCATGTACAGCAAACTTAGCTTGTCTGCGACTACCTTCTAAGCAGAGTCTCTCCAATATAAGATCAATTGAGCTGCAAGTAAACAACAAGAGTATAAGCATTGTGCACAAGGTGCATTTGTCGTATCTTAACAATTTCTACAACCGCACCTTGATGTCACAGCAAGCTGTTCTCGAATTGCACCACCAGCCTTTGCCAAAACATGCAACGCACCTTCCTTTATTATTTCATTATCATTTTTCAGAAAATTCACTAATTCTTCTTCAGACCCACTCAGAAGCAATGGACTGAAGCGTGCAAGAATCTGAAAGTTCACAACAAATCTTGTAATGATGAGCTTCATTCCTATCAGAAGGTGAAGAGAAATACCAAACTGAAATAACACCAAGTAACCAGTACAATGGGGAAAGGTGTCTAGCTCAGATAATGCAATTACCTCAAATACACTTGGACATCAATAAAGAAGTTGTAATGAATAATTTAATAGATGTAGGAATGGCATTCTTACCACCAGTAAATCCATGCAAGACTGAATAAAAGGTGCATTTCCAGCAGAGTTATGAGTAATCGCCTCCACAAGGATTTCTTTCACATGCTCCTTGTTGAAAAGTAAATACGAACACTTTATAGAGAGACTGCTGAGAAATTCATAGAGTCGGTGTTTCTCACCCAGAATTTTAAGTAAATCATCCTGCAAATGAGAAATTTCATTTATAAATTTCAAATACACACACACAGAGAACACACAGTTTCATCTACATAATGGCCGAGAAAAAGTGCGAGGCTGAACTTAGTTAACTCAAATAGTTCTCCAGTGATTAGATTATAACATGCCATGCATGTGTATCAGCATTTAATACTTTGGGGACAGTTCAGATATCTTAATGTGTTAGGACAAATTGTTGAGACAGCTCTTGTCAACAACAAACAAAAGCAACATGAAGCAGAGCTGACATGTCATAACATGGTAATAATAACAGTTTACAGTGAAGTGTATGGCATGAACTAGTTTTCATTACCCGACCAATTGTAGCTTGATGGAAGCTAGTCTTTGGATCAAGCAAATTCGTTAGGATCTTCCAGATATTGGCATCTTTCAATTGATCAAGTGTCAGGAAATTCTCTTCAGCCTTCAAAGGCTCTGCAAATGACCGAGACATAATTCGAAAGCACAACATAACCTTCTTCTGCATCTCTGGAGCATCACCCTCCTGTATTCGATGAATATTAATATTTGTACTTCTATTTTCTTCATTCAACTTTCTTCTATGAAGTTAAGTAACTCAACATTGCTTACAAACCTTATGCGTCTGTCTAAGAGAGAGATATCTCTGCATCTCTTGCTGTACCCTGCAATCCAAGAGAAAATACCCCTCAACATCAGTACCGAATTAATGAAATGAACAAAATTTCTAGCAGCCAGATTTATCAAACACTAAGTTTGACTTGCAAGCAACTACTTGGCATACCGCTGCTTCTGCTCCAAGATCTTTTCAAGAGCCTTCACTTCAACTTTGTCAAACACAGAGAAGAGTCTGACCCAATGTTTAATCCGATCTTTGACTGAGAAGTCAGCTGGGAACAAGGAGCCACAAAGAACGGATTCAATTGTATCTGATCTGCAAAGTGCGTTCCCATGTCAAAAACATGATCATATTACATATTGAGCAAAGATGCAAGAAATTTGAAGTTTTTTATACATGTAATGGACCACTCAGTAATAACTGCAAATGATTGAGAAAGGAAAAAGCAAGGGACATGACTTTCAATTAGATAGACAGATTGGAGAAAGGTCTTAGCTTTCTATAAAAATAAACTAAAAATATATGAATAAATGACACCTACCTGAAACCTTTGTCATACAGACATCTCAAAATCTTCCCTGGAATCCACTCATATTCACCAGAATTGTATGGGGCCTCAGAGGACTTCACACAACAAACCCTGAATACCTCAGCCAGCCTCTCCATTGTGTTTCTTTTAACAAGTAGCTGCAGTTTCAAAACAGGCAAAATAATAAAATCAAGGATACGTTGGTATGCCACAATCACCAACTAGTTAATGATTGACAAACGACTTGGCAAAGATGTATATAAATGAAAGACCAAGCATACAGATTTGTCTCGCAGGCGCTCCCCCACTAATTTTATAGTTTCTACAGGAATGGAATACAGGGATTTGCATGCCACATCACAGATCACATCAACTACTTGCTTTCGAATATTCTCATCATAGTCCAGGAGTCGATCACAGAGAGCGGCTGACAACATTAAGCATGATCAATATCAGTACTAAATTTCACATAAGAAATGTGAAGCAAATGTATCTAAAAAAAGAAGAAATGTAAATCGAATTGACACTAACAGATGATTTGGGGAGCCTCGGCTCTGGTAGGATTTGACAAAAGACAGTCTTTAACATGTCCAAGGACAGACATCCGTACAGCAACCACTCTATCAGTCAACCTTTTCAAGAACTCTGAAAAGATTGGCTGAAAGGCTTCAGTAATGACAGAGCCTGGGAGAGCAAATAGATCTCCAACCAACGTCACTGCTTTAAAACGAGTGTCTAGTTGATCGGTCTGCAGATTAAGAATGAAAATGCTCATCAAATTTCAACAAATTGCAACTATACCACTAAAAGAACATTAAACGATTGATGAAGTTGTATCAAATATGGAAGTAAAGTAATATTCCTTCAATGAATGACAGGGGAGCAAAATTCAGAACATCAATTATAGGATTTCAACCTCAAAGAAGCATTACAAGATAACTCTTCTAGTAAAATCCATGGCATAAAAACAATATTCAATAGTGAAGTAGTTATCCACATTTGTGCACATGAAAATTAAGAGCAGGCGAAACTAACAAGAGAAAGACATCAAAATAAATGTCACTACAAGCAAAATTACCAATAACTCTCCAGTAAGGTATGGCATAACACCCGATAGGATCTGAGGAGCACAACGATAAATGTCATATATAACTTCATGGCAGTCAATTTGACTATTCTCCGACCTGTTATCTCCTGACATTGATGATATCAGATATTGCTTGATGCTAGCTTCAAGTTTGCCCGCACAATGCTTTATAACGTTCATGGCAAGCCTCCTTGATGCAGCAGAAACATCCTAGAATCATAATTTTCAGAAAATCACTTCCATTTGAAGAAGTTTGAAAGCAAATACTTAGCTTTTGCAGGTAATATATGATGCCACCACTACCACAGAGTACAATCAATTATACAGCCGCAAAGAGATAGATGCTTACACTTCTGTTACGACCTAATGCAGATAATATAACAAGTAAAAGATCCTCTCTGACATCTTCACTTTCTTCAATGAGAAGAACCATTATTGTTTGCATCGAGGATAAAACACTTTCTTGATGATCATCACTGCAAAGGTAGAAATTCCAGGTAAGAAATTAGTGAATAACAAAAAAAACCTGCCATGGCGTGAAGGGAAACGATTAGAAACTATACACTGAAAAAGAAAGGGAGGTGCAAGTAAGCTATGCATTAGTTAACAGATAATTTACCCATATCATAACCATACCAATCCAGGTGCCAACTACTGTAAGGCTGTGTGCATCTCATTTCATCAGCTAGGGCCATATCAAGGAGTAGAAAGGATAAATACAAATAAGGATGGAAAGGGAGGACTAGGTTGATGTGAGGTTAAGGGTGAGGTAGGGAACTCACAAACACCAGGACCTTGCTTTTCTAAATTACTACTAAATCATGCAGGAAATCTTCAGACTCGTTAGCGACCGTTGGCATAACAGAATGATACGAAAACTTCCTTTCTCCATGTCAAATATTAGAAATTCTGAAAGGAATTCCACCCTCAACTATTGTTTCATCTACAGTCTACCTGGTCTAGAAATCCTACTTTAACATAAATGATCATGCACAATATAGTCAAAAATTAGAAATTGTCAAAGAAATTCCAACCTCAAATATTGTTTCATCTTAAGTCTACATAGTCTGGAGATGTTACTTTAACATAAATGATCATGCACAATGTAGAAGAGAAAGATGAAAAGCAAAGCAAAAGCATATTCTTCCACTAGACAGATTAACTATATCTGAGTATCCATGTTCTAGAGATTTAAAACCAAAAAATGCTACATATGGAAGCCGTTTATTTATTACCAAAATAACTTTTTAAAACATACCTGGCAACAGTGAAAAATGTACTGAACATTTTATTCACCAGATCATTGCATTCAAGATCTAACATAACAACGCATGACCTATATTTAGCAAGGGTCTCCAAGATAATAACTCTCCTTCCAAACGATGGACCACCAGTATCACTTAACCCACTAAAAGTTCCAACAGTCAAGTGAAAAATGTCCTGCACATACATACACACAATTCAGGATGGAATAAAATTATAAAGTGCAATGGTTTACATTATTTCCACAAACTTAGTGAACCAATAAATTGAAAAATTGATCCTCATAAATGGAAAAAAAAAACCTTCAGAACATCATCACTGTAAGGAGCTTCGGGGGCAGTTATTCGTGTTATCTCACAAATACATGTAGCAACTAGAAGCTTCACATCCCTGTCTTGATGCCTCAACAATTCTGGCTTGACAATTGCATTCAGAAAAGGCTGCATTGACTCCAGCATCAAAGTTGATGGCGATTGCTCCATCTCAGAAAGGCTTGAAGCGGCTTGCTGTAGGATAAAAGTTAATTTACTTTCAGGTAAGAAAAATTCCAACACTATACGAGAACACAAATATTCAGCATGTGATGCAGAAAATACAAGCACTGGAATCAAAAATCAGCATGACCATCATGCAGTAACACTCTACTGCAGTCCACTCACTAAAAGAGTACTCAGTAACAAACCCTAGACTGATACTTCAGGGCACACTAGTAACAAACTCTGGACAGAGAGTCACTGAAAAGAAAAAGATCAGCCCTGAAGATGAGTATAACACCAAGAACCAAACATTTTACGCAGCGTTTGAAACCAAACGGAATTACTGACATGTTCACCTTCAAAGCTATTCAACATGTTAACACGACATACAAATTACAATATGATCTGGAAACACACGCTTCAGCAAGATTAGCCAGTTACAGACTCACTAGAAAAAAAAGAACTCTAGTGAGACTTATAGTTTGAATGGATTTTGACAGTTAAATTCACAAGGACAGCTACTGAATGAAGGGAAGCCAATTTTGTGTCATTACTGACACCTCCATTGCCACCAGCTAGTCCAAAACTGAATAATCCTCTGTGCCAATTATATTACTACTGTATTATTCACTTGCTTCTTAGCAGTGACCAAAATAAATCTCCTTCACAACAAGGAATTGCAAAGAATATTTTTTTTTTGTTCAGTTAGAGTTCTCTGTTGCTTTCCATATCAAAGTTAAGATTTGCCAAACACTTACACAGCTAAACAGTCCAAAAAATTATATAGCAAAATAAGTATAGAGGACAAGGTCAAACACCAACTTCTGAAATTCAAAGAACCAATAACCATGCCTAGGCCCCTTCCACTTTTTTTTGTAATGAACAATGGATCTAATAAAAAAGGCACCAAATGGGCTGCCACCCAGATCGACTTTAAATTATAAAAGCAATGAATTAATGGATCAACAAGTTGTCAACTTCGTCTACAGTTATTTACAAATATTCCCTCTTAAGTCAGAAATGTAAATCCTAATCCAATAGCCTAATAAAGGTGGTAAAGGCTCTTCCCGTTCAAATGCCCTTTTGTTGCATTCCATCCAAAACTATGAAACAGCAATTAAAGAAATAAAATCTCATAGTCCCTGTTTCAAATTAATAAGAAACAATCTAGGTCCTCCAAACATTAAGGTCCCTTTGTGCAGACCTTAAATGGCACAAACTACACAGTACCTACCCCGCATGATGAAGTGATATAACCATAGCATAAAATGGCAAAAGAAGCATCCACCAAAGTGTAATTCATCTATCATGAAAACAACAGGACTGAGGACAAAATGTCTCTAGGAGTAGTAGCAGTATCCATTCCCATCAAAATACTAAAACTTCAATTAAAGTCACTCTTTGTCGTCTGAAGAAAATATATAACCCCGCAACTGATGAAAAAGCTTAACAGACTGAACCTCACACTTCTGAAAATGCAACCTGAATGGATAGAACATAAGCCCTGGCCACATAGAACTCATGAATCCAAAAGACTAACACTTTCTTTTCTTTTTATATATGTTAAGCATTTCAAAAAGTAGAAATCGTGACAAAAAGATAGACATAAGTTACAAAACCCTAATTCACCATAATTCCTCTCAAATTGCTAGTTGCTAGCCGGAGTTCATTAGAGTAGATTTACGTTAGAAGTGTGATGTAAAATCCTATGCATGTTCACTAAGCTAAGAAAAGTCAAGCAGAAGGGCTGAACAACCAAATTACAGTGAGACCGCAGGAGAAACAACAGAATTTCTTGTCAACGACGAAGGAGTAGCACGAATTAGATAGGAACGGGAAAAAAAGCAGGAAAGCGTGTACCTTTAAGAGCTTAAGAAGAGCGTCTTTAGAAGGAGGAGGGGTCTCCAGCTTGGATCCCACCTCCAAGAGCTGCTGCTGGAGCTTATCCGCCATTCCCCAACCAGAATCTGCCGCAGAACAGGATAAGGAAATTATGTTTATTCTACTGGAACAGGAACTGGAAGTTGAACTGCAACTCTTCTTGCATGTCTATGAGTACGACTATGAATCAGATGAGCCAGATGGATAGATGTAGGGTTTAAAATTAAGGAAAGGGGAGTGGGGAAAGGTTCTTCAGACTTGAGAAGAAGAGTGTCTGCGTGAGCGGAGTGTGCGTGACTTTTTTATCTCTCTTGTTTTTTCTTCTTTCCTTTCGGAAAGGAGTTACTTATACTTATACTACTAGTTACCAGGATTAGAAGGAGCAGTCAAGAAATTTTTGTGTTTCAAATTTTGAGCATGCAAGTGTCAAAAGCCCCATGTTTGTTTTGATTGCGTATTCTCTGCACCACATTATCCACTTGTCATCACATGGGTGCGCAAATCAGAATTTCAGATTATATGTACGGTTTCTTCCTGCCCTAGTTGCTCAAACTCTCTTCTGTGTAAAGGATCGATTTCATTTGAGTATTGTTGGATAGTTAAAAGATTGTTTCTCATTTTTTAGTTAGAGGTGAATTGATCATTTCCTCTCTTGATTACAACCATATTGATGTTTACTAATCACTCTTTTCTTTTCTTTTAACTTGTGATATATTTTTTCCTTTTTTGTTCGCTCTATTTTTGGCAATGTAATCATATAATCAATCTCACTCATCCTCTAATCAATTTAATTTGATGAAAACAGCGGTTTAACTCCTTCGTTTATTAGTCAAATACGAATTTTTCCTGAATAAAATTTACTTGAGTTTCTTTAAATATTTACTTTATAAGTACTTGTATTTTCATGGATTTAACTACTTGAATCAACTTCCCGATATGGATAAGTCATGTGAACTTATTCCACCATAAAATTTTCTCCTTTCTTTTATGGTAAAAGAAGTTTCTTTATTAGGAAGGCTTGGAGTGTGTTCAGCAATGAGGTGGTGGATCTAGTTCGTAACTTTTCCACTTTTGGAATCATGTCGAAAAAAGTGGCCCAAATTTGGAAGCATTTGGATGAGCCAAACGCCTGATGGCCCAAGGCCTTTTGTTCGTACCGCGTAGGGTTTCCGAGCACGCACAGTCTTTGACTCTGAGCCACCTCAGACCTATGAGCATCAAACAGCAACGCTTCACGTGGACCCTTAAACTCCACCAAGTAAGCCAGCCTGCCACCAAGTTTCAGCCCGAACGCCTGAGCCAAACAAAAGATGGCCAAGGTGACATTCCCGCAGCCGGAGGAGGCATAAGTCAAGATCCGACGTAGCTACAAGGTCAACTCAAGCTTAGTCAAGATTCAAGCATTATGGGGAAGATTAGGAGAAGCTGCTTTAATTATTTACTTACTTATTTCATTATTTCCCAATTAGAGATGTTCCTTATTTAGAATGATATTATTATCATTTAAGTCGTTTATTTCTTTCCTTAAGCAAACAATTTTTGAATTAGGAGTGATTGTTATGCGGCTAAGTAGAATTAGGGTTTCTCTTGTATTTTCTATTTAAAGAGCTGATTGGCTTCATAATAAGACAGTGAATTATTTTGAGAGAAAATTAGACTCTGTCTTGGGAGTGGAATCTCCGTTTGTTCGTGGACTCGAACCATGTGTTTTTTCTTCAGTTTCGCAAGCTAGGGTTAAGGCAAGTAAAACCAAAATTGTGGCCATTGTTTGTTCCTTAGGGTCACAAGGCTGAACCTAATACAAGCAAGAACCTCACTAGGATTCGTTTAGCTTAGCAGGCGCAGGGTTGTTTGCAAGTCTAGGCTTGTTCGAGTGAGCCTATCTATCCATCTTCCGCATCAATTTCGAACCTTTGAACTAGATCGTCAACTCAAGCGAATCTAGGCAACTAGGATCGTATCATGTGGTAGCGAAGCTCAAGACGTTCTAAGATTTGGTCTACATCCAATCTATCTTTATTGTTTTTATTTAAGTTTTCACTTATTGAGATTGATTTTTTCTTTCATTCCGATCTAATATCAATCTCCTTGCATCCTGTGTGCTAGTGTGCCAAGTAGATTTAGGGTTTCTAGGTCTTTTGTGTGCGTCGTCGAACAAATCATTGTGCGATTTGTTGTGTCGTTTGTTGTGTGTTTTACTTATCTCAATTTTGCCATAAAAGAGTCACAAAATTTGTCCCCCAAAGTGTCATAAAAAGAAGAAGGAGAGTCGCCAAAATACAAAGTGTCTTTACTATTTTGAGTGATTGAGTGTGTCAAAAAAAATCAAAACAGAAGTATTCGAAATAGAAAAGAAAACAAAATACAAGATACTTCAAGGTGTTAGTGTCCCATTGCAAAAATAATCACTCAAATCGGACACGGGGATCAAAAGTTGGCTCGAGTAGAACAATCAACACACCTCAAACGCACACAACGCACACCGTTCACGATTTGCGCACTTTCCATCAAGTCTTTTGAGCCTTTATTTGATTCCAAGTATATTATCTCTTCCACTCCAGCCCAACAACTATTTAATTGATTTTTTATCGCAATTAAATTATTTGTTGAGCATCAAATTTTCCTTCGAAGGTAGTTTTCCTTATGTGTCTCTTTGGAAGCTTTCTTTGAAAATTCTTAAGTCTTAGCAGTTCGGCTTCACGCAAATTGGAGAGTTACTGCCAAGACAAAGTAAGTACTTGTGAGAGAATTAGAGAGATCAAACACTAGAGCTAAACACGCGAGGGAGTGTTAGATATTTTAGGGCATTTTACGCTTGCTACTCTTATTGTTATTGTGACTTTTAGGAAAATTAAGCATGGCCTTGTCAAATGAAGAAGAGAGTCGGAAAATTTTCACCCTCCTTAGGAACCTCAATATGAAGTTTGAAGAGTTTTGAGAATGGAGGAGGGAGACCACTGCTCAGTTGCGAGTCCAAGCAGAGAGGTCGAGGGAGTCCATGCCAATGGTGCGTTGTGCCCCAAACCCTAATCGTGTGACTAGCTCCTACATTTATGGCATGCCACACCTTGAAGAGGATGAACGGGCTGCCCACGGCCATGAGGTAGGTCTTGGAGATGGGGCGGAAAGGAGACAGTACCACGACCGGAATTAGAGACGAGGGTTGCCAAGGTAAACCCTAGCCAAGTACGCCCGTAAGATGAACCTTTGTGCTTCGATGGCTCCGTCTGACGGGTGCCCTATGTGCGATGTTCTGCCGAGCAAGACTACAAAGATGATTACGCCTATGAAGGGCGAGGTCGAATACGGGAGAGGAGGCTTAGGATTGCGGGCCGAGTTGACGCAACCCTAAGGAATACTAAAGTGAAGATACCTCCATTTGATGGAGCAAGTAGTCCAGATGCATACTTGACATGGGAGAAAAAGGTTCAATCCATCTTTCTCTACCATTATTATTCGGAGGATGAAAGGGTGAAGCTAGCATCCAAGGGATTCAGTGGGTAAGCGAACCATTGGTGGAGTCAACTTTATGTTACTCGTGAACGAGTGGGAGCCGATCCTATTCGTACTTGGGAAGATATGAAGATGCTAATGAGACGTCGCTTTGCCCTGGCCCGTTCTCAACATGGCCTTCACCCCGGGCTACAAACGCCACCTCGAGGGAGTGAGAGCGTTGGCAAGTACTTTCGCGAGATGGAGGGTGCTCCGGCTAAGGCTCTTTACTCCACTACCGGGCCAATGAATCCCAAGACAGTACTTGCCACACCTAAGGTGCTGCCACATACCTATGACACCAAAGGTGCCAACACTTTTCAATCCCCCACTCGAGATATAGTATACTTCAAGTGCGTCGGTCGAGGCCATATAGTCGCTGCCTGCCATAACAAGCACGCCTTGCTAGTTAAGGACAACAATGACTTGGACAACAAAGACAACCGAGAGGTGTGTAGGGTGACGAATGAGGAGAAAGAGGAAGACAATAACTCGATCGAGGGTGAGATGAAAATGCCAGAACATGCTAGGGCGCTTGTGGTTAGGCGAGACCTAAGTGCCCAAGTCGCGGTAAGCGAAGAGGAGCAATGGAAGAACTTATTCCACACTCGTTGTCTAATCAAGGTAGCTCTATGTTCGGTAATCATTAACAATAGGAGCTGTACAAATTGCGCAAGTCGGTCACTAGTGCACAAGTTGGATCTTTCATTGGCAACACATCTGAATCCTTACTCGCTCCAATGGGTGACAGACGATAGTGAACTCAAGGTAACCGAACAGGTTCTACTTTTATTTTCCATTAGAAGTTTTGAAGACGAAGTTCTATGTGATGTTATTCCCATGAGCGCTAGCCATGTGTTGCTTGGCCGACCGTGGCAGTATGATAGGGAAGCAAATCACAAGGGCCAAAGCAATCACTATAAGGTAGTGAAGGATGGCCGAAAATTCACTCTAGCGCCATTAACGCCTCTCTAAGTCCTCGAAGATCAGGCTTGGCTTGCAAAGGCCCATGCCGAATATGATGTCATTAGCAAAGAAAAGAAAAAAAGAGAGCGGAGAGATGAGTATAAAAAAAATTTATAGAACTAGTGAGGAAAATAACTCACATGAAAAAAAAGAGCGAGAGAGCATGATACGAGAGAAAAACAAATGCATGAAAAAAGTGAGCATGCAGAGAGTGGCACTTATGTAAAAGGAGAGATGAGTGAGTGTGCCAGACAGAAAATAGTAAGGAAGGCACTGTGCGTGTGCAAAATCTATTTGGCGAAAGCCACCCAAAACCTATTTCCTTAAGGTTGTTGCGTCTGCACGCTTCTAAAGCTAACACTATGGAACGTTCTCCTATTTGTATCTATTATTTGGTGCAGGAAAATACACATGGGGCGCAGGGAAAGAACCCCATATTTCGTCACCGGTTGAGCGAGGGGAGCGCCCCACACTTGTAGAACCTAGTTCGTCTAACACTAGCTGCCAAGGTATGGTGCGACTTTCATTCCTTAGAGCTGATTTGCATGATTATTCCCACATGCTCGACTACTATGACTTATATGATTCTGATTTTGGTCTAAGTGATTCTAACATGCCTACACCTAAACCAAAGTCATACTCTTTTGAGGAATATATGCGCAAACGCAAGCGTTTTGATAAGCCCCTTGGGCCTTTGCAATAAATAGTTGTACATGAGTCGTGATATGGCCGTTTGATAGATCACTTTGATAATACCCTTATTACTGATTTATACTAAGAGAATATTATGTTTCTTTATGGCTTGTCTCTAAGTATTGTTGGTAATCGGCACGCAAGAAAACCCCTTAGTAACCTAGGAGATGAATTGTGGAACAGTTGGGCTCAACAATGACCACTTTAGCATCTTACCAGCCCCAACACATTAAGAAAATAGGAGTGACAAAGCTACAACTTGGATCCGTATGGTGCGCTTTGGTTTGTAAGCTTATTTTTACATGGGAAGATTATCTTCCGTTCATTATTTTTACTTACAATAAATTTATATTTGGATTTATTCTTATGATACCTATCGGTTTAACCCCTTTGTCTCTAAGTACGATTCCTATATTAGGTGATGATGGTGAATCCGATATAGCAAAAACAATCCACAGGCAAATCAAGTCACACACGATGCACAGGGATGACAAACTAGTACTTATGAGGTATTTTGTATGGGCGAATGTCTCCCTTAAGGTGAGTGGTTGGGTGTGGCTACAGTTGCGAAACCCAATCCGCTACCATGAAGCAAAAACTACAAGGGGCAATGGTTCTGACTACCTTATCGCCATAAGCTGAAGCAACGCTCAAGAACTTGGGTTACTTGGTAAGTACGGTCCATTTGATGCTTATTTTGAAGAGCTTAATATAGGGTTATGTCGTTCAGGTAGGGCTGTTGATTCGAGGATGAATCGTCTCAAAGGGAGAGGGGATGATGCGGTCCTAGACACGTTAGGTCCCACGGAGGGCTCGACACATGAACCCGCCTATGTGCCCCACGAACCTCGAAGGCGCCATGGCGCAACCCTTGAAGTTGTGTTACCACAAGTCCAAGACCTCTGCATGAAACCACTGGAGCTGAAGGAGACATTCGGAGTAGCAACACAACACTTGGATAGCCCCGAGCCAAGGTAGGCACCAACGAGCCTGCCGAGTGTGCAAGGAATTGATGTCCTAGCCAACCTAGGGTAGGACACATCCCCAAACAGCGTTCATCTTATCACAGGCCCATCTTACATGCCCTCTAACCCTGACCCAAATTTGGAAGCATTTGGACGAGCTAAACGCCTGATGACCCAATGCCCTTTGTTCGCACCGCGTAGGGTTTTCTAGCGTGTACAGTCTTTGATTCCGAGCCACCTCGGACCTATGAGCACCAAAAAACAATGCTTCATGTGGACCCCTAAACTCCACCTAGTAAGATGGCCAAGGCAACATTCCCGCAGCCGAAGGAGGCGCAAGTCAAGATCCGACGTAGCCACAAGGCCAACTCAAGCTTAGACAAGATTCGACCATTATGGGCAAAGATTAGGAGAAACTATTGGAATTATTTACTTACTTATTTCGTTATTTCCCATTTAGAGATGCTCCTTATTTAGAACGATATTATTATCATTTAAGTCGTTTATTTCTTTCCTTAAGCAAACAATTGCCGAGTTAAGAGTGGTTGTTAGGGCAGCTAAGTAGAATTAGCTTTTCTCTTGTGTTTTCTATTTAAAGAGTCGATTGGCTTCATAATAGGATAGTGAATTATTTTGAGAGAAAATTAGACTTTGTCTTGGGAGTGGAATCTCCATTTGTTCGTGGACTCGAACCTGGTGCTTTTCCTTCAGTTTCGCAAGCTAGGGTTAAGGCAAGTAAAACTAAAATTGGGGCCATTTTTTGTTCCTTAGGGTCATAGGGCTGAACCTAATACAAGCAAAAACCTCACTAGGATTCATTTAGGTTAGTAGGCACAGGGTTGTTTGCTAGTCTAGTCTTGTTCGAGTGAGCCTATCTATCCATCTTCCACGTCAATTCTGAAGCTTTGAACTAGATCGTCAACTCAAGCGAGCCTAGGCAACTAGGATCGTATCAGGGCGTGTGCGCGAGAGTAGAGAATGGCTTGGGCGTTAGTCTTGGGTTCAGCTAAGCCTTAAGTGATGGATGTGAGTCGATGCTAGGTCTTGTCATGAGACATGCATGAGACAAAGTTATACGAGGGTTCTTGGAGATTACTATCAAGGACCTAGAAAAGGCTGGCCCAAATGTGGGATCTAGGCGCCGCACGGGCCTTGAAATAGTAGGGTCGTGATAGTTGGTAGCGGAGCTAAATTTCAGTTTCTTTGCGATTGTAAAGTCTTTTGAAGTCAGGTGCACTGAGTTAGAAAATAGTGCCAGTATAATTGAGGAGTGTAAGCTTGAACACTTTTTCATTGATCGAATTTGAGTTGACGGAAATTGTTAACCAGTGAATCCTAGTAAAATGTTGACCAATATTACGAGCAAAATTTTGATATGGCCTCAATAAGTTGAACCTAGAGGCTAAGTGCTCTAGACGACAATACGCTGGCTCGTGTTCGGAAGTAACACGTATCTAGTGAGAAACATAAATAAAACTGGTTGTTGGCTACTTATATTGTACATATCACGTAGTGATCAAACAATAAGATCCAATACGAGTTCTATTGAGATAAAGATAAGACCAATCTATGTTCATCATGAAAACCACAACGAATTCTACGTCATAAGCGTGAAGAACCTTTCGAGGAGATATCATACTTATAATGTTAGAATGTCAAGGAGTGGGAAGCTTGAGACAATAGATGTGGTAATATGCCTGTAGGTTATCCTAGAACCTCGAGGAAAAGGTAGGACCCTATAATGCGGAACCATGAGGAGATTTTGGATACAAAAGTATCATCGGTTATGTAGATTTGAGGAGTGAGACTATTAATTCATACTCTGGGTAGCTAGAGTTCCTAGTCCATACTCTGGGTAGCTAGAGTCCCTAGTCCGTACTCTGGGTAGTTAGAGTCCATAGTCCATAGTATGGGTAGCTAGTATTCCTAGTCCATGAAATGGTTAATAGAATGCACAAATCAAGTCGGATATAATGCGAGTACGAGTATGAATATAACAACCATGTGATGTGGAAGGTTGATTCAGGCGGTGGAAAATTGAGCGAGTAATAACGGTCAAGAAATCAAATAGGAAGTATTCCCTTAGAGGTTGTCTTTAGCCTTGCATTGCATACTTGATGAATGTAAGGAAGTGCGAGTCAACCCATGGAGATACATTGATGAGGACATCGATGATTGAAGTGGGGGAGGAAATGGGACATGAGATCTCAAACACAAGTAACATGTGGCTTTGCGGAACAAGTACCTATGCGTGTGAAGAGCATGAACGTAGCTTGAGACGGATGAGACGAGTAAGACTTATACACGTGAAGTGCATAAGTATAAAGAAGCGAAGCGAATACGCATGAAGCGTTGCGAGGCATGGTAATATATAAGTGACAAAATATCTATACATATGAGACTCACTAGCTCAGACGGACTTGAGCTAAGAGGAGAAGTTATAATACGCAGAGGCGCTTGGCCTAGAAGGGTAGAGTTATAATGCTCAGTGGTACTTGGGCCGGTGGGGCAGAATTATAATGCATAGAGGCGCTTGGCCTAGAAGGGAAGAGTTATAATGTGCAATGGCGCTTGGCCCGGTGGGGCAAAAATATAATGCACAGAGGTGCTGGCCTAGAAGGGCAGAGTTATAATGTGCAGTGGCGCTTGGCCTTGTGGGGAAGAATTATAATGCGTAGAGGCGCTTGGCCTAGACGGGTAGAATATAATGCGCAGATGCGCTAGCCTAGAAGGGCAAATGTAATATCACTTACACGACCCCAGAGGGGCGAAGTGATATTCTCCACGGGTGTGTGTTCGATGGAATGACATGCCTATGTGCCAGAAACACTTGAGCCATGGTAGAGATGACCTTTGAGATGTTGAGTGTGAGTAGAGAAAAGAAAGACTGGGAGATAAAAGATATGAGAGATTAGCTGGAAGACTTAGCATTATGGTTTGATCGATAAGTTCTGAGAGTATCGACAATATGGGTCAGATACTAAGGAAATATCGGTCATCCATAGAATGCACTTCTTCAGGGGGCGAGTGTGAGACATGAACCGTGAAAAAGAGAATGGCGAACGTGGCCATAATAATATGAAGAGTTGTGAAGAGAAAAAAAAAGAGTAAAAAAAAAAGAAAAATGAATGATAATGAAGAGAAAAGAATGAGTGAAAAGAATAACAATTTATTGAAGTGTAGGAGAGCCTAGAGAATGGAGATCAAGTCAATGAGGGCATCGACAGTATGAAGTGTGGGAGAGTGTTAAGGTCTAGGCCTTGGTGTTCAAGCCTAACCTTAACATATGCCCTGAGACACGCCAAAGGCATATGGATTTGACGGATTGTCCCTTATCGGTTATGTGAAGGGAAGTCTTTTGGGGTGTGATAGCTCTCCACCTTTCCTTGGGCAAGATACAAGAGTATGCTTGTTTAAGGGAGCTTCTCTTATGTAAATGCGGCATAGGTGTGCGAGCGAGTGTTCTGTGTTATGGAATGGGCGCTGCCATGATGGTCACTTCTAGCTAAATCCGAGTTAAGAGCTAGTAGTGCGCAGTTAAGAAAGGGACGAGGTTGGTTTCGGGTTGCAAGCATTGCTACGGAAGTTCTATCTAAAGGTTCGAGATTGGATGAAGGCCTTGGCCTAGGCGAAGGGCAAGCATAGGCCGAGATGAGATGGCTCGGCCTACGACATGGTTGAGCGTTGCCGAGAGGCACAAGATGGCGTCTCCTTGAGACGTGGAATGTGGTTGAGAGTTACATGCGAGCTTGGGAGAGAGACCAAGCGAGTGTGTCTCGAAGGATTGCAAAAGTCTTGCTTGTCCTGCGTGTGAGTGATGGCCGAGGACAAGAGAAGCCTTACTACGAGATGTGCACGAGCGACCTTAGCGATGGCCGTGAGTATCGAGACCTCGCCTTAGTCGGACGTGTGCGCGAGAGTAGAGAATGGCTTGGGCGTTAGTCTTGGGTTCGACTAAGCTTTAAGTGATGGATACGAGTCGATGCTAGGTCTTGTCATGAGACATGCATGAGACGAAGTTATACGAGGGTTATTGGAGATTACTGTCAAGGACCGAAAAAAGGTTGGCCTAGATGCGGGATCTAGGTGCCGCACAACTCTTGAAATAATAGGGTCGTGACATTTTGCCACCAGCCAAACAATCAATGAGATGTATGCTCACTGACGTCTTTTATTTTTTTATATATAGAGTTGAAATTTGAATCTAAATCTAAGTCGCTACTAGTATTTTTATCACGTGACAAACAACCAATAAGCTACATCTACTTTGATAATTGATTATGTTTTGCTTTCTCCTTTTTTTCCCCTTAATTTTCTAATTAAGTAGTAATTGATTATTAACAGTGTATTATTATGCCAATAATAAAAACCAAACCCTAACGCCAAAAACCCTTATCCGTCCGTTCAATCTGAAAAGAAAGGAAAATGGAAGAAGTAGAACTGGAAGCAGAAGGATACTGCCCCACTGTTGAAAATGAGAAGGTAGCAACGGCAACCCCTTGTCTCTCAAAGAACGCCCAAAAAAAGCTGTTGAAGCAGCAGAGATGGGAAGCAGAGAAAGCAGAGAAGAAAGCAGCTATGAAGCTGCAAAAGCAGAAAGAATCCGAGAAGAAGCGCAAAGAATGGGAAGATACGCTTGGAAGCCTACTGGAAGAGGAGAGGGTGAAGCTGATAGAGTCGAGAAGAGAGCAGTTGAGAAAGAAGAGAAGAGTCGCAGGCTCACTCAAGCCAAAGAGAATGGTCAGGGCATTGTCATTGATCTTGAATTCTCTCATCTCATGACTTCCTTTGAAATTCACTCCCTTGTTCAGCAGGTAAAAGAAATGATTTGAAATTTACACACTTTGCTTTGATGGGCATGCTTAATTTTGAATTTTTGCTTCAAATGTTTCTTCTTTTTAGGAGTTGGAAGAGTGTGATTGTTGTTATAGTCTAAATCATGAATGCCCATCTGAAGTGATGATTCAGTATTCATGTTGTTTCGACAGAAGGAAATAAAGTTCCTTTAAGTAAAGGTTGGACCATTTAGAAATAGGATTCTATCAAATTATGGTCTGACTTGATCTTGTTCTGTTTAGAAATAGAATTGAGTAAACTTTCACTAAAGCTTGGACCTTTTGACGCCTATGTTTATATTTCAACTTAGCCACATGATGCTTGTTCTATCAATGCTGAAATTTAGTTGGACAAAATACCAAGCTTTTGTCATGGACGAATGGACGAAGAATTTGAGATGATCTTTAGCTTTGATCATTGCTTAATACGTCACCATTACAACCAGCTAAAAATGTGTAATTGGTCTTGGATTGAAAAAATATATGCTTTCATGTACCTCTTTGTTTGATTGGTGGCTTGTAGATACTGCTGAAGAATAGGCTATAGTCTCTAATGGTTTGATATATCCTTGTTGTTTAAATGCAGATCATGTATTGTTATGCAGTTAATGGAAGATGCACATATCCTGGTCATCTCTGGTTGACTGGTTGCAATGGGCAGTTGGAAGACCAATTGCAAAAACTTCCTGGATTTGATAAATGGAAAATAGAGAAGGAAAGTCAATCATACATTGAAGCATTGCAAGATCAAAAGGAAAACTTGGTGTATCTTACAGCTGATTCAGAGACAGTGCTAGAGGAACTTTATCCTAAGAAAATATATATTGTTGATGGGTTGGTGGATCGTAATCGATGGAAAGGGATAACCATGAAGAAAGCAGAAGAGCAGGGAATACAAACAACGAAGCTTCCCATTGGTAATTACTTGAAGATGACTAGTTCTTAGGTGTGGCCAGCCTTTGCTTTGTTCTCCTTATGAAAGTTGACTATTTATTTGCTGTTGTGTTGTTTATTCTTTTTCTCAATCTTGCTTATATCTCATCCTCTTAACATTATAATTTACTGAACATTATGATGTGTGCAAATTGACTCTAGGAACGTGTGTTGGTTTTCATGCAACGAGGGGTATAGTTTTATTTTACTTTTTTCTTTTGGTTGGAAAAGAGAGGTTTATAGTTAACAAGCAGGATATGAGCAGCTTATAAAAGAAAAAGAAAAAAACTGGATATGAGCTGATTACTTGCTGTTCAACATTCCTAGTAGTGAGTCCCAGTACTGTTCTGAATGTCTGAGGCTATGCTAGTAAGAACTAATAAAGTGATCGTAGGTAGAATTTGTAGGCTAGGTTGACAGCTGCTTCTGTTCTTGGAATTTGCCAATTTCTTTGTATCAATAGTAACGTCTTAAGTTTGCTGGACTACTGATTCTGGAGCCCATGCTTATACATGTTATTGTAGTCCTGTATGCATGTGTTCGCATGATTGTTGGTAAGCAGTCACTAGCTCTACCACCAGTCCCTTGTCCCAAGGCATGGAACTAAGGTTATATTAACAGAACTTTTACTGGCATGCATTGTTGGTTATTGCCATCCAAATTTTGATGCTCTTCTAGCCGAAGCAGCAAAGAATGTATATTGTAGTATGTTTGGATCTCTGGCCATTTTCCCCATAAATTTTATGGTCTGATACCTATGAGCTTACTATGTATATGTATTAGTTTCCTGATTCAATTGCCATGTTTGAATTTTGAATATAAATTTTCTCATCATAATACGAGTCTATGGTTGCGAATTTCTTTTGATGTGCTAGTATTGTAGTTTGTTTATCAGTAAACATCTTCATGGTGATGTGCTGTTGCACATAAATATTTTAGTCAACACCAATTATCCCAAAACGTATGCCTTGTTTTTTTTTCCTGACTCTTAACTTGATGCTTGTGTTCATTAGAGTGCAGGTCCTTACTGTAAACCAGGTGATAGAGATTCTCCTCAAGTTCTTGGAGACAAGGGATAATTGGACTCGGGAAGGTGTTAGGCACCTGAGTCACGTCCAAAAAGGTTACCGATAAATGAGGTGTTAAAAATTATGAAAAACAAGTAATGGGGTACTCAGAGGAATCATCGCTTTAGTCTTTCGTCGGGTCGGGACTGATCGGGACTGGTTGGGACTAATTAATCGTTAATCTTGACTAAAGCGGGCGCCCTCTTTCATCATCGGACCATGCATGATTAAATATTAATTACTAAGTGATCTAATCATGCATAGAACTAACAAAGTATCGATTTAATGAATGCGAAAAATAAACCGAGGTGTGGGATCGAAGCCACCAAACACATGTATTTAATACGAGTAGAAATAAACAATTAAACATGGCATTTAAAGCGAGTGGTTTAAACAAGTTATTCATGTGAGATTGATTTAATTCTGACGATTCTAAATAATCATGCATACGAACATGTATATATGTACCAAAAGTGTTGAATAAATAAAAGGGGTAAGAAAAGTGTACTTGCGTGCGTGTATTTGCTTTTACCCTACAAAGTCGATATTAGTGATAGTTCAAATGATAATAAATAATAAACAAGCAAATAAATATTTATTTGATTTTAAACAAGCAAATAACTAATTAATTAAACATGGCAAATAACACAAACAAATTATTATTTATTGCATACAAGTATCCGAGCAATTGATAAACAATTAAACATGGCAAATAACACAAACAAATTATTATTTATCGCATACAAGCATACGAGCAATTGATAAATAATTAAACATGGCCAATAACACTAACAAATTATTGTTTATGGCATACAAGCATACGAGCAATTGATAAATAATTAAACATGAAAATAATGCGGACTCGATTATAGGAAACAACTTAATGGGTCGGGGACAGGCCCGACCCAAATACCCAGCCCAAAGGCCCATCCTTTCACGATTTCTAAAACTCAGCTGAGCTTGGACAATGCCAAGTCCAGAATTTAATTTAAAATAGATGGGCTTGGACAAAGCCAAGCCCATCAACTTACCGCGTCCTCCTTCTTCCTCTTCATCTTCTTCCTTGTGTCGCCGGCGCCATTGCCGGTGACCAAGGAAGAACCAGACCCATAAAAATGCCCCCAAACAGACCCAATAAAATCAACAACACACCAGCAGCTCAATCAAACCAACACAGCAAGCAATTTAAAAAAAACAGTGGGCAATTTCAACAAAAATGAAAACAAGCAATTTAAACCAAAACTAAGCAATTAAATAATTAAAGCAGTAAACAATTAAATTGAGGCAAGAACAACAATTCTAACTTGAAAATAAAGCAATTAAAGAAAGTTTAAAGCATAAACGAAATTAATTAAAAAACTAAGGAGGAATCTCACTTTGATTGCTGCTACTGCAGAGAGTGAGAAAATGAAGAGTGAGAGTGAATTTTGGTGCCCTTTCCTTGTTGTCTTGAGCTAGGTATTTACAGGGAAAGCTTGGAGTCAGTTTGAGCTTGTGTGGCTGGGGAAAAATGGAAGGTTTGGAAGCAAGGTGACGAGGCGCGGTGATGATAACCAAACGTCGACGAGAGTGAGAAGAGATGCAGCATTAATGGCTGATGGTAAGCTTGTGGTGACTATGGCTGGTTGTGATGATGATTAAACGTCGACGAGGGGTGAGGCAGGGATATTTTGGAGTCGGTTGCGCCAAGAACCACGAAGAAAAAAGGTTCATGGCTTTGAATTATCTTGGCCGTTGATCTTGGTTGACTTTTGCTTGGTCAACAGATCAACTGTGGATGATGAAGGGCATGCACAGTTCATTTATTTGGTTCGAGTAAACGGTACGAGCAAACTTGTTTGAAATGAATAAAAGCCCGAACTAAAAAATACTAGAATATGTGAAAAGATAAATAGTAGATAGTAAATGAAGAAAAGTTCGATTTATGGTTTGAGTATACTCGCTCGGAACCGATAAAAGTTCGAACGAAAAATAAATGCTATAGCAAAGTGAATTGAACAAAAGAAAACGAGATGACGCGAAATAAAATAATAGTAGATAATTTTCAGTTAAAGAAAGAAAGCGTTCGATCTATGCCCTGATGAATCTTGCTCGGGACCGATAGAAGTTCGAACGAAAAGACGGTAAAAAATACGAAAAAACTAAAATGACACGAAATGAAGTAAAATATTAAAATAAATAGCAAATGATCTGGGAGGAGATAAATTGCAGAAAGGTAAATGAAGTCGCTCTAGGAGGAGATAAATTGCAGAAAGGTAAATAAAGTCCCTCTAGGAGGAGATAAAGTCGCTCTATGAGGAGATAAATTGCAGAAAAGTACATAAAGTCGCTCTAGGAGGAGATAAATTGAAGAAAGGTAAATAAAGTCACTCTGGGAGGAGATAAATTGCAGAAAGGTAAATAAAGTCACTTTGGGAGGAGATAAATTACAGAAAGGTAAATAAAGTCGCCCTGGGAGGAGATAAATTGTAGAAATATAAATGACAGAATTTTGTAAATGAGAGTTGTAATGTACCTTCACTCAGATATTGATTGACGGTAACATACCTTTGCTCTGATGTTGATTTGATAGCGGGGTGGTGTGAATCGCCGTACGAATTTGATCTGATCATGAGGGAGCGTGATCCGCCGCACGAAGTTGATTTGACCATGAGGGAGCGTGATCCGCCTCACGAAGTTGATTGGTCGTGAGGGAGCGTGATCCGTCGCACGAAGTTGATTGGCCTATGAGGGAGCGTGATCCACAACACGAAGTTGATTGGCCTGTGAAGTTTGTCTTCTATATCTGTGTCCTGCAAGTAGGGAGGAAGCAAGTACAAAGCAGCAATATCCAATCCATAATGTGTGGTAAAGAGAGAGCAAATGATATATTGGGAAAAATGTCAAATTTATTCCCACACTACCCTAAGGCTTGCCCTCCAAGCGTTTGTATCAAAAATAAAATTATCTTCCCTATCAAGAGACAATTCTATTGATTTAAGCATTTTTGGAGAAACATGTCATCCAATTCTTATCATATAAGCAGGCTTGATACATAGCCTAAAAAAACATGTTCATCTTGCCTAGGAGATAACGACCTCAAAGACAAGACTTTCCCACAACATGTAGCCGTAAGCAGTCCTCCTTGGATATTAGTGTTTGCACTCACGCTCAGAAATAAGGCTAAGTGTTTACACTCATAAAAATGCAACAAACATAGCACAAAATTTAAATTTGCAATGTCAATCCGAGTGAAAGATGCACATTTATGGGCATTCTAATAATCAAGAGGACTTTGGAAGAGTGTGAGGAGAAATCTGTAGAAGAAAAGGAAAAGTCTATTTTTTTCCAGAAAAAGGTTTTTAGTGAGTTTGTGCTTGACGACTGATTGTGATGAGGGCAAAGTGCGGTGAACAATACTCGAGGATTTGATTGCGGCGAGGGCAAAGTGCACAAATTCTTGAATCTTCACTGGAGATGTTCTTTCTGGATCGTTTTAAGGGCAAAGCGCCCTAGTTCCTGAATCTTTACTGGGGATATTTTTTCCTGATCTTTTTTGTTGGCCTTGGCCCCTTTTTCCATACTTGCTTCGGCTTTTGTTGTGTTCCTGGAACACCTTTGTTTTTTTTGAGTTTTTCCTTTCTTTCTTTCTCTTTTTTTTTCCTTTTTTTTCCTTTTTTTTTTTTTGATACGAATAGTAAGCAAGCACGACTTCTATATTTTCTCTACTCTGGTCTTAGGTGACGGCCTTCGATTCTTGCTTTCTTTGGCCTTCTTCTGACGTTGATTGTCAGCGATCCCCTAAGGGCTTCCTTATCATTCCCTTGTTCGATGTGTATTTTCAACTCCAGTTTAGTGGTCCTAGTCGAGCACTACCCACTTGGTTAGGAAAAACAAAAGGCTTTTGGGTGGTTGATAGAGTTGTACAATGGTGTACAAAGATATATGTTGATGGCAAAAATAGTTGAAAAATGAAAAATGTGTAAGAAGAACAAAAGCAAAGTCCAATGTCATTTTACTGCTATCCCATGTCTAATGGTGCATGTACCCTGGATATTAGGCAAATTTAACTAATGCCAGTTTATGCATTTGCCCTCATAAAAGAAATAAAGCATGAAGGTTCGAAGTGCTCACAGGGATACCCTTGTGACTGCTTACGGCTAAAGCACGTTGTGGATATAAGAGCAAGCAGGCAAGATCATGCATGTCATATGATTTTTCTATGAATGTCTACATTATCCGTGATGCAATAAGACGACGAACATGCTCGATTTTAGGGAAGGTTTGAAAATTATGAGGGTAGTGCGGATTTTTATCAAGTCGAGCAACATTTTCAATCAAAAAGCTTAGGAGTTTTGAAGACAGAGCATGCATACACACACACTCATGCACATATTATTACAGAAAAATTTAAATCGTAGAAATGTAAATTGCCGAAATGACGACTTCCCTGATAGTGGGGTGAAAAGTAAATTCCTGTCCGGGTGAGGGTAGCAATCGCAGTCCTAGACAAGATAACCTGAAAAGTGGGGGTTTGGATCGCTGCACGAAATAAGATTGAAATGTGAGAGTTTGAATCGCCGCACAAGTTAGATGAAAGTGGGGGTTTGAATTGCCGCACGAGATATACGAAAGTGGGGGTGTGAACCACCGCACAAGATAGATGAAAGTGGAGGTTTGAACCGCCACACAAGATAGATGAAAGTGGGTGTGAACCGCCGCACATAATTTTGACGAAAGTGGGGGTGTGAACCGCCGCACAAAATTGACGAAAGTGGGGGTGTGAACCACCACACAAAATTTTAACGAAAGTGGGGGTATGAACCGCCGCACAAGGTTTTGACGAAAGTGGGGGTGTGAACCGCCATACAAAGATTGAAGAGTGGTGGTTTGAACCGCCGCACAAGATTTGAAAAGTGGGGGCTTGAACCGCCGCGCAAGATTGAAAAGTGGGGGTTTGAACCGCCACAAGGGGTTTGAATCGCCACACAAGATAGAAGAGTGGGGGTTTGAACCGCCGCACATGATTAAAAAGTGGGAGTTTGAACTGTCGCACAAGATAGAAGAGTGGGGGTTTGAACTGCCGCACAAGATTGAAAAGTAGGGGTTTGAACCGCCGCACAAGTTTACAAAGTAGGGGTGTGAACCGCCGCACAAGATTGAAAAGTGGGGGTTTGAACTACCGCACAAGGCTTGAAAAGTAGGGGTTTGAACCGCCGCACAAGGTTGAAAAGTGGGGGCTTGAACCGCCACACAAGGTTGGAAAGTTGGGGTTTGAACCATCGCACAAGGTTGAAGTGTGGGAATGGGGGTTTGAACCACCGCACAAGATTGACGAAAGTGGGTAGTGGGGGTTTGAACCGTCACACAAGGTTGAAGAGTGGGAGTGGGGGTTTGAACCGCCGCACAAGATTGACGAAAGTAGGGGTGTGAACCACGACACAAATTTTTGACGAAAGTGGGGGTGTGAACCGCCGCACAAATTTGACGAAAGTGGGGGTGTGAACCGCCGCACAAAATTTTGACGAAAGTGGGGGTGTGAATCGCCGCACAAATTTGACGAAAGTGGGGGTGTGAACCGCCGCACAAAATTTTGACGAAAGTGGAGGTGTGAATCACTGCATAAAATTTTGATGAAAGTGGGGGTGTGAATCGCCACACAAAATTGAAAAGTGGCGGTTTGAACCGCCGCACAAGGTTGAAGAGTGGGGGTTTGAACCGCCGCACAAGATTGACACAAATTCTCATATGGATCCAATTAAATTGAAAAGCAGCCTTGAATTAATCCATAATGTGCAGATGGGTAATCAACTACATCAGAAGGGTGGTTGTTGATGAACTATCTTAAAAATAGTTGTTTCACTCTTGGATTCGCTCAAATTGATAAGGAGAGATAAGCTTAAAATGAACCTTGAGACTATATATTTGTTAGCGCAGGATGCATTGACTTTTGCAAAGAGACCCGCTCAATGTAGATGATCCTCATATTGTGCAGCAAGGGAGAAAAAATCTTTCTTGATTCACTTCTTGGTCGTCCTGGATTTGTAGTATGGTTTTCGTGCATGTACACGGAGAGAGCCTCACAGAAACTGGAACACGCCAAGTATGCTGATCGAGATCCCAAAAGAGCACACATGTATCATCGTTATGCTTCTTGACCAAGTTTGAGAAACTACTTGCAAGGGCATTTGGTGACAGTAACGTCTTAATGGTAAAATTTTCTGAGGAGGTTCACTCCAGTGCTGGTAGGAGGCAGGTTCCTCTGTCTCGCTAAGCATCATACAGGTAACCATGGTATGATTCAAGTTTTTGCAAAAATAAAGAGAAAACAATGGGTAGAACTGAAGGGCGATTCAGGAAAAGGAGCAATGCAATCAATAAGTTTTTAGACTCTCCTTTTTCTAGTAAAGCTTTATACAGGTATGCCTGGCGTGATTCGGATTCTATTCTGGGTTCTTCCATTCGGACGTTGAAGCTCCATGAAATTTTTGCAGGAATTGAACATGGATCCATTCAGGCACTGCTGCCCACTTGGATGATGATAGAGAATGTAGATTGAGATCAGGGAGGGGCCACTGCAAAAATTCAGACGTTGATGCAGAACTGGAGACCCGAGCGGGGACACAGCAAAATTTAGATGTTGATGCAGAAATGAGATCCGAGCAGGGACATCGTAAAATTCGGACGTTGATGTAGAAATGTGATCCGAGAGGGGGCACCGTAAAACTCAGACTTTGATGCAGAAATGATATCTGAGCGAGGACACCGCAAAATTCGGACGTTGATGTAGAGATCGAGATCCGAGCGGGGACACCGCAAAATTCGAACGTTGATGCAGATATGAGATCCGAGCGGGGACACCGCAAAATTCGGACATTTAATGCATAAATGAGATCCGAGCGGGGATACCGTAAAATTCGAACGTTGATGCAGAATTGGAGACCTGAGCGGGGACACCGCAAAATTTAGACGTTGATGCAGAAATGAGATCCGAGCGGGGACACCGTAAAATTCGGACGTTGATGTAGAAATGTGATCCGAGAGGGGGCACCGTAAAATTTAGACTTTGATGCAGAAATGATATCTGAGCGGGGACATCGCAAAATTCGGACATTGATGTAGAGATGGAGATCCGAGCGAGGACACCGCAAAATTCGAACGTTGATGCAGATATGAGATCCGAGCGAGGACACAGAGAGATCCGAGCGGGGACGTTGATGCAGATTCAGAACTTTTCTAGGCGGGCAATAGCCAATTGCTAACTGGATGATTTGTTCAAGAAGTATGGCTTGAACATCGTTTTGAGTGATGGAAGAGAATTTTTGTTTAGCTGGAGATTCAGATTGCCACTGTGGGAGCTAACCGATTGTTTCTTTATAGAGAGAAGCTCCAACACTTCAGCTTTTGCCGCAAGGGATTGCAAATAAAACAAGCGAATACAATCATGATTAAAATTAGCACTTTAGTGGCCCACCAATTAGGGGATTGATGTTCACAGTAAGGTGATCGTGCCTGTACACGGAGAGATCTTGCAGAGAATGGTTGTACGTGAAAGATTTGACCATGGTTGAATTTTGAATTTGCAGTTGAGAGTCATGCAGGGCGTAAATGTCGTTATATCACCGAACAAGGACGCATTGAGTATATTGATTGGGATCCCTGTTGCAGCGATGATTTGAATGCAAGGGTAGGATGGACGCAAAAAGCTCATTGTTTGCGAAATATCGCTCTCTATGTTTTGCCCCTAGTAAAGAACGTGCTTAACCATTGATGTTCATCAACACCTTCTTCTGGTCGTTATTTCACTTGCTTGCCCCCAAGTTTATAAGTCTTACTGCACTTGAAATAAAGAGGGAATTTAAATAGAAAGTCCCGAGGAAAAGATATCCAAAAATCCTGAATTTAAAGATTAAAACTTAACAAAATTAGAAATATTGAAAAGAACACGTGGGTTGCCTCCCATGAAGCGCCCTTATTTATAGTCATAGGCTCGACTAATGTACAGCTTCCCTTCATACCTCTATTCTGTTAGTAGGAAAGAAAAAAACCAATTAGTAGCATCTAAATTCAGAATAGACTGAAAATTAGAATAATAATTTAAAAGAGTAGAATATGGAAAGAATGGCAATAATGAAACAAATATGCATATAATCATAATGCACATGCTGGGATTGAAGTCCGAGTTAGGGTTCGTGAAAACTACCCAGGACACGTGTCCCGGGGCCTCACTACTACCAATCCTAATCTTATTTGGAAAATGGCCCTGTTGTAGGGCATTATGCGTGAAATGCATATGACAGTTTATCAAAGCGAGTAACAAATAGCAATCACGAAAAAAATTTATTAAAGCGAGTAAATAATAATAATAAAAAAACAAACACCTAAAAAATAAAAAAAACCGGCTCTGACCCTACACGCTCCCGGTGAAGTCGCCAAACTGTCGTACCCCCTTTTTGATTTTATGCGAACAGGTTCGGGACGGATGTGAGACAAAACGGACTGTCTCACATAATTCAATGAAGTCGCCACCCTATTTTGTTTCTAAGGTTTAGGGAACCTAAAGTCATGGCATAAAATAAAAAGCTAAAGCAAGAAGGGTCTAAACCCGAGAACGATGGTTCCGGGTCGATTTATGGACTCGGGAAGGTGTTAGGCACCCGAGTCATATCCTAAAAAGGTTACCGGTAAAGGAGGTGTTAAAAATTATGAAAAATAAGTAATGGGGCCCTCAGAAGAATCGTCGCTTTAGTCTTTCGTCGGGTCGGGACTCTGATTAATCGTTTATTGGTCGGGACTGATTAGTCGTTAATCTTGACTAAACCGGACGCCCTCTTTCATCATCGGACCATGCATGATTAAATATTAATTACTAAGTGATCTAATCATGCATAAAACTAACAAAGTATCGATTTAATGAATGCGGAAAATAAACCGAGGTGTGGGATTGAAGCCACCAAACACATGTATTTAATACGAGTAGAAATAAACAATTAAACATGGCATTTAAAGCGAGTGGTTTAAACAAGTTATTCATGTGAGATTGATTTAATTCTGACGATTCTAAATAATCATGCATACGAACATGTATAGATGTACCAAAAGTGTTGAATAAATAAAAGGGGTTAGAAAAGTGTACTTGCGTGCGTGTATTTGCTTTTACCCTACAAAGTCGATATTAGCGATAGTTCAAATGATAATAAATAATAAACAAGCAAATAAACATTTATTTAATTTTAAACAAGAAAATAACTAATTAATTAAACATGGCAAATAACACAAATAAATTATTATTTATTGCATACAAGCATCCGAGCAATTGATAAATAATTAAACATGGCAAGGCAAATAACACAAACAAATTATTATTTATCGCATACAAGCGTACGAGCAATTGATAAATAATTAAACATGGCCAATAACACTAACAAATTATTGTTTATCGCATACAGGCATACGAGCAATTGATAAATAATTAAACATGAAAATAATGCGGACTCGTTTATACGAAACAACTTAATGGGTCAGGGATAGGCCCGACCCAAATACCCAACCCAAAGGCCCAACCTTTCATGATTTTTAAAACTCAGCTGAGCTAGGACAAATCCAAGCCCATAATTTAATTTAAAATAGATGGGCTTGGACAAAGCCAAACCCATTAACTTACTACGTCCTCCTTCTTCCTCTTCATCTTCTTCCTTGTGTTGCCAGTGCCATTGCTGGTGACCAAGGAAGAACCAGACCCATAAAAATGCCCCCAAACAGACCCAATAAAATCAACAACACACCAGCAACTCAATCAAACCAACATAACAAGCAATTTAACCAAAAATAGTGGGCAATTTCAACAAAAAGGAAAATAAGCAATTTAAACCAAAACTAAGCAATTAAATAACTAAAGCAGTAAACATTTAAATTGAGGCAAGAACAACAATTCTAACTTGAAAATAAAGCAATTAAAGTAAGTTTAAAGCATAAACGAAATTAATTAAAAAAACTAAGGAGGAAGCTCACTTTGATTGTTGCTACTAGAGAGAGTGAGTGAATTTTGGTGCCCTTTCCTTGTTGTCTTGAGCTGGGTATTTATAGGGAAAGCTTGGAGTCGGTTGTGAGCTTGTGTGGCTGATGGTAAGCTTGGAAGCAAGGTGATGAGGCACGATGATGATGACCAAACGTCGACAAGAGTGAGAAGTGATGCACCATTAATGGCTGATGGTAACCTTGTGGTGACTATGGCTGGTTGTGATGATGATTAAACGTCGATGAGGGGTGAGGCTGGGATATTTTGGAGTCGGTTGCGCCAAGAACCACGAAGAAGAAAGGTGCATGGCTTTGAATTATCTTGGCCATTGATCTTGGTTGACTTTTGCTTAGTCAACAGATCAACGGTGGATGATGAAGGGCATGCATAGTTCATTTATTTGGTTCGAGCAAATGGTACGAGCGAACTCGTTCGAAATGAATAAAAGGCCGAACCAAAAAATACTAGAATATGTGAAAAGATAAATAGTACACAGTAAATAAAAAAAAGTTCGATTTATGGTTGGAGTATACTCACCCGGAACCGATAAAAGTTCGAACGAAAAATAAATGCTATAGCAAAGTGAATTAAACAAAATAAAATGAGATGACGCGAAACAAAATAATAGTAGATAATTTTCAGTTAAAGAAAGAAAGCGTTCGATCTATGGCCCGAGGAATCTCGCTCGGGACCGATAGAAGTTCGAACTAAAAGACAGTAAAAAATACGAAAAACTAAAATGACACGAATTGAAGTAAAATATTGAAATAAGTTGCAAATGATCAAAAATCGATAGAAATTCGATTTAAACATGCTGATAATACGATAAACGATAAAAGTGCTAAAAATGCATAATAAATCGGGTAGCAAAAGTTGGTAAAACATTTTTCTTGTAATTCATAACAATATTTATTAATTGTTATAGTAATGATTTTTTAAATGTCTGATTGTATTTATCTTTTGCAGGTTACTATTATGCAGTTGATGCTGGTTATCCAAATATTCCTAGATTTTTAGCTCCTTATCGTGGTGAACGGTATCATTTAAATAATTTTTGTGGACGGGAAGGATAACAAGAAAGTATGCATTGTTTAACTATCGACATTCATCATTGAGAAATGTGATTGAAAGGGCGTTTGGCGTGCTGAAGGCTAGATTTTCAATCTTAAAGTTCATTCCAAATTATCCTCTTCATCGTCAAAGGTAAATACCTCTAGCTTGTTATGCACTACACAACTTTATTCGAATGGAAGATAGAGCTGATCAACTATTTACATAATATGGTGCAAAAAGTCTGCAAAATTTTAACGAGGACGAAGCTAATGTGACGCAAGAAAGTATTCAAGTGGATATGTCCCAACAACAACAAATGAATGCGGTTAGAGAAGATATTGCAGATCAATTATGGACTAATTATAATATTGTTAGAATATGAAGAAGCAACAAGTTAAATTAACTCTGCTTTTAATGTTCATATTTGTAGTATTCACTTAATGAACAAATAATTCAAGACTATTTTATATGTATTTTATTTTCATGAACGGAATTATTATATTTATATTTGATCTTTAACATGAATAGAATTAAGATATTTATATCTGATTTTTAACAAAATTAAAATAGGCTACCGTTTAGTTTATTAATATGATAAAAAAGAAATAACTGATAGCATAATTTTTTAATTAAAATCAAATTGATTGAACAAAATTTGTAGTTTTTCGTTTTTCAAAAAAAGAAGAAATAGTTGTTAGGTGAACAAGATTTTGAGTTTTCTAAAGCTGAAAATTTTCACATTTAGTACAAAGTAAACACCATATCGAGTTTTCTAATATTTTCTAAAATCAGAGATATTTCTGAAAAATAGAAACAGAAAACAGAAACTATTTTTCATAAGTAAATGCAACCTTACTTTTGGGTTGAAATTATATTAAGTTTTGTGGGCTTTTTGTATTTTAAAGTGGCCTGCACTTGTGTGAAAAATTAAGACCTTGTCTATTTATTTATATTAACTAAAGAAAATATAATTTCTGTTAAAAAAGAAAAAAGAAAAATGGCAAGTGAACCATAAATAATCTATTCGATTAAAATTAACATTTATTTAAAAATAAAAATAACATTCTTTTTTTAATTGATCAAGTTAGGTAGTTGAGACTAAAAATGATTATATTGTAATAATAATAATCAAAATATCTAAACTCTTACAATTTTATGTTTCCAATTTCACTTGTCTATTTTGAGTTTACTTAAATTCTCGATTTTAACTACCTTGATTGTACTTATGAAAACTGACAAAAAAAATTCCGAAAAACTCTAAAAATGTTTGAAAATTTTCAGAAAATTAAAAAAAAATATATAAAGATATTTTTTAAACATTTTTGAATTTTTTTATTTTTAAAAATTCATTTATTTTTCATCATTAAAAATTATTAGTTAATATAATATCATATTTGTGTTCAAAAAATATTGATATTTATTTTCGAATTTTAGGAATTTTTTAAAGATTTTTTGTGTTTTCTTTTATTTTTTAGAATTTATTTTATAAAATCACGTGGTGGACACGTCTGGAAAAATAATAATAATATATTTCAATAGGACACTTAACGGTCTGCGTTGAACGGAGTTAATGTGAGGTTCCAAATAGAAACGATCATTCAAGTGTGAGGGTCGAATGTGAACGAAAATAAGATGATGGGCCAAATCAATACATTAAATTGAGTGCAAGTGTCACTTTTAACATTATTCCTGATAAATTTGGGACATGTACTCATCATTACTAGTGGCAACTTTGGTACATGCGTTGCTGTGTGTGTCTAGGGCTGTCTATCGGACAGTATTTTGATATACCGTCCGAAATATTTCAGTATTCGGTATACCAAATGCTCAAACATTTCAAAATTTAATATCGTACCATACCGAATTAAATTTCGGTACCGTACCGCATTACCAAAATTAGTTCGGTACGATATTTTCGTATCCGAAATACCACGAAATACCGAAGTGTACATTACTCACTGCATCACTGATGCCAAAACCAAAAACCCATGCCAAAACATCAAGCAGAACCACTTATCATCAAGACCCATAGAAATGACATTAGAAATATTTTGTAAACACAATGATCGACTAAATCAAAAATTCACAGCAGACAATCCATATCATAATCAGCAAGAAAATTACAAAATTGGTATATCAAATTAAGATAACAACAATTTCATCAAGAACAAAAGCATATATATCCAAGAATCATCAACAAAAACAAAACCCAGAAATGAAAGCAGCATACTTATCATCAAGCATGGCTACGTGTGTTCTGATTTCAACGCAGTCCGAAGCTTACCACAATCCAGATCTACCAAAATCTCACCTAAATCGAACCCTTACGACCCGACCGGTAACAAGTCCGACCAGCCACATCCCCGTCGGACCACCGAGAGCAAAGGCACTCGACTCTTCTCGTTCCATTGCAGATGGGACATCTCGTGTTCCATCACCGATTTGACCAGGACTGGTCTGGCTAAGACAGTGAGACCCGTAGCCAATTGAGTCACGATCGATACCATGGTTGTAGTAGTAGGAGGAGGACCGAAGAGGAGGAGGAAGAGAAATTTGTCTATGAGGAGAGGAGCATCAGAGATGGATGATTTGATTTAGGGAAGAAAAGTGGAAAGAGTGGCCTTCTCAGACCGAGTTGTGTACTATGTGGTACTCCCTCCGTTTCCAATTAAACGACGTTTTGAAATAGTAAAAATTCGTAGGATAATGATTTTTGATCTTATTTTATTCCACATTGTTTCATTTTTACTCCTAATTTCCACTCAAATTACCACACCATCATCAAATTGGGTTGATGCATAGAAAAAAAATTATCATTCGCACAAAATATATGCTTCGGAAAAGATAAAATGACAAGTATTATGAACAGTAAGAATCCGTAGTAAAATGACAGTTAATTGGAAACAGAGGGAGTAATAAATATTCAATAAAAATATATTAATAATGGTACGGTAGGTTCGGTATTACTGAAACTGTCAAAACAAATACCGTACCATACCGAACTTAGTTCGGACGGTAATTAGGTATACCGAATAGTAAAAAATTGAAGAAAAATACCAACCGAATTTATAAAATTACGGTACGGTAATTACAGTAGGTAATTCGTTAGACAACCCTATGTGTGTCTATTATTTGCTTGCTGAAGTAGATGGTGCTTTTTAATTTGTACACATAAATATATTATCACTTTTAATGAGTACACGTATCATTAATAAAAAAAACTACCAGAAAGAGAAACCCGCAATGCAGTAGATGGATAGGATAAAATAATCAATTAGTAAACCTCAGCATGGTTTGAGTTCGAGTTTAAATTATTAATTAAGACAATTAGTAAGGTATTGGTCCATCTACTTGCATTCTAACATGTTCTAAACCCAAACTTGATGACCCCATGGATCATTTAGACTGAGGGAATATCGGGTCAGCAACATCGGTGAAGGTAGTTGCATTATTAATTGAGGCATGGCGATGTTAATGTTTGAGATATAAGGTGTGTACTGAGTGGTAGTACCCGAGGGTCCTACATATTTAGGATGTTAATGTAGAGGATACTATATTGATCCTTTCTCGTTGTCGACGATTTATAGCTCGTTCAGTTTGAGTTTTTGATCTTCTTGACTCATTCTTTAACTCGAATTTATACCTAATAGTCTCCGGGATTTCGCCTGAGTAAAATCTCTAATACTTAAGTCAATATCTCATTCAAATATATAAGAAAAATGAATGTGTTAAATGCTTGATAATTACAGTAATAGAGATGCCATATTTACAGTTGCATCGTTATGCATTTATTCCTCAATAAGCCACAAATGTCAGGGAGCAGATATGGTAATGGTTTTGGCATGAGGGGCACGTGCTATGCCCATCTTGAAATGGATGATGATAGTGGTAAATAATAGATATAAGCATAATAACCAATTCAATTCTCATGTCATGAAATAGTATGATCAAATAGCTAATACAAATACAAATGATTACTTTCCTGCACAGTACTTAGGTGTGCCATTAACTGAACATAGGTAGTTTTCTTGGATAATCTTAATCGTAATCTTGCTTTGAGCCTTAATCTTGCTTCTCGAGTAGAGACATGACAGCCCAATAATGATTCTTGGTTTAATGGACTCAGATGGTAGATTAGGGAGAATCATGTTCTTGCTCTCTTCCTCTTCATGTGCAGGTGTAAAATGTTGAATCTTGATTTGTTGGACTGAAAGATGAAGATGAGGTAGTGTGTGGCCACTACCGAAGTCCTCCCTCATTCCTTAGCATCAGGTGATATGATCCCTAGTACCGCGCCCACAGGCGCAATCACCCGCGCCAAGGCCCGAGCCTTGGAGGATACCGCAGCCGCAGCCGCAGCCGCGAGCCTCCCATTGCCGCCCACGGGCCCAATCACCCGTGCCAGGGCCCGCGCCTTACAGGTGAGGCTCAGTAGCCTCATCCATAAGGAACTGAAGGCAAAGACAGCCTCAGAAGAAGCCAGCCTACGCGCGCACTAGCCGCGCCTAGTAACCCTAATCCGCGCATCGCTTACGCCCGCAGATGGGCCATGTGTGGCCACCACGGACCTTTAGGTCCATCAGCGCCCTTCTCTCATTTTTTACCAGGCCATCATTGTTTATAATACAAGAGACGAGTCCAGGCCAAGAATCAGGAGAAATGCCCGAAGGGTTTGGGAGAACGCCCAAATCACAAGACCGCATTGGACAATGAAAGCCACTGTCGGACCTTTTGAAGATAGGAGCATTTTTCCTCGCACAAGACTTAGCCCAGCACTTCGTCTATGTGTTAGGAAGTTTCTTCCAATTTTCAGCAGGAACGCTTGAGGGAATAAGGAAAGCGCCTTGTTTCCTTAAAACGTGACCGGCAGACCCGCAAGCAAAGCCACTTGGCCACTTTGATCAAAACGGCGGCACCTGCACCTCTATCCTTTATTTCTATATTTATTTATGTCATATTAGGGTTTTGGAACCTTTATGGAAGTTTGTCTTATTGCCATTTTGATTTAAATTCATTTGTAGAAACTAAACTAGTTTCCATTTTGTAATTAGGGTTTGGCGCATCCTTAAAAGGAGCCGCCCGCATTATTATTAACGCTAGACTATTATTGATAATTGAAAATAGATTGCTTTGGATCTTTATCCATCCATTCTTGATGAACCTTGCATCTAATTGAGTTTTGTGCATTCGATTAGCTTGTCAAGTAAAACTTGAAAGCACTATCTATTGAGTCTTGCGTCTTTGGATTTCCAAGAGCACCCAGTCTTGGAGTTTCACGGTTTTCTTCGAGTTAAATTCTGCATTGAAAGACACGTCGTCGGACAACGATCTAAAGAGAGCGTTCTAGCCTACTAGGGAACGCATCAGTTGGTAGTGGAGCTCAGCTGTCCCGACTTGGTAAATCTATCCCTTTAAATTATTGTGTTTTCTTTGTTAGAATTGGTATTCATCCATTCTTATCTACACCAATTCTCTTGTGTGCTTGTGTGTTAGTGTGTGTTGTGTTTTATGTATGCGGTTAGAAGTGCAAATCGACTTCAATGGTTTATAGGTCTGATCTTTTGTCAAAAAAAAAAAAGTCCCCCAAAGTGTCTTAGTTAATTTGTGTTTTGTGATTTCTTAAAATTCAAAAAAAAAAAAAAGTGTGAAGCAATTTCGTCAAAAAAAAAAAGAACAGAGGCGAAATCAGTATCATTGAAAAAAAAGTGTGATCTTCAAAATGAAATACTAGAGTGAATTTGTGACTCATAGTAAAAAAAATCATTGGACTTGGAATTCGGGATCAAAAGTTGTGGACAAAACAAGTTTTAAATCCTAATCGCATGCCATTAGCATTTTTTAGTTTATAAACTGACTCAATCCGTTTATTTTGAGCTTTTCCTTGATTCCATTACCGTTGTTCCTTTCTACTCTGTGGTATACTTGATTGATCTTTGCAATTAATTCGAGTATATTACCTCACAATTTATTTCTACACTAGTTTTCTTTGTGCGTCTCTTTGGAAGCTTTTCCTTGAAATTTCTTCGAGTCGGTTCATCTTGAACTTATTGGAGAAGGATCTGAACAATTTATTTTGTGAGATTAATAGAGAGACAAACACGTGAGGGAGTGATAGTTTTAGGCAATTTTACGCTTGGAAAATTTTCTGTTTTGAATTTCAGGATGTCAGGAAATCCAAAAAAAAGAGGCTACAGTTGTGAACGATGTAGCCAAGGCCCTGCAAGATATAGCAACCCAGCTCCAGGATATGAAAGCTTGGAGGTAGCAGGTTGAGGCTAGGGAACGTGAGAATGTTGTTCCACAAGCACCCGGGGCACACTTTGTGCAACATCTAAACCCTAGAGTGAACCGAAAGGCGTACGCGCCTGCTCCGAGGGATGACCAGCGCAGTGAGCCTGAATTCAAGGGTTCTGAAAATGAGTATGAGGAGGGTCCTCCCATGGCAGGACCGACAGGGTTCCAAATGCGCCGAGGAGGTGCGCATGGATGCGGCAGACACGCCTTTGGCAGGCAAGAGTGTAACTTTGAACAGCTGCATCGCGAGGATCGCGAGCAAGCTGACAACCATCTTGGGATTGTCATGCTCAAGATTCTAGCTTTCGAAGGGAAGGTTGATCCCGAGGCATATCTGACTTGGGAAAGAAAGAAGGGTGCCATTTTCCGTTGTCACAATTACACGGATGAAAAGAAAATAAAATTGGCATCCGTGGAGTTTTCTGGTTATGCCGCCCATTGGTGAGAGCAAGTGAATGAGGATTTGAGAGGTCCCATGACTACTTGGGAGAATATGAAAGTTTGTGATGAAGAGGAAGTTTGTCCCACCATACTACTATAGGGACCAACTTCAGCGCTTACAAAAGCTCACCCAAGGGACCAAAACCGTGAATGACTATCACAATGAGTTGGAAGTCCTTATGGCTAGGGTTAATGTGATAGAAGATGAGGAATCGAAGATGGCTAAGTTACGCTCTTGCACACCTTTGGCAGGCAAGAGCATAACTTTGAACAGCCGCATCGCGAGGAGCGCGAGCAAGTTGACAGCCATCTTGGGATTGTCAAGCTCAAGATTCCAGCCATTGATATCTGACTTGGGAAAGAAAGAAGGGTGCCATTTTTCGTGGTCACAATTACACGGATGAAAAGAAAATAAAATTGGCATCCGTGGAGTTTTCTGGTTATGTCGCCCATTGGTGGGAGCAAGTGAATGAGGATTTGAGAGGTCCCGTGACTACTTGGGAGAATATGAAGTTTGTGATGAAGAGGAAGTTTGTCCCACCATACTACCATAGGGACCAACTTCAGTGCTTACAAAAGCTCACCCAAGGGACCAAAACCGTGAATGACTATCACAATGAGTTGGAAGTCCTTATGGCTAGGGTTAATGTGATAGAAGATGAGGAATCGAAGATGGCTAGGTTTATTAGTGGATTGAACCGAGAGATAGCCAACTCCTTAGAATTGACTCAATGTAGGAATTTGGAGGAGATGCTCCACATGGCCGTAAAGATTGAGAGACAGCGCAAGGCCAAGGCTGCCTTTACTAGTCCGTCTGTTCCTAGTTCTCGGAATTCCACTTGGAACAAGTCCTCATGGCCCAAGGGGAGTAAGGACAACAAGGAAACATCTAAGGTATCAAAACCTTCTTATGGTACCAAAGGTAATTCGGCCAACCCTACTTTTCCTAAAGTTCCTATTGCTAATACTAACTGTGTGCCTACCCGAGACATAGTGTGTTTTAAGTGTAGTGACCGAGGCCATAAACAGGCCGAATGTCCCAACAAAAGAATTCTGGTCATTAGGGACAATGACGAGATGGATTAGGAAGATGATGTTGAGTTAGTAGAGGATTCGGAAGAGGAAAGTGAGGAGGAAGAGACGGCGGATCATGAAGCTAGGGTTTGTGATCCGGTCACCCTAGTGGTTCGGAGAAATTTGGGTGTACAACCTAGAGCCGAGACTTATGAGGAGGAACAAAGGGAGAACCTATTCCATGCTAGGTACCACATTGGTACTAAGGTATGCTCTCTTATTATTGACAATGGCTTATGTACTAATTGTGCTAGTACTCTTCTTGTGCGCAAGTTAGATCTACCTACGGTCAAGCATCCAAAGCCGTATACTTTGCAATGGATGAGTGATGAGATCAGCATTAAGGTGACTAAACAGGTGCTGGTGAGTTTGTCTATTGGGAAATTTAAAGATGAAGTATGGTGTGATGTAGTCCCAATGCAAGCGTCATATGTGTTGCTCGGCCGACCTTGGCAATTCGACCGCAACGCCACTCACGAAGGGAAAAACAATCGTTACAAGCTTGAGAAGGAAGGTGTGAAGTACACACTTGCACCTCTGACCCCTATGCAAGTACTTGAAGACCAGCTCTGGTTGGAGAAGTCCTAAGACCAACTTGAGATCTCAAAACTTGTAAACAAAAAAAGTAATGAAAATAACCCCGTGAAAAAAGTGAGCACGGGTTTGAAATAAAAGAAAAAGATGAAAACAACCCCTGTAAAAAGAGTGAGTGCGGGCCAAAAACAGAAAAGAAAGAGCCTGAAAAAGAAAAGAAAAGGCAAGAAAAATAAAAGAAAGTAAACTTGTATGCGAAAGGAAAAGATTTGCGCAAAGCGCTTGTTTTACAAAAATAGTTTTGCGGCGAGAATCGCCCTTTACTTTTGCTTCGCTTTAAATCTTCTTGTTTAAGAAATACTAATCTTAATCCTTTAGCTTCTGTGCCTCCTTCTATCTTAGCTCATTTGCAGGAGTTTCAAGATGTGACACTCGAAGAGATGCCACCAGGTTTGCCACCAATCCGAGGCATTGAGCACCAAATCGATTTTGTGCCAGGTTCGACTATCCCAAACCGACCAGCCTATAGGAGCAACCCAAAGGAGTCTAAAGAACTTCAGAGGCAAGTTGATGAGCTCCTTAGCAAGGGATATGTCCGAGAGAGCTTGTCTCCATACGCCGTTCCAGTGATTCTAGTGCCGAAGAAAGATGGAACTTGGCGAATATGTGTTGACAGCCGAGCTGTCAACAAAATTACAGTAAAATATCGTCACCTTATACCTCACTTAGATGATATGTTAGATGAACTTAGTGGTAGTGTAATTTTTTCAAAAATTGATCTAATGAGCGGCTATCATCAAATTAGAATGAAAGAGGGTGATGAATGGAAAACGACATTCAAAACAAAGTATGGTTTGTATGAATGATTAGTGATGCCGTTTGGATTGACCAATGCCCCAAATACCTTCATGAGACTTATGAACCATGTTCTTAGGCGTTTTATAGGAAAATTTGTTATTGTATACTTTGATGACATCTTAGTTTATAGCAAATCTTTGCATGGGCATGTTTCGCACCTTAAGAAGATTTTTCTAACTTTGCGTGAAGAGAAGCTTTATGCTAAACTCTCCAAGTGCTCTTTTGCTTTAGAATAGGTTGAATTCTTAAGGTTTCTTGTGGGAAAGAATGGCGTAAAGGTGGATGAAGCGAAGGTGCAAGCGATCAAGGATTGGCCTACACTAAAAATAGCAAGCGATATTCGCTCCTTTCATGGCTTGGCTTCCTTTTACCGTCGCTTTATCCGTGATTTTAGTATTCTCGCTGCCCCACTTAATGACCTAACTAAGAAACATGTTGATTTCAGGTGGGAGGAACCTCAAGAGACCGCATTCCAAGCGTTGAAGGACAAGTTGTCCAACGCGCCCGTGTTAGCTCTTCCTGACTTTGACAAACCGTTTGAGTTGGAGTGCGACGCGAGTGGGATCGGTATAGGTGCTGTTCTGATGCAAGAGAAGAGGCCAATAGCCTTCTTTAGTGAGAAGCTCAAGGATTCCCAGCTACGTTACCCAACGTACGACAAGGAGCTCTATGCGCTAGTTAGGGCATTGGAGGTTTAGCAGCACTAGTTGATGCCGAGGGAGTTTGTGGTGCACACCGACCACTTGAGCCTCAAATACCTTAAGGGACAAGGGAAGTTGAATAGAAGACACGCCGTATGGTTGGAGTTCTTGGAAGCTTTCCCTTATCACATCAAGTACAAGGAAGGAAAAGACAATGTTGTGGCCGACGCATTGTCTAGGAGGTATGTCTTGATCTCTTCTTTAAGTGTCAAATTTTTAGGGTTTTCTCAAATCATTCCACTCTACCCTACTGATTTGGATTTTGGTGAGATTTATAAGACTTGTGATTCCATGGCTGAAGTTAAATTCTTGATAACTATCTATTTCGGCGCAAGCGCCTTTGCATTCCTAGATGTTCTTTGCGTGAATTACTTGTGCATGAATCACATAGTGATGGATTGATGGGCCACTTTGGCATTAATAAAACCTATGACATGCTGAAATCACACTTTTATTGGCCTAAGATGAAACGTGATATTGTGCGTGTGATTGCTAGATGTGTAATTTGCCAAAGGGAAAAATCTTGATTAGCTAGTCATGGTGAATATATGCCGCTGCCCGTACCTTCCCAACCTTGGACCGATCTGTCCATGGACTTCATTGTAGGATTACCTAAATCTTGGGAAGGTAAGGATAGTATATTTGTTGTTGTGAATCGATTTTCCAAAATGTCGCACTTTTTGCCTTGTAAAAATACTAATGATGCGTCTCGAGTTGCTGACATATTCTTTAGAGAGGTAGTCCGCCTCCATGGTATGCCTATTAGTATTGTCAGTGACCGTGATGGAAGATTTTTGAGCCACTTTTGGCGAGTTTTGTGGAGTCGCCTTGGAACTAAATTGCTATATTCGACTTCGTGTCACCCTCAAACCGACGGTCAAACTGAGGTTGTTAACTGTACTGTAGGGTCTCTTTTACGCTCTTTAGTTACTAAATGTGTATCTAAGTGGACTGATCATTTGCCTTTCATAGAGTTTGCTTATAATCGTTCAATACATTTTACTACAAATTGTTCACCTTTTGAAGTAGTTTATGGCTTTAATCCGATTACTCCTATGGATTTGACCCCTTTGCCTTTGAGTGATGTTTATAAATTAGATGGACAACAGAGGGCAGAAAACATACAGAAGATACATGAGAAGACTAAGCAGAATATTGAGCGCATGAATGAACGCCTAGTGCGCAACCAAAATGAAGGCCGCAAGACCGTGTCCTTCCAAGTTGGCGATTGGGTGTGGCTGCATCTCAGACGTAAGAGATTTCCAGAGAAGAGACATGGAAAATTAGCACCACGAGGAGATAGCCTATTTCAGATTGTTGAGAAGATCAACAACAATGCTTACCGCCTCGACCTTCCAAGTGAGTATGGTTCGATTCATGGAACCTTAAATATTCTGACTTAAGATTTTTTGATGCAGGTGATGAGGATGTTGCTGATCTGGATTCAAGTGCGAATCCTTCTCAAGATGTAGGGGATGATATGATCCCTAGTGCCAAGGCCCGAGCCTTGGAGGATGCCGTAGCAGGAGCCGCGAGCCTCCCATTGCCGCCCACGGGCCCAATCACCCGTGCCAGGGCCCGAGCCTTACAGGTGAGGCTCATCAGCCTCATCCACAAGGAACTAAAGGCAGAGACAGCATCAGAGGAAGCTAGCCTACGCGTGCACCAGCCGCGCCTAGTAACCCTAATCCGCGCATCGCTTACGCCTGCGGATGGGCCATGTGTGGCCACCACGGACCTTTAGGTCCATCAGTGCCCTTCTCCTATTTTTTACTAGGCCAGAATTGTTTATAATACAAGAGATGAGTCTAGGCCAAGAATCAGGAGAAACGCTCGAAGGGTTTGGGAGAACGCCCAAATCATAAGACCGCATTGGACAATGAAAGCCACTGCCAGACCTTTTGAAGATAGGAGCATTTTTCCTCGCACAAGACTCCGTCCAACACTTCGTCTATGTGTTAGGAATTTTCCTTCCAATTTTCAGCAGGAACACTCGAGGGAATAAGGAAAGCGCCTTGTTTCCTTAAAACGTGACCGGCGGACTCGCAAGCAAAGCCACTTGGCCACTTTGATCAAAATGGTGGGGCATGTACCTCTATCCTTTATTTATATATTTATTTATGTCATATTAGGGTTTCAGAACCTTTATGGAAGTTTGGCTTGTTGCCATTTTGATTTAAATTCATTTTTAGAAACTAAACTAGTTTCCATTTTGGAATTAGGGTTTGGCGCAACCTTAAAAGGAGCCGCCCACATTATTATTAGAGCTAGACTATTATTGATAATTGAAAGCAGATTGCTTTGGATATTTATCCATCCATTCTTGATGAACCTTGCATCTAATTGAGTTTTGTGCATTTGATTAGCTTGTCAAGTAAAACTTGAAAGCACTATCTATTGAGTCTTTCATCTTTGGATTGCCAAAAGCACCCAGTCTTGGAGATTCATTAGTCTGACCCAAGAACCTCAAGGGATTCGACGTGAAGTGCCAAGAGCACCCAGTCTTGGAGTTTCACGGTTTTCTTCGAGTTAAATTCCGCATTGAAAGCCACGTCGTCGGACAACGATATAAAGAGAGCTTTCTAGCCTACTAGGGAACGCATCATTAGGTCTTTCTTATACCACGAATATCTCATCCACTTTTACCTTGTCGTTCTATTTTTTCCCTTTGAGGGATGAATATGCACATGGGTTTTAATCAAAAGGGATGAGTCCATGTTGACATTTGTCTAGCATTTAATTACCAATTCAATATATTTCTTTTAGCCTCGTAAATATTTTTAAATATCATAGTCATTTTATCTGATAAAATGTAGACCATAGTATTAAATTATGTTATTAGAAGCCCAACAAACAACTAGCTTGAGTGCTTACCAAAGGCTTGTTCTCTCGCTAGTTACTTTGGTTCGCTGTCTTAATTCGCTTTAATTCAATCCTTAACTCTCTATTGTGCTTCCTCTAGTCGTCATTTTCTAATCATCATTCCTTGTTTGTCATTAACTAGTTGCCATTATTTATTCTCCATTTTCAGGCTCTCATTATCTGGTCTCCATTTTCTGGCTGTCATTTTTCTACTCGCCATTTTTAGGTTTTCATTCTCTAGCTATCATTTTTCAACTCGCTCTTTTCAGGCTCTCATTTATTGGTCACCATTTTCTTGCTAACGTTCTCTGATCGCCAGTGTAGACATCAAAAATTCGGCCAAGTAATTATGTGGCCTAATTGTCGAAGGCCACTTATTCCAGACTCATGAAACTTATTCGACCGAAGCCCATAAAGTCCAATGGTTAAAGGGATCAAATTTCATGTCCAAGTCCATCAATAAGTTCATGTAAATGGCCAAAACTCATTTCATATTTATTTGTTAATTTGATTAAATATCAAATTAATTAATATTCAAATTTAGAAATCAAATTCAAATTCAAATTCAAATCCAAATCAAGTCGGGATCCAAATCAAGAGCAAATTTGAATCAAATCAAATATCTTTTAGTTAGATATTTAATAAGGATCAATGCGATGAAGACACGTGTCATCCTTCAAAATTCAAGATCATCTTCATGAGCCTATAAACAGAGGTCTCATTAGAGAGAAGGAAAAAATGAGATATTGCTGCAAGCCTGAAGAATTGAAGATCAAGCCCAGACGCATCATCGATAAGAAAAAAAGAGAAAAACTACAAGCTGATTCATGGCTAGTTTTTCTTTCAAGCTCCAAGCAAATCAACCAAGAAGCCACAAGCTGATTCAAGGCCGATTTCTTCTCAAATCAACCAAGAAGCCATAAGCTGATTCAAGGTCTATTTCTTCTCAAATAAACTAAGAAGCCACAAGCTAATTCAAGGTCGGTTTCTTCTCAAATCAACCACGAACCACAAGCTGATTCAAGGCCAGTCCATCATCCCCAAAATTCAAGTCCAAGCCCAAATCTGGAGTGAAGATCAATTCATTAATCAGAGGAAATAAGAGTAGAAGAACCACTTAATATTAAATTCATTCATTATTTATAATTTTGACACGTGTAATTTTCTCCTGCTCAAGAAGAATTTCATGTGTACAAATTTCTGGCACACCCAGTGGGACACTACTCTCCTCTCATCTCTTGAATCACACTCTTCCTCAAATCAAGATCCAACAATGACTTCAAGTAAGACCAATGATTCTAGCTTTGAAGCACTTCAGGATTCTCAAGAAGGTCTTCCAGCAACACGTGCTAGCACTAAAGCTGGGAGGTCCAAGTTGGTGTCACCGTTGAACCAGTGGGAAAACCTAGAAGGAAGGCTACTAAGGAGATTCAAACAAGATCTGAGGGCTCCTACTACGATTACCACTTGAGTGGGGAATCTGATGTTGAGGTTGCTTCTGAAAACACTCCATCAAGGAGATGGGTAGACTATAATTTAGAGTATTCTGAATCCTTTGTTGCGGCGATGGTCATCGAAGCTAGTCAAAATGCTGAGGCATGTTTCCAGAAGATGTCCGCAGCAATTGAGAATATGACAAGGGCTATGGCGGAAAAAGGATGCTCAAATAGCTTATTTGACATCGAAGTTGGCTAGTCAACCTCTTCCAAGTTCATCAACCCATCTGAACTCTGACAGAAGGTCTAATGATGATGACCATGTTGAGCGAGAGCGTTAAAGAAGGAACCAAGAAGACATGATTGTGGTGAATAATCTTAATAACAACAATAACAACACCACAACACTTGTCGCAAATTTGACAGTCCAACAACTCCAAATAATGATTGCTAACACAATCCGTGCTCAGCATGGAGGGGCTTCACAATCCTCTCTCGGCTATGGAAAATAGTACTCAATGATACGATCCCTAGTGCCGCGCCCACGGGCCCAATCACCCGTGCCAGGACCCGAGCCTTACATGTAAGGCTCAGCAGCCTCATCCAAAAGGAGTTGAAGGCAAAGATAGCCTCAGAGGAAGCCAGCCTATGGGCGCACCAGCCGCGCCTAGTGACCCTCATCCGCGTAGCGTCTACGCCCGCGAATGGGCCATGTGTGGCCACCTCGGACCTTTAGGTCCATCAGCACCATTCTCCCATTTTTGACCAGGCCATGATCATTTATAATACTAGAGAGGAGTCCAAGCCAAGAATCAGGAGAAATGCCCGAAGGGTTTGGGAGAATGCCCAAATCACAAGACCGCATTGGATAGTGCAAGCCACTGCCGAGACTTTTGAAGATCAAAGCATATTTTCTCGCACAAGACTCAGCCCAATACTTCATCTATGTGTTAGGAAGTTTCTCTCCAAGTTTCATTGGGAACGCTCGAGGGAATAAGGAAAATGCCTTGTTTCCTTAAAACGTGATCGGCGGACCCGCAAGCAAAGCAACTTGGGCACTTTGACCAAAATGGTGGCGCCTACACCTCTATCATTTATTTCTATATTTATTTATGTCATATTAGGGTTTTGGAACCTTTATGGAAGTTTGGCTTGTTGCCATTTTGATTTAAATTCATTTTTTAGAAACTAAACTAGTTTCCATTTTGGAATTAGGGTTTAGCGCATCCTTAAAAGGAGCCACCCACCTTATTATTTCGGCTAGACTATTTTGATAATTGAAAGTAGATTGCTTTGGATCTTTATCCACTTGTTCTTGATGAACCTTACATCTAATTGAGTTTCGTGCATTCAATTAGCTTGTCAAGTAAAACTTGAAAGCACTATCTTTTGAGTCATTCGTCTTTGAATTACCGTGGGTACCCTGCTATGGAGATTCATTGGTTTTACACAAGGACCTCAAGGGATTCAGCGTGAAGTGCCAAGGGTACCCTGCCTTGGAGTTTCACGAGTCTTCTTCGAGTTAATTTCCGCACGAAATCCATGTCACTGGACAACGATCTAAAGAGAGCGTTCTAGCCTACTAAGGAACGCATCAGTTGGTAGCGGGGCTCAACTGTCCTGACTTGGTAATCTATCCCTTTAATTATCGTGTTTACTTTTGTTAGAATTGGTATTTGTTGATTCCTATCTACACCAATTCTCTTGCGTGCTTGTGAGTTAGTAGTCTTGTGTTGTTTGCGTTTTGTGTATGCGGTTAGAAGTGCAAATCGACTTCGACGATTTGTAGGTCTGATCTTTTGTCCAAAAAAAAAAAGGTCCCCAAAGGATCTTAGTTAATTTGTGTTTTGTCTTATGTTGAATTTTAAAAAAAAAAAGTGAAGAAATTTTGTCAAAAACAGAACCAGAAACAAATCAGTACCATTAAAAAAAATGAGGAACTTCAAAATCAAATACTAGAGTTAATTTGTGACTCATAGCAAAAAGAATCATTGGATTTTGAATTGGGAATCAAAAGTTGTGGACAAACCAAGCTTATAAAAACTAATCGCATGCCATTGGCGTTTTGAGTTTGTAAATTGACTCAATCTGTTTACTTTGAGCTTTTTCTTTGACTCCATTACTACTGTGCCTTTCTACTCTATAATATATTTGATTGATTGATTGATCTTTGCAATTGATTGAATATATTACCTCATAATTCGTTTCTACACTAGTTTTCTTTGTGTGTCTCTTTGGAAGCCTTTTCTTGAAAATTCTTTGAGTCGATTCAACTATTGGAGAAGGATCTGAACAATTTGTTTTGTGAGATTAATAGAGAGACAAACACCAGAGTAAACATGTGAGGGAGTGATAGTTTTAGGCAATTTTACGCTTGCAAATTTTTTTTTGTGAATTTTAGGATGTTAGGAAATTTAGGAAAGGAACCAACGGCTGAAAATGATGTAGCCAAGGCATTGCAAGACATAGCAGCACAGCTCCAGGATATGAAAGCTTGGAGGCAGTAGGTTGAGGCTAGGGAACATGAGGATGTTGTTCCACAAGCACCCGGGGCACACTTTGTGCAACATTTAAACCCTAGAGTGAACCGAGAGGCATATGTGCCTGCTCTGAGCGATGACCAGCTCAGTGAGCATGAAGTAGAGGGTTCTAAAAATGAGTATGAGGAGCGTCCTCACATGGCAGAACCGAGGGGGTTCCAAATGCGTCGAGGAGGTGCGCATGGGCATGACAGACACGCCTTTGGTAGGCGAGAGCGTCACTTTGAGCAGCCGCGTCGCGAGGAGCGCGAGCGAGCTGACAACCATCTTAGGAGTGTCAAGCTCAAGATTCCAGCCTTCAAAGGGAAGGATGATCCCGAGGTATATCTGACTTGGGAAAGAAAGATGGGTGTCATTTTCCGTTGTCACAATTACACGGATGAAAAGAAAATAAAATTGGCATCCGTGGAATTTTCTGGCTATGCCGCCCATTGGTGGGAGCAAGTGAATGAGGATTTGAGAGGCCCCGTGACTACTTGGGAGAATATGAAGTTTGTGATGAAGAGGAAGTTTGTCCCACCTGATTCTCAATCAAATACAATTTATAATGCCTGAAAATATATGCACAATTGATAATGTGTACAGTGGTAGTCAGGGTCGAACACAGGGATTGAGAGAGACTGATTCAAGGTCTTGAATGGAAGCACAGAAGAAAAGCGCAGATATGTAACAAACATGGGAGGTTTTACTTGACTAAGCAAGTTAGCCAGGAGAGAGTTGGAGCTAACAATTTTAACTATGAAAGCAGTAATCGGGATCTCGATTGTCAGTTCGGGGTCCCGAAAGGAAAAATATAACAAATCAGTGAGCAAAGTCAGAATAATAAAATAGAGAGATAAATAAACATGATAAGTCAGATAGAGAAGAATCTTAGCAAAAGGTATTTTTAGGTTGCATTCGGGGGCCCGATCGTCATCAACACAGAAATATTCTACTCATGCAATCATAGAAGTGACATAAGGACCAGATTCCTCGGATATCCCCTACTTTTCTCTTAAGAGAAACTACCCCCCATTTCCACATATGAGGTAATCTTGACAGCCCGCCATCTCTCCAGGCATGAATGCGGGAGAGCCATATTCAGGCTGCCCATCAAGATAAGAAAAGACACAGCTAGAGCTAAAGGTCCCTTAGTTTGTCAAGCTCGTGACCCCGCTCTAATCAACTACTCACCCTAGCTAATCGAGACCACTTCAGCACGGTTACTACTAGACTAGGTGCCTACTTGTTCCATGCAACTTTCCTTCCGTATTTATCACATGGATGACAGCAATCACTCAAAGAAATTATCAGTTGATCAAGCCTCTAATTACCCCAAGTGAAAATGTAATTAAAATGACAAGCAATTGAATATGGCAGCAAGAATATATTAAGCACGTTTAGGCCTCGAATCTGTCCTTGCAACCCTTGAATTACCTTTGCTAAGAACTAAGGATTTAGCTACTCATGCTTGAAGGGAAATAAATAATAAATGTAAAGAGCATAATAAGTAAAGAAATAGATTTAAGGGAAGAAAACTTGTTTACTAAACCAAAAATGTTTCAAGTCCAGCGGCAAAGGGGAAGAATGCTAACAAGAATTAGAAAGATAAACTAGAGAGAAGTCTAAGAATGTGTAAATTAATTCTAATGAAATGTGATATCAAAATATAGGATCCCCTAAACTACTCCTTGGATGCTCCTTTTAAGCTAGAACTCTAAGCACAAAATATCTTCAGCCCTAGCTAGGGACAAAATGCATTTAAGGATAAAGCAAACATGCTCCCTAAAGCATAAAACTGAAAAGTACAAAGCTGGTGGTAGAGCTGATTTGCCCAGCTTTGGCAGATCGGGATTGGACTCAAGGTCTGAAATGGACAGAGGGTAGGTGTCTGGAGACTTGTGCAGAACTCTCAGAAAAGCGTCAGAAGAATCACGTGGAAGCTTTGGCAAGAGGACACGTGGAAATGTCGTTCTTTGCCCTTTGGGGTCTTGAATGATGGATTATCTTCTGGACCTTGAACGCTATCTTGCGTCAGGACCTCGACTTTGGTCTTGAAGCTCGAATTCGCACAAAATGCTCCTAAAACATATGTTTTCGCATAAACTCCCTTTTTAGGCCTAGATCTGCAATAGTAATGAAAATAAGGGTATATTAGCAGAATCATGCCTTAAATCAACAAGATAATTGAAGGGAAATCATGCATAAAAATACGCTATCACCACCGTACTACCATAGGGACCAACTTCAGTGCTTACAAAAGCTCACCCAAGGGACCAAAATCATGAATGACTATCATAATGAGTTGGAAGTTCTTATGGCTAGGGTTAATGTGATAGAAGATGAGGAATCGAAGATGGCTAGGTTTATTAGTGGACTGAACCGAGAGATAGCTAACTCTTTGGAGTTGACTCAATGTAGGAATTTGGAGGAGATGCTCCACATGGTCGTGAAGATAGAGAGGCAATGCAAGGTCAAGGCTGCCTTTTCTAGCCCGTCCGCTCCTAGTTCTCGGAATTCCACTTGGAACAAGTCCTCATGGTCCAAGGGGAATAAGGACAACAAGGAAACATCTAAGGTATCAAAACCTTCTTATGGTACCAAAGGTAATTCGGCCAACACTATTTTTCCTAAAGTTCCTATTGCTAATACTAACCGTGTGCCTAACCGAGACATAGTGTGTTTTAAGTATAGTGGCCGAGGCCATAAGCAGGCCGAATGTCCCAGCAAAAGAATTCTGGTCATTAGGGACAATGGCGAGATGGATTCGAAGGAGGATGTTGAATTAGTGGAGGATTCGGAAGAGGAAAGTGAGGAGGAAGAGACGGCGGATCATGAAACTAGGGTTTGTGATCCGGTCACCCAAGTAGTTCGGAGGAATTTGAGTGTGCAACCAAGAGCCGAGACTTGTGAGGAGGAACAAAGGGAGAATTTATTCCATGCTAGGTGCCACATTGGTACAAAGGTATGCTCCCTTATTATTGACAATGGCTCATTTACTAATTGTGTTAGTACTCTTCTTGTGCACAAATTAGGGCTACCTATGGTCAAGCATCCGAAGCCGTATACTTTGCAATGGATGAATGATGAACTCGACCTTAAGGTGACTAAACAAGTGATGGTGAGCTTGGCTATTGGGAAATTTAAAGATGAAGTATGGTGTGATATAGTCCCAATGCAAGCGTCACATGTGCTACTCGGCCGACCTTGGCAATTCGACCGCAACGCCACTCACGAAGGGAGAAGCAACTGTTACAAGCTAGAGAAGGAAGGTGTGAAGTACACACTTGCACCTCTGACCCCTATGCAAGTACTTGAAGACCAGCTCTGGTTGGAGAAGTCCTTTGCCGAATTTGAGGTCTCAAAACTTGTAAACAAAAAAAGTAATGAAAACAGCCCCCGTGAAAAAATTGAGCACGGGTTTGAACTAAAAGAAACGAATGAAAACAGCTCCCGTAAAAAGAGTGAGTGCGGGTCAAAAATAGAAAAGAAAGAGCCTGAAAAAGAAAAGAAAGGGCAAGAAAAAGAAAAGAAAGTGAACTTGTATGCGAAAGGAAAAGATTTGCGCAAAGCACTTGTTTTACAAAAATAGAATTTCGGCGAGAATCGCCCTTTGCTTTTGATTGGATTTAAATCTTTTTGTTTGAGCACTACTAACCTTGATCCTTTAGCTTATGTTACTTCTTCTATCTTAGCTCTTTTGCAGGAGTTTCAAGATGTAACACCCGAAGAGATGCCACCCGGTTTGCCACCGATCCGAGGCATTGAGCACCAAATCGATTTTGTGCCGGGTTTGACTATCCCAAACAGACCAGCCTATAGGAGCAACCCAGAGGAGACTAAAGAACTTCAGAGGCAAGTAGATGATCTCCTTAGCAAGGGATATGTCCGAGAGAGCTTGTCTCCATGTGCCGTTACGGTGATTCTAGTGCCGAAGAAAGATGGAACTTGGCGAATGTGTGTTGACTGCCGAGCTGTCAACAAAACTACGGTAAAGTATAGTCACCCCATACCTCGCTTAGATGATATGTTAGATGAGCTTAGTGGTAGTGTAATTTTTTCAAAAATTGACTTAATGAGCGGCTATCATCAAATTAGAATGTAAGAGGGTGATGAATGGAAAACGACATTCAAAACAAGGTATGGTTTGCATGAATGGTTAGTGACGCCGTTTGGATTAACGAATGCACCAAGTACCTTCATGAGACTTATGAACCATGTTCTTAGGCGTTTTATTGGAAACGTTTTTGTTGTATACTGTGATGACATCTTAGTTTATAGCAAATCTTTGCATGAGCATGTTTCGCATCTTAAAGAGATTTTCCTAACCTTGCGTGAAGAGAAGCTTTATGCTAAACTCTCCAAGTGCTCTTTTGCTTTAGAAAAGGTTGAATTTTTAGGGTTTCTTGTTGGCAAGGATGGTGTTAATGTGGATGAAGCAAAAGTGCAAGCGAACAAGGAATGGCCGAAGCCAAAAATAGCAAGTGATATTCGCTCCTTTCACGGCTTAGCTTCCTTTTACCGTCACTTTATTCGTGATTTTAGTACTCTTGCTGCCCCACTTAATGACCTAACTAAGAAACATGTTGATTTCAGGAAGGAGGAACCTCAAAAGACCGCATTCCAAGCGTTGAAGGACAAGTTGTCCAACGCGCCCGTGTTAGCCCTTCCCGACTTTGACAAACCGTTTGAGTTGGAGTGCGACGCGAGTGGGATCGGCATAGGTGCTGTTTTGATGCAAGAGAAGAAGCCAATAGCCTTCTTTACTGAGAAGCTCAAGGATGCCGAGCTATGTTATCCAACGTACGACAAGGAGCTCTATGCACTAATTAGGGCATTCGAGGTTTGGCAACACTACTTGATGCCGAGGGAATTTGTGGTGCACACCGACCACTTGAGCCTCAAATACCTTAAGAGACAAGGGAAGAGGGAAGTTGAATAGAAGACACGCCGTATGGTTGGAGTTCTTGGAAGCTTTCCCTTATCACATCAAGTACAAGGAAGGAAAAGACAATGTTGTGGCCGACGCATTGTCTAGGAGGTATGTCTTGATCTCTTCTTTAAGTGTAAATTTTTTAGGGTTTTCTCAAATCATTCCACTCTACCCTACTGATTTGGATTTTGGTGAGATTTATAAGACTTGTGATTCCATTGTTGAAGTTAAATTCTTTACGCATGATAACTGTCTATTTCGGCGCAAAAGCCATTGCATTCCTAGATGTTCTTTGAGTGAATTACTTGTGCATGAATCACATAGTGATGGATTGATGGGCCACTTTCGCATTAATAAAACCTATGACATGCTGAAATCACACTTTTATTAGCCAAAGATGAAACGTGATGTTGTGCGTGTGATTGCTAGATGTGTAATTTGCCAAAGGGAAAAATCTTGATTATCTAGTCATGGTGAATATATGCCGCTGCCCGTACCTTCCCAACCTTGGACCGATCTGTCCATGGACTTCATTGTAGGATTACCTAAATCTTGGGATGGTAAGGATAGTATATTTGTTGTTGTGGATCGATTTTCCAAAATGTCGCACTTTTTGCCTTGGAAAAATACTAATGATGCGTCTCTAGTTGCTAATATATTCTTTAGAGAGGTAGTCCGCCTCCATGGTATACCTATTAGTATTGTTAGTGATCGTGATGGACGATTCTTGAGCCACTTTTGGCGAGTTTTGTGGAGTCGCCTTGGAACTAAATTGCTATATTCGACTTCATGTCACCCTCAAATCGACGGTCAAACTGAGGTTGTTAACCGTACTATAGGGTCTCTTTTAAGCTCTTTAGTTACCACGCATGTATCTAAATGGACTGATCATATGCCTTTCATGGAGTTTGCTTATAATCGTTCAATCCATTCTACTACCAATTGTTCACCTTTTGAAGTAGTTTATGGCTTTAATCCGATTACTCCTATGGATTTGACCCCTTTACCTTTGAGTGATGTTTCTAACTTAGATGGACAACAGAGGGCAGAAACCATACAGAAGATACATGAGAAGGCTAAGCAGAACATTGAGCGCATGAATGAGCGCCTAGTTCTCCCATTTTTGACCAGGCCATGATCATTTATAATACAAGAGAGGAGTCCAGGCCAAGAATCAGGAGAAACGCCCAAAGGGTTTGGGAGAACGCCCAAATCACAGGACCTCATTGGACAGTGAAAGGCACCACTAAGCCTTTTGAAGATCGGAGAATATTTTCTCGCACAAGACTTAGCCCAGTACTTCGTCTATGTGTTAGGAAGTTTCCCTCCAAGTTTCATTGGGAACCCTCAAGGGAATAAGGAAAACGCCTTGTTTCCTTAAAATGTGATTGGCGGACCTACAAGCAAAGCCACTTGGGAACTTTGACCAAAACGGCGGCGCCTGCACCTCTATCATTTATTTCTATATTTATTTATGTCATATTAGGGTTTTGGAACCTTTATGGAAGTTTGGCTTGTTGCCATTTTGATTTAAATTCGTTTTTTAGAAACTAAACTAGTTTCCATTTTGGAATTAGGGTTTGGCGCATCCTTAAAAGTAGCCGCCCACTTTATTATTTCGGCTAGACTATTTTGATAATTGAAAGCAGATTGCTTTGGATCTTTATCCACTTGTTCTTGATGAACCTTGCATCTAATTGAGTTTTGTGCATTCGATTAGCTTGTCAAGTAAAACTTGAAAGCACTATCTTTTGAGTCATTCGTCTTTGAATTGTCGTGGGTACCCTACTACGGAGATTCATCGGTTTGACACAAGGACCTCAAGGGATTCAGCGTGAAGTGCCAAGGGTTCCCTGCCTTGGAGTTTCACGAGTCTTCTTCGAGTTAATTTCCGCACGAAATCCATATCGCTGGACAACGATCTAAAGAGAGCGTTCTAGCCTACTAAGGAACGCATCACTCAAGGCATGTAGATGAGATGTTATTGCCTGTTGGGTATCAGCCCCCAAAGTTCTAACAATTCGAAGGGAAAGGGAACCCGAAACAACACATCGCCCACTTTATAGAAACATGCAACAATGCAGGAATTTATAGAGGCCTGATAGTGAAGCATTTTATTCGGTCCCCTAAAAGCGTGGCCTTCGAATGGTACATCAATATCAAGCCAAGTTGCTCTTCTCCATGTCCTGCTTTCTGGAAGCTTTCTCAGTCTCGCTTTGAGCTTCACTCGCTAAGTGGTGTCACTTTGAGCTTCAAATCTTGTTTCCCCCAATGGCGAGACTCTTGCTCTACGATTAGCAAAAATATTATTGTACTCTGATCGTTGTTTTTCTATTGCTCGTTGATATTATGAAATGTAAACAAGAGTAATGCAGAGGCAATTATCTCAAAAATGGTTGCCGTGGCAATATCTTGGAAATTCCAAAATTCATCATGATGTCAAATAATGATAAATGTTGAATTGAAATCAAATGACTTATATAAATAAATCATTTCGAGATTGATGCCAACTAGGCCCGACTATTATCAAAAATAATTTTCAACTCGCTACTAAACATTATCATAAGTAACCTCAAATCTCGCTGACGTTTAGGAACATGTCAAATAAAAAAATAATCCCAAAGTCGCGACCTAAAGGCCTAAGCGATATCAAAAATAATCTCAAAAGTCATTGCCGAAAAGCACAAGTCGCCATAAACTTAATTTTCAAGTTGCTGCCGAAAGGCATATTTGATATCATACTAATTTCAAAACTTGCTACTGCATAATGGTATAAAAATGAATTAAAGTCGCTCCAGCGATGTCAAAATGATTTAAAGTATCACTTAAGGACATGACAAATATCCAAGTGTCTTGCTTAAGAGAATAAAATTAGGAGAGTCTCAAGCACAAAGAATGTCACTCAAAATCGCTCAATATTCTCAATGAAAACACCAAATGTTAATGTTTGAGATATAAGGTATGTACTGAGTGGTAATATACAGGGATCCTACATGTTTAGGGTGTTGATGTAGAGGATACTATGCTGATCCTTTCTCGTTGTCGACGACTGGTAGCTTGTTCAGTTCGAGACTTTGATCTTCTCGACTCATTTTTTAACTCGAATTTATACCTAAAAGTCTTCAGAATTTCTCCCCGAGTAAACTCTTCGATGCTTAAATCAATATCTCATTCAAATGTATAAGAATAATCAATGTGTTAAACAATTGATAATTAAAGTAATAGAGATGACATATTTACAGTTGTGCCATTATGCACTTAATTCCTCAATAAGCCACAGATGTCAGAGAGTAGATCTGGTAATGGTTTTGTGGCATGAGGGGCGTGTGCTATGCCCATCTTGGAATGAATGATGATAGTGGTAAATGATGGTTATAAGCATAATAACTAATTCAATTCTGTCATGAAATATTATGATCAAATAGCTAATAAAAATAGAAATAATTACTTTCCTGTATAATACTTGGGTGTGCCATTAATTGAACATTGATAATCTTTGTCGTAATCTTGCTCTGAGCCTTAATTTTAATTCTCGACTAGACACATGGCAGCCCAATAATAATTCTTGGTTTAATGGACTTGGATGGTAGATTAAGGAGAATCATGTTCTTGCTCTTTTATGTGCAAATTAATTCTTTAGGTGTAAAATGTTGAATCTTGATTTGTTGGATGGAAAGGTGAAGATGAGGTAGTTTGTGGTTGCTGCTGATGTCCTCCCTCACTCCTACGTGCGTGCGTGTGTCATTGCCACTACCTTTCATACGAGAATAATTGTAAATTGGCAGTATCCTTGGCTGTAAACGCATGCAGAAACAGAACTGAACTTTCAAAACTTGAAATATATATAATTAGGTGGAAAAAAAATCCTCTAGGGAGTAGTTTAAGTAATAACCACGATGAGAAAAGAAGTATGAACAGAAATGAACGATGGAGTAAAAATAAAACAAAAATCGTGGCCAGTGGTTGAGACTTTATAAAACACGCATATCTTGGTAAGAAAAAGTAGTACAATAAAAAGAGAAACCAGAAAAAGTAGTACAATAAAAAGAGAAACCATTGGCATAAAGAATGCAGGGTTTATCCATAAAATAAAATCTGTACATTATAAAATATTCCATTTAATCCTCTGTAATCTAAAAACTTTCAATATTAACTTTATAGTTCTCTAAAAATTTCAAATTTAACATGTCGTTAAAATATTCTTTCTAAATGGTGAAATAATTCAAAATTTTATGCAAATTTAACAAAAAATTTAACAGCTATTGGGGAATAAAGTTGTAACAAATATTTTAAAAGGAATAAATTAAAAAATAAATTTTAAAAAACTTTTTTTTTGTATTAAGATCTACAACATTAGTTGTCTTTTTGTTCAAATTTTATATGTTTTCGCAAATTTTCACTGTTTGTTTTAGATTTTTTAAGTATTTTAAAGATTTAAATTGTAATTTTTAGGAAATTATAAAGTTTATATTTGCATGATTTTAAATTATAGAAATTAAATGAAACATTGTTTACCCAAGAATTTATAGGTACCGGCATACTGCCATAAGAGCTGTAATTAATTGCATTTTAAAAAAAAAGGTACAGTAATTAATTAGAAGTCTGTATATGTATATGGGCATGCATCCTCTGCCGTTTTAGGGGATAGCGTGCTGTTTTTCTTTTGCAACGGAGTCTTGAATGAAAATTTGTGAATATGACAGACAATTGCGGCGTGCATTAAACTTGAAGAACTCTGTAACCCATTTTTTTTTGCTGTGTAATATGCTTCGCAACTTCTTTTGCAATTGAGTTTTGAATGAACAACGACAAGGTTTCAAGAATTTGTAGCCAGTTCCTCATGGCAATACTCCTTAGTTCATCCATTTTGATATTTCCACACTAATATGCAACCAGAGCCTCCTCCTCCTATGTTTCTCCTCCTCTCTCATCCCTCTCCACCCTCCTCTACTCTTTCCTCCTTGCCAATACTCCTTAGTTCATCCATTTTGATATTTCCACACTATATGCAACCAGAGCCTCCTCCTCCTATGTTTCTCCTCTTCTCTCTCATCCCTCTCTCCACCCTCCTCTACTCTTTCCTCGCCCTGTTCGTGTGGTGATTCTGGCACGTACCTGTTCGAGATTGCGATCGGAATGCTTCTTAGGTTAGTGTTACTTTGTATTTATTTGGTTATCTGTTGTTTTCAGCCTTTTAAATGTACCAGAAAAGAGAATCTAGTATCTATAGATTCTATACCATTCCCACCCAGTCCACAGATGGAAACTTCTCAAGATTGATAGAAGAGAGAAGACAGCTCTGTTGTGTCTAATCGAAACAATCATCCAATCATGATGCTTAATACTACTTCCTCTTATCTAATCGAAACAATCATCCAATCATTTCGAAAGATGGCATTAAATGAAATGGGTTCATCGAACTAAACTTAATATATGAAGCTTACAGAATCTTTATCAGCTCTCAATATTAAGATGTAAAGCAATACTACTTTTGTTAGACATAATTTCCTTAGGCACTTAATAAGTCTGCTACAAGCGACCCGCACAAGAATGCAAAGTGATTGCTGAAAATGTCAAAGAGGATAATCTTACTTGGGGAGATAAGACACTCCACCAAAGCCGAAGCTGAAGCTGAAGCCGAATAAGTAATCAACACGGGGAGACAGCCAACCTTCAAATGAGATCGCTTACAATGGTTAGCACATGAATTGCTACAAGTTTTCCCCATAAGCAGAGAGCACGGATACAACCAATAATACAGGCAAAGTCCAAGTCATTGCCACTTCATATGTCACCGCATTCTCGTTTATTTCTCTGGTGCCACAGTAAAACATCTGGAGAAGATCAACGCTTTTAATCTTTATCTGCTACTGCCATTGGCTTCATCTCACTGACCATATCGTTAGCGATGTTACTCATATTAGCAAGTCCATTACTGTACAAACCATCCAACTCCTGAAAATACGGGTGTGCCTTACCATTTTCATCTGGATTCTTTAGAATCTTTTGCCTGTTTCCCAATGACTTTTTGAAGTACTTGTTGATGTTTTCCCATTTCTCTTTACACTTCTTTGCAGTGCGGTTATAGCCCATGTTGTACATTCCAGCAGATATGGCATCCCAGATATTATGGCTTTTGGAGCCCGTAACATTTAACTTCTGCTCCAATGCTGTGCGAAGTGTTATAAGGGCTTGTACTTCAGATTCTGGCCATCTTTTATTACTTGGTTTGCATGTAGAATCATTTTGAACAGCGACATTGTTCATCACGGGTGAGGAAGTGTTGAGTGGTTGTGGAGCTTCAATTCCAGGACCATGAACCATCGCATTCTGAATAAAGGAAATGAGAGCTAGGTTGCGAGAAGTGTCTTGCGCCCTTACCTCAGCATCCCTCTTCATCCTTTCCATCTCCTGCTGTTTCCACGCTTCTTCCCTGATCAGCCTCTCCCTCTCTCTCCTCTCTATCATTTCTATCAATTGGTTATGCATTTGCTCTTGCTTCTCCATTACTTTCACAACCAAACTTTTTAAAAATCCCTCAAGATTTTTCCTTTCTTTCCATTTTCGCTTCCGGCTAGAAGGATCATTAGTATCCATCGACAAGCTATCAGCATTATCATCATCATCATCATTATCATCAAGAGGTGCGCTGAAACAAAAAAAAACAGGAGTCCGTAAGGTAAGGCCTGGTCCAAATCCATGAAGTGACTTTTTACTATCGAAGTTTGACCCAACAACAGACTCAAATTACCAAGAAGTTTCATCCTTCCTTTCCAAACAATTACACTCTAGTTACCAACACAAACCGCACAAACCGGGATCTGGCAAAGTTCCTTCAAAATAAATATCAAGAAGGAAAATAGCAAATATGAAAACAATTGAATAAAGCATAGCAAATCACAGTGCCACCCTCATTTACATTTCTCCCTAAAAGCACGACATTGCATAAAAACTGCACATATGAAGCTTCGATGTTACAATATGGTGAATTTGACAGAAATGACTCTGTTTTTATTTAGCATGAAAAGCATCATAATCGAAAGGAAAAGAGTAAATAAATAAAGCACAAGTCAAGAGCCTATAAAGACAAATCATATTCTAAATTAATATAGAATAACATCAAGAAAATATATAATACCGCTATACTATATTTTAAACACAAAAAAATTAAAGAAAAATAAACAAGAAAAATCAAAACCCTACCTAGATTCCTCCTTCAATAAACCTTCATCCCAGTTCAGATCCCCATTCTCTCTATCAGCACACGACTCGACTCCAACCACCGCAGGAGACTGTGCCCAGCAGCTGTTAACTGCCACGTCGCCATCCTCCGCCTTTGTGGGTGAATCTAGATACACACTCACATCTCCACCGTACTGATCCATGTATCCTCCAGTTGCGGTGAGAGAACTGGACGGAGCTCTGATCGGGCGAAGCTTCTGCGGCGGAAAGTTGGTGCCATTATCGGGAGAGTGAACAACGGCAGTTGGACTGGAGATGGAGACCAGAAGGTCACCGGTTGCAAGGAAAGGAGATATGTGCTGAGAAAAGTCGGTGGGGGAAGACGTTGGCCGGTCGCCGTTAAGTAGTTCCATTTTTACAATAAAAATAAATAAAATTTAATTTCAAAAATAAAATTATCGCCTTGTGTTTACTTACTGTCTATGGTGGATTTTGGTGAAAATGAAACGGTGGCTAGTAACTGGAGAAGTAAGAAGGGTAAAACTTGTCAGATTACGGATGTAGCCCTCATCATTACAAATATTCACGGAGATGTCCTCTCCGCGACGTGCCCTCCTAAGAATTGGCTTCCAGACGTTCTAGTCCCCAAAATTAATCAGGAAATTTCAAATTCATCTCCTAACTATTGCTATTCCCAAATAAATTCTCCAAATTATTCCTCTTTGACCCCCAACAATCCTCCATTATCCAAAATCATCCATAAAATTATATTTACAGCCTAAGATTATTAGTTTTTTTTCTGTTAACTAATATATGTAATTTAAATAAAATGATTATAGTATTAATATTATAGTGAATATTTTTTATTATATATAAAAATATTACTTAGTGATATTACATAGTTATATTACTTATATTTTGGATTACTTTTTTCACCTAATATATAATTTTCATAAATTATATATGATTATTAGGGCACAAAAAAATAAGTAATTACTTTCAAACAAATGGTACGAAAATTAAAACATACCTTAGAGAAAAAATGTAAGTATGTTGTTACCAATATAATGTTACAAAGAAAACCAAATTTAACATATGCTACAGTTAATTTCAACATTGAACTATATTGGAAAACAATATTTTAAATGTAAGACACAAATTCTGAAATTTAAATTCGCAAGACAAACAATAATAGCTATCGGGAACCAACCCGAGGAGCGAGCCTTAATGGAGATCGAGCTTTATATCGGAACCCAAGAGCAGGATGTGCATACTACCGGGAATGGACACCTATTGGGAACCGATAACCCATCAGCATATCTGCCCGACCTTCGACCTCCCGCTTGGCTTAGCTATTAGGAAGATATCGGGTGCTACCTTTTGAAGCAGCACATACTGGGCACCTTAAGGGAAGATACCGGGAATCGACACCCGACGGTGTATCGACCGAGTCTTAGGCCACCCGCGTGGCCGAACTTTCTGGGCACCATCACCTTGTAGGGAAGCTATCGGGAACAAGGACCCTATCGGGAAACTATCGGTAAACCGATAGCTGAAGACAATCTTCGAGCTAAGTTTTCGTGAGATTACCGGCATACCGTTAAGGCCTTAACGACATACCGTTAATCCTTGAACCAATTGGTGAAAATGAGACTTTTAATTCTTTAATTCTTTTAGTTATTTAGAAGGGCAAATTTGTCATAAAATGCCCATCATTTTGTAACTTAGTATAAATAGCTAGTTCCATGTACATTTACACTCAGCTTGGATTATATGTGAATTTGTTAAAGTTGAGAATACTCCTTCCTATTCACCTAAGCTCATTTGGTGCTTGCCTTGGTCTTGGACTGTCGTGGCTTAAGTCAAGTCAAAATACTAAGAATTAAACCTTGGCTTAAGTCAAGTCAAAATCTTGATAAAATATACCCATTTGTGTAATCCGTTGTTACTTCACTTAGTAAACGTTTGAGTGTCCATTGAGTGGACGATTTGTGATTGTTGAGTGTGGGAGCATTCTGCCCGTGTGTTCAAGTATTCAACAAGCATATCTCAAGTGTTCAATCAAACGTTGTTCCAACTATCATCCCTGATCCATTCGCCCTTCAATCTAGGTATTTATCTTAGTATTTCCGCTGCGCGTCTCCCTTCATTGTTTCCTCCATAATTGTTGCTATTTTCTGTGTGTTTCTGTATCTCAAACTCTAGAGCTAGATCCTCCCATTGTCGGATACCGTTCGGTCTGTCATCTCTCACTGAGGGTGGGTCGGATAGTATCAGTCGTGGAGACGAAGAAAGGTACTAAACTCTTCAAAGATGTCTTACTAGTGCTGAGCCTTCAGTATAATCTACTGAGTGTAGGCCAGATGATTGCTAGAGGATACTCTTTTAAATTTAAGGGAGATTCTTGTGTCATCTACGATAACAATAATTAGAAAGTTGTCAAAGTTAGGATGATAAATAAAAAAATTCTCATCCAATGGCGATATTCAAACAATGTCGCTATGAAGGCTCAAATTGACGATATGTGGTTATGGCATCGGATATTTGGCCACTTCCACTTCAAGGCGTTAAAGACCCTACATGACAAAAGGATGATGGAAGATCTTCCAAGTATATAGGAGGTGAATGATGTCTGTGAAGGTTGTCTTCTCGGGAAGCAACCTAGATAATAATTTCCTTCTGGTAAAGCATGGAGAGCGAAAGGTCTGTGGAGCTACGACACACAGACATTTGTAGACCAATATAGACTCCAACCTCTCAACATAATCGATACTTCATCCTCTTTATCGGTGACTTTACAAGGATGACATGGGTCTACTTCATGCAAGCAAAGTCACAAGTCTTTCATATTTTCAAGAAATTCAAGAGTTATGTCAAGAAGTAAAGTGGTCGACAACTAAAGGTACTCAGGAGTGACAGAGGAACGAAGTACAACTCCAAGGCATTCTAGAAATTTTGTGAAGATGAAGGCGTAGAGCGAAAATTCTCTGTGGCTTATACTCCTCAATAGAATTGAGTGTCAAAAAGAAAAAAAAAGAGTTATCAAAGAAATGGCGAGATCAATGTTGAAGGAAAAGGGATTGCCGAACTCATTCTTGGCCGAAGCAATCAACACGAAAGTCTACATTATAAATAGATGTCCTACAAAATCAGTAAACGGGAAGACTACTTAGAGGCTTGGTCAGGACATAAGCCATCAACTAAAGACTTAAGAGTCTTTGGTTGCATATGCTATGCATATGTTCCAGCTTAGAAGAGGAGTTAGATGGATGAAAAGACAGAGCAAGGCATCTTCCTTGGATAAAGTTCAGAGTCTAAAGGTTATCGAATATATAACCTAAAGACTAAAAGCCTTATATGATTAGTTGAGACGAGAATGCCATGTGGAACTGAGATGACAATAAAGTTGAGAAATAAATGATCACATTCCAAACGCCGCACAATTCAGATCATCAGTAAGTCCCACCATCTTCTCCACCAACGAGCGATCCAACAACACCTCTATCTTCACCAAGATCTCCTTAAGAAGAACCATCTTCCTTAGAGTCAGCTATTCGGAAAGTGAGATCATTAGCTGAGATTTATAAGATATGCAACTTTACTATTGTAGAGCTAGAGAAATATGAAATTGCAACGAAAGAAGAAGTATGGGTAAAACCATGGAAGAAGAGATCAAGATGATTGAGAAAAATGATACTTGAGAGCTACTTCATCCATCGGAGAACAAAGATATCATAAGAGTTAAGTGGATTAACAAAACTAAACTTAACCCCGTTGATTCAATACAAAAGCATAAGGTGAGGTTGGTAACAAAAGGTTACTCACAGGTACCTGGGATCCACAATAATGGTACATTTGGTCATGTGGCTTGGCATGACACAACTCGAGCGTTGATTGTTCTTGCAACTCAGAGGAGATGGAAAATTCATCAGCTTGACATGAAGTCAGTGTTCCTGAATAGATATTTGTAGGAGGAGATCTATGTTGAGCAACCATAAGGATTTGTGGTGATAGGGAGAAAAGTCCAAGTCCTCAAATTGAAGAAAGCCTTGTATTGGTTAAAGAAAGCACCACGTGCATGGTATATGATAATTGATGACTACTTCATCAAGCAAGGCTTCAGGAGAAGTAAGAGTAAGCCGACACTCTACATCAAGACCCAAGGTAATACAAATACTCTCATTATTTCCTTGTATGTAGGCGATCTAATCTACATAGGAAATAGTGAAGAGATGATTCGAGAGTTCAAGGTAGATATGATGAAGACGTTCAAGATGATAGACTTGGGCCTAATGCATTTCTTCCTCGACATTCAAGTAAATCAAAATGATGAAGGAGTATTCATCTCACAGAAGAAGTACATAGAAAGCCTGCTGAAGAAATTCAAAATGGAATACAGTAAGCCAATGGCTACTCCACTCATCACAAGTGAAAAGCTTTGGAAGGATGATGGGTCGAAGAAAGCAAATGCTTCAATATCCAAAATCTTGATCAGGAGTTTACTGTATCTGATAGCAACGCGTTCAAATATCATGTATGCGATGAGTTCATGCAAGATCCAAGTTAAAATCACATTGGAGCAGCCAAGAGAATTCTTCGATACTTGAAAGGTATGAAGGATTTCAGAATCTAGTATCGACCAACTTAAGCAATAAGCTTGATTGAATATTCTGACAGTAATTGTGATGGATTGGTGGATGACATAAAGAGTACTTCAGGGTAAGCATTCACACTCGGATCAAGAATTTTCTCCTAGACCTCGAAGCAATAAGACTCGGTCGCTCAATATTCTGTAGAAGCAGAGTATGTTGCAGCTGGGGAATGTACAAATCAGACAATATGGCTAAGGCGATTACTTGGAGATATGGGAGATGATCAAAGATCACCTATAATCATCTATTGTGACAACAAGTCGACGATCGCGATGACTAACAATCATGTATTCCACAACCAGACGAAGCACATTGCGATCAAGCATCACTTTCTAGGAGAGGTAGTAGCAAACAAAGAAGTCAGTTTCAAGTACTGCAAGACCGATGAGCAACTCGCAGATATCTTCACCAAGACACTACCGCGTATCAAGTTTGAGTGGTTACGAGACATGCTCGGAGTAAGGCCGATGAGCATTAAGCATAAGTGTTATTGATCCTTCTATAAATGAACTTGCTGAACTTCACTCTACTGACCCTTTAAAGTTTGCCCTTGACAGGAGTCTAACGCCAACACTTCTAGGTGTCGTGGCCTCGACACTTTCCACACCACCTGAGCTCCATTCTGTCGTAGCTGCCCTAGAAGAATGTGTTGTAGTCCAGTATGAACCTCCAAGGATGTCTCCTGACCATTCAGATCATGTTACATTGTTTCCATCTATTGATCAGGCTCCAGCCCTCGATCTGAAGCCACTGCCCTCTCATATGAAGTATGCTTATCTGGGCCCCGATAACTCCCTGCCTGTCATTATCTCCAACCAGCTCAACAATCCTAAAGAGTCTGAGCTAATTTCTTTGCTTAAGGAATTCAGACAAGTCATAGGCTGGACTATTGCTGATATCAAGGGCTTGTCGCTAGCTCTATGCACCCATTGTATCCACTTGGAAGATGCTAGTAAGACTATCCGATAGCCCCAACGTAGGCTGAATCCACCTATGATGGAGGTCGTCAGGAAGGAAGTTCTGAAATTGCTAGATGCTGGTGTCATATATCCTATCTCCGATAGCCCATGGGTCAGCCTTATACAGGTCGTGCCCAAGAAAACTGGCATAACTATCACCATCGGCTAAGATGGGAATCCATTCCCACCGGAATCCAGAATGGGTGGCGAGTGTGCATTGACTACCGCCGACTGAATGCTGCCACTAGGAAAGATCACTTCCCTCTGCCCTTCATTGATCAGATGCTGGAACGTCTCACGGGCAAAACTCAGTACTGCTGTCTAAACGGTTACTCCGGTTTCTATCAGATCCAAGTTGCTCCCGAAAACCAGGAGAAGACCACATTTACATGCCCTTTCGGCACCTTTGCTTATAGACGCATGCCCTTCGGCTTGTGTAATGCCCCCGCCACCTTTCAACGATGTATGGTGAGCACTTTTTTCGAATTGGTCGAAAATGGGATCGAGGTCTTTATGGATGACTTCACCGTCTATGGGAATTCCTTTCCAAAGTGCATGGATAAATTGAAGAAGTGTTTAGAGCGCTGCATAGAGACCAATCTTGTCCTTAATTTCGAGAAATGCCACTTCATGATAGATCGAGCCCTTGTTCTAGGTCACATTGTCTCGGCCAAGGGCATCGAAGTCGACAAGGCCAAGATTGAGGTGATCGAGACCCTGCCCTATCCAGCATGTGTCCGCAATGTGCGATTTTTCTAGGGCACGCCGGTTTCTATAGACGGTTTATCAAGGATTTCTCAAAAATCGCTCAACCTATGTGCTGCCTACTCCAGAAGGAAGTCGCCTTTGGTTTTGATGAGTAATGTAAAGCAGCCTTTAAACTCCTAAAAAATAAGCTTATCTCGGCTCCGATTATTCGAGCCCCCGATTGGTCCCTACCTTTTGAGGTCATGTGCGATGCTAGCAATCAAGCCCTGGGTGCCGTTCTAGGTTAGAAGAAGGACAAGGAAACATATGTGATCTACTATGCTTCCAAGTTATTAGACCCAACCCAACAGAACTAGACAACAACAGAAAAGGAACTCTTGGCCGTGGTTTACGCCCTCGATAAGTTCAGGCAGTACCTCCTAGGTACCAATGTGCTCGTGTACTCGGATCATTCCGCCCTCAGATGTTTGTTGACAAAGGCTGATGCCAAGCCTCGACTCATTCGTTGGATCTTGTTGCTACAGGAATTCAATATCATGATCAAAGACAAGGATGGAAAAGAAAATTTGGTAGCCGACCATCTAAGTAGACTTCCAGCCCAAGAAGACAACTCACTTGTGCAGATCCGTGATACTTTTCCAGATGAAATTTTTTGTCTAGCCCACCCTGTCCAGTTTCCATGGTTTTCAAACATAGCAAATTTTTGTGCCACTGACACCTACCCCGCGGATGCTTCCCCATCAAAATGCACAAGAATTAGAAGGCAAGCCAAATATTACATTTGGGATAGCCCATACTTGTGGAAGCACTGCTCGGACCAGATCATACGCCGTTGCGTAACCATGGATGAGGTGCCCTCGATCCTTAAATTCTGCCACTCTGAAGGAGAACATTTCGTGGCCAAGAAAACTGCCCTCAAGGTGTTAGAAGCAGGTCTATACTGGCCCTCTATTTTTAAGGATAGCTACATGTATTGTGCGTCTTGCCCTCGATACCAAGCCATGGGTAACATTGGGGCCAAGAATCAGATGCCTCTGACCGGTATCATTGTTTGTGAAATTTTTGATATCTGGGGTATAGATTTCATGCGCCCATTTCCCAATTCCTTTGGCAACATCTACATCCTTCTGGTCATTGATTATGTTTCCAAATGGGTAGAGGCCAAGGCAACTCGAACAGATGACTCCAAGGTGGTAGTAAACTTTCTATGCACCAACATCTTCAATAGGTTTGGTGTACCTCGAGCCCTCATAAGTGATCGGGGTACCCATTTCTGCAATCGCGTCGTGGCCTCGCTACTGACCAAGTGTGGAGTCCACCACCGAACATCTACTGCCTATCACCCTCAGACAAATGGCCAAGCCGAAGTGTCAAACCATGAAATTAAGTTCATTCTAGAGAAAACGGTAAACCAATCCCGAAAGGATTGGAGTCTTAAGTTGGATGACGCACTCTGGGCATATCGGACAGCTTTCAAGACCCCAATTGGTATGACACCATACAGACTCGTCTATGGAAAGTCATGCCATCTCCTAGTTGAGATAGAGCACAAGGCTTTCTGGGCCATTAGGAAAGTGAACACGGTTCTCGAAAAGGCTGGCCAGAGCAGACGCTTACAGATCCAAGAGCTGGAAGAATTGAGAGACGACGCTTATGAAAATGCTCTGCTTTATAAGGGCAAGACCAAGACCTACCATGACAGGAATCTTCATCCCAAAACATTTTTCCTTGGACAAAAAGTTTTGTTGTATAACTCACGTTTGCGACTCTTTGCAGGAAAGCTCAAGTCAAAATGGTCAGGACCTTTCATGGTCACGATAGTTTTTGACCATGGGGCAATTGAGATCCAGAATCCGACAACAGGAACAATTTTCAAAGTCAATGGCCAAAGGCTAAAACCCTTTTATGAGGGATTCAAGCCCTCGACTGTTGAGGACGCAATGGTGGACCTTCCACCTGTCGAGATCTAGATCTCTGAAACACGTCGAGGCCTCGACGAGAAAGCAGGCCATCCCAGAGGCATTCCAAATGCCGTCCCATTCCTTTCTAACTCTACCTCTTTTATTTTGTTATTTAAATTTAGAACTTTTTCCTTTTTATTTTTGGCTATTTTAATTTTCCTTTATTAGTTAAGATTTCTTTTCGTTATTTTTATCCCCTGGTTTCTCTTTTTCCTTTTCCCAATCAATTTTATTCTCCTGCGAATATTTTCTTTCCACTTATTCTTTCCTTTTGTCTTTATCTTCCCTAACTACTCTCTTTTTAAATTTTGAAAAGGTAGGCAGTTGGGATCCACGGGCCTATGTTCTCTCTCCTAGTCCCAAGGCGCCGCGTCATCAAAAGGCGACAAAAAAAATGGCCCTCATTAATTTCCTGTCAGACGTAGCAGCCTTGGCAGCACACTCCCCCTCGTCTTTTCTCCTTCCCTCTTCCAGCTATCACCCACGTCTCTCTCACCAGCAACTAAAACACTTCACTCCACTGACCCATCACCATCACCAAATCAGCTCTCTCTCTCTCAAATCTCCATCTTCCCTCCTACACCATGCCTCGAGTAAAGCAAATGGCCCATAAGCTCGCTACCTCAAACCCTGAATGTTCCTCCTCCTCTCACAAATCTCTTAGCCTCGGCCTCGACGAAGAGCAACCACCTTCTCCGACCATTCCTCCTACCACCGAGCTAAACCCTACCTCCACCGCCGCTCACCAATCGGACGGTGAGCTAGAAATCACCGGTATGATTCCAGCGACCTCCACAATGACGAGATCCGGCCGAGTTTCCAGAAAACCACCCACTACCACCACCACGCCCAGGAAACCAAAGGTTGAGAAAGCCTCCCCTGCGTCCAAAAAGGAGCTCACGGTCAAAGAGGTCCTGCAGGATATCTTGGTGTCCGAATCTGAGCATGAAGAGGAGCCGACGGCCGGAGATGAGGAAGAAAAAGTCAAGCAGACCGTCGCTGGCGCTGACAATGAAGAAGGATTTGGCGAGAATGAAGCGGAGGACGAGGAAGAAGATGAAGAAGCTGAGAAGGAAAAGCTGCAAAGGAAGCAGCTGAGAAAGCTAAGAAATAAGCGGCTCTCAAAGCAGAGGTGGCGAAGAAAGCCAAGGAAAAGGAGACTGCAGCGAGGAAGACGCCTGCAAAAGGCAAGACGAAGAAGCCGACCAAAGAAGATCCGCCACCAGAACCTGAAATGCCAGTGGATAGGAAGAGGAACCTCACATCTCCCTCAAAGGCCCCAACCAAGCAGGTCCCGACAAAGAAAGTGCGTCGCGACCAAGACGACGATTCTGACGTCGAGGGCTCAACGCAAGCGCCTGCCTCTACCCCGCGAGCATCTTCAATCCAGGTTGTTTCTGACCTCTCTAATCACCATGAATGGGTGTCTTTTGATGATAAACCTTCCTTAGATAAGTTGCATGCTATGAACTCCAGAGGTGTTAGCCTGTGTGCGGGCCTAGATCTGGAATTTCTGAGAAAAATGGGACAGGACGCTCGAGTCCGAGAGCTCGTTGGTAACATTGGTTGGGATTCTTTTTTCTTTTTGGAGCACCCAACCTATGTCGAGCCCTCGCTGGAGCTGTTTACCACTTTTTGGGTTGGTTCGGACCATTTCAAGCCTAAGGGCAAGCATGGACCGAACCCTGCAACCCCTGAACTGATTAATTTTTGCCTAGCGAACAAATGGCTTAAACTGTCTCTCAATGAGTTCAATTGTGCACTTAATTTTGTCACGCCTGATGGTTTAAAATCCAGTGCTCATAAGAATTTTTTGACTGTGATTCCCCCTATTTTTGATGCTGATGTGGCCTTTCGTGAGTTATCTGAGAATTCTAATGCTGTTTTCAACCCCAAATCCTCTAAAGCGCATGAAATTATGGACCCTGCCCTTAGAATTTTGCATCGTTTTCTTGGTCTTACTTTTGCTGCTAGATTTGGTTCTTCATTGCAGTTAACCGTACAAGAGCTATTTCTCCTTTGATGCATGAAGAATAAGTGTAGGGTGAATTTAGGATTTTGGGTTGCATGTGCTATTATTCATGTTCAAAATGGCTCTCGAGGCCCCATTTTAGGATCTCTGATTACTCTGCTTGTTGTGAATTTGCGCAATATTGATTTGACCTCTGCTGGCCTTAGTGAGCCCATTGCTTTCAAGGATTTACACCCCCGTACACTTGATGTTATGGGGAATTTGTGCATCTCACATGGCATCTCACATGGTATTTTGAGGTTTTCCATGGGTACCACGCCATCGGGAGAGAAGGTCTTCGGCACGAAGCATAGAGGAGATTTCTCCTATCCCAGCATTTCGAGGCCTCAAGCCCCTGTTGCCCCTCATGCCCCCGAAGGAATCTCCGCTCGTGCCCCCGAAAGCAATCAAGCAAGCAAGCCATCCGATCCGTCACCCCAGACGCTCCTCATAATCGAGCGGCTGCTCCAAGCAGTCCTCGCAGAGCTTCGTGGTCTAGCAACTGAAGTGGCCAGGAGGAAAATGCGCAACCTAAGTGTGGGGAGGGATTTAGCTGTGTGATTTGGCATGTTTAAAATTTTCCGTTTGTTGCTTGATTGATTGCATGATTTTTTGGATTTTTCAAAACTTTTTCGGATTTTTATTTTTAGATGCTAAATTTTCGGATTTTTAGGACTTTGCTAAATTTTTCAAAAAATTTGCCACTGCCCAATTTTCAAAAACCTTTGTGAATAGACACACTTTTGAACCACCAGTACCTTTTCTAGACCTAGCTATTCCCATTTTTGCGTACTGAACCTTATATCCATATCTAGGCCTCGACATCAGTAGTCACAAAAGCACCCTGTGAGCACTTGAGCTTCCATGCCTATTTCTTTCTTGTGTGATTAGGATTCTTTAGCTAGGCACTGGTTGATCTTGCATGATATCCCTGGGTATAAGCACTATTAGATATGGGAAAGCATCGATTTGACAGGAAAACTTCGCATCAAGGTCTTTTTTTTTTTCTTTCTCCTCTTCTCTCCCCCCTCATTCTTCTTCTCTTTTCATGCCCCCAACATTACCCTTCTTTTCATACTCTTTCCTGACCATTCATTTTTTTCTCTCTTGATCTTTTTCCTTGGCAGGTGAGGTAGCGATCGTTGAGGGTAACGTCGAGGGCTAGACATCCGAAGGACGCACAGTCAAGTTCAAGTGTGGGGAAGTAGACGAAAGCAAAAGACTTCAAAGTAGAAAACAAAAAGCAAAGATCTAGGGCAAGAAAAAGCTCGAAAATGTTTTGAGCCCTAGATCATCCAAAGAAATCGAGCCCCTAGAAAGTTTCAAGTGTGGGGAAGCCAAAGAAGTCTCCATCGGTGCTGGAAGCAGATCAAGGGCAAGCGCTGAACAAAAATCAAAAGTTTCATGCTCGGAAGAATCAAAGTTTTGTAATTAGTTCGTGCCCCCTGCTCTAAAAAAAAATTAAAAAAAAAATTAAAACATTTAAATTTGAAAATAAAAGGAGGAGGGCATTAAGCGAACAAAAAGAGTATCCGCATCCGAAGCCTCAACGAGAAGAGTTTCCTGCCCTCGAAAAGAAGACCTCTGTCTAGCCCTCGAATCATCATCGTGCCCTCAATGAAAGCTGCCTTGCGACTTCACCTTTTTCCTAAGCCAAGGAATCCAACCAGGTTCTACCTGGTCCTTTCTTTTCTTTCCTCCTTTTCTCCCCTCATTTCTCTTCTGTTCATCTCCTGCTTCTCTCTTCCACATTTCTAGCTCATTCCATCCTTTTTCTTTCTTTTTGCTGATGCGTTATTTTTCTGATTGTTGATTGCCCATGCGTGTGTTCTAAAGTACTCGAATTGATATGCAAGTTTGACTTTGTGTTGTGTTATGTGCATTTAGTTTTGAGCGTAAACACTTAGCCTTGCTTGCGAGAGTGAGTGTAAACACGTATCTGGTATGGACTGCTGATCAAGGGCTTGATATGGGAAAGTTTGATATTTGGGGTCGTTACCCCTCTGGTTTGATGCAGATGCCTCCTAGGTGAGAATGGGTCTTGTGCGAAGTCTAGCTTGGTGCCGGTTTGTGTTTGTGTGTGATTACTGTGTCGTCTGTTTCTGGAGGTAGTTTTCAGTTTTGTGATTGCTTGAGGGCGAGCAATGGGCAGTGTGGGGATTTGATAGCATGTCTTTATTGTAGGTTTTTCTATCTTATTTCCAGCCTTTTCGAGGGCAAGATACTTCTGATTTACCCTTTTCCCATCTTTTTGCAGATCAGCGCCTAAAGGGAGAAAAGAGCGAAAATGAGCATATTTGGAAGGATTTCTGAAGATTTGAAGATCGAGGTCTAGAAAAGTAGAGGTCATCGAGCCAGCGACATGGATCATTTGAGCTTGAAGTTTCTCTAAGGACAAGCGAAGCTCAACAAGAGGCACGCCAAGTGGATGGAGTTCATTTAATCCTTTCCATACACCATCAAATATAAAAAGCGCCAAGATAATGTTGTGGTTGTCGCCCTCTTTAGAAGGTATGTACTCATGTCCATGTTTGATGCTAAGATTTTTAGGTTTGCACATTTAGTAGGTCTTTTTTAGCATGATGATGATTGATATTTACAAGGCATGGGAAAATGGACCTTATGTGCACTTTATAAAGCATGATGGTTTCTTGTTTAAACATCATAGGCTTTGCATTCCTAAATCTAGCATTAGGAAATTACTTGTGTTAGAAGCGCATGATGGTGGTTTGTGGAGCCATTTTCGTATTGACAAAACCTTGCATGCGTTGAAATATCATTTCTTTTGGCCAAAAATGAAAATTAATATAGCTAGGGTAATTGAAAGATGTTTGACATGTAAAACGGCTAAGTCAAAATTGATGCATCATTCTACTTACATGCCATTACCCGTAGCTAATCATCAATGGATTTTGTTCTAGGATTGCCTAGGTCTAGAAACAACAAAGATTCATTTTTTTATTATTGTAGACCGTTTCTCTAAGATGGCTCATTTTATTCCTTGTGCTAAAACTCATGATGTTATTTACATTTCTCAGTTGTTTTTCTAAAATATAGTGTGTTTGTATGGCATACTTAGGAGCATTGTAAGTGATCGTGACACAAAATCTTTGAGTCATTTTTAGCGCACATTGTGGGCGAAACTAGGCACTAGGCTCCTCTTCTCTACCATGTGTCATCCTCAAATGGATGGGCAAACCGAGGTGGTGAATAGGACCCTAGTGTCTTTGCTTCGGGCCATTATTGCTAAAACGGGGAATCAAAGAGACGAAAGCCTTACTTTTATTGAATTTGCATACAATCATGCTAAGCATTCTACTACTTCATTTTCTCCTTTTGAAATGGTCTATGGGTTCCCATCCCTAACCCCTCTTGACCTCTTACCTTTGCCATTGAGTGTGCTCAAGTGTGTAGATAGAGAAACCAAGGCAGCCACAGTGCACAAGGTGCATGATCAAGTCCGAGACAAGATTGAGCAAGCCAATGCCAAGTTGGCCGAGAAGCACAACAATGGCAAGGTCCTCGTGACATTTGCACCTGGATAATGGGTTTGGATTCATTGGCACAAGGATAGATTTTCTAGCCAAAGGAAGGGGAAGTTAAGCCCTAGGGGCGACGGGCCATTTGAGATTCTTCAAAGAATCAATGATAATGCATATGTCTTGGACCTACCTTCGAAGTATGGGTACATTATCCATTCCTTCAATGTTAATGACTTGACTTTATTCCATGTAGGAGATGAAGGATTGAAGGCTATGGACTCAAGGAAGAATCCTTTCGAAGGGAGAGGTGATGATGTGATCCAAGGAGCCCTTGACAGACTCGTGACTCAAGCCATGGAACGAGGGATGGCATTGTCGTTCAAGCGAGCCCTAACTAAGGAAGACCATAATGCGGACCCCCAAGACCATGGCGCGACCTTCAAAATGGCCATCGTGCACCATAAGCTCGACGGGACATGCGCAACGGGCTATGACGCGCTAGTCGAAGCCCATCACACGGAATGGGTGATAGCATGTCTTTATTGTAGGTTTTTCTATCTTATTTCCGGCCTTTTCGAGGGCAAGATACTTCTGATTTGCCCTTTTTGCCATGTTTTTGTAGATCAGCGCCTAAAGGGAGAAAAGAGCGAAAACGAGCATATTTTGAAGGATTTCTTAAGATTTGAAGATCGAGGTCTAGAAAAGCAGAGGTCATCGAACCCGCGGCGCTAACCGGACCAGTGAGCAGTCTCATGCCCTTGACTTCCCTGCATCAGACCAGAGATCAAGAGCCAAAGGAAGGAATCCTAAGCACTTCTAGAAGGTGTCAGACGCTTCCAGAAGATTCCAGAATATCCTCTGCAAAGGACGCGGTCCCCCTATGTGCTGGCATCCTCCCAAGCGCTGAGACCCTCTGTCCCTTAACTGTATTTTTATCCCCTAGCTAGTTTTAGCCTATATAAGCTTAACTTTAGGGTTTTTATAAGGGGAGGCTGACTGAAGACACTAAAAACTTTACTCTTTCTTTTACCCTAATTTCTAGGGATATTATTCTCTTGAATCTTGGAGGAGTCGCCAGTTTTGTAAAGGGAGAAGCCATTCTCCTTTGATTTATTAAATTATTTACCGATTTCCTTTAATCCCTTTCTTTACTCTTTCTTGCATGATATTTATTATCTACTATTCGTATCTTGTTATGAGTAGCTAAATACCTCCCTCTTAGTGAAGGGTGTTGCAAGGGTTGCAAGGGTTAGTTAGGAGGCCTAAAATGTGCTTAATATATTCTCTTGTCATATTCAATCATTTATCGTTTTAATCCTTGCTTATTTAGAACTGTTGAGGACTTGATCAACTGTCAATATTTCTGCATGAGTATTGTCATTCTCTTGGTTATAACTGACGCGAATCCTTGAGATAAAGTAGGCACCTAGTGTAGACATCGCAAGAGGTCTTTCGTCTAGGGGTATTTGATTGTTTAGGTTATGTGATGCGAGCTTGACAAATTGAGATGTCACGCCCTAGATTTGTCTTGCCTCCACTTCATGGACGTTTTGAGTAGTGCCTCCCCGCATTCGTGCCTGGGAGGACGGCGAAACGTCAAGGCCACCCCATATGTGGAAACGGGGGGTGGCTTCTACCTACGAAGGTGAGTAGGGAGTCTACGTGGAAACATGACTCCTATAGCAGGTCTGTGCTTGAGTTTGGAATATTTTCATGCCCATGATTAACTGACCTAGAACGCAACTCGAGAACACATTTTGCTAAGATCTATTTCCCTCTGATTTATATCTCTCTTACTGCTTTTCGTGCCCTCGAATCTCTTTTGTTATTATGCCCTTGATTGCTTTTTACTTTCGAGCCCCCGAATACCTGTTACTTTTATGATTGCAATTTACATTTGTTTACTGATATGTTTTGTTAGCTCCCATATCTACGTCGATTAATTAATTAATCAACAAAAAAAACTTCCCCCTAGTGTTTCTTGACCGTATTCTGTTGCATTTGTCCCTTGTCATACATCTTTATTAACGTTTTATTCCTTCAATCTCTGTGGTTCGACCCTGACTTGCCCTGTACATATTTATTTGTGCATTTAGGCATCAGGAAAATATTTAATACATATGAGTGATGATCAATGGGCTTGGGCGCCATCGCACGAGACGGGGCTCACGCCATCGCATGAAATGGCCTTCGAGTCCTCGCACGGAATGAGGCCCGCACCATCGCACAGCTTGGGCGCACGCGTGTAACATAAGCCTTGCGCGCGCAGGCCACATGGACAATAACCTCACTATGTGCATGGCATGCATATACCATTGACCCTAGCTGTGGCACATGGGCACATGGTGCGCCTAACACCTTTATGACCCAAGTCAGCCGGCCAACCCAGGGCCATTTTAGTCCATTTTAGCTCATTTCTACCCTACATATAAGTATACTAATGTTAGGCTATTTTCTTTAGTTTTTATTGAAAGTGAATATTGCTTGAGTAGAGGAAACCTCCTCCTTGTTCACCCAAAAACTCTCTTGTGTGATGTCTAGTTGATGATAACTTACATCTCTACAAGTAAATATTTTTAAATCATTAAACTTGTAATCATTTTTTATCATTAATATAAGCATTTCCATTTCGGCTTGTACTTCATATTTTCTTATCTAATCCGCTTGTTTGTTTCTTCTATTTCCGCACTTTCTTCTTGTTCATTACTTGTGTTACTCGTCTTGACCTAGATCAATCTTTTTCTAGTCTTGGCCTTAACTTACATCTCTTCGTCTCCATAAGTTATATTAAGGGATTTTTTAAAGAAATTATTTAATAATAAAATTATGATCACCATTCCTAACTCGTAAAATTATAAAATGATAATTTCAGCGTTATTTCCACTTGAAAATATATAAAAATTGAAATATTTCAAAGCAGTGTAAGTATATTCATATAAATTGACGAGAATCATAATAGATCATAATTAAAATTTCATAATTATTGAAACCTCTGCATTTCCCCCCTAGAAACAACATTATTTTAAGATTTGTAAATAATAAGTTGAAATAGTTATGCAAAAGATTCATCACTGCGGGTTCACTAAGTTTGATGAGTGTCTTTTTAGGTCTTGAAGTCCATAAAATGGAGTTTAAAGAAGGATTACTTCATGATTATTTAAGTGGCTAATTATTAGAAACTATTGGTTATAAGTATATCTCAATAGTCCAATTTAAGTTACAATGCAACGTAAAAATGATAGTAGGTTTAAGCTTGAGCTTTGGTAAAAATCTTAGTTGGTTTCTAACCTTGAGTAAAACTAGTTGTAAAAGTTGTTAGCTTGAAGCTTTGGAAAAAACTAGATTTTTTAGTGAACCATAAACCCACAAATTGGAGGTTAGAAATCCTAGAGATTAGTGATTTCTATGTAGTGGTTGTTAAGGAAACCACTATAAATCTCTTGTTAAGTTTTTCTTTCCTTTATCTTTACTTTGTTGCTTTAATCACCTATTGTACACCAAGTGTTTGTGGAATTTCTTGTAAAATGAAATTAGTATACTTGGTAGCTTATTCAACCCCCCTTTATATATATACATATCATCTCTAAAAGTTTGTAAATTAATAAAATAAAAAGGTAGAAAGATAATTTAGTGACAATTTGTAGTGACAAAATAGTACTCCCTCTGTCTTCTAAACAATGTCGTTTCGAAACAGTGGGAGCATGTAATCATCTTTTTTTTTTCTTTTCTGTTTCAAATCGAACTTTGGTTTTTGTTCAATAACTGGCCAACCCATCCTTCAACAGTACAAAATATATGGGACCGAAAAGGCAAAATGAAAATTATTATGAACAGTAAGAATCCATAGGAAAGTGACAATTATTAGAGGACGGAGGGAGTATTTGCTATCAGTGTGTTGATTGTAAGGGAATTGACAAAATAAGAAGGCTAAAATGATATATAAACATCTTCAGTGACGATCTCTAGAAACTAAATAATAACATTTAATTTGTCACTATTGTGTTAATAACATGATGAGAATCTTAAAAATTAATAAGTAGTGAAGAAGTATGTGGTGGCATATTTCCAACATATTAGTGATCACTTTTTAATGAAATTTTTTTTTTCACCAATTGACTGGGTCAAGAATCCATAAAAAATACAAATGAATATAGTTCAACACTGATTGACAAAAGAGATTCACATTAGTGATAAGAGGTTCACTCGTTAGAGAACAATGATATAATTCAAGCTTCCAAGCATGATCAAATGTAAGACAAGCAAAATAAACAAGGGGGTTTCAATTGTGAGAATAAATGTGGAATAAACAACAAGTTGAATTGTAAAGGTAACAAGAAACAAGGTTTAAAATATGGTAGTACAATAGAGATGATAAAGATTCCCAGTAAAGACGCTTAAGGTTATGATTCATAAACATTGATCATTGATATTAACTTTTGATTTATAAGGAAGCTATAGAAATCTGGTTCACTTAGACGTCCTATACTCCTTCTATATCAAGTCACTTAAAGAGACACTTTATTAAGGAGCCTAATTGACGCGATTCGAGTTCCCTTTCGCAGAATCAGATGGGTTTGAGCTTTGCGGCTAAGAACTAGCTCGAGTTATCAATTAAAACCCGAGTGGTTTACAAACAGAATCGATGAAGGTTGTGAAAATGAAAAAGACGGAGGATGCAGTGGAATAACAAGATAATGATAAACAAAGAAGCAGAACAACAACGATGGGATTTGTAATTGGATACTTAATTCAAAATAATTAATTAATAATAAACATCAAATCACACTTGCTAGTAAACATCCAAATACAGAAATCCAATATATTGATCGATTACAAATATCCCAAAAGTCGTATAGGATTTAACACAAACAGTAAATCAAAGGTTGAAGATGGTGGATCTTTTACTTGTAATGAATCAAGTCATCTTCTATACTTGATCCTCACAAGGTGAGTTTCTAGTGTTTAGTGGACGGGATATTCTCTACACAAGCAATAAACACTTTACACAAAAACTGACTAAAATGAGAGAAGAGCTGGCTATTTATACTAGTAAGTACAGTTAGATCCGTCAGTCTCCCGATAGGTCTTCCCGATATCCCTCCCAAAGGTTTCTGGTTTTGTCGACGACTCTTGGCAACGCTTCTAAAGACTTTCGGTATTTGGCGCTTTCCAGATAAGAGGCACATTCTCGGTAACATACGTATTTTCGGTAACCTTGCCGAAGAAGTCTGTTTGTTGAGCGTTCCCAGCGTCCCTCATGGAGGTTTCCGAAAGATAATGGTTACCGGTAATAGACACATTCCCGGTAACTATCCTGTAAGCTTCCGGCTCTTGGGTTCCGCCATAGTGCGCAATCACCGTTAATGTTTGTTGGTGTAAGCAAAACCATTGGCCTGGCTCAAACGATGTCGGTGTCTTGCCCTTATTCCGTTTGATGACCTCTCTGGCGTTCATTGCTTCTATGTTCTTCCGGACCTCCGTGTGAAACTTCTTGACCTTATCTACCTTGGTTTCACCATCTACACACTTAAAGCACACTCAAAGGTAACGGTAAGAGATCAAGAGGCAGGGGCTGAAACTCGTATACCACCTCAAACGGAGAGAAGCTAATGGTTGAGTGATAGGCATTGTTATAAGCAAATTCAATAAATGCAATGCTATCTTCCCACTTAGTACTGTGTATGTCAACCATGACTCGCAAAAATGATCCTAAGGTCCTATTCACTACTTCCGTATGTCCGTCTATTTGAGGATGACAAGTGCCTAGTAGGGATTATAACGTATGCCAAAAATGACTCAAGAATTTAGTATCCCTGTCACTAACTATTGTTCTAGGCATGTCATGCAAACGGACAATATTTTGGAAAAATAGATAAGCAATACGACAAGCATCATGAGTTTTTGCACAGGGAATGAAATGAGCCATTTTAGAGAAAAGGTCAACAACAACAAAGATGAAATCATTACCGGTTCTGGACCTTGGTAGTCCTAAAATAAAATCCATCGATAAGTCAACCCAAGGATGGCTAGGTACCGGTAATGGCATGTAAGATGCATGATGCATGGATGTAGCCCGTTTGCATACAAAACATTTAGTAATTAACTTCGTTACATCAACTTTCATCTTTGGCAAAAAGAAGTGGTCTTTCAGCGCATGTAATGTCTTGGTAATACCAAAATGACCATTTAATCCACTCTTATGGGCTTCCAACACAAGTAATTCTCGAATGCTGGACATGGGTATGCAAAGCCGTTTGTGTTTGAATAGAAATTCGTCATGCTTCACAAAATGCAAGTAGGGCCCTTTATCACATGTAACATATATGTCACGAAAGGTTTTATCATGTTTATAAAGGTCTACTAGATTGGCAAATCCAAAAAATTTCGCATCAATGGAATTAATGAGCATGTACGTTCTTGAGAGAGCGTCGGCAACCACATTTTCCTTGCCCTTTTTGTACTTGATAGTGTAATGATAGGCTTCAATAAGTTCCATCCACTTGGCATGCCGTTTGTTGAGCTTCGCTTGTCCTTGAAGGTATTTGAGACTCAGATGATCTGTATGGATGACGAACTGATTTGGAAGGAGATAGTGTTTCCACACCATCATGGATCTCACTAGTGCGTATAGTTCACGGTCATAGGTGGAATAATTGAGTTGTGCTCTGTTACTTTTTTCACTAAAATAAGCTACCGGATGTCCTTCTTGAGTAAGAACGGCCCCGATATCGATACCACTGGCGTCACATTCTAACTCAAAGGGCTTGTTGAAATTCGGTACGGTCAGTACCGGTGACTGCATGAGCCAGTTCTTCAGCTCCTGGAAGGTTTCTTCCTGTCGGTCTCCCCATTCAAATGGTACATTATTCTTTGTGAGCTCATTAAGAGAGGCAACTACCATTGAAAAGTTAGGCACAAAGTGACGGTAGAAACTGGCCAAACCGTGAAAGGACCTGACGTCACTAGCATTTTTGGGTTGCGGCCACTCCTTAATTGATTTTACCTTCTCTTCGTCTACCTGTACTCCACCTCATGTGCAGAACAAGAGCAGGCTGTTAGCAGAAGAGAAGCCTCTTACCTTACCATCAAGAAGGGGGAAAGAGCCTTGTGCATCCGTGGTGCCTATTTCAGCAAACCCTAACAGAATGGGTGTGGTATGGTTTTCATTTCCTACGTCTAATTTGATTGAGTATACTAACCTTCTTAATTTGTATAAATCTGATTTTTATTTAAATGATGATGGTTATATGCAAGCACCGAAGGTCAAGTCATATGCCTTTGAAAATTACTCGCGAAAGCGAAAACAGTTTGGTATGATGACTGGGTCGAGAGACATGGATTGTGTTATCTCTAACACAACTTTAATTGAATTGTCACATGTTTTTACATTGAATAACTATTCTTCCAAGTGTGAATTTCATGACAATTTTGTGTTTAAGCCAATAGGCTTTGGAGGGGCTCTTTTTCGACGCAATCGCTTATATAGGTCGCATGATCTTTTGCAAAATTTTGATGAACATGATATGTTTGAGGATTGTGTAATTGGCTGCTGTTTTATTATTAACTTAACCTTTAAGGATATTATTATTTCATATATTGTTCCTTGGAGTTTTGTTAGTAATCAAAAGAAGAAGTCCTTTAGCGATTTCGGCCAAGAATCGTGGCGAACGTTGAGTGCGCCTATGGAGCGAGATTTATCCTTGCCACCACAATTCTTGAGGCAGCTAGATATGGAGGAGAGAGCTCTTGGGGCTGTGAGACATGTGTCGGTTTGTGAGTATGAACTTACTTGGAAGGAATGTTTTCCGTTTCTTTTATATACTTATTACCTTTTTATACACGCTATTATCTTTCGTGTGTTATTGAAACACATGTGTGATTTTATTCTTATGAAATTATTCAGTTTAATGTTGCTGCCTTGGAGTGTCTTATTTAGTATAAGTGGCAACAAAGAGATCGAGATAATGCAGATAGCCCATGGACAAGCCAAGGGCTATGGTGCGCGCTTGGGTATCAAGATGGCAACTTTGGGGCACCATGGAAGAATGAGTGAATCCTTCAAGATAGGGACTTGGATTTGTCAGTGCTTACACCACGGATGGGATCCAATCCAAGTTCAAGTAAAGAAGACCGCTTGGGGCGATGGTCTTACCCGATGCATAGACATATTCAAAGATATAGCCGCCAAGTTGAATTTGCGAGGTTGGTATGGTTCGCTTTGCGCTTATTTTGATGTTACTAACTTAAGGTATTGTGGTGCAGGTCTAAAATTAGATTCGAGGGCGAATCCTTTCGAAGGGAGAGGGAATGATGTGAATCCTCCAACCAACACTAGCGCATTGACCTTCAAGCGCAAGAGATGTCGACTAAGGAAGCACGAGAGATGGCGAGTATGCTTTGAGCATATAATTGTGAAGCTTTCGTGGGCAGATTATGCTGAGCAAGATTCGAGGGCGAATCTTTCCGAAGAGGGAGGGAATGATACGATCCCAAGATGTATCACGCGACTACATGGACAAAAGCGTCAAGACATGATGGAGTAGATGGAGTCCGATCAGAGGTCCTAAAGGCTTGATGGAAACCTCTATGTGTTATGTTTATTTTCTCCAAGTTTCAGAGCATTCAGACAAGTAGATCTCAAGGAGATTCTAGATGACAATCTCGCACACAGTCATTCTAGGCGCAGACGAAATAGGAAAATTCGTCAGAATCTAGCCTGCTCTGTACATGTCTGAATCGTGCAATAGACCTCTTGTTGGAAACTTCAGGATGTTAGCTTTCATTTGGGACAAGTTTCAGCCCATTTGGCCCAGTGGTTTGAAAGTTATGGAAGTTGATATTATGGTGCGCAGTGTGTACGCGAGACAACATACAACTTGAGGTTTCGGCCCAAACCTTAGCCCGATGATGGAGAACTCGACATGGACTGCTGGAATGTATTTAAATATATTTATATTTACTTTAATTATTTAATTAGTTAATTGGTTAATTAGTTAATTAAGTTAATTTCCTTAATTAGAACTCATACTTCTATTCCTATTAGGGTTTGCTTGTAAACTCTTTATAAGGAGCCGTTTAGCTCCATTATTGAGTTGGATTTTATTTTGATAAAATTGAGACTTCTCTCTTCAAATCTCTGCCCATTGTTCATCAATTAAACCTTGTTCCTTCTCCAGTCCGTAATACTCGAGTCGTCAAACAAGTAAAACCCGAAATTGCATCCTACTTGTTGTCTGCCCTAGGTTGATATCCACAAGGGATATAGGCGTAGTGATTCGACAAGGATCCTCTCTTGTTCGGACTTAGGTTGGCTGTTGCTTAGCGTTCAGTAGGCTTACGTTGTCTAAGTGAGTTATCTTCTTCCGCATTGATATCCATCTTTGAACAACGATCAGAATTACGTGCTACGCATCCTAAGCAACTAGGATCGTATCACAGTCTTTGGGGAAATGGGGGCTCGAGAATCTTATGAATGTATTCCTGGGTGAATTCGGGTGGATTGGGGTCATTCCTTGGTGAACCTCTGGGAGAGCGGACTCTTTCTTCCGTGACCTCGACCAGTCTGGGCACTTTTGGAAGTTTTGCTCTAGGTTTCGGCTTGAGTTCAGACTCTGGAGAATTCACAATATCATGGGCAGGATTTGCAGGAGGTGTCAAGGTTGTTCCATTTCCTAGAGTCAATGCACAGACATTGTGCTTTGGATTCATTTCGGTCTGAGGTGGGAATCTCCCCTGATTTGTTAACTCTTTCACTTGGCCCATCATCGTGCTCATTTGTTTCTTAAATTCCTCGATTTCCTTCTGCTTGGGATTCTTAGGTATCTAAGGATTCAGGGGCACGACAAAAGTCTGATCCTGGGGAGGTTGGCGTTGATACTGATTTTGATGAAAAGTGGGTCGTGGTCTGTAATTCTGCATGTTGGGGGGTGGAGGGTGATTGCCATATGGATTCTGTTGGTGCTGTTGGTGGCTAGGCCCCGAAGGCTGAGGGTTTGGAACCCATCCTAGATTTGGCTGTTTCCAGCCGTGATTGTAGTTTTGACCATAAGGAGTCGGGACATACTGACCAGCAGCATTAACTTGGATTTCGTCCGGAATGTAGGGACATGCATCAGTGGGGTGGTCCACAAAATTACAGATTTGGCAGGCCTTGACAGGCGCGGATTGCCCTGACAAAAAATTCTGAAACATCCCTGTAAGGGAAGATAGCTAATCTGCAAGGCTGCAACTTGGACATCTTGGCCTTGATTGTTGGTTGGGTCAGATGAAGCATTCTTGGCCATGAGTTCTATTGTTGCCATAGCGGCTGATAGGGTAAGAGCAGTTAGAGATCCGCTGGCAGCAGCGTTGACTAAGGCCTTATCGTGGACTTTGAGGCCTTCACAAAAATACTGAACAAGGGCATGCTCCGTGAGGTTATGGGAAGGACAGCTAGATTGCATCTTCTGGAACCTCTCACAATACTGGGCTAGAGTCTCCTCCTTTTTCTGGATTATGGAGACAAGTTGTTTGTGCGTGGTGTTGGAAATAGAAGTCGAATAATACTTCTCGGTGAAGATCTTAGACATGTCCGCCCAAGAATGAATGGACCTTAGTGGGAGGTCATAGTACTAGTCGAGGGCATCATCTTTGAGAGACCACTAGAAGGCGCGCAACTTGGCTTGTTCGATGCCCACGTTGGCGGGTTTCATGGCCTCGCAGATAGAGTGGAGCTGTTGAAGATGACGGAGTGCGTTTTCCTTGGCAATCCCTCGAAAGGTTGGAAGGTGATGCATAACGGCTGACTTCAAGGTCCAGTCATGAAGGACAGCGGGTCAGACAATACAGCTACTTCACATGTCGGGGGTTGCATGTAAGTTATCGATGGTTTGTTGTGCTGGAGGAGGTGGTGGTGGATCCTCGTGACGTTCATTGTTATCATGGTCTTCCATTGCTGGGAAATCGAATTGGGTTGCTACTGGATTTTCGAGACTACGATGGAGATAGGCTAGATCTAGGAAAAATTGACGGTCCTGGGCGGCCAGATTGGAAGGAGATCCATCGAGGGCAGGATGGGGGATCACTCTACATTGGGTAGATGTTCCTCTGGCTTGCCTTCAAAGTTCTCTCTCCATTCTGGTCAATTCGAGGTCTAGAGGGAGTAGATCTGGAGCAGATCTCTTGGTCATACAAAAATAAAAACAAAGTTAGTACCGTTCAATCCCCGGCAACGGCGCCAAAATTTGATCGTCACTCAAATGTATTAAATATTTTCCTGATGCCTAAATGCACAAATAAATATGTACAGGGAAAGTCATGGTCGAACCACAGAGATTGAAGGAATAAAACGTTAATAAAGATGTATGACAAGGGACAAATCCAACAGAATACGGTAAAGAAACACTAATTAACGAATTAATCGACGCAGATATGGGAGCTAACAAAACAGATCAGTAAACAAATGTAAATTGCAATCATAAAAGTAACAGGCATTCGGGGGCACGAAAGTAAAAAGCAATCAAGGGCATAATAACAAAAGAGATTCGAGGGCACAAAAAGCAGTAAGACAGATATAAATTAGAGGGAAATAGATCTTAGCAAAAGGTGTTCTCGGGTTGCGTTCTAGGTCACTTAATCATGGGTATGAAAATATTCCAAACTCAAGCACAGACCTGCTATAGGAGTCATGTTTCCACGTAGACTCCCTACTCACCTTCGTAGGTAGAAGTTACCCCCCGTTTCCACATATGGGGTGGCCTTGACGTTTTGCCGTCCTCCCAAGCATGAATGCGGGGAGGCACTACTCAAGATGCCCATGAAGTGGAGGCAAGACAGATCTAGGGCGTGACATCTCAGTTTGTGAAGCTCGCATCACATAACCTATACAATCAAATACCCCTAGACGAAAGACCTCTTGCGATGTCTACACTAGGTGCCTACTTTATCTCAAGGATTCGCGTCAGTTATAACCAAGAGAATGGCAATACTCATGTAGAAATATTGACAGTTGATTAGGCCCTCAACAGTTCTAAATAAGCAAGGATTAAAATGATAAATGATTGAATATGACAAGAGAATATATTAAGCACATTTTAGGCCTCCTAACTAACCCTTGCAACCCTTGCAACACCCTTCACTAAGAGGGAGGTATTTAGCTACTCATAACAAGATACAAACAGTAGATAATAAATATCATGCAAGAAAGAGTAAAGAAAAGGATTAGAGGAAACCGGTAAATGATTTAATAAATCAAAGGAGAATGGCTTCTCCCTTTACAAAACTGGTGGCTGCTCCAAGATTCAAGAGAATAATATCCCTAGAAATTAGGGTAAAAGAAAGAGTAATGTTTTTAGTGTCTTCAGTCAGCCTCCCCTTACAAAAACCCTAAAGCTAAGCTTATATAGGCTAAAACTAGCTAGGGGATAAAAATACAGCTAAGGGAGAGAGGCTGTCAGCGCTTGGAAGGATGCCAGCATGTAGGGGGACCGCGTCCTTGGCAGAGGATATTTTGGAATCTTCTAGAAGTGTCTGACACCTTCTAGAAGCGCTTGGGATTCCTTCCTTTGGCTCTTGATCTCTGGTCTGATGTAGGGAAGTCAAGGGCATGAGACTGCTCAATGGTTCGGTTAGCGTCGCGGGCTTGATGACCTCTGCTTTTATAGACCTCGATCTTCAATTCTTCAGAAATCCTTCCAAATATGCTCATTTTTGCTCTTTTCTCCCTTTAGGCGCTGATCTGCAAAAAGATGGGGAAACAGGCAAATCAGAAGTATCTTGCCCTCGAAAAGGCCGGAAATAAGATAGAAAAATCTACAATAAAGACATGCTATCACCCATTCCGTGTGATGGGCTACGGCTAGCGCGTCATGGCTCGTTGCGTGTGTCCCGTCGAACCCATGGTGCACGATGGCCATTTTGAAGGTCGCGCCATAGTCTTGCGGGTCCACATTATGGTCTTCCTTGGATAGGGCTCACTTGACCGACAATGCCATCCTTCGTTCCATGGCTTGAGTCACGAGTCTGTTAAGGGCTCCTTGGATCACATCATCACCTCTCCCTTCGAAAGGATTCTTCCTCGAGTCCATAGCCTTCAATCCTTCATCTCCTACATGGAATAAAGTCAAGTCATTAACATTGAAGGAATGGCTAATGGACCCATACTTCGAAGGTAGGTCCAAGACATAAGCATTATCATTGATTCTTTGAAGAATCTCAAATGGCCCATCGCCCTTAGGGCTCAACTTCCCCTTCCTTTGGCAAGAAAATCTATCCTTGCGCCAATGAAGCCAAACCCATTGTCCGGGTGCAAATGTCACGAGGACCTTGCCATTATTGTGCTTCTCGGCCAACTTGGCATTGGCTTTCTCAATCTTGTCTCGGACTTGATCATGCACCTTGTGCACTGTGGCTGCCTTGGTTTCTCTATCTACACACTTGAGCACACTCAATGGCAAAGGTAAGAGGTCAAGAGGGTTTAGGGATGGGAACCCGTAGACCATTTCAAAAGGAGAAAATGAAGTAGTAGAATGCTTAGCATGATTGTATGCAAATTAAATAAAAGTAAGGTTCTCTTCTCTTTGATTCCCCTTTTTAGCAATAATGGCCCGAACCAAAGACATTAGGCTCCTATTCACCACCTCGGTTTGCCCATCCGTTTGAGGATGACACATGGTAGATAAGAGGAGCCTAATGCCTAGTTTCGCCCACAATGTGCGCTAAAAATGACTCAAAGATTTTGTGTCATGATCACTTACAATGCTCCTAAGTATGCCATGCAAACGCACTATATTTTGGAAAAACAACTGAGCAATGTAAATAACATCATGAGTTTTAGCACAAGGAATGAAATGAGCCATCTTAGAGAAACGGTCTACAACAACCAAAAATGAATCTTTGCTATTTCTAGACCTAGGCAATCCTAGCACAAAATCCATTGATGATTCGCTACGGGTAATGACATGTAAGTAGAATGATGAATCAATTTTGACTTAGCCGTTTTACATGTCAAACATCTTTCAATTACCCTAGCTATATTAATTTTCATTTTTGGCCAAAAGAAATGATTTTTCAACGCATGCAAGGTTTTGTCAATACCAAAATGGCTCCACAAACCACCATCATGCACTTCTAACATAAGTAATTTCCTAATGCTAGATTTAGGAATGCAAAGCCTATGATGTTTAAACAAGAAACCATCATGCTTTATAAAGTGCACATAAGGTCCATTTTCCCATGCCTTGTAAACATCAAGAAAATCATCATCATGCTAAAAAAGACCTACTAAATGTGCAAACCTAAAATCTTAGCATCAAACATGGACATGAGTACATACCTTCTAAAGAGGGTGACAACCACAACATTATCTTGGCACATTTTATATTTGATGGTGTATGGAAAGGATTAAATGAACTCTATCCATTTGGCGTGCCTCTTGTTGAGCTTCGCTTGTCCTTGGAGAAACTTCAAGCTCAAATGATCCATGTGGATGACAAACTAGCTTGGCAACAAGTAGTGTTCCCACACCATTAAGGCCCTTACTACAACATAGAGCTCTTGGTCATATATGGAGCATTTGAGTTGGGATCCATTTAGCTTCTCGCTAAAATAGGCAATGGGGTAGCCTCTTGTGTCAACATGGCGTCAATCCCAACTCCACACACATTACACTCAAGCTCAAAGGCCTTAGCAAAGCCGGAAGGGAAAGAATGAGACTTTGAATCAAGCGCTTCTTGAGTTCTTAGAAGTCTTCCTCTTGCCTTTCTCCCCAAACAAAGCCTACTTGCTTCTTGGTCAATTCATTGAGGGGCGCGACAATGGTTGAGAAGTTCGGGATGAACCTTCGATAAAATTTAGCTAGGCATTGGAAGGACCTAATTTTGCTTACATTTGTAGGCCTCTGCAACTCCTTAATTGCCTTCACTTTCTCCTCATCCACTTGCACACTATCTAGAGCAAATTCGCACTTGGTTAGTTTAGCAAAAAACCTATATGCTCTAAGTGTGAGGAATATGGTGTGCAAGTGATCAAGATTCTCTTCAAGTGACTTAATATAGACAAGAATATCATCAAAGTAAACCACCACAAACACGTCAATAAACTCACACAAGACATGGTTCATTAAGCACATAAAAGTGCTAGGTGCATTAGAAAGGCCAGAGGGCATTACCATATATTTCTAGAGGCCATGTTTGGTCTTGAAGGATGTCTTCTACTCGTCACCTTCTTGCATGTGAATTTGGTGGTAGTCGCTCATCAAGTCTATCTTTGAATAGATTTAGCTCCCACTCAATTCATCTAGCATGTAATCAAGACGAGGAATAGGGTGCCGATACCTCATGGTTATCTTGTTGATGGGCCGATAATCCACACACATCCTCCAAGTACCACCCTTCTTTGGCATGAGGATGACCGGCATGACGCATAGAGACATGCTCTTACAGATGTAGCCCTTGCCAAGGAGCTCATATACTTACTTTTGGAGCTCCTTGGTCTCAGCAGGGTTGCACCGATAAGCAAGTCAAGTCAATCCGATGCTCAATGCCACGAATAAGAGGAAGACGACTTTGCATCTTGATTGGAAAAAAAACATCATTAAAATCTTGTAAAAGAGAAACAAGAGGAATGGGTAGAGAAGAAGATTTAATGGTGTTGCTTTGCAAATAAAATTCCTTAAACTTCAAGACAGGGCAAACTTTATTCGCATGAAACACGAATTTTAAGTCCCTCCCTTTAGAATACACACTCATCTTCTTCAATTCTCTCTCTTTTCATTCACTCTTACTCTCACTAGCATGCTTACTTTTTTCATGATTTGTTTTTCCACTCCCGCTCACATTTTTCTCTCCTTCAATCCTCACATTTTTTACTCCACTCAATCCCTCTTTTTTTGCCAATTGGCTCATCACATGAAACTCGGTCGAAGCCTTTTCCATAGCCATTTGATCTTCATAGACTTGAGATGGGGATAAAGGAGGAATGTTGAACTTGCGGCCTTGTTGAGAAAGTTTGTAGTGATTGGTGTAGCCCTCATGGATGGCTCATCGGTCAAATTACATGGTCGGCCAAGAAGGATATGACTTGCATCCATACGTACCAAATCATAAAGTCTTTAGTCTTCATATTCCTCAAATCTTGAATGTGACCAAGACTTGCTCTTTCACCTTGACCTCGTCCTCATCATTGAACCAATGAAGGGCATACAACTTGGGATCTTTGGAAGTGGCCAAGCCTAGCTTGAGTACAAGGAGGTGGCTTACGGCATCCACCACACTCTGATTATCAACAATTAGTGAAGCCATTTTCCCTTGCACTTCGCACCTTATACGGAACAAATTCTCTCTTTATTCACTTAGTTCGGCCTCCACCTATGTTTGAGCATTTAAGCACCTCCTCACAACTAAACACAAGGCCAAAGCTACTTTTACCTCCATCTCCTCTTCAATTATGGCCTCCCTTTCTTCCTTACTCTCGGCCCCACTTGGAACCTCTTCATCCTCACTTTTGGATTTATACACACAATCATGAATCATGATCACACATCGGTTGGGGCAGTTGGCTGCAATGTGGCCCCTCCCATGGCAGTTAAAACACTCAATATTAGTTTATAATTTCCTTGGTTGGTTTAGGTTAGGTGTGTAAGGTGTTTTGGTGTAGGGTGGTTTAGCGTAGGAAGTAGATGGGCCATTTTTGGTGTATGAAGAATATGAAGGTGCTGGTTTGGAGTCCTTTGAGTAAGGCTCCTTCCATTGGTATTTCGAAGGGTTGGTGTTTGGGTTGGTGTATCGGCTTGGGTAGGTTTTGATGTATGGTTTGGGGGTGTTTATGTCTCGGCCAGGAAAATATTTGGATGATGAAGGCTTGTGCTTGGACGCCTCATGATTTTCCACTTTTAGGGAAAACTGAAGCATGTCCTCAAGCTTGTGAACTCATGAAGCAACTTTTATTGTATCTTGGCTTTCAAGCCATTCACAAACCGAGCCATTGTGGTGCCTTCATCTTCTTGGGTGTTGGTCTTGGTAATGAGTGACTCAAGCTCGTTATAGTTGTCACCCACGGACTTACCCCATTGGCGCACGCCTTGCAACTTGTTTCGCAAGTCACACCAGTAGGAGTGAGGCATGAACCGATCCCTCATCAATTGCTTCATTTCCTCCCAACTAGCCACGGGTCTTAACCCTCTCCTTGGCCTCTCCCTTGCCTTTCTTTCCTACCGACTCACGACATACTCCATGAATTCCATGGTTGCCACTTTAATTTTCTTCTCCTCCAAAAAGTGGTGGCAATCATATATTCTTTAGATGTTGCCCTCCCACTCAAGATATTCATTGGGCTCATTGCAGCTAAAGAACAAAGGAATGACTGTCTTGATGTTATTGAGGTCGTTGTCTAGCCTCGATTCATCTCTTACGGGCCTTTGGGCACGTCCGCGCCGAGCCCGGTTGTAGGCCTCAAACGCCTCATACTCCTCATCATCTCCATCACCATACTGCCTCTGTAAGTACTTATCTACAGGTGCTTTGGGAAATTGCACCCGCGGGCCCAAGTTGGCTAGAGAAGGGTATACCGCATGGTGCGCTGGATGACGCACGGGCACGTGTGGCGGATGGTGCGCATGTTATGGCTGGTGTGCATGGTGTGGCTGGTGCATATAGTGCAACTATTATGGTGTGACTGGTGCACTCTCTCATCCATTTCTTCACCGTGGCCCCGAGTGATGCGGTCCCAGGCCCATCGCATATGGCCGCCCGTGCCCCCGCCATGCCATTGCCACCACTAGGACCCATGAATCGCGCCAAAGGAAAAGAGTTACAAGGGAGGTTAACTCAGCTTCTGTATAAGTAGCTTGAGTGGGAGACGCTGATCGAAGAAGTAGTGCTGCGTGAGAAGGTCCCAAAACTAGTCACGCTAATCATGGCCTCGACGGACGCACCAGGCAATGCTGTCCGAGCCATCTCGGCCTAGTAGTTTAGATGTTAGATATCATTTGGAACAGGTTCCAACTCATTCACATGAATGGATTACAAGATGGCCCATGCCGACAACCTCGCAGACAAGAGCGCGCACCCAACACAGTGTTACTTGGTGACACGGGCCGAACCTTGTCCCAGCTATATGATTTCCTATTTTATTTTCCTAGAATTTCTATTATTATTATTATTATTATTATTTACTTTCCTTAATACGAATAAAGTAATTCCCGAATAAGACTCTTGTTAGTTCGGCCAACTAGGTTTAGGAATTTTATTATTTAAGGAGCCGCTTGGCTCCATTGCTAAACAGTTTTGAGTTGATTAATAAAAAAAAATGAGGTTTTTACCTTGTGTGTCTGTTAGTGGATTCTTGTGTGACAAGAGTGGATTCTCCTGTATTGTCTTGTTTCTCTCGAGCCCTCAATAATCAAGTTGTTGCAAGTAAAATCCTAAATTGCACTATTGTTTGAGCCACCTAGGTTGATTCTCCTAGGTGTGAGTCTAGGTCTAAGGAAGCGAGCAAGAACCTCACTTAGTTCAATTAGGTTGTCTAATCCAGGTGTATTAGCAGGTCTAAGCTCGGCTAAGGGAGCCAAGAATCATTCCGCGCAATTCCAAACCCTTGAACTAGATCCAAATGACGACATACGCATCCCTGGCTAACAGGATAGTATCATCGAGTAGCGAGGCTCAAGGCATTCATACGGTTGGGTCTATATCCCAACTATCTTTACTATTTTTATTTGTTTTCATTATTGAGATTGGTTTTTTGTTCTAATCCATTCCATTACCAATCTCCTTGCGTGCTTGTGTGTCCACAAGTCGAGCTAGGGTTTTAGCTCTTGTATGTGCAATTCAAGTGAGCCTGTGTGCATTTTTCTTGAGACGTTTGTGTACTTTAAGTTTCTGTTAAAAAAATTTTCAATTCGGTCATATACAAAAAATTTCGATTCAGTCATATACAACAAAATTCAAAGTATTGCCAATTCAAAAACAGAAGACACAAAAGTTAGCACGTAGCACAAAATTGCATGCATCATCGCACTTAGCGCACAAGTTGTGAGCTATTTGAGTCAATTTTATGTCATTGAGCTTTCCTTGACTCCTGTTACTGTCTTTTAATCCAGCCTAACAAGTGTTTAGTTGATTGTTCTTACAACTAACCTCTTGTTAAGCATCCAAGTTTATTTTGAAGCCGAGTTGTCATTGTGTATCTTCCTTGGAAGCTTTTCTTTGAAAATCTTGAGTCACTAACCATTTGCAGGCACAAGGTAGAGACGTTGAGTGATTTGGTGAGAATATTAGAGAGCTTAAATACGATAGTAAACACACGAGGGAGTGCTAGGATCAGTAGAATTTTACGTTTTACTTTTGTGGTGAATTTTAGAAAATACAGGTATGATAGACGAAGTTTCGAACTTCCGAGATACACGAGACTTGATCAACTTCCTCAAAAGACTTAATATGAAGTTCATTGATATGGACGGATGGATAGACAAGGTCTCAGATGAAAGATGAGCTAGTACCGAAGCCAATGGTGGATGAGTGTCGAGTGGTCACCGTAACTATGAAGGCGTTCCGGCCCCTCTTACGTTGAGTATGACCCGGCCTGAGGATAAATATGGGGGTCTACGTGAGGCTCTGGCTAGGTGAGATAAAGGGAAGCAGGTTGCTAACCCTTATCCCATAGCCGAACCCAAGAAGCCCGAGGCAAAACCCTAGTTATCAACCATCGCACGAAACCCTAACCTGCGCTGCGGTGTGCGCGCGCTCAGCGCCTAGTGTGCGATCCGTCAAGGAGCCTAAGCTCCTAGCTCCTTATACGCGGTTGCCTCAGGAACCCTAGGGTCCTAGAACACTTATCATCAGGCACAACCTTAGTGCACAAAGCCGGGCGGAAGAGAGCGACCGTGAGCAGCGGGAAAATGTCTTCCATACCCGTTGTTTGGTGGCGAAGAGGTTGTGTTCATTAATCATTGACAACGACATCTACACCAACTGTGCTAGTACCTTACTAATGCACAAACTAGTCCTTTCTGTCCTACCACATCTAAAACCTTATGTGCTTCAATGGATGACCGACGGCGGAGTAGTGAAAGTAACAAAGCAAGCCCTAGTCGCATTTTTCATTGGCAACTGTATAGATGAAGTCCTTTGCGATGTTGCCCCTATACAATCAAGTCATCTCTTACTTGGTAGGCCATGGCAGTAGGATAGACATGCTGACCATGAAGGCAGGAGCAATAAGTATAAAGTGATGAAAGATGGCCGCAAATTCACCCTTGTTCCTTTAACGCCAACGCAGGTTTATGATGACCAACAATGGCTAGTGAAGGCGTTTGCCGAGTTTGAAATTACTACCAATCTTGAGAGAAAAAGGGGAGATTTGAGTGTTAAAAATAAAGAGAGATAAAAACATCCCCCATGAAAAGAGTGAGCATGGGAAGAGAGAAAAAGAGAAGAACAACCTGTATGAAAAGAGTAAGCATGTGTTAAAGGGCATTCATAATACAAAAGGAGAGGAACATCCAAATAAATTGAGTGTATATGCCAAAGGGAGAGAAGTGAGACAAGCATTGTGTATACAAAAATCTAGTTTTGGCATAAGCCGCCCACTGGTTTTACTTCACTTTAGGCCTTTATGCCTAAACGCTTCTAACCCTAACCCCTTTAATGCTACCCCTCCTTCTATTTCTTCTCTTTTGTAAGAATTTCAAGACATTTTCCCTAAAGAAATGCCCGATGGCTTGCCACCGATCAGAGGAATCGAGCACCAAATTGACTTTGTGCCTGGTTCATCAATTTGTAACCGTCCGGCCTACAAAAGCAATACTGAGGAGACCAAAGAGTTGCAAAGGTAAGTAGGTGAGCTACTGAGCAGAGGTTATGTGCGTGAAAGTTTATCCCCTTATGCGGTCCTAGTCATCTTGGTGCCAAAGAAGGATGGATCTTGGTGCATGTGTATTGACTGTCGAGCTGTCAATAAAAATCACTGTAAAGTATCACCATCCCATCCCTCATTTAGATGATATGCTTCATGAATTGAGTGGTAGTAGAATATTTTCTAAGATTGATTTAATATCTGGTGATGCGATCCGGCCTCCTTTTAATGAGTCGGATCGTGTCAATAGATCTAGCTTGAGTTACAATGGAATTGATCAATCAATAGGCAAGCATTCAAATCACATTATAATCAATCATCCACCAATGGGAATCCATAATATCCAATAAACGTCATAATCCCAAAGTTCTATTCAATTGTAAACAAGAACAAGTAATTAAACATAGAAGGTAAGAGGTTTTTTACTTGCAATGAATCAAGGAGCCTCCTAAGCTTGATCCTTACAAGAAGATATTAAGGTGTTCAGAGGAAGGAGTACTCTCTAACTCAAGCAATAAACACTCATCAAAAACTAAGGAATAAAAATGAAGAAGAAAGCTATTTATACTAAGTACAAAAGGCCTTGAAAACACTCTTCTCGGAAGCCAAAAAAATATCTCTGGCGGTATACCGTTAAGAGCCTAATGGTATACCGCTAGCTTCGTTCCAATTAATTAAAAATCAGCCAATTTGTGGCGGTATGCCGCTAGTGTCTAGCGGTATGCCGCCAAGTGCACTCTTCATGGTTAGTTCTGCCACTTCGAGAGGAAAGCTCGGCAACGCGGGTGGCCTCGGGTTGGAACGAATCTCACCTACTTTTGGTGACTCTAGGCATATCTCTCGGCCTCCAAATGTGTGCTCATTCATCACCGAAATGAAGCCATGTGTGATCGCATCATCACCTTTCCCTTCGAAAGGATTCGTCCTCGAATCCATTACGTTAAATTTATGGTCCTAGCTTGGGCGCACATAACTCAACATTCCTTGCAATGAGCACATCACTAGAAATGCATCATGTTGGCTAGGAATGTAGTAAAGGAAAGGATCCTCATAAGCACCGAATTCCTTGACCAAACCTATAGGAAATTTCTACAAAGGAGAATCAAACATAGAAAAGAAGGGATCATCCATGTTAGAATACAAGATATTCTCTCTATCCTTTTTCCAACTCATTTCATTCTCCCAATTACTATCTTCAAGTTCAAACAAAAGGTTGTCAAAACCTTCAAAGATATTAAGCTCAATGTGATCACCCGATTCATTTCCAAGGTTACATCCACTCTCAATGGCACGCTTACTCTTTTCACTCCCCAATGTAACCCTCCCAAATTTAAACAACGGGTTGATAAAAATGTCAAACAGATCTAGTCCCACGTGTTTACCCGATTCACTCCCGAGTCTTTGGTGGCACTCACCCGACTCATTCCCAAGTGTTTGGTGGCTCTCACCCAACTCACTCCTAAGTGTTTGGCTACACTCATCCAACTCTTTCCCAAGTGTTTGGGTACACTCACCCTCAATTGTCTCTCTACTTATCTCACTAATAGGGTGCTCAACCATATCATTCTCAACACACTTATTAAGCACACTCTCCTTCCATATCTCTCTACTCATATTCCCGTCTGCATGGACATCGTTAAGTTTAATGAAAGTTGGAAGATCATCAACCAACTTGCCTTGCGCAAGCCACCACACTTGGAACATGGCCTTTAACTCCTCTTGTGTTGGTGCGTGGTGTTCCAAGCATGGGTTATGCTCAAAAGGAGTTGGGGAAGAAGACTTTTGGTTTCTTTGGCGGCGTTGGAATGGTTGATGGTGCCTTGGAGTAGCCCTGTGATAAGAAGGGTAAGACGGAGCACTAGTAGAGGGGTCATGGCCAAGGCTTTATCTTGAGGAACCGAGGCCATAGCTTGAGTGAGGAGAAGAAGGCTTAAGTGCTCGGCCTTGGGTTCTATCATGATTGTGTCGGACTTGCGTACTTGTGTGGAGGATGGGTCTTCTAGAATTGGGGCCATGGCCAAGGCTTTGATTGGAGTCGGAACCTAGGCCATAGCTTGAGGCATGAGGGGTTTCACGCTCTTCGTAATCTTCATACCCACTACAACCTTCGTCATCTTAATCTTGGTATTCGTCCGTACCATCAATACTATGTCCGTAGTCATCTTCGCCATAAGATTCATATGCTCAATTACCATGAAAATTGTAATCATCACACGCACACGCATAAGATGAGCGCTTATCACTATTGGAATGGTTGCTAGTAACACCATAGGAACTATAATCCTCAACACTAGATGGTTGGTAGCCATCATTTTCATTGGAATGGTTGGTATCGTCACCATAGGAGCCTTAATCATCAACACTAGATGGTTGGTAACCATCATGATCATTGGAATGGTTCCTAGCGACACCATAGAAACCATTATCTTCAACACTAGATGGTTGGTAGTCATCATCATCATTGGGGTGGTGGCTGGCCTCACCATAGGATTCATATCCATCACCACCACCGTCTTGGTAGCTACCCTCATCATCACACACTTCTTAGTTATCCCATTCACTATCACACTCTTGTAACATTATGCCTGCAAAATTAACAAGCTAGATATCCATAGGTGTTAGTGGAACAAGCACTCCCTCACGTATATCTCTCGTATTTAGCTCTCTCTCAAAATTGCTCTCACAAAAATCTCAATTCGTAAGCTTACTATTTATCAACCCTTTCATCTTAAATAACAACCACAAGACTTAACAAGAAGAGCACACAATTATGAGACTTAGCACAACAATTACAACCAAGAAAGAAGAAGGAAATTTGGTTGACATATAATGAAAAAGCTATGTTGGATGGAATTATTCTTGGACAGACTTGTAGCTTCGACACTTAAAAACAAATAGAAAAAGAAGGATAAAAAACACGAAATTAATTAGGGATATTCCTAAGGTATAGAGCTACAACTTTCATGAAGAATAGAAAGGAAAATTATGGCTGGAACACACTGTAAATAGACCAACAACAGAAGCTACACTTTTCTCGGAGGAAAACTGCGCAACTTTCTATTTTGGCCAAAATGTATAAGAATTCCACAAAATTTCCGGGCGACTCAAGAAAAAATATTTCTACACACAAGATGAAGTTTGTTGACACCAAATTTCATAATTTTCTGGGCGGGTTCAAATAATTGGACAGATATGAAGATGTTCAAGAACACCAAGAACACCAAATTCTGGAAATATGGTAATTCTCAAATTTGTTGTTCAAATGGCTTAATTTCTTCACCAAAAGTTCAAAAAACTCAAGAAAATCATAAACGACACAAGATTAGAGGTTTTCAACCATAGATTTCACTTCGATCTTGAACAATTGCCAATATTCAAAAATTTAGGAAAACTCAAGCAAATTGGCTCTACTACCACTTGATGCGATCCGACCTCATTTTAATGAGTCGAATTGTGTCAATAGATCTAGCTTGAGTTACCCAACAAAACACGATCAATTATAGACATGAAACATAAGAATCAGATATGGAATTGGAGAAAAATGCAGTGGAATATTAGTGAATGAAGATGAACGAAATTTTGGAAATTAAAGGAAGATTTGCGGATAAAAATTCAATGGAACTGATCAATCAAAAGGCAAGCATTAAAATCACACTATAATCAATCATCCACCAATAGGAATCCATAATATTCAATAAACACCATAATCCCAAAGTTCTATTCAATTGTAAACAAGAACAAGTAATTAAAGATAGAAGGTAAGAAGTTTTTTACTTGCAATGAATCAAGGAGCCTCCCATGCTTGATCCTTACAAGGAGATTTTAAGGTGTTTATAGGGAGGAGTACTCTATAACTCAAGCAATAAATACTCATCAAAAACTACGTAAGAAAAATGAAGAAGAAAGTTATTTATACTAAGTACAAAAGGCCTTGAAAACACTCTTCTCGGAAGCCAAAAAAAATCTCTGGCAGTATACCGTTAAGAAAACACTCTTCTCGGAAGCCAAAAAAAATCTCTGGCAGTATACCGTTAAGAGCCTAACGGTATACTGCTAGCTTCATTTCAATTAATTAAAAATCAGCCAATTCCTGGTGGTATGTCGCCATGTGCACTCTTCATGGTTGGTTCGACCACTTTGAGAGGAAAGCTCGGCCATGTGGGTGGCCTCGGGTTGGCATGGATCTCACCTACTTTTGGTGGCCTTTGAATGTGTGCTCATTCATCGCCGAAAGGAAGCCATGTGTCATCGCATTATTTGGTTATCACCAAATTCGCATGGAAGAAGGTGACGAGTGGAAAACGACCTTTAAAACTAAATATGATTTATATGAATGGATGGTCATGCCGTTTGGATTAATTAATGCTCCTAGCACCTTCATGAGGTTGATTAATCATGTCCTTAGGCATTTTATTGGAAAATTTATTGTAGTTTATTTTGATGATATCTTAGTCTACAACAAATCCTTAGAGGAACATGTCTTGCATCTAAAACTTTTCTTTTCTACACTTTGTGAACAAAAACTATTTGTTAAACTTGACAAATGTTCTTTTGCTTTAGAACAAGTGGGATTTCTAGGTTTTATCGTAAGTGTAGATGGCGTGAAGGTGGACGAGAAAAAGATCAAAGCCAACAAGGAGTGGCCGCCTCTGAAGAACGCAAGAGACTTGCGATCGTTCCACTACTTGGCGACCTTCTATAGGCATTTTGTCAAGGAATTTAGCACTATTGCTAACCCTTTAAATGAACTAACTAAGAAAAATTTAACTTTCAAGTGGGAGTAGCAACAAGAGGAGGCCTTTCGCACGATGAAAGAGTGTTTGTGTTCATCGCCGATGTTAGCCCTATCGGACTTTAGCAAAGCATTCGAGGTGGAATGCGACGCAAGCAGGCTCGGTATAGGTGCTGTCCTTATGCAAGAGAAGAGACCAATAGCCTTCTTTAGTGAGAAGTTGAAGGACGTTCAGCTCCGATACCCCACGTATGACAACAAGTTATACGCCCTAGTGCACGCACTTGAAGTGTGGTAGAGCTACTTGATGTCGCGCGAATTCATTATGCACACACACATTTTGAGCCTAAAATACCTCAAGGGGCAGGGTAAGTTGAGCAATCGCCATGCTACTTGGATGGAATTCATCGAATCCTTCTCATACCACATTCAGTTAAAAATGGGTAAGGAAAATATAGTGGCCGACCCGTTATCTAAGAGGTATGTGCTAATCTCTTCACTTAGTGCTAAGCTACTTAGCTTTGAACATATCATTTAACTATATACTACTGATTCTGACTTTAGAGAGGTTCATTCTACTTGTGAGTCTACATCTGAGTCTAAATATTATAAGCATGATGGTTATCCTTTCAAGCATAGACGTTTGTGTATACCACAATGCTCCTTGCGATAGTTGCTTGTACACTAGTCACATATTGGCAGGTTGATGGGCCACTTTGGTGTGAATAAGACACTGGATGTACTCAAGGAACATTTTCATTGGCCCCATATGATGCGCGATGTTGTCCGCATCGTCGCTAGATGTATAACTTGCCGCAAGGCAAAATCTAGGGTTACTAACCATGGTGGGTACATGTCGCTACCTATGCCTTCCCACCCTTGGACCGATTTTTCCATGGACTTTGTCGTTGGACTATCTAAGTCTAGGCGAGGGAAGGATAGTATCTTTGTAGTCGAGGACAAATTTTCTAAAATGGCACACTTTATCCCTTATGCTAATATTGATGATGCGACTAACATCGCAAACCTATTTTTCAAAGAAGTTGTGCGCTTACATGGTGTCCCAATAAGTATAGTTAACGACCATGCTAGAAAATTCCTTGGCCATTTTTGGAGGGTTTTGTGGAAAAAACATGGAACAAAGCTACTATTCTCAACATCTTGCCATCCACAGACCAACGGACAAACATAGGTAGTCAATCGAACACTTGGTTCTCTATTGCGCACATTAGTTCGTAAGCATGTGTCCAATTGGATTGAGTATCTTCCTTTTATTGAATTCTCTTACAATCATTTTGTGCATTCCACCACACACTATTCACCATTTGAGATTGTGTATGGCTTCAATCCTTTAACTCCCTTAGATTTGACCCCATTGCCTTTAAGTGAAATGTCTAGTATAGATGGCAGCAAGAAGGCGGAGTTGCTCAAGAAGATCCATGAACAAGCTAAGCGCAACATTGAGCGAATGAATGAGAAGCTGGTGTGCAAGAGAAAGCAAGGAAGGACACTAGTTTCCTTCAATGTTGGTGATTGGGTTTGGCTCCACATGCGGAGGGAGTGATTTCCTAGCCAAGGCCGTGGCAAAATGGCGCCGCGTGGAGATGGACCATTCCAAATCATCCCCAAGATCAATGACAATGCCTACAAATTAGATTTACCTAGTGAGTATGGTTCAGTTAGTGCTACATTGGATGTTTTTGACCTAACTTATTTTGATGTAGGTGACGACGAGGATGAAGATTCGAGGATAGATCCTTTCGAAGAGGGAGGGAATGATGTGGTCCCAGGCCCACCAAGCCCAGCGCATGGACCATCACATATGCCAGCCCGCGCCCCCACCATACCATTACCACCACTAGGACCAATGACTCTCGCCAAAGGAAAAGAGCTTCAAGGGAGGTTATCTCAGCTACTGTACAAGGAGCTTGAATGGGACATGCTGATTGAAGAAGAAGTGTTGCGCGAGAAGGTCCTAAAACTAGTCACGCTAATCATGGCCTCGATGGACACACCAGGCGATGCTATCTGAGCCATCTCGGCCCAGTAGAGCTTCGACCAGGGAGAAGGACTTGTTCCCTAATAGTTCAAATGTTAGCTATCATTTGGAACAGGTTCCAGCTCATTCGCATGAATGGATCACAAGATGGCCCATGCCAACAACCTCGCAGACAAGAGCGCACGCCCAACAATGGCGACTTGGCGACACGAGCCGAACCTTGGCCCAGCCGTACGATTTCCTATTTTATTTCCCTATACTTTCTATTACTATTATTATTTATTTTCGTTAATAAAAATAAATTAATTGCCGAATAGGACTCTTGTTAGTTCGGCCAACTAGGTTTAGGGATTTTGTTATTTTAAGGAGTCGCTTGGCTCCATTGTTAAACAGTTTTGAGTTGATTAATAAAAAAGAGTGAGGTTTTTACCTTGTGTGTTTGCGAGTGGATTCTCTTGTATTGTCTTATTTCTCTTGAGTCCGCAATACTCAAGTCGTTGCAAGTAAAACCCTAAATTGCACCATTGTTCGAGACACCTAGGTTAATTCTCCCAGGTGTGAGTCTAGGTCTAGAGAAGCTAGCAACAACCTCACTTAGTTTGATTAGGTTGGATAATCCAGGTGTATTAGCAGGTCTAAGCTAGGTTAAGGGATCCAAGTATCATTCCGCGCAATTCCAAACCCTTGAACTATATCCAAACTGCGATATACGCATCCTTGGCTAAGAGGATCGTATCACCGAGGTGGCCTAGTGATACGATCCTAGTTGCATAGGATGCATAACAAGTACTTTCTGATCTAGTTCAAAGGATTGGATTTTTGAATGCGAAATAAAATAACTCTCTTGAGTGCTTAACCCTCCTAGCAACCTGTGCTAAGCAACCTAAGCTAAACAATTGAGGTTCTTGACTCGGATCCCTAACCCCGTATTCAACTTGTGAATACCAACCTAGCATGAAACGAAACAATAGGGGTTTGAACTCTCGGACTTTTACATGCAAATAGACTTAAGCGTTCGGACTTAAGAAGCAACAAGGTTCACACATGAACAATTGAGAAAATCCTCTCTGAATTTAATTGATTGAAAATAACTTTTCTGATAATGAAAATGGTGGCTCTTTAAATAGGAGAAACGATAAATCCTTACAATAGGAAGCCTTCTCCTAATAGAAATTCTAATTAATTAATTAAAATAAATCCAAACTAATTTAATTAATTAATAAAATAGCTAATTAAAAATAGAAAACCCGAAAGTTTCCAGTTTTTGACAAAATCTGGTCCTCGTCGGCGTGATCACGTCGGGACTCGGTGTGATCACGTTGAGCAACTTGCACCATCACCTTGCGCCTCTATTTTGGGCGTCATTACGCCATGGTCATGGCGTCATAACACTGTGATAGGCGTGATCACGCCGTCCCTTGGCGTGATCATGTCATGGCTTGCTTCCGCTACGTACACGCTGTTGATACCCGAATTTTGACGCCATTTTTAATTAATTTTAGTATTTCTGTTATTTAGTTAATTTACAGTCATTTTCAGTTGATTTACTGTCGCTAGCATTTTTAGGTGTTTCGTTGCATTTTAGCATCATCGTTAGCATCGTCAGCTTTCGAAATCGCATTTTTAATTTTTCATCACGTATTTTCATTATTATTATCATTATTATTTTTAGCCTTAAAAATCACATTTTTAATTATCCGGCAGTCGTTCGCTAGTTTTTCTTCGTTTTAGGTCATCACATGAATTTTAGGACTTTTAGTTTTTAGCGCATTTTTTAGTATTTTTATTATTTTATTATTATTTTTGTTCGAGCTTTTATTGGACCCGAGTAAGTTCGCTCGGACAATAGCTTGACTTTGAAATGTTTTCCATCAACTAGTTGCTAGCTTTTTTTCCGTTCGCAACGGTCTACAGCGTTTAGTGTAATTTTCGGCGTAACATCATTATTTTTCTGTCCGAACGTTTCACGTTTTTGAACGAGAAAATACCTTCGGCTCGAAAAGTAAGAACGTTTGTTCGCAGGAACCGGCTCGAGGCCATTTAAATCAGATGAAGGGCCATTTAATCATGGCCGTTGATCTGGTCAACCAAGGAAAGTCAACCAAATTAACGGCCCTTGAATTACGTAGCATGGTGCACATGCACAGTGGGCATGGACGTGCAGCGGAGCAGACCACCGGGATTACCTGCTCCCATCGCTTCCTAGCTCGAGCCCATAGCCTCCTACCCCGTTCAGCCATCATCACGCCTCCCCTAGCCACCACACGCAGCTCCCCCGTCCTCCAACCCATGCGATTTCGGGCTATAAATACCTAGCCCCCTCCTTCGTAAAAAGGGTCCGAAAATTTTACACGAGAAAGCCACTGCCCATCTCCATTTTCCTGGCCAATCCACGCACCCTCATTCCCGTTCCTCGCCGTCGGCCGCAGGCAGCAGCGACACTGTAAGCGTTCCCTCTCTTGTTTTTCTTTTAAATTTCATTTAATGCTTTAGTCAATTAATTAATCATTAAAACTTGCTGCAATCACCTTGTTTTCAACCTAATTTTACCATGCTAACATCCGTTTAAATTATCTTTGCTTAGTTTAATTATTTCATTAATTAATGTAAATATGCATTGCTTCATTTCCTTCAAAAATCCTGCTGTTTTCGTTTCCATTTTCTTGTTGTGATTGCATGGCTGCGTTGTTGGAAGAGAGAGGCTTCTTTTGGGCAGTGGTGCCGGCGACGTGAGGTTGAAGATGATGATGATATGGGGCAAATGGCCTTCGCGCAAAAAAAATAAAAGAAAGGTGATGGGCTAGGCCCATCACCGTTAAAATCAATTTTCTTGGGCTAGGAATTCTCCCTGGCCCATTCCTCCAAATTTCCAAGCTGGGCCCAGCCCATTTATATTTTTCCGGAACTTCGGTTCGTTATTTTTTTCACGTAAAATGCTCGCATGCTTCGTATAATTATTCTTCATGATATGTGTTTATTCTTCCTATATTTTATACATGGATTGTTTAGTTCTTTTTTTTTTGTAAAATATTCGTATGCCCATTCTGGCTTCAACTTGTTTATTTAATTTTTTTTACATGAATTGCTTATCGCGATGTTTACTTTTATGTAATTTAACTTCAGTCATTTATATTCAGCAATTTAATTTCAGTCATTTAAACTTACCGCCTATATGGTCGGTTGTCATTTAATTTTCCCCAAATTATCAACTGCTTTAAATTTTCGTACTTATCAACTGCTTTAATTTTTGCAAACTGCTGGAAATTCTTCCGCAAATTATCAACTGTTTAATTTTCCGCACTTTAATTTTCCGCCCTTTAATTTTCCGCACTTTAATTTTCCGCACTTTACTTTTCCGCACTTTACTCTTCCGCACTTTAAATTTTCCGCAATTTACTTTCGGCAATTTAAATTCAGTTATTCATTTTACCGCCTACATGGTCGGTCGCATTTAAATTTTCGTAAATATTTAACTACTTTAATTTTTCGCAAGCTGCTGGAAATTCTTCCGCAAATATCAACTGTTTTATTTTCTGCAAATATCAATTGTTTTATTTTCTGCAAATATCACTTGTTAATTTTCTACAAATATCAATTATTTTATTTTCTGCAAATATCACTTGTTTATTTTCTCCAAAATATCAATTGTTTTAAATTCCGCACTTATCATACTGCTGGAAATTCTTCCGCAAATATCAACTATTCATTTTCTGCAAATCATCAAACTATTTTAATTCCCTGTAAATCGTCAACTACATTTAATTTTTCTACACTTACCAAAACAGCATTTAAATTTCGTATGCGTCAAATAAATCCTTTTTCGCATGCAATCAACTCAGCATTTAATTTTTCGTATGCGTTAAATCCATCATTTCTCGCATGCAATCATGTCATCATTTAATTTTCGTATGCGTTAAATCCATCGTTTCTCACATGCAATCATGTCATCATTTAAATCTCGTATGCGTAAAATCAGTCGTTTTTCGCATGCAATTAACTCAGCATTTAATTTTCGTATGCGTTAAATCCATCATTTCTCGCATACAATCAACTCAGCATTTAATTTTCGTATGCGTTAAATCCAGCATTTCTCGCATGAAATCAGCTCAACATTTAATTCTCGTATGCGTTAAATCCATCATTTCTCGCATACAGTCAATTGTCATTTAAATTTTCGCACTCATAAAATTGCCTATTTATTTCTCAAGCTATCGCTAACACTCTCACTTTGTAGGTTTTAAGTTCAAGCTTCGCTCGCAAGTACGCCTTTCAATTCCTATTTATTTATTCAACACTTTTCGCAAATATCAATCGTACGCATGATATATAGAACTGCTAGGATTAAAATCAACCCACATGAACAACGTGTTTAAAGAGTTGCTTAAAATGCCATGTTCATATGATTTTAAATTCTCGCTTGTATTGACTGCATGTACATGGGGACTTTCGATCCCACATCAGTTTTCCAGTTCAAAAATCTACCATTTAAATTTGTACTCTGTTAGCAATCCATGTTAGGATCGCATAGTAATTAATTTAATCATGCATGGCCCGATGATGAAATAAGAGGGCGCTCATTCAGTCTTATGGAAAATTCAGTCCCATCACGTTGCGGTCAGGAATAATCAATCAATCTCGATAAATGGTAACCCCGTCAGAAAGATTTTTTAATTATCCCTAAACGGTCACGATCATAGAAAAGACTAAAGTGACGATTCCTCTGAGGGCCCCCTTTTTCAAAACACATTTTATCAAACACCTTTTTAAACACGTCTCTCATCAACCGGTAACCATTTTCGGATGTGACTCGGGTGCCTAACACCTTCCCGAGACCATAATATGACCCCGAACCTTTGTCTGGGGTCCATACCCCTTTTTTGTGCCTTTAGTTTTTTTACTTATTATATTTCTTATGCCATGACAATTAAGGTTCCCTAAACCTAGCAACCAAATTAGGGTGGCGACTTCATTGCATGCTGCTAGGCGTCCTTTTACGTCGAGCATCTGAAGGTCTCAAATTTCGTTGCACACTCGCAAATTAAATTTTCGAGGCGCAACACACGCTTCTGTTTTTGGCGTCATCACGCCGAGAATGAGCGTCATCACGCCGAGACCCATCTGTCAAATTGTAGTTACTTCTGTTTTGGGCGTGATCACGCCGAGGCTAGGCATGATCATGTCCAGACTTGTCTTGGGCCACATCATTCCCTTCTTCTTCGAAAAGATTCGTCCTCAAAACTTTGTTCAACGCCATCTGCCCAAGAAAGCTCCACATCTGCATGCCCTGATCATCATCTATGTGTAATCGGCACATTCTCGCCGCCTTCAATGGGGCCAGTCACAAATCTTGAATGTTTGTCCCTTCTCTTGCGGACAACTTATCAACCTTACTCACGATCTCCTTATTGGAAAACTCCATCTGATCAAGCCTTACTAAACTCTTTTCTAACATCTCGGCAAGCCCGTGGCTTACCGCTCCATCTACACCTTTCTCGCCCTCCATTGACATTCCTGAAACTCACAACAAGTAAATAGAAAACGTAAAATTGCACTAAACCTAGGACTCCCTCACATTTTCTATCGTGTTTAACGCTCTATTGATCTCAAAAAATCACTCAAACTTCCTTGCAATTGTTCACACGTAAAAGCCAATGACTCGAGAATCTCAAAGGAAAGCTTCCAAAGAAGACACACAAAGACAACTAGCTTCGAAAGGAATTTACATGCTCAACAAATAAATTAGTTGCAAAGATCAATCAACTAAATACTTGCTAGGCTGGAGTAGAAAATTTATATATGTATAAGAATAAAAGAAAGCTCAAATTTTCAAGAAGACTCAAGTAAATCACAAAATTTCATTTTTGATTAAATTTGTGAAATTATGGTCTGCAACTTGTAAACTTGATCTCTCAACTCTGACCACTAAATCGGATGATTCTTTTTGCTATGAGTCTGAAATACTCTCTAGTATTTTGTATTTTATTTTTCTTTTTGATTTGAAATTTTTTTTGACTCTAAGAATGAATAACAATTAAATAAAGACTCTTTTTGGTATTTTGTGACTCTTTTGTGGACAGAAACAGGCTAATTTAATGACACACAAATCGAACAACGATTTGTTTAACAAGACACACAAAAAAAGATCTAGAACCCTAGATTCTAGATCGACTCTACACACAAATAACTAAGACAAGCACACAAGAAGATTGGTTATAGAACGGGATAGAAGAAGAACCAATCTTAACAAAGAAAACTTAAAATTAAAAGATAGATACCAAACCTTGAACGCCTTGAGCTCCGCTACCAACTGATACAATCCCAGTTGCGTAGGATGCATAACGAGTACTTTCTGATCTAGTTCGAAGGATTGGATTTTTGAATGCGGAATAAAATAACTCTCTTGAGTGCTTAACCCTTCTAGCAACCTGTGCTAAGCAACCTAAGCTAAATAATTGAGGTTCTTGACTTGGATCCCTAACCCAGTATTCAACTTGTGAATACCAACCTAGGATGAAATGAAATAATAGGGGTTTGAACTCTCGGTCTTTTACATGCAAATCGCCTAATTTAATTAATTAATAAAATAGCTAATTAAAAATAGAAAATCTGAAAGTTTCCAGTTTCTGACAAAATTTGGTCCTCGTCAACGTGATCACGTCGGGACTCGGCGTGATCACATCGAGCAGCTTGCACCATCACCTTGCGCCTCTATTTCAGGCGTTATTACACCATGGTCATGGCGTAATTACGCTGTGATGGGCGTGATCACGCCAAGGGACGGCGTGAACACGTCGTCGCTTGGTTCTGCTACGTACACGTTTCTGTTTTCGGCGTCATCACGCCGAGAATGGGAGTCATCATACCGAGACCCATCTGTCAAATTGTAGTTGCTTCTGTTTTGGGCGTGATCACGCTGAGCCTTGTCTTGGGCAGCATCATTCCTTTCTTCTTCAGAAAGATTCATCATTGAATCTTTGTTCAACGCCATCTACCCAAGAAAGCTCCACAACTCCATGCCCTGATCATCGCCTATGTGCTCATACTCTCCTCGCGCTCGCATCCTCGGTTCGATAGGTGGCCGTCGTACACCTTGAATATGTGGTGCAGTAGGATTCACATCATCTCCTCCCCCTACGAGAGGATGCGCCCTTGAATCCAGACGGAAACTTGCATCACAATACCTCAAGTTAGTATTAACTAAAGGCAAGAATATAGGATAAGGGTTACCCGAGACATCCACTCCAACGGTGGTGTCAATGCTCTTGATGATGGTTTAGCTAGAACCATCATCTCTCATAGTGATCATCTTGTTGCGTTGGGTAGGCAACCTTGGAAGGTGTAAGAACATCCTATCCCAATCAACAACCTTGAAGAACAACCTCAAGTTCTTCCGGTAACTCTCATCCTCTCGCGAGATACCCAAGCGTTCCATATGACTCACGGCTTGTCTAAGGGGTATCTTCGCCATTACTAACTCTCTGTCATTCCTCAAACTTGCATAATAACTCAATGAAATAGGGGTTAATGGCACCACAAGTATAAATCCATAAGCAAATTGGTTGAAGTAAAGATAAGCAAAAATTCGCTAGTGAACGCAAACTTACATACCAATGGATAATATATAGCTCATAGACTCAAGTTAGGACCACCATTATTAATTATAAATTTGACAACAGCATCATACAATTTTATGGTGTCCACATACTTACACGAACTAAGTCCTAGGGAAGAGAACCGTACCTCACTCTTTTGGTAATGGTTTAGCGAACTAGTCACCATGGATGTGCAAAATCCGTTCCACCCTCTTATCATCACGATAGGAGGCTTCTTATCTGCCCATAACCTCTTCTTCTTCTGTAAAGTAGGAAAGAAAATCATAGAAGAGAAACAAAAGGGGTTAGCGTTAGGAAAATCAAGGCACAATCGCCGAAAATTGGGATTTTGATGGCTTGCGCCAAAATAGAATTTTTGCGCACCAAGTGCGTTCCTCACTTGTTTTCCTATGGCATATTTGATCTCTCCTTTTGTATTTATGCCAACTAACACATGGTCTCTATTTTCATGCAGGCTGTTTTGATTCTCTCCTCTCATTCCATGCTCGCTCTTTTCATGGAAGTTGTTTTCTTTCTCATCTATTTTCCCATGCTCACTCTTTTCATGGGGTCTGTTTTGCTCTCTTTCTTTTCCCTCAACACTCAACTTTTTCTTTTCAAGTTTTTTTGAATTCTCATAATCAACATGAGACCTTGCTAACCATCTCTCATCTTACATAACTTAATTTGGCTTTAAGGGTGCAAGAGTAAACATTACTCTATCCTTCTCCAACGTATACCAATTGCTCCTTCCTTCATATTTGGCATTCCTATCATAGTGCCACGGTCGACCAACTAAAAGATGACTTGTATGCATTGGTACGACGTCAGAAAGGATCTCGTCTCTATACTTCCCAATGGAGCATGAAATTAATACTTGCTTGATTACCTTAATTTCGCTGCCTTCGTTCAACCACTGTAGCGAATACGATTTTGGGTGCTTTGCCATCGGCAAACCCAACTTGTGAACCAACAACGTGCCTACACAGTTTGTGCAACTCCCATTGTCAATTACCAATGAACACCTTCGCTCCTCAATCAAGTAACGTGTATAAAATAAGTTTTCCCGCTGCCCCTCCTCACATACTTCGCGTTTGACTTGAGCGTTAAGATTGCGCTTAATAATGAGTGTTAATCTATACTTGTTTGTGTCAATCCCTCCCGATTCACTGTCAAATTCTTCCTCCACATCCTCCGCCTCTTCACTTGTACGTTCGTCATCCGAGTCCATGTAACCATTGTCCCGAATAATCAAGACACGCTTATTAGTACACTCAGACTTCATGTGGCCTCAACCTGAACACTTAAAACACACAATATCCCTTGTATGTACCTTATTATCCGAATTAGATGAAGGGTTATTGCTCTTATTACCGTAGGTATGTGGCAAAACCTTAGGTGGAATTGGCGCAACTGGATCACTCTTTCCCCGAAACGTCTTCTCCTACGGTAGTGTCTTTGTAGAAACTGAAGTAGTATAAGGAACCTTAGTCTTCCTCTCTCACTCAATCTTGATAGCCATGTGTAACATCTCTTGCAAATCCATATAATGCGTTAGCTCCAACGCGCTAGCTATCTCCTGGTTAAGGCCATTAAGGAACCTTGCCATCGTCGCCTCTCTATCCTCAACCACTCGCGCTCTAGCTAACGCCATCTCCATCTCATTAAAATATTCACTGACGCTCTTACTCCCTTGTGTCATGGTCTGTAACCTTTGATGAAGGTCACAGGTGAAATAGCTAGGAACAAAACGTCGCTTCATTAGTGTTTTCATCTCTTCCCAACTCCGAACCAGTCTAGCCTCAAGTCTTATCCGATCACTATTGACCTGATCCCACCAATGAACCGTATAATCCTTAAATTCCACTACTGCCATCTTGACCTTCTTATCCTCGAAGTAGTTGTGATAGAGAAAAAATTACGCAATTTTTCTCTCTCACGCAAAGTAAGCATCGGGATCATACTTTCCCTCAAAAGATGGAATCTTCATCTTAATACTCTCGAGATTAGAGTCAACTCTCTCTTCAACCGTAAGCTGCTGCTCATAAGCTCACTTACGCTCCTCATACAACGGCGCGTGATGCGTTTGGCGTTAAGTCCGTGCGGCATGCATATAGGCCTCACGTCTAGGTGTAATTGGCACATTCTCGCCGCCTTCAATGGGGCCAGTCACAAACCTTCTTCCCTCTTCTCCCCCGCCAACATATCCCTTGGGTAATCCTCCAAATAAACCCTTTCCTTCTTCTCCCCTCGGTGGATCACTATCATATAAATGTTTCGCGTTTTCCGGATTGAGAACTTGGGAAAAGCTGGGAATGTTTGTCCCTTCTCTTGCGGACAACATATCAACCTTACTCGCGGTGTCCTTATTGGAAAACTGCATCTAGATCGACTCGACACACAAATAACTAACACAAGTACACAAGAAGATTGGTTATAGAACGGGATAGAAGAAGAACCAATTTTAACAAAGAAAACTGAAAATTAAAAGATAAATACCAAACCTTGAATGCCTTGAGCTCCGCTACCAACTGATATGATCCTAGTTGTGTAAGATGCATAATGAGTACTTTCTGATCTATTTCGAAGGATTGGATTTTTGAATGCGGAATAAAATAACTCTGTTGAGTGCTCAACCCTCCTAGCTACCTGTGCTAAGCAACAATTGAGGTTCTTGACTTGGATCCCGAACCCTATATTCAACTTATGAATACCAACCTAGGATGAAATGAAACAATAGGGGGTTGAGCTCTCGGTGTTTTACTTGCAAATCGACTTAAGCATTCAGACTGAAGAAGCAATAAGGTTCACACGTAAACAATTGAGAAAATCCTCTCTGAATTTAATTGAGTGAAAATAACTTTTCTGATAATGAAAGGGGTGGCTCCTTTAAGTAGGAGAAACCCTAAATCCTTATAATAGGAAACCTTCTCCTAATAGAACTTCTAATTAATTAATTAAAATAAATCCAAACTAATTTAATTAATTAATAAAATAGCTAATTAAAAATAGAAAATCCGAAAGTTTCCAGTTTTTGACGAAATTTGGTCCTCGTTGGCGTGATCACGTCGAGCAGCTTGCACCATCACCTTGCGTTATTTCGGGTGTCATTACGCCATGGTCATGGCGTCATTACGTCATGATGGGCGTGATAACGCCGTCGCTTAGTTCCGCTACATACACTATTATGTTTTCGGTATCATCACGCTAAGAATGGGCGTCATCACGCTGAGACCCATCTGTCAAATTGTAGTTGCTTCTATTTTTGGCGTGATCACGCCCAGCCTCAGCGTGATCACGTCCAGACTTGTCTTGGGCCGCATCACCTAGTGATCTCTTCAACACCTAAATGGTGGTGTTTGGACCCAAAGACTTGCGCTTGGAGATGCCTCACATCAGCTTTTTTAGGATTGAGCTCATGGAAGGCGGAGCTCTCGGCGTGCGCATGCCCTTGGGTTTTGGCGCATTTGGCCTTGGGATGTTCCCACCGTGCCTTAGTGCCCTCGACTTTTTTTTTCGCTCTGGTGGCCCTCATCCTTGGTGTCGTTGGTGACCATATCTTTATTAAGATGGACTCTCCTCATATCACACTCCGACGCCTTGGTATATGCCGTGTAGGTCAAGCTCAGGCTAGGCGTGTGCTTGGGTTGCCTTTCCTTCTCTTGGTCTAGGTGTACCTTTTGGAGCTCTTATTGAGTGGATTTCAACTCCAATGCCATAGATTTGATTTTGGCCATGTTCGTGGCTCTCTCATCGGACTCTACCTCATGGCCACCCATTACACTCTCTTGTGGCATGGCGTCATAAAATTAACCTATAAGAAAATGAACACATGCAATTTAAAAGGTTAGATAAGAAAACCCCCTCACATAAATATTTGCACTCGTGTATGTCACACCGCTCGTACAATGCCTCACAATTACTATACTCTAAATTCACTTAACTCGCTTCACTTGATGTTTTCATTGGCAATTCCTCAATCACCCACACAAGTGACTCAATGAAGAAATATTTAAAGAATAAATCAAGGAAAACTCGACTAGGAAGAAAAAAAAAATGCTAAACAAAAAGAATTTTGGAAGAACAAAATCTTTAAAGATTAGCTAGAGTAGAAAGACGAAGATATTAGGAATCAACAAAAACAAGGCTTTCAGTGAAAGGTTGGTGTTTGACTTTGGGTACCACCCTGAAATACACACAGTTAAAACTCCTTTAAAACACCTTAAACATTACCTAACTCAATGCTAAGTCATACTTGAAAGAACCTTTTATCTTTCTTTTTTTAATTTCATTTTCAAGTATATGGCAACAACAACTTGAGTTTGAAGAGTAAAAATTAGTGTAAAGATGAAGAGAATTTTGGATCAAGGTGTATGTAGTAGAGGTAGTGGGTTTTTAAGACTTTTCCTAAATGGCTAGACAAGCAAAAGCCGATTTGGGCTAGCTCATATGTGCACCTTTGGAGAAGGAAAAGGTTGGTGCATGTTCATACGATCCTAGTTGCCTAGGTTCGATTTAACTCATTTTGACCGTGTTAAAGGGTTTGGAACTCATGCGGAAAGATGGATGCTCACGAATACGAGCCTAGACCTAGCAAAGACTTACAATGCTCAACCTAGTCGATTTCAAGTGAGGTTCTTGATCGAATATTAGACATATTAGCAACCCCTGCTAATCAACCTAATGGAAACAAATAATAGGGTTCGAAACTTCGGGTTTTAGTTGTAATCAAATCGAGCTTTCGGGACTCAAGATGGAACAAGGTTCACGCTTGAACAACAGAGATACTCTCTCTAAAAAGAAAACGTCTTAATTCATCAAATCAATCAGAGGTTCTTTTACAATGAGCCAATGCGGCTCTATATATACAAATACCTAAATCCACTCGAAATAGAACTAACAAGAATCCTACTCGAGCAATTACTATAATAACTTAAACAAACTAAGTATAAATATAATAATAATGTTCTAGAAGTTTAAAACTAGCCATTATACGATTTGGTCGAGTCCTCAAGTCTCATGGCGCTTGGCGCGCACACTATATGTGATAAAGTCACCCTAGGCTATCCTTTGATACACTCATGCGAATGGCTTCAAACTTGGTCCATACGCGAGCTAACATCCTCAATTCTGAACCTCACTGCTCCAAAATGGCTTGGACAATATTGCCTAGCGCGTCCAGCGAATCTAAAAGCAACGTTACTAGCCTCGGGAGGACCTTCTCGCATAGAACGACCTCCTCGATCAGCGTCTCCCGCTCAAGCTCCTTGTATAAAAGATGAGATTGCTTCCCTTGAAGCTCCTTGCCCTTGGCTCGCATCACTGGGCCAATCGGTGGCAATGGCACGGTGTACATGTGCAATGTGGTTGGATCTGCATCATTCTCTCCCCCCTTCTTAAGGATTCATCTTTGAATCATGATCCTCACCTACATCAAGCAAAGTCAAGTTAGATACATTGAATATCGCACTAACCGAAGCATACTCACTTGGAAAATCAAGCTTGTAGACGTTGTTGTTGATCTTGGCAACGATTTGGAATGGGCCATCTCCTCTAGGCATCATCTTGCCCCGGAGTTGGCTAGGGAAATGCTCCCTCTTCAAGTGGAGCCAAACCCAATCACCTATATTAAAGAAAACAAGTGTCCTTCCTTGGTTTCTCTTATGCGCCAACTTCTTAATCATCCGCTCGATATTGCACTTGGCTTGTTCATGGATCTTCTTGACCAATACGACCTTCTTGCTGCCATCTATGCTAGAAATCTCACTTAAAGCCAAAGGGGTCAAATCCAAAGGTGTTAACGGATTAAATCCATACACAATTTCAAAGGGCAAATAATGTGTAGTAGAATGCACAGAACGGTTGTATTCAAACTCAATAAAAGGCAAATACTCAACCCAATTTGACACATTCTTACGAACCAAGGTGCGCAATAGAGAACAAAGTGTCCTATTCAACACTTCCTTATGTCTATCGGTTTGTGGATGACAAGATGTCAAAAATAGTAATTTTGTACCTAACTTCTTCCATAAAATCCTTCAAAAGTGACTAAGGAACTTCCCATCACAATCGCTAACTCCTAGATAGTGCGTTGGCCACTATATTTTCCTTACCCTATTTGTACTTGATATGGTAGGGAAACGATTCAATGAACTCTATCCATGTAGCATGGCGCTTGTTCAACTTGCCTTGCACCTTGAGATACTTCAAGCTCAAATGGTCTGTATGCACAATAAACTCGCGCGACATCAAGTAGTATTGCCAAACGTTAAGCACGCGCACTAGGGCATACAACTCCTTGTCATAGCTTGGATATCTAAGCAATGGGCCTCTTCTCTTTCTTTAGGACAACACCTATCCCAAGCCCACTTGTGTCGCACTCTACCTCAAACACCTTGTCGAAGTCCGGTAGGGCTAACACAAGCGTCGAGCACAACCTCTCCTTAAGCGTGCAAAATGCTTCCTCTTGCTGCTACTACCACCTTAAAGGCACATTGTTTTTAGTTAGTTTATTTGATGGGACAACAATGGTGCTAAAATCCTTGACAAAGCGCCTATAAAAGCTCTCCAAGCAATGGAATGAGCGCACGTCGCTCGCGCTCTTGGGAGTCAGCCACTCCTTGATCGCCTTGATCTTTTCCTCGTCCACCTTCACACCATCTACACTCACAATAAAACTAAGAAAACCAACTTGTTCCAAAGCAAAGGAACATTTTTTAGCTTAGCATATAGTTTTTGTTCACGTAGTATAGTAAAAACAAGCCTAAGGTGCGAAACATGTTCATCAATGGACTTGCTGTAAATTAAAATGTCATCAAAATAGACCACAAAAAATTTACCAATAAAGTATCTAAGAACATGATTCATCAACCTCATAAAGGTGCTAAGGGCGTTGGTCAATCCAAACGACATAACCATCCACTCATATAAACTATACTTGGTTTTAAAATCTGTTTTCCAATCATCACCTTTTTTCATGCGAATTTGGTGATACCTATTCATTAAATCAATCTTAGAAAACACTTGGCTACCAATTAACTCATCCAACATGTCATCTAATATAGGGATAGGGTGGCGCTACTTTACAATGATTTTATTGACGGCTCGACTGTTAACACACATGCGCCAAGTCCCATCCTTCTTAGGCACCAAGATCACAGGTACCGCGTAAGGAGACAAGATCTCTCTCATATAAACTCAACTAAGTAGCTCATCTACTTGCCTCTGCATCTCTTTGGTCTCCTCAGGGTTGCTCCTGTAGGCCGGTCGGTTAGGAATTATTGAACCAGACACAAAATCAATTTGGTGTTCAATTCCTTGAATTGGTGGCAAGCCATGGGGCATCTCTTTCAGGAAAACATCTTTAAATTCCAGCAAAACAGAAGAAATACCAAGAGGGTTAGGCATAAAGGCCTAAAGCAAAGCAAAATTAGGGGGCGGCTTGCGCCAAAACTTAATTTTTGCATACATAATGCTTGCCTCACTTCTCTCCCTTTGGCATAAACACTCAATTGCTTTTTTTTTCATCTCTTTTTGTTTTATAAATGCTAATTTTTGCATGCTCACTCTTTTCATGCGGGCTATTTTTCTCTCTTCCCATGCTCACTCTTTTCATGGGAGTTGTTGATGAGGATCGCACCAACACTAGCGCATCGCAGCCGCACGCACCAACCACAATAGCAAACCCTAATTCATTGCATGCGCACGCACCGGTCACAAATCCTAGTTTGTCGCATGCGCATGCACCAGTCGTGCCCTTACCGCCCATCGAACCTATGACCCGTGCGAGGGCCAAAAAACTTCAAGCTAAGTTATCTTCACTCATATAGAAGGAGTTGGAGCGAGAGGCACTCATTTAAGAGGTTGTGCTAGAGAAGAAAGCCCCAAGGCTTGTGACGCAACTCATGGCCGCGCCTAGTGCATCCAACATGGTTGTCCAAGCCATTTCAGAATAGGAAGGTGTAATGCAGGAATTTGGTGATTGATATTATTTTTCAAGATGTCCTGCATCACTGGACCAAGTTTGAACTCAAACACATAAGGGAATTATCAAGGGCTCGAGTCTAATCCTAAGCGCACATCGAGAGCGCAATCAGAATGCGATTAGGACTTCCGAGCCAACTTTCTGTCTACACATGTGAATGACATTTTTATTTATTTAAGACATAACTAAACTTATTTATTTTTAATTAGTTAAGTTGTTTCTATTATTGCACGAGTAGGATTAGCGTAACCCTAGTTAGGGTATAACTCGGTCTAGTTATTTGACTATTTAAAGAGCCGCTTGGCTTCTTTGTGAAAACTTAGGATGATTTTGATAATAATAAGACTTTTTCTTTTGAGAGAGTATCTCAATTGTTCATGCGTGTACCTTGTTCCTAATTGAGACCGAACGCTCAATTATATTGCAAGTAAAACCCAAAAGTTCATCACTTGTTCGTTTCCCATAGGTTGATATTCACATGTTGAATATAGGTCTAGTATTCGATCAAGAACCCTCACTTGAAATCGATTAGGTTGCTTAGCACAGGTTGCTAAGAGGTCTAAGTTCGTACTTGTTAAGTCTATCATTCTGTACTCAAAATCCAATCCTTGAACTAGATCAAATCATGGCAATGCGCATCCTATGTAACTAGGATCGTATCACTTGGTAGCGGAGCTTAAGGCGTTCAAAATTTTGGTAAGTTATCCTTTTACGTTTCAAGTTTTCATTGATAAGATTGGCTCTTCTTCTACTACATTCTAAAACCAATCTTCTTGCGTGCTTGTGTTAGTTACTTGTGTGTCTTGTGTCGAGCTAGGGTTTAGCTCAAGTGTGTGTGTCATTAAGCAAATCGTTGTGCGATTTATTGTGTCATTAATTTAGGTTGTTTCTATCATTTATTTTAATTGTTATTTAAGTTTTGCTCAAAGAACAAGAGTCCATATATATATATATATATATATATTAAAAAAACAAAATACAAAAAACTTCAAAGTGTTAGCTTTACAAAGCAAAACGAATCACTCAACTTGGACACTAGAATCAAAAGTTGGCTCGGAAGGAACAATCAACACTCAAAAAATGCACACCTCGCACAACACTTACGGTTTGCGAAAGATTTTGAGTCTTCTATCGAGTCTTTGAGTTTTTTTCTTGATTCCTACTACTACTTTCTACTCCAGTTGTGTATTTTTTTAGTTGATTGCTTTTGCAACTACTCAAGTATTCAACATCAAAACTTATTTTAAAGCTAGTTGTAATTGCGTGTCTTCTTGGAAGCTTTCTTTTGAACTCCTAAGTCACTAATTGTTTGCGCAGGAACAATTGCAGAGACTTGAGTGAATTTTGGTGAGTTTATTAGAGAGTTTAAACATGAGAGTACACACGTGACGGAGTGCTAGGATTAGTGAAATTTTACGTCATTTACTAGTGTTGTGAGTTTCAGGAACTACAGGATGTCAAACCATTCTTCAGATGAAGTACAAGGACTGAAGGACCAAACAATCCTCAACACTATCATGGCCCAGCTTAAGGAGATGGATGCTCGGTTGAGGGTTGTCTCAACCCACACCGAAGGTCCCGGGGGTGGAGTCACCATGACACACTTTGCCCATGACTATAACCATGCCACGGGCTCTCATGTGTCCGAAATTCCACTACAAAGGAATAACCAGCGTTTCCAATATGGGTTGATCGAGATTCAAGGAGAAGATGAGGAGGATGAGCCTCCAAGGTGTGAACGTATACCAAGGGGCGATGGAGCAAACCCTAGGCGCGAGCAGCGCGGCCCCAACATACGCAATGGAGCGCCTGAGCGACCAACACATAATGCGCGATGGGATGATGAGCACGAAGATGAGGTTTTCTCTTATGAGCAAAGAGGTAGATTTGAGGAGAGGCAGCCTAGGTTTGAGGATAGGGTTGATGTCAACATAGGAAGCATTAAGATGAAGATTCCGCCGTTTGAGGGGAAGGACGATCTGGATGCCTACTTGGTATGAGAAAGAAAGGTTCAAGAAATTTTTCTTTGCCATAATTATTCTGAGGACAAGAAAGTTAATTTAGCTTTAGTGGAGTTTAGTGGCTATGCCAGTCATTTGTGGGATCAATTGATTGCCACTAGGATGAGAGTTGGTGCCGGTCTAAATCGGACTTGGGAACAGATGAAAACCTTCATGAAGCGACGCTTTGTACCCGCCTATTTCCACCATGACCTCCACCAATGGTTGCAAACCATGACACAAGGGAGTAGAAGTGTGGGAGATTATTTTAATGAGATGGAGATAGCACTAGCTAGAGCGCAACTGGTTGAGGATAGGGAAGCCACACTGGCAAGGTTCTTGAATGGACTCAACCGAGAGATAGCCAATGCGTTAGAATTAAACCACTATAATACCTTGGAGGAAATGTTACACATGGATATTAAGATAGAGAGACAAAGGAAGTCAAGCCCCACTTACACAAGTTTGACTTCAGTTAGTATAAGGTCTGCAGTATGGAAGAAGACGCCTTAGATCAAGGACGCCAAGGGCGCGAATTTCACACCTAAGGTGTTGCCGTATAACTATGGCACCAAGGGTGAGCCGAGTTCAAATGGACCTCCCAAAGTGAACAACAATAACTCTTCTTTTAATACAACAAACCGGATTCCTACAAAGGATATAGTATGCTTCAAGTGCGCTGGAAGGGGACATAGGCAAGACGAATTCCCCAATAAGTGAGTATTGCTAATTAAGGACAATGGTGACCTAGGTTCGGATGACGACCAAGAGGTTGAGGAGGATGGTTTTAAGGAGGAAGAAGAAGAGGAGAGAGGTTCGGATGATGACATACAAGCGGTTGAGCAAGGGTATGCACTTGTGATTAGCCGCAATCTAAGCGCCCAAACCAAGGCCGAAGTGTGTGAGGAGGAACAACGGGAAAACCTTTTCCACACCCATTGTTTGGTTGCCCAAAAATTGTGCTCTATGATCATTGACAATGGGAGTTGTACCAATTGTGCAAGTACATTGTTAGGGCTGCCAACCGTGAAGTATCCGAAGCCCTACTTGTTACAATGGATGACCGACGGGAATGAGTTAAAAGTAACTAGGAAAGTCTTAATATCTTTCTCCATTGGCAAGTACGAGGATGAGATCCTTTGTGATGTCGTTCCAATGCAATCTAGCCATGATAGAAGGAGCAATCACTATAAGTTGGTGAAGGATGGAAAGAAATTCACACTTGCCCCATTGACCCTATAATACGATCATGCATGGCTTCACTTTGGTGATGAACGAGCACACATTCAAAGGCCGAGAGATATGCTCGGGGCTACTAAAAGTGGGCGAGATTTGTGCCAACCCGAGGGCACCCGCGTGGCCGAGTTCCTTCGCGAAAAGCCAAGTTTGGCATTTTTGGAAGCAGCTGGCGTGATCAAATTATCTACTAGGCGTGATCACGCTATCGTGTGCTCGGATTGGCAAAAACCTTCTATTTTGGGCGTGATCACATTATCTGCTAGGCGTGATCATGCTATCCCCTCGGTAGAAATCCAAAACTATATTTTAGACCTAATTTTGAAGCTCCTATAAATAGCTTCCTACTTCATTTTCTATAGTTAGTTTTTTATGAGTGTTTATTGCATGAGTTAGAGAGTACTCCTCCCTCTAAACACCTTGAAATCTCCTTGTAAGGATCAAGATTAGGAGGCTCCTTGATTCATTGCAAGTAAAATTCTTTTTACCTTCAATCTTTAACTACTTGTCCTTGTTGCAATTGAATAGAACTTTGGGATTATTGTGTTTAGTGAATATCCGGATTCCTATGAATGGATGATTGATTATAATTTGATATAGATGTTTGTCTATTGATCGATCATTTCCGATTGGATTATTAACTGCAAATCATCTCTTAAATTCCCAGATTTTTGTTCTTCCTTCTCTAAAATCCACTGCGTTTCTTCTCTAATCCATCTCCGATTCTTGTGTTTCTTGTTCAAAATTGATTGGGTTTTGCCGGGTAACTCAAGCTAGATCTATTGACACGATCTGACTCATTAAAATGAGGCCGGATCGCATCACCCTAACTCAAGTCTTCGAGGATCAACAACGGCTAGTTAAGTCCTATGCCAAATAAGAGATGATGATCGCATGTTTTTATTGTAGGTTTTTCCCTCTTATTTTGGCCTTTTCGAGGGCATGATACTTCTGATTTGCCCCTTTTTCCCATCTTTTTGCAGATCAATGCCTAAAGGGAGAAAAGAGCAAAAATGAGCATTTTTGGAAGGATTTCTGGAGTTTTGTAGATCGAAGCCTAGAAGAGCAGAAGTCATTGAGCCCGCGATGCTAACCAGACCAGTGAGCAGTTTTGTGCCCTTGACTTACTTGCGTCAGATCAAAGATCAAGAACCAAAGAAAGGAATCCCCAAGGACTCACAAGGAATCCCAAGCGTTTCTAGAAGGTGCCAGGCACTTCCAAAAGATTCCAGAATATCCTCTACCAAGAGCGTGTCCCGCCCTGTGTGCTAGTGCCCTCCCAAGCGCTGACACCCTCTCTGCTCTAGCTGTATTTTGTCCCTTAGCTAGTTTTTAGTCTATATAAGCTTGGCTTTAGGGTTTTTGTAAAGGGGGGGTGACCTAAGACACTAAGAATATCACTCTTTCTTTTACCCTAATTTTTAGGGATCTTATCCTCTTGATATTTGGAGCAGCCGCTAGTTTTGTAAAAGGAGGAAGCTTTTCTCCTTTGATTTATTAAATCATCTATCGGTTTCTTCTAATCTCTTTCTTTACCTTTTATTTCATGTTTATTATTACCTACTATTCATATTTTGTTATCAGTAGCTAAATCCCATCTTCTTAGTAAAGGGTGTTTCAAGGGTTGTAAGGTTCGGTTAGGAGGCCTAATGCATGCTTAATATATTCTCTTGTCGCATTCAATTGTTTATCATTTTAATCCCATGCTCATTTAGAACTGTTGAGGGCCTGATCAACTATTAATATTTCTGCATAAGTAATGTCATTCTCTTAGTTATAACTGACGTGAATCCTTGAGTTAGAGTAGACACCTAGTGGAGACATCGCGAGGTCTTTCATCTAGGGGTAAATGATTGTTTAGGTTATGTGATGCGAGCTTGACAAACTGAGATGTCATGCCCTAGATCTGTCTTGCCTCCACTTTATGGGCGTTTTGAGTAGTGCCTCCCCGTATTCGTGTCTGGGAGGACGGCGAAATGTCAAGGCCACCTCATATGTGGAAACGGGGGGTGGCTTCTATCTACGAAGGTGAGTAGGGGGCCTACGTGGAAACATGGCCCCTATTGATATGAGTTTGGTTCCGGTTTGGAGCCTTTACACGGATCTAGGCCTCTTTGGGAGGTTGGATTATCGATTAGATGGAGATTGATGGAGAGGATAACGTCGCAAGGAGATTGCGGAATAGATGCAGCGGATTTATGGTTGAAGATGAAGAGGTATTGATGAAGAACAATAAACAAACTTGCATACACGGTAAACCCTTCTAGGGATGATTCCTAGACAACCTTACGACAAGCATACAAGGATCTCTAATCCAAGAGGAGAAGAAGATGAAGGTTTTAAGAACCCTATTTAACTAACCTAAGTTAAGTGGTCTTATGATGGAAATCATATTCAAAATCAAAGACAAGTCTAAAATGAACCTATTGTTCACTATTTATACTACTAGCTTATTACATGGGGCAAACCCCTAAATACCCTTAAAACAAAATGGTCTTCATGCTTGGCCTTAAGCGTGGGCTTGAGGAGCAAATGCGCTGATGGGCCTTGGCACGTGCTGGCCATGGGACACGGGCGCACGCGAAGGTAATGTGAGGGCGCGGGTGTGCAAGGGCGTGCGATGGCAATGCGGGGCACAGGTCTGCGAGGGCAAGGCCTCGGTGTGGTCGTGTAGGGCTTCAATGGGGCCATTGCCTCCCCAAATACATCCTCGGCTCTTAGTGCCGAAAGGAGCATGGGGACTAAGTCCGGGCTCATAGTGGGGGTTCGAAGGGAGGCTTGTCGTGCTCGTATCATTCCATCCTCCTTTAGAGATATTCGTCCTGGAATCTATAGGGTCAACCCTGTGAAAGGCTAAGAGGGTCAAGACATGCTCTCGGCTAGTGGCCACAAATGGATCCCTCTTGAAGTTTCTCTCAGAAAAGATAGGCCAAGTGGGAGGTCTTTCTAGGGCACAACATGTGGGCACGGTAAGGAACATGCTTGACCGTAACGATAAGCCAATACTAGAGAAGGCCGACGATGAATCAACCCCGACAACAACCCTCATTCAGCCAAGATGGGGAATGGTGGTGATGCGGGCCAAGTGAGGACCAAGTAGTAGACGAGTAGGCGTGGGCACTACGGATGGCCAAAGGAGCGGTGGAAGGGACATGGGCCCGATGCGAGACCGAGAGACCAAGTGAATGCGCCAAGATTGGAATGAAGGGCGCGCGGTCAACATACTCAAAGCCAAGGAGGAAAGGATCCACCAAGTCATGTGTAGGCACCTTCGGTATTATGGAAAACTCACTACCAAGGGACCGCAAGGTGCGCTGCCGTGCTAGGACAAGTATGGCCTTGTCGTGGCTGTCTGAAGAGAACTCACAAGCTGACTCTATACTCCTATCGCTCCCAAACTCCAACCCATCCAAAGGAGCACTCGAAACCACCAAATTCGAAAGCCCAATAAGCTCAACCCCTGAAGTAACCAACTCCATATCAATACCGTCCGAAAGCGGCTCAAGTAATCCCTCATCCAATGGAGCCAACTCACCTAAAGTAGCACTAGAATCCACTAAGTCCGAAAGCACACTAATTTTATCCTCGATAAGTGGTGGAGCATCGGCCGAAACAACACTAAGAAGAGTCCCATACTTCTCTCGCTTTGTCTCAACCCGGGTGCCTTGATCACGTCGCTTGCTCTCTAGTCTTTCCCGATATTCTTTCACTTGAGGCGCTTGCTCATCTATGAGGGCTCTAAGTGACACCATAGCCAAGTCCAAGGGGGAAGGAATAGTAGCAACGGGTGGCGTGAAGGCACCAGTGGCCGACGGGACAAAGAGGTAGTGAGGGGATCTCCGATCCGAGATATAACTAGAGGTGCCACGGCTAGATGAGCCTTGAGGAGGTCTACGGTCATGGCGTGATGACGACACCTCGTGATGAGATAAGGCGCGGTGAGGAGGTGCACTAGAGGTATAGGTAGAGGTGCCACGACTTTGGTAAGAAGAAAGGCTTTGGCCATGGTGTGGGGAAAATGTAGCCTTGGTATAGAAGTCATAGCCGTGACTCCCATGTCGTGATGACCCATTAACCTAGTCTTCTCGCCCATAGTACTCATCCCTACTATTCATACAAGAGCCATATACATGGGATTGCCGTGAGGGCCCAAGATGATCATAATCCACCCAAGGAGGGGATGGGGCACAAGGGGCATACACATAAGATGGTCGAGAGGGCATAGGAAGACCAAAACCCAACCGAGAAGAAGATGCGGCACAATGGTGATCTTGGGTGTCCACCTCACAAGGATAAGACCCATACCGTGCCTCAAGCTCCACTAAGTAACTCTCCTCATAACACGATCCATGACCATCACTAGCAACCGGGGGGTCGGTGACACCCTCACAATAAGAACTAGTCCCATACAGCGTCTCTAGCTTACCAAAGTAGCTCACGTTATAACAAGAGGAGAAACGGTCACTAGCCACCGTGGTGCCTTCGGTGCTAGAACAACAAGATTCCTCCTCCTAAGAGGATCCAACATCCTCACAATACGAAGACATAGAAAATTACCTACAAAAAGAAACAAACACAATTGATAGCTAAAAAGGGTTAGTCCCTCCCTCACGTGTTTGCACTCGTGTTTATCACTCTAATAATCTCACAATTTTCTCTCCAAGCCCAAACCAAAACCGAAACCAACAATGACTCAAAGAATCACTAAGGCACAAGGAAAAGCAAGGACAACAAGGGATAGAAGGAAAGGTGAAGGAAAGCTGAAATAGTGATCAAAGAAGAGAACTTGATTTTCATCACTAAATTGACTTAGAGTGGATAGATGTATGTGTGAAAATAAACAAAGGAAAACACCAAGATAAGCTACTCAAGAAAAGACTCAAGGAAAAAAGGAAAGAAAATACAAAGAAAAGTCAAAATCGAAAGTTTTAACAACTAAACTTGCAAAATGAAACTCAAAAAAATGCACACCTAATTGTAAACTACTACACTTCTAATGTAATCACAAACTAGTAGTCTCTTGCTTTTGACTCAATTGCATTTTTATTTTTTTTAATTTGGAACTTGATCACTTTTTTTTTTTATCTATGTTTTAGTTCCTCTTTTTTGTTTTTTTTTTTCAATAAGTTAAGAGAGCTCACTTGTATGACATGTATTTTGAAAATAAGAAGTGAAAGACAGGTAGTTTTACACTTTGAAAAATATTCACTAGATGTGGTGAGTATGTGGCAAGTGAGGTGGTGTGTATGTGGCAAGTGAGGTGGAAAGTGTAAGGATGTAAACCTAGGGCCAGCTAAGTGTGGTGAGCAAGCTAAAATTCTTGGCTCACAATGCAAGCAAAATACTAGGCTCACAATAGGGGTGATGTGGCCGGCTAGGAGTGTAGCTAAAAGTTTTGGCACTTAGCCGGCCCTAGGTACCATACGACGCTCCAAAAATCAGCCACTAATTACCACAGATATTATGAAGTTTAAACCACACAAACACCAAGTTTCAGAATTTTTGTTTCCCACAATAATCAAACACAAAAAGCAAAACTTTTACAATGATGAACACAAAGAACACCAAGCAGACTTTCGTCTTCTGGCCATAAGGTATATCAAAAGTGGACTACAAATTCTGAAAATCACTAGACAGACTCAAAATACTCTGATCTACAACTTTGTATAAGGAAGAAAAGCGAAATTCCAAGTTGAAGGCACAGAAAACAGACTCACAAGACAGAACTATTTTTCTCGCGCGATTTCTGCACACTTTTCTTCCAAGGTCAAAACGTGTGTAAAAATCACAGAGTCAGCAGCTTGATCTTATTGAGCCCACACTCTGAAGAATCTTACTGAGGCTGACATTGGTTTCCTAGAGACCATGATGACCAAGACCTCCGAGGACGTCTTAGAGCTTCAAGGGATGATGACCCCTCTTCTATCTAGGCAGCTTGCAACTTCCCTGGAGGACTTCAGCCCTTTGGAGAGCGTGACAAAGTTAGTAAGAAATTACAAGAACTAATTAACTAAAATTGGCTTCAAGATTGAGTGTTTATCAATGATCAAAAAGCACCTTTAAAGGAAAATAAAGACATCTATTTATAGCTGAAAAATCCTTGAATTACTGACCAAGGAAATGGCGTTGAGGAGGTCATGCGGGCTGGTCATGCGCAAGGTGAAGATGAGTGGGCCTAGGTTGTGAGGGTGGAGGCGTTGGTGTGCCGCGTCGTGCGGACGTGCGTGGGCGTGGGGCGACGCTGCTTAGGAGGCCACGTGGGCTGCTGGACGACGTCACTTGGGAGGCAGCGTGGCTGCTGCTTGCTGCATGCGATAATGGGCTGGGCTTGGAAAGGAGGCTGCTGCTACTTGCTGGGCTTGGGCCGGGTGAGCAGGCCTGGGTTGCTACTGCTGCTGGGCTTGTGCGACGATGGGCTGGATCGTATCACTTTATGTCTCTCATTGTCAGCTTTTCGAAGAGCTTTCCAAGGAGCAAGAAGAAAATAAGAAACTATCAAGGGAATGCCAAAAGTTGGTGCTAGCCTGGGCGATGGCCAAGAAGGACTTAAAGGATGCTAGAGAGCAAGAGGCCGCAAGGGTGTCTAATCTTGACGCTGCTCTGACAGCAGAGAGGGCTAAGAATGTCGCACTGGAGGAAGAGAAGACGACATTGAAAGAGGAAAAAGCCGCACTAAAGAGGGAGTCGGTAGAAAGACGTAAATGGTACATTGAGACCACTGCCGGTATCATGTCTGACTGCTTTGTGCAGATTCATGGGGAGGAGGTGTACCGCGCTGATGCCCTTACTGACGCTTTTCAGGAGAGATCAGGGATCCTCACAGATGATTATTTTTGCAGGGTAATGATGGGGGGCCGCGAAGGGTAAGGGGATAGTGAGACTACCGCGCAATAGACGTTTTCGTCATCCTTTCTTGAATATCGGGCGCCGCCCATTTTTGTTTTTCACCCTTGGAGGTTTTTGTCTTTTGCAACCCTTCAAGGGTTTTTTGAACAATTATCATATATATATATTCTGCTTGCCATTTCCCTTTGTGGTTGTCCTCTTTCACGTCGTCCCCCTTTTCTTCGAGCTCCCATGATAAGATAGTGGCATCAATATTACCATGACGATGTTGATAATAAGCCTAAGTGTTGCTTGCAAGGCTATTATCATAACGCAGCAAGATAACGGAATTCTAACAGAAAATAGGATAACCGTAACATTGCAATATAATCCATAGAATCATAAATACTGATAACGGATATTATGCAAGACATCGTGACATGACTTAATCATGCGCATTTCAATGTCAAGGTAGAATAACATCGCTTAGCAGATAGCTTCAGAAATAGAACTCATAGGAGTGAATTATCATAATCAATATTACCCACGATGCGTAGCATATAACCAACGGTCGCGAGAGAAGATGTTGTGGTGTTATAGCCGTATATGTCTTCAAACCGGCGGTATCCTTCCAGAGGTATTATAGCCTCGAACACTGCTATCGTCTCCGTTGAAGAGATAACTCAATCGATAAGATGTCATCCAGGATGAATATCTTCATAACGATACCGCAATTCTCCTGTCGGTATTTCTCGAATCAAGACAATAAGATCGTTGGCCATTGATAGTACACTTGTCATAATGATAGGCCACATAATACTAACATCTGCGCGGGCATCAATCTCCTCATTGTTTCCACGATGTCCCTGCATATTCTCAATTGTTGCTTTAGAGCATCAGTAAAATACCATACAATAACAAACGTTAGTCGCCGTTGGGAGCCTTCGCGCATCCACGTCGGGGTGTCGTCAGCACCACTCATATCGCTTTCTCAACCAGCCATCTTCACCAGGCATTTCCCATCTGGTTACTCGCTGGGATATCACAATTTTTCCGTATTCCCACGATCGGCCTGGAATGTGTCTTTTTAGTGAGCCATCTGATTAGGACCGACCATCACAAGGGTAGGATTTTCACTTCCAGGCATTGATACCTCGCATCCCTAGAATCGTGCCTCGTCTTAGTGAGCCGTTTGTATTAGCTCGGTTATCACAAGGATAGGATTTTTCACTTCCAGGATAGAGTTACTATCTCTCTAGGGCGTACCTCGTCTTAGTGAGCCGTCTATATTAGCCCGGTTATCACAAGGATAGGATTTTCACTCCCAGAGATGCCGGGACGTGACTCGTCTTAGTGGGCCACCTGTGTTAGCACGGTTGCCACAAGGATAGGACTTTTCACTCCTGGGGGTGTCGGGGGCGTGCCTCGTCTTAGTGGGCCGCCTGTGTTAGCACGGTTACCACAAGGATAGGACTTTTCACTCCCAACACTAAGTTTTTAGGTATGCCAGGGCGTGCCTCATCTTAGTGAGCCGTCTGATGAGGACCGGCCGTCACAAGGATAAGACTTTTCACTCCTGGCACCCTTCATCATCTACACACAATCAGCCACAAAACACACAAGAATATTCTCTATTCAAGCGTTAACACAAGTTAGGGCTGGTGTTAGCAAAACGTGTAGAGATGTATTCTAGCATGGTATAATTTCAAACGAGCTATATTTCAAGAGTTAGGTAAGGCAGTACCGTCAAGTGTTTCCAAGTGATATGCTCTCTTTCCAATAACGCGGGTGACGCGGTATGGGCCGTCCCACTTCGGGCTGAGTTTCCCCATGCGTTGTCCAGCTGCTCGTTTGTCCCTGAGTACCAAGTCTCCTACTTTCAGCAATCGCTCCTTGACGCGCCGGTTGTGATAACGCGCCATTTTTTGCTTATAATGTAGCATTTTCAGGAGGGTTTCCTCATGTAATTCTGGTAACGCATCGAGGTTCGCTCGCAACCTCTCTTCGTTTAGCTCTTCTTTGAAGTATGCTACTCGCGGGCTCAGAGTACCGATTTCTACCGGTGTAACAGCCTCTGTGCCGAAAGCCAATACGAAAGGTGTTTCTCCAGTGCTGGTTTTAATGGTCATGCGGTATGCCCACATCACATACGGCAGCTCGTCTGCCCATTTCTTTTCTGGATCCTTCCAGGTTTTTCTTAATACTACTGAGAATGCTTCGATTGGTCACCTCCGCTTGACCATTGGTTTGCGGGTGAGCCACGGAAGAGAATCTTTGCTCGATTCAAAATTCGACGCATTGGTCTCTAAAAAATTGACTGGTGAATTGTGTCCCATTATCGCTTACTAGCACATGGGGTACACTGAACCGCATGATAACTTAGTGTTTAAATAAATGCCAATTTTTTTCTATTGTGATGTTGGCCACCGCTTCCGCTTCTGCCCATTTCGTGAAGTAGTCCACCGCCACGACCACGAATTTTAGCTGAGACCTTGCCTTTGGAAACGGGCCTAGGATATCGATCCCCCATTTCACAAAAGGACAAGGAGCCACAATTTCAGAGATTTCTGTGGCGGGTTGTCAAGGAATCTTGGAGAACTCCTGACATTTCTAACAAGTTCGTACGTAATTATGGCAATCCCTACGAATAGTAGGCCAATAAAATCCTGACCTGAAAACTTGCGCGGCCAAAGTACCGCCTGATGCATGCATGCCACATATTCCTTCATGGATTTCTCCTAAGGTATGTAGACCCTGTTGTTCCATTATACACTTGGCAGCTGGGTGAGAAAAATATCTCCTAACCAGTTCCCCGTAATAATACGTACACCGTGCCGCTTGTTTCAACACTTTTTTCCTCTCGGCATTATCTGTAGGTAATTCCTCATGTTTCAAGTATTTTATTACGGGGATTCACCAGACGTTTTCAATTTCTTCAACACAAAGCGACGCTTGCTCCTCCATGAAGGAAGGCACAGATATTTCTCGATAGTACACACCCTTAGGTATGGACGCTTTCGGGTTCACTACAAGTTTGGCAAGGTTATCAGCTTCAGCGTTATCCTCTCGAGGGATATGCTCAAAGCTAACCTACATGCCACTTTTCTTTATTTCCAACAGCTCGCGTTTCACTTTAGCAAGATATTGAACCATGATGGGCTGTCTGGCTTGAGAGTGTCCTAAGACTTGGTCTATTATCAACTTGGAATCTCCGCAGATCTTTAGTCACAAGTCTCCCATCATTCCCATATCGTGTATGGCTTTGGTGGAGAAGCTTCTTCCTATTCTAAGTTCAGCTAGTAATGCCTCATACTCCGCCGCGTTATTGGATAACGGCTGCAGGATTTTGATGGTGTATCGTATATGTATGTCGTGCGGCCCGATTACGAAGATTTCGGCTCCGGCTAGTTCTTGATTCTTGGCTCCATCCACATGGATGACCCACAAGTCAGTGTAGGTTTCAGGGAACGGGAAATCCAAGTCATCTTTTTCTTCTTTAGGTAGATCCGTCAATGGATCCTGCGTAAAGGTGCACTCAGCTATGAAGTCTGCTAGGACTTGAGCTTTTATAGATGGTCGGGTTTTATACTGCAACCTATATTGCTCAAGTTCGATGGCCTAAATCAGCATTCTTTCTAAGACTCAGGTTTCTAAAATATCCTTTTCAAAGGTTGGTCTGTAAGTACGATGACGGGGTGGGCCTAAAAATATCTATCCATTTTCCGTGTGGCCTGTATTAACGCAAAGGTTATTTTCTCAATGCGTGTGTATCGCAGCTCGGCATCTTTCAAAACATGACTCACGAAGTATACAGGGTGGTGTGTGTGGTTGTCATCTCATACAAGGACATCACGAACCACTTCATCGGCAACCCTAAGGTATAAGTACAGGGTGTCGCCCGGTTCTGGTCTTGTTAACACGAGGTCAGACGATAAATAGGCTTTTAGGCCCGTAAATGCCTCTTCACATTCTGCTGTCTACCCAAAAGGGGCTTTTTTATGTATGACCTTAAAAAAGGGCAGGCATCTCTCACCTTGCTTAGGAATAAATCGTCCTAGAGTGATAACGCGCCCTGTTAGTTTTTGTACCTCCTTGACGGTTCGAGGAGATATCATATCCTGGATAACTTTGATTTTTGAGGGGTTGGGCTGGATACCCTTCTGACTGACCACGTAGCCCAAAAATTTACCCGTTTGGAACGAGAACATGCATTTACGGGGGTTCAGTTTCATTTTGTATTCTCTCATCACATCAAAAACTTCTTTCAAGTCGACCAAGTGGTCCTTGAAGCTTCGGCTTTTGACTAGTATATCATCAATGTAGGCTTCCACGTTCTTTCCAATTTGCTTTTCAAATACTTTATTCGCCATGCGCTGGAACGTTGCCCCAGTATTTTTCAGCCCAAACGGCATCGTCGTGTAGTAGTAAGTGGCCTTCGGAGTGATGAAGGCTGTCTTTTCTTCATCTTCAGCAGCCATAGGGATTTGATGATACCCGGAGTTGGCATCTAATGAGCTTAGATAGGCGTACCCGGCAGTCTGATCGACTAGCTGGTCAATTCGAGGGAGCAGGTAGCAATCCTTGGGACAAGCATCATTCAGGTTAGTGAAGTCAATGCACATACGCCAGTCTCCGTTGGCCTTTGGAATGAGAACTGGGTTAGCTAACTAGGTTGGATATTGGACCTCTCGGATGAAAACTGCGTCTAAGAGCTTTGATACCTCCTTATCAATGGCTAAAGTTTTCTCCATAGAAAATGCTCGTCATTTCTGTTGGATTGGTTTGACGCAGGGATCAATATTAAGTCGATGTTCCGCTACCTCTCGCGAGATACCAGGCATATCCGCAAGCTTCCACGCGAACTCTCCTTTACATTTATTCAATAGTCGAGCTAGTTGGAGGTTTTCTTCTGGGCTTAGCTTCTCGCTAACCAGGAAATTTGCTTCGTTGATCCCGTTAGCTGGTACGAGTACCATTTTGCCCACAGGCTGAGTGCGCTTCTCATCATTCGGCCCATATGGATCTACCGTGACACACGTATCTATCACAACTCTTTTGAGTCATGAGTAGGTAACACTCAGCCGCCAATTTCTGATCGCCTTTGATTGAGACCACTCCATCCCAAGAGGGATATTTCATCCTCAAATGCTTTTGAGATATCGCTGCTCCAAAATGGTTGAGGAACGGTCACCCAAGTATGGCGTTATAGGGCAAGGTTAGGTCTACGACCAAAAATAACAACTCCTCTGACCGCTTGGACGTGTCTTCTCTAAAGTATACTGGCAGCATCGTGACTCCAGTCACCAGGATTGGAACTCCATCTACCCCAATTATTAGCTTCTTGTAGGGTGTAAGCTCGCTGTCGGGACACTTCATGAGGTTGTAAGCCTCTAATGAAAATAGATTTACCGCGCTTCTGTTGTCAACAAGAGTTCTTCTAACTCCATGCTTACCGATAACGGGTGTAACTACTAACGCATCGTTATGCGGGAACATAATACCTTTCTCATCCTCTTCGGAGAAGGATAACACCATTCGATCTAAGGCGCTTATCACTTCACTTTTCACTAACACACCCTCTCGCTTCCACTTGTCTCTTAATGTGGGCGTTAACTGTACAGGCTCGTCAAGGTACAGCGTGCCTCCCGCGATAATATTGATGATGGGAACATCAACTTCATCAATCGTAAGCGTTTCTCTACCTCTCTCAGCAGGAGTAGTATTATTTCCTGGAGCGCGAGGAGGTGCCTGTCGGTTATCTGACATCCTATTTGTCGGGTTGTTCCTGACGTCTTCTCTTGCCTTAATGGCAAATTCCCCGAGGTAACCTTCTTCTACTAAGCGCTCTATCGCTAGCTTTAATTCTCTGCACACATCTATAGAGTGTCCCTTGACTTTATGAAATTTGCAGAAAGCATTTTTCCTTCCTCCCATGAATACTCCTGGCTTTACAGGGGCTGGATAACAGATAGGTAGGTTCCGTTGTTCCACAATCGCTAAGATTTATGCTCTTGGCAATATGAGGGAAGGAAGGTTTGGGTCATAAATTCGGCCCTTGGGGGGATCTACCTGCCGCCGAGTGGGGGAGTTACCGGGTCTTCCTCTTGAGAAGTTACCTCTTCATCGATTGGAGGTCTTAGGGACGTGATCTTTTTGTTGGGCATAATCGTCAATAAAACGATCGTCAGAGGTCGTATTGATAGGAATGTTGGGAACCGGAGGTGCATTTTGTGGCATGTTTCGGGTTTTGTCCCTATTTTCTTCCTCTTCCATCCTTGCGTAATTATGGGCTTTCAATCTCAATGCGTCCAAAGTCATTGGGGGGTCCACCATTAACGTGTCTCGCAGTTTCTCATAACGACAGTTTCGCTTCAAGGCTTCCACAGTGATAACCATTAAGGCAATCCTAAGGGCATTTCTGTAATTATGATCCCTGCCGACGATGGAGTCCCACAAGCCTTATCAGACATCCAAGCTATCGCTACCAGACCTTGAAGCGTTTACTGGGATGGTCGACTTCAGCGGGGGGGGGGGAGGTCTCACGCGTCTCTTAACGCACGGCATCATCCCATCCCAGGGACCCATAGAGCTATCGCCCCCGACATGATCGAAGGTATCGCCCCCGATACCTTCCCCGGAGACATGCACCATGACACTACCTCGGGTATCGCTGATGACGTCATCCTCAGGTATCGCCCATGACGTCATCCGGAGCGTCATCTCACCTAGCTACCGCTCTTAAGCCCTGCTATCGCCACCAGTGGCCTATAAATACCCCTTAATTCAAACCTCAAGTAAGCCAGAATTCACTGACTAGAACCGCTGCTATTTTTGAACCACTTACTGACTTAAGCATCAGAGTGTCTACGCCGGAGCCACCCCTCCGGCGCCTTACAGGTGGATTCGACGGCAACTACAGCAACTCCGACCAATGGAAGTCAACCCCCCGATCACATAAGAGATAAAATCTTAACAAATTGGTGCTTTCATTGAGAGCCTTGGTGTATTAAGTGAGCATCCTTAATAGCCAAGCTCTGTTCTACCTAGAGATCGGAACAATCATGACTTCTGAGTCAGAGCGGACGCGACCTCCCTCTTCTAATATTCCCTTCTCGATTCGTAGACAGTTATTCCCTTTTGCTACTGCTGAACTTTCTGGGATAGTGCAACAAATCATTTCAGAATCCCTAAACCCTTTGATCAGGTCTACAGGGGAAGTTCTTTCCTCGCAGGCGACCGTGTCGTTGTCCCAAATGGCGGGATCCAGCTTCTCTACTCCTACTTCAAGGGGATTTGTGTTAAATAGTACAGAACACCCTTTTGCGAGTGAAATAGCGGCCCTTCGTTCTCGGTTGGACTATTTGACTGAAATGGCTGCTAGAATGAAACCCGGAATCTCTGGATCGAGTGTACCTCCCCGTGTCATGTTCACGCCGTCTATTGTCACCGAGTGGCCCTTGTCACCGTCATTACAGGGAAATCTCCGGTCAACTTTATCCGTAGCTGATCCCCCGATTAATTTTGTGCAGCTCACTCAAGGACGAGTGGAACCTTATGTGCCGCAAGTGCCTCTAGGTCCCATCCCTCTGGAGGATCGGCACCTGGAAGAGGTCAGAAACCGTTGGGACGGTCGAAGGGAAGGAGCAAATAGGGATTTGTCCCCTGAACGCAGCGAAAGATCCAGCAGTAGGAGATATCGAACTCGCTCACCTAGAAGCCATAGTCGGTCTCCTAGGCGACATCCCACGCCAGATCCACAGAATCGGAGGCGTACTTCGGAAATGTCTCCCCCACGCCAGGAGCGTGAAATTCTTGATAACACATCAGGTCATCCATTTAGCCGTCGTATAAGACGCCATAAGGTCAGTCGGCATGTGAAGCTTCCCACCGAGACTTATGACGGCACCAGAGATCCCATTTCTCACATCAATAAGGTGAAGGATTTCGTGCAGTTTCAGACGCACAGTGATGCGGCGTTATGCCAAATATTTGTTATGACATTATCAGGAGTCGCGCGCCTCTGGTTTGAGGGCCTTCCCGGCAGATCTATTAGTAATTTCGCACAGTTGGAATCCAAGTTCCAGAGCCGTTTCAGTACAGCAATTCCAATTAGGAAATCTGCCGCTACGTTATTCGACCTGCGTTGAAGACCTCAGGAAACTCTGAAGGAATTTCTTAGTCGATTTGATCTGGAAATGTCACTAACGCTAGACGTTACCATTGATTTTGCTATAGAGGCCTTGAAGAGGAACTGTCGTTATAGTAAATTGAGAGATGCACTAATGGTGGACCCTCCAGCGACTCTGGACGCTTTAAGAATTAAAGCCCATAACTACGCAAAAATGGAAGAAGAGGAAAACAGAGATAGAACCTATGGCATGCCACCTGAGGCACCTCTGATTCCAAACGCTCCTGCGAATACCATTCTTGAAGACCGCCTCACCGACGAGTATGCTCGGTGGAAAGATCATATTCCCAAAACCTCTAGTGGGCAGAAAGGTAACACTTCAAAGGGAAAGCCTGGCAGTTCCTCATCTCAGCGCCAAGGAGATTCCTCTAAAAGCCGGGCATACGATCCTGATTTCCCTTCCCTTAATCTACCAAGGGCAGAGATTTTGGCGATAGTGGAACAGCGAAACCTTCCCATCCGGTACCCTGCGCCCATCAAGCCCGGAGTACTCCTGGGGAGAAGAGAAAATGCTTATTATAAGTTCCACAAAGCCAGGGGGCATTCTACAGAAGTATGCAGGGACTTAAAATCAGCAATAGAATGTTTGGTGGAGGAAGGTTACTTGGGAGAATTCGCAACCAAAGTAAGAGAAGACACCAGAAATAATTCCACGAAAAGGGTCGCAGATGACCAACAAGTATCCCCTCGCATCCCACAAAAGGATAATGCTCTCAGAGGAAGAGGTGAGGAAACGTTCGCAGTAGATGACGAGGGCTTCCCTATGATTAACATCATAGCGGGAGGGACTCCTTACATGGATGAACCAGAACTACCGACGACGACGTTAGGAGAAAAACGCAAGCGAGATGGCGTGACAAAGAAAGGTGAAACGATAAGCATTCTAGATCGCATGGTGTTAGCCTTCTCCGAAGAGGACGAGAAAGGCGTTGTCTATCCGCATAATGATGCGTTGGTGGTTACACCCATCATTGCCAGTCACGGAGTCAGAAGAACTCTCATAGATAACGGGAGTGCAGTAAACCTCTTCTCGCTGGAAGCGTACAATCTCATGAAACGGCCCAACAACGAATTGATACCTTGCAAGAAACCCATAATTGGGGTGGACGGGGTCCCAATCCCTGTCACAGGGGTAACTACTCTGCCAGTCTACTTCAGGGAAGACACCTCCAAGCGATCGGAGGGCTTGCTATTCCTTGTTGTGGATCTAAACTTGCCCTACAATGTTATACTCGGACAACCTTTCCTCAACCGCTTTGGAGCGGTAATATCTCAGAAGCATTTGAAGATGAAATACCCCTCCTAGGATGGAGTGGTAGCGATAAAGGGCAACCAAAAATTGGCGGCCGAATGTTACCTACTCATGACTCAAAAGAGTTGTGATAGGTATGTATGTATAACAGCGGACCCATATGAACAAGGCGATGAGAAGCGCGCCCAACCCCTTGACAAAATGGTACCTGTACCGGTAATCGTCATAGAAAAAGCAGATTTCCTTGTCAGCGAAAGGCTCAGTTCAGAAGAAAACCTTCAGTTGGCACGATTATTGAACAAGTGTTGAGGAGAATTTGCATGGAAACCCGCAGACATGCCGGGTATATCGCGAGAAATAGCCGAGCATCGACTCAACGTTGACCCTGGCGCTAAGCCGATCCAGCAAAAGTGGCGCGCGTTCTCTAAGGAAAAAGCCTTAGCTGTTGATAAAGAAGTAGCAAAGCTCCTTGACGTCGGTTTCATCCGCGAAGTTCAGTACCCCACCTGGTTAGCCAACCCAGTCCTCGTCCCTAAGTCCAATGGAGACTGGCGGATGTGTATCGACTTCACCAATTTGAACGATGCCTGCCCCAAGGGCTGCTACCCGCTTCCTCGCATTGACCAATTAGTCGATCAGACTGCCGGGTACGCCTATTTGAGTTCACTTGACGCCAACTCCGGGTATCACCAAATTCCCATGGCTATTGAAGATGAAGAGAAGACTGCCTTCATCACTCCTATGGCCACTTACTGTTATACGGCGATGCCATTTGGGTTAAAGAACGCAGGGGCGACATTCCAACGTATGGCAAACAAGATATTCGAAGAACAGATAGGAAGAAATATGGAAGCCTACGTTGACGATATACTGGTAAAAAGTGCTAGTTTTCAGGATCACTTGAGGGATCTAAAGGAAGTCTTTGACGTGATGAAATGGCACCGTATGAAGCTAAACCCACGGAAATGTATGTTTGCATTTCAGACTGGAAAATTCCTGGGCTACGTGGTCAGCCAAAAAGGAATCCAGCCTAATCCGTCAAAGATTAAAGCCATACAAGACATGATATCTCCAAGAACCGTTAAGGAAGTACAAAGGCTAACAGGGCGCGTTATCGCCTTAGGGCGCTTTATTTCCAAACAAGGCGAAAAGTGTCTTCCTTTTTTCAAAGTCATACGCAAGAAAGCATCCTTTGGGTGGACCTCGGAATGTGAAGAGGCATTTGTTAGCCTAAAAGATTACCTATCGTCCGATCTGCTGCTGACCAGGCCAGAACTAGGCGATACTTTGTACCTATATCTCGGCGCTGCTGACGAAGTGGTCAGCGCCGTCCTCGTTCGCGACGATAGCCACACACACCGCCCCGTGTATTTCGTGAGTCACGTTTTGAAGGATGCAAAGTTGTGATACGCCCGAATTGAGAAAATAGCGTACGCGCTAGTACAGGCCACTCGAAAAATGGACAAATACTTCCAGTCTTTTTCCGTTATCGTGCTTACAGATCAACTGCTGAAAAGGATATTTTGAAAGCCTGAATCCTCGGGAAGAATGCTAATCTGGGCTCTTGAACTCGAACAATACAGGCTAAGGTATCAGTCTCGGCCATCTGTAAAGGCCCAAATCTTGGCAGATTTTATAGCGGAATGCACCTTTACGGAAGATCCGTTAACAGACGTACCCGAAGAGGAATGGCGTGATTTGGATCTCCCATTCCCATAAACTTATACGGACCTCTGGATCATTCATGTAGACGGGGCTAAAAATCAAGAATCGGCTGGAGTAAGAATCTTTATAAATGGGCCGAACGATATGCGAATACAATACGCTATTCGAATCCTGCAGCCATTATCCAATAATGCGGCAGAATATGAGGCGTTACTGGCCGGACTCCGGATAGCGAGAAGCCTTTCATCTAAAGGTAGGCACAATACCTGCAGAATAGGAGACCTGCGTCTGAAAATTTGCGGTGATTCCAAACTAGTGATCGACCAGGTCTTGGGGCGCTCTCAAGCTCGGGAGCCCATCATGGTCTAGTATCTCACTAAAGTGATGCGGGAGCTATTAGAAATAAAGAAAGAAGGCATACAAGTTAGTTTTGAGCACATTCCCCGAGAGGTCAACGCCGAAGCTGACAACCTTGCCAAGCTGGCTGCAAACCCAGAAGCATCCATACCCAAGGGTGTTTATTACCGAGAATTACCTATACCCTCCTTCATGGAAGAGCAAACATCTCTGTGTGTGGAAGAACTCGAGAACGACTGGCGAGTCCCCATAATCAAATACTTAAAACACGAAGAACTGCCTGAGAATATCACTGAAAAGAAAAAAGTGCTGAGACAGGCAGCTCGCTGTACATATTATGACGGGGACCTAGTCTGAAGATGCTTTTCGCACCCAGCGGCCAAATGCATAACGGAACAAGAGGGTCTTCACACGTTACGCGAAATTCATGAAGGGATATGCGGTATGCATGTATCGGGCGGCACCCTGGCTGCATAAGTCTTCAGATCTGGATTCTACTGGCCCACCATCAGGAAAGATTGCCACAACTATGTGCGAACTTGCCTGAAATTTCAGGAGTTCTCTAAAATTCCTCGACGTCCTGCCACTGAAATATCCGAGATCATCGCTCCTTGTCCTTTTGCTAAATGGGGGATCGATATCCTGGGCCCGTTTCCAAAGGCAAGGTACCAACTAAAATTTGTAATAGTGGCAGTGGACTACTTTACGAAGTGGGCGGAGGCTGAAGCGGTCGCCAACATCACGGCGGAAAAAACTTGGCGTTTCTTCAAGCACCAAGTTATCATACGGTTTGGCGTACCTCGTATCCTAATCAGCGATAACGGGACACAGTTCACCAGCCAATTCTTGAAAGACCAATGGTCGGAATTCGGGATAGAGCAACAATTCTCTTCCGTGGCTCACCCCCAAACCAATGGACAGGAAGAAGTGACTAATCGGAGCATCCTCAGTGGCATTAAGAAAAATCTGGAGGGTTCTAAAAAGAAATGGGCTGACGAGCTGCCATACGTGATGTGGGCGTACCGCATGACCGTTAAAACTAGTAAGAGAGAAACACCTTTCGCATTGGCCTTCGGTACCGAAGCTGTTACTCCGGTAGAAATGGAGACCATGAGCCTGCGAGTGGCCCACTTCCAAGAGGAGCTGAATGAGGAAAGGTTACAAGCTAACCTTGACGCGTTACCGGAGGTCCGAGTAGAAACCCTCTTGAAAACACAACACTACAAACGAAAGATGGCCCGTTACCATAACAGGCGAGTCAAAGAACGGTTGCTAAAGGCAGGCGACCTGGTACTCAGAGACAAGCGAGCGGCCGGTCAACGTATGGGGAAACTCAGTTTAAACTGGGATGGGCCCTACCGCGTTACGTGAGTTATCGAAAAAGGAGCCTATCATTTGGAGACACTCGATGGTACTCCCCTATCTAACTCCTGGAATATTGTTCGTTTGAAATTATATTATCCTAGACCTTGAACTGTCTGCACCTTTGACTAATGCCAACCCTAACCTTAGCTAACGCTCCCTGAGAGAGCTTCCTTGGGTGTTTGTGGTTGCTTTTTGTGCAGATAGAAAAGGGGGCACCTGGGAGTGAAAAGTTGTATCCTTGTGAATGCCGGTCCTGATCAGATGGCTCACTAAGTGAGGGCACGACCTAGGATGCCTTGAACTAGCGTAGGGATTGAAAGATCCCTAGCGCCCTCCGGGAATGAAAAGTCCGATCCTTGTGAATACCGGTCCTAATCAGATGGCTCACTAAGTGAGGGCACTACCCGGAATCCTTGGGAGTGAAAAGTCCTTATCTTGTAATGACTGTTCTCGTGGAGACGGCCCATCAAGACAAGGCACGCCCTAAGGATATAGTAACTCCGTTCTAGAAGTGAGAAGTCCTATCTTAGTAACCGGACTAGCGTAGTCGGTTCATCAAGTAAGGGCATAATTCTAGACGCGAGGACAAGGCCTGAAAGTGAAAAGTCCTATCCTTGTGATAGCCAGTCCCAATCCGACGGCTCACTAAGTGAGGGCACTTTCCAGGCCGATCGTGGAAAAATGGAAGCGCAAAGAATCGCGAAATTCCAGCTAGTAACTAGATGCGTAATCCCTAGCGAAGTAGAGCTGATGGAAAAAGCGATTCACGCGACTTCCATAACTAAACGCCCTATGACGGCAGCGAAAAAGCTCCTACGGGTAATCACTATCTCTCGTAACCCGTTATGCTACTAATGGTTTACAATTGAGAATGTGCAGAATAATTTTCGAGTGGCGGAAAGATTGACGACTGCACAAAGTGACGAAACTATGAGGCTCGCCGGGAAAGCTAACCCGATACCGACCTCAGCGATATCTGTTGCTGAAACGCTACGAGTCTGCTCGAGAAATTAAACATATTATGTCGCCAGGATGATAGCGACACCCTGGGAATTTCAGAAAGTGAAATAAAGAAAGGGAAAAGACAGTAGCAAAGATATAAACTGTTCAAATGCATAAAGGTGCCTTAGAAAAGTCACAAGTTCCAAAGACCAAAACAATAATGCCGCGGAGGCAAAAAACAAAAGGCCCAAGGGCTGCAAAAGAGGCGGCAAAGCTCGGGAATGTGTCAACCCTCAAGGTTCCTCCATCTCCAACCCTCCGCCTTAGCCCGACGATAGCCTGCTTCATTAAGATCGACAGACTTCTGTTTGAAGGCCTTTGTGACCTTGTCACCTTCATACGCATCTGCTCCATGGACCTCTTCAAAGCATTCGACTAAAATAGTGGTCGTCCACTCAACGTGCCACAGACTCTTGTCGGTTGATTCCTCTATCATAGCGGCTCTCTCTTCCTCCCAGGCCATTTTCTCCCTTGGCAAGGATGATTTCTCTCCTTCCAGCACGACATTCTTTGCGTCAAAGGTAGACACTTGTCTTGACAGCTCCTGCTGAGCCAGTAACAATCGATTGCGTTCCTCCAGCAGCTTATTCTTCTCATTTCGCTCTTGAGAAAGTTCAGAAAGGGATACAGCAAGAGAAGCAGCCTGACGCTGAACATGCTCTGTCCAGTACTGAAATTTCACAAAGTTGGAAAAGATTCCAGTGCGCAGCGAATTCACCTTATCATCATCTATTTGCGAGAGGAAAGCTTCCCGCTCAGTAGGGGTCGACAGTATTTGGGCTGCCAGGAAAGCCGAAACCTCAACAGAACCATCGCCCCCGAGAGCCGTTAAGCCCGTATTGCGAAAATCATATAAACCCACTTGGTGAGTCACAGTACCAGGCACACTCAAGGAACTTAGGTCCGCAGTATAGTTAAAGGTGGAGGCCCCCTCACCGCAGCGTTGCGATAAAGGAACGCTTGAGGGGACAAAGGCCAGAGGGACAGGAGGATGGGCTTGAGAAGAAGAACCTCCTTGAACGGCATAGGAACCGTGAGGGTGATAGCCCGAAAAGTCCTGAAAACCTTCTTGATAGCCCGAGTTAAGGCCATATGCATGAACAGCCCCACCGAAGGAATTGGGTGAAGACCCGAAAGTCTCAGTCGTACCCATGTTCGCCAAAAACCCAGAAGGGTGAGTCGGGGGAGCATCCATAGAAACAAAGGTGTTGTCTGGTCCGACTCCCGTCTCGGCAACAGTAGAAGATAAGCTTCCACCCTCACCCTCCTGCCGAGATCTATTCTTAGAACCGCCCAGCACATGACTCATGTCCATTTCGCCTGTGGGAGAGGTGGAGGTAGAACCAGTAACGGTCTCCTGCTAAGAACCCAGTACGGAACGCAAATAAGAGAAATGGCAATAAACACCGATAAACAGCATATCGTAACAAGGAAGCACACTCACAGCGGCAGTCTTGAGAGGAGGTGCTTACGAAGAACCTGCCGCGTCCGGAGAAGGAGTAAGAGCGGCAACGCTTCTTGTTCTTTTTTTCTTTTTTCCTTTGGCAAGGACCTTAGAAGAAGACGGTTGGGCAGGAGCAGTAGCAACGGTCACGATAGGGATACCTGAAGGAATGTCGGTATTCCCCTCATCGGCTGAGGAAGAAGAAACTTGTGCAAGGCTCACGGAAATGGCAGGAAGCATAGTGGAGTTATCGGCAGCTTCCGTAGAGATGGCCTTCTCTTTTTCTTCTCTGTCCTGGGCCCTTTTCAGTCGCCTTCTAACATTTTCAGGCTTGTAGTCAAGATCCGTCGCTGCATGATGACAAAACAACGTTAGCATCAGTATCAGTGATAGTAAAGAAGGAAGCGACTCGACACTCATGTCTAACGCAGGCCTTCATATCGACTCTGCACGCCACATGGCGGATATGAACGTTGATTTCCAGTTGAAGAAGTTTGTCTAACCAGCCTTGTTCGCGTTGAGGAAGAGTCTCCGGTCGACCCCAGACGTTGTCCTTGACGTCTTGGTTAAACCCAGACCGCCACCAGGAACCGGGGTCTTTAGGAAGATCTATCACAAAGAACTCTTTCTTCCAAGCATCGACAGAGGACTCAATCTGGAGAAGTTTCCAAGTGAAGGACTTGAGTGAGTCATCGTCAAAACGGGGTGATATCGTTATCACTCCCCGACACTTCATCAGCTTAAAAACTGATTTAAGCAGTAAAAGAGAAGGGGAAGTGATCCCCTTGTATTTGCAAAGTTCTAAGAAGGCATAAACGCAGCAATATGCATTCAGGGCTAATTGAACAGGGTTCAAATCGCAGGCAATGAGCAACTATTTTATGAAAAAGTTGGTGGGAAGCTGGAAACCATAACGAAATATTTGTGTGTACAGGACCCTACGCTTGCCCGTCAAAACACTATTCAAGCGTACTGTCTCAGGGGCAACGATGGCCTTATACCCCTCAGGGATAACAGCATTGTGAGCGGCTAAGTGCTCATTAAGAGCAACCTCAGAGGTGATACTACTAACAGTAATATCCATCTTTTTCTCATCGGCAGATTTTGACTCAGAGCGGCGAGTCTTAGCCATGGTAGAAATAAAAAAGTAAAGATGGAGAAGACGACGAAAGAAAAAAGGAGGTACCTTTAGAGAGAAAGCTCTTCGAGAACCCTGAACGGTGAAAAGAAAATAAGACGGCTAGAGAAAATATGAAGAAAGCAGAACGGTAAAAATAAGCAAAAGAAACAAGTATTGGGTTTTATAACCCTAGTAGTCAACGAAACGACAGACGTCGCAGTCGTTGCGTGAGAGGATCACAAGGAAAAGACTCAAGCAATGAGTACAATTCTAGAGAAACGCGGCAGCGCTTCGATCTTGCTAAGATTCTGAAGCACGCTAGCCCTAGGTGTCCTAAAAAATGGACACGTGTGCCTGAGTTATCAAGACTTTTCTCCCGCATCAATCAAAAGATCATAAGCATTAAATGCTCTGAAAAGCAGAAAGGATCTCTTGGAATAAGACAAGAGCGATACTGTACTAAAGGGGATAACGCAGAATGGCGTTAACCAAGCCGGTAGCCTCCGCGATAACGGGGAAAAGCAAAGCAGAGATTATTTAAAAATGAAGTGCAAATATCGTTTCGCGCGAAAAGACGTTATTACAATACAAGAAAAAATAAATGGGAAAATCTTCCCAGAGAATCAGCTGATGGCCGGCGCAGATATCGCTGCCACCATTCGCCTATTCCTCCCCAAGAGAAAGAAAATCTCCCTCGCCTTCGCCTAAATCCTTTATCTTCTTGGAAGTATAATCAGACAGCTTGGTCAAGTCAACGGCTCCCTGGCAATAGAGATTTGTAAAGCCAGCGATAAAGGCCTCCATAGTCTTATCTTTCCACCAAGCTATCCTCGAGGGCACTTTGGCCAAATCCGCATCACGGGACAATATCTCTTCACGAAGGAGAGAGTTCCTTTTGTCGGCCGCCACTAGTTCCACCTCCAGTAGCTCCACTTTAGCCTTCCCTTTGGATCTTTCTCATGCGAGATCAGCGCAACACTCGTTCAACTCTGCCCGGGTACGGTCTTGAAGCTTGGACAGCTCTGTTACCTTCGCCAAAGCGGCATCTAATTGCTCTATCGAGTCGGGAGAGCGTCGAACCTTACCGTTCTGATCCTCGAGAAAGTAGTTCAGCTCGCGAAAGCTAGCCAGCATATCGTTCAGGAGGCGTGCATGTTGAACATCAGGAGGGCGCTGCAGGAACTCTTCCTTGTCCTTCGAAGAACTGACATCTGGCCCACTATGGTCCCTACCGGCTCATCTCGCGATAACGGATCTGATATCCCTAAAGCGCGAAGCCCGTCAGTACCAAAGGACGATAGATCCAGCTAAAATGCAGCATTTCCTTGAGGACCTTGAGGGGAAAGGTTGGCGATAAAGGGAGGAGAACAACTCTTTACGGAATTACCAACGCCCGAGATCGACGAAAGGAATAGTGGCTGGGGTTTCTTCAGGACAGGATTAGGAGAAATGTTTGGGTTTGAAACTGGCACGGACATGTCCGGAATACAGGAGAAAATCGAAGAATCAGGGCCACCGGATGGCAAAGGAGGGTCCACCGCCGCGGAAACTTCATCAGTTTTGGAAAGAGCAGCGGAAGGTGCCTTGACAACCTCCGCCACTTGCGAGGTACTCGTGATAGGACAAGTGCTGACCTTAGTGGAGGGAACTGTGTTAACTCCCTTCAGAGGAGGAATGGGGAGACCAGTTTCTTCTTTCTGAATTTTCTTCTTGAGACGCTCCATTTCGGCAGCCATATCTTCACTATTGTCCTCGGATGACTCCGCCACTGGATTGTTTTTCCTTGCCCTGAGCTTCATCCGTTGGGCAAGGGTGGCATGACGCAGTTCGGAACCAGTATCCATACTCTCGCTATCGCTGTCAATCGATTCAGTCACAGGACGACTCGAAGGCACTCCCCTACTCCGAAGTGGCAACCAATTCTTAAGAAAACGAGAAGGTTGGGCGGAAATGTTGCGCGCTGCGACAGCCTTAATCCTCCTTTTTCTCGGTGGGATAATTGGATGGTTGGAACTTTCGGGCGGTGGAGAAGGAGGTAACATCTGAAGCGGTGTCACATTCAGAGGAGTGTTATTTCCACCAGAAGAACAACCCTCCGCGCTGCCTGTCAATGAAATATATTAATACAGCAAGTCAAGTGAAGCGATAACGCGAAAAAAGAAAAACTCACCAACGACACATTCTTTCAAGGGTCTGAACCGAGCAAATTCCCGAATGCGGAAAGGCCCTTCTATCTCTAACAGAGCAGAAACATGGGACACATCGGTGCTGGACAGCACTTCGAGTTTTTTCCAATCGGCACTAACAATCTTTTGATTAAGCCTCCGCGCCACCAGCGGGACGGCAGTCGAAGGGTGAAGAAGCCATTCTTCCAATTATCCACGTTTTCTTCAAAACCTTGGAAGTTCCGCCAAAAAAAGCACACGATGTCGTCATTCCATCTAGGAGTGATATCCACCAAGCAGGCGTGACAACTCAACTTGAAAAATGTACGGAACAGATCAAGGGATGGAGTGAAAATACGCTTCATCTCGCATGACCGAAGGAACGCGGAAATCCCACACCATGAAGACGGAGTTATTTGGACCGGATTAAGATCGTAGTGGTCTAGCACCTTCATCAAAGAAGTATGAAGTGGGAGATTAAATCCGTAGAGGAACATCTTGAAGTAAACCAGCCGAAACGTTCCCCACATGGCGGCATGGAGCCGAATGTCTTTCGTAGGGATATACGGGCGACAGCCCAAGGGGAAGGTGATACCGTTCTCCTCCAACTCAGCCCTCAAAACTTCATCACAATCAAAAATACTACGAGCTCTCCTAGCCTCGAGATCTATGGGATTTTCGACTCTCGCAGAAGCTCCAATATGAAACATAAGGAATCGGGAAAATAAACTACGGCAAAAGAGGGACAAAATACCTGGAAAAAGTAGCCGGAGAACAGATCGTCGTCACCGGCGAGCAGTTGCGAAGACTCTCTTCTCGAGCAAGAAGAAACACAGGAGAAAGAGAAAGTGTGAAAAATTGCAGAATATTAGCAAAAATGATAAAAGAGAATAGGGTTTCCCTTATAAAGGTTCAACTTGAAGAAGAAGACAGCCTGTAAAAGTGAAACACGTGCGGAGTTGAAAGAGACGCGTGGACAGTCATTTATGTCTTTCACAGGAAGACGGTTAGAAACCCAAAGATAGTTGCACTCAGCCACTGATCCCCTCTGCGATAACCCTTGACGTTCGAAGAAGTGAGTTAGAAAGGCGATAGGGGAACAAAAGAAAAAGGAAGATTATCTTATTCATTCTCGGAAAGCCATACGACATCTACAAAGAGACGAGACATTTTAAGCTAATCACCGTCAGACCAAGTGATACCATAGCAATAAACTACATCATCATCCGAGAGTGATGGCTCCCCGCTAAAGAGAGGGAAAGGCTCTTCCTTCCTCTTTCCTATGTATATCGATGATCGGTCGGGCTCCTCTTCTGTGGTCGACATCGCCGTTTCAGCGCTCGCGGAAGGAAGAGCTAATGTTGGCAAGACACGAGGAGGAATAGAGGGTTCATCCCCCTTTTCAGCAGAAGGGACATGATACTTGAAGAGTGGTGCAGACACCTTTGAGGCATTTTTCCTCTGCCTCTTGCGTCCCCGCCGGTGAACAAACGGCCTCCACGGAGGCGACGGATGAGGGTTGTCCGAGTCCGGTGAAGTCGGAGGAGTTGGCGGAGAATCCCGCGCCACTGTATCCAAAAAATAAGAGTCAGCCATGAGATCATAGGCGATCTGCCAAGAGGAAAATAAATAAAGAAGAAGATGAACAGAACGGAGGGAAAGGATCCCTTTAAATAGCCAAAAGAGGGAGAAAAGCTTTTGATCTCCCAACACGACTTTTGAGAACGGACACGCGTACAACCTAGAGTACGAATCTAGATTTACAGTCACACCTGTTGAAATCTCCCGCAGATCGAGGAGAACCGAAAATTAGCCCAATCGATGGACAAGGAGTTGGCGGCGCAAAATTAATGTGGAACGGTTAGTGGGAAAACCGTCCAGTGATTGACTCGTTTTCAGTTGGGCTAAGAATACCTCCAATCGAAAAAAGACAAAGGACGCATTAAAGAAGAAGAACAGTGATTAAGGGCACAACGAAAACAGTTTATTTATTATGGCCTAATGGCCGAAAGGTACAGCCGCATAACTAGGAGAAAAGAAAAAAGGTACAAAGGGAGCCACAGCCGTCAGGCATCAGAGCCAGCGTCCTCGGGCACTTCAGGAATATCTCACAGAGAGTCCATGACCAGAGTCAGGTCGGCGGAGGTGACCCTCATCCCCTTCAAGCAGCACCCCAACATGTCCTTGCGCTGCTGCAGCATGGCGATTACCACCTGAATCCGAGGAATGGAGGTGGCCAACTTCGACACGCTCTCTAAAGGACTGAAATCCTCCAAAGACGTGGCTTCCAGCCTAGAATGGAGTGGGGTCAGCATCCCTTGCAGCTCTAGGATGTCCTCGGAAGTCTTGACCAGCATGTTCTCCAGGAACCCGACGTCACCATCATTGAGGTTCTTGAGAGTATGGCTCTTGGAAAGGAGAAAATTCTTAGTCAAATGATCCATGATGCGAATTGCTAAAGGTGAGAAGAGCGAGGGTGGAGAAAGCCCCCAGATTTATAGGCTCCAAGAAAAGGGCCTTGGGAAAAAAGGAGGTCCTCAAAAGACGAGCCGTCCCGTTACCCTCGAAGGCCGATGGACCTGAAACGGAAATGAAGGTCGACGTTCGTATACTACCAACGATGCAGACATTCGATAGGGTACGAGATAGAATCCTAAAAAATGCCAAGAGGTACGATATTATGGGTGGTCATGACGTAAAAGTCGTACGATTGTCGGTATCCACAGTATAAGGCCGCGTAGATGTCGCAGGTAGCTCCTAGCAGCGTAAAACCTCGTCGACATCATAGGTATCTAGTGGTATAAAGCCGCACAAATCGTAGGCAGTTGATGGCATAAAACCGCATCAATATTGCTATTTCAATGGGCGAAAAGGAAAGACAGAGCCCGCGCTATCCCAAAATCCCTGTAAGTATAAAGTTTATTAATTCTTCCATGAATACCTATCTCCTCTATGTGTTTGCAGTTCACTCAAAAGGATGATGGACCCGGAACGTATGCGAGCCTACGGTACGACCTGGCCGCAATCCTCGGCGGTATCGAAAGTAGCCCGTCAGTAGCTCTCCTACGACACGAACGAAGTTGCGACTTTCTAAGCCCTGCCGATGGACCAAGCAGAATGATATCGCTGGGCGAAAGCAACGCCCTAATGGTTATGAACGGGATAGCGGCTTATCTCGCGGATCTCTTAATACCTCAGGAGGAAGGGTCTTTAGACAAGAATGAAGGCCGGAATCTGCTTACTCGAAGGAAAACTCCAGATCTAAGCTCTACCCATCGTTCAAACCAATCTCTGTCGTGCTAAAGGAGACAAAGAAGCTCGGAGATCCTATGAGCATATCTCCTTATGGAGGAAAGGACCCTCACCTAAGATTCTAGACATGGATAGAGAATGGCAGCCCTTGGTGAACACTCGGGCTCGTTTTCAGTTGGGCTTATGATAACCATTAAGACAATCCTAAGGGTATTTCTATAATTATGACCCCTACCGATGATGGAGTCCCACAAGCCTTATCAGACATCCAAGCTATCGCTACCAGACCTTGAAGCGTTTACTGGGATGGTCGACTTCAGCGGGGGGAGGTCTCACGCGTCTCTTAACGCACGGCATCATCCCATCCCAAGGACCCATAGAGTTATCGCCCCCGATATGATCGAAGGTATCGCCCCCGATACCTTCCCCGAAGACATCCACCATGACACTACCTCGGGTATCGCTGATGACGTCATCCTCAGGTATCGCCCGTGACGTCATCCGGAGCGTCATCTCACTTGGATACCGCTCTTAAGCCCTGTTATCGCCACCAGTGGCCTATAAATACCCCTTAATTCAAACCTCAAGTAAGCCAGAATTCACTAACTAGAACCACTTACTGACTTAAGCATCGGAGTGTCTACGCCGAAGCCCCCCCTCCGGCGCCTTGCAGGTGGATTCGACGGCAACTACAGCAACTCCGACCAATGGAAGTCAACCTCCCGATCACATAAGAGATAAAATCTTAACACACAGCGAAATCAATGGTAACGCCTGGCGTTAATGACATCTCCATATCAAAACGACTGAGGAAATCTTTCAAAGATTCCTGAGGTTTCCTGTGTATATCGAATAAAGCTGTGGCAGATTTCTTGATGGGAACAGCAGTACTAAAGTGGTTTCAAAACTTAGACTCCAGCTGCAAAAAACTGTCAATGGATCTGGTTGGGAGACCTTAAAACCAAAGGTGAACGACTCCTTACAATGCCATAACAAATTTTTGGCACAAAGCCGCGTCACTGTGAGTTTGGAATTGCACAAAGTCTTTCACCTTGTTAAGGTGGGAAATGGGATCCTTGGTGCCGTCATAGGACTTCGTAAGGAGTTTCACATGTCGACTGACTCTGTGATGTCTTATGAGATGGCTAAATGGGTGACCTGAGGTGTCGTCGAGGATTTCGCTAGTATGACGAGATGGGGACACTTCTAGATGACGTCTTCGGTCTCACGGATCGAGGGTGTGATGTCGCCTTGGAGTCCGGCTACGACTCCTTGGTGAGCGGGTTCGGTATTTTCTGCTACTCGATCTCTCACTACGCTCGGGGGATACATCTCTATCCATTTCCTCTTGCCGGCCGTCCCAATGATCTCTATACTCGTCATGTCGTCACTCCTCTTGGGAGACGGGGATTTGTCGCGTGTGTAGTACGTAAGGCTCTACTCGCCCATGAGCGAGTTGCACAAGGCTGGCTGGTGTAGTCGTCGCAGATAAGGTCAACAAAATGTTTCTGTGTTGTGGAGGCGATAATGGTTGTTCAGTGACAATAGATGAAGTGAAAATAGTCTGAAAAGGAACACTCAGTCCGAAAACACTGGGCGTGAATCCTGCGGCTAACTCGGTTAAATGATCTAACTGAGCACGAAGAGCGGATATTGAATTCACAAAGGGGTTATTAGCGCTATCCATCATAGATCCCATTAGAGGAGGAGTGGAAAAGCTAGATTCCGCCATTTGGGAAGGTGGAATACCGATCTGAGGAAATGACGTGCTCACTGTGGGCCCGAAAAGAAAGTATGTCTGCGCAGAAAGGGTTCCATGCATTGTGGTAAAGATGTCGGCAGAAGTAGAAGGAAAAAGCTCTCTACGAGTGAGAATACCACGAGATTGAGGAGGTGTAGATTCTGAATCGGAAGCCATAATCCTTCAATTCCTAGAAAATACAGAGCTTGGCTATTAAGGAGGCTCACTTAATTAAACCAAAGCCCTCAATGAAAGTACCAGTTTGATAAGATTCAGACTTCTGGGGAACTAGGGGTGAGGACTATGGCCGCTCAAAGTTGCTATACTCGCCATCCGGTGTACCTGCAAAGCGCCGGAGGGGGGGCTCCGGCGTAGACACTCAGATGCTTAAGTCAGTATGGTTGTTCCAAATGGCAGGGGTTCGACTAGCAATCATAGGCTTACCTCTCATCTTGATGGGGTATTTATAGGCGCAAAGGAGGGCGTTACCTCTAGGGGGTGGGCGTTATCTAGGAAAGATAACGCCTCGAGTGATGTCATGGCTGACCTGGGATGGGATAACTCCGGGCGCATGGGCAGATAACGCGTGAGACCCCCCTCCCCCACTGATGTCGACCATCCCAGGGTTCCTCGCTTGGTGAAGGGCGGCCTCTTCGATGGGGCGTGCCCGATATGAGCTACAGTAATCCAGCCTTATCGCTGAGTGTAAAGACGGCAATGCCCCTAGAGTTGCCTCTATTGTTATCATGTTACATATGGCTATCAAGATTGGGAAGCAAAGGAAGATATGGTCTAGTCCTAGCAATGTGCAGAGCAAACCGTCGGCTTGGAGAAAGTCGAATTGGGTGAAAGAAGAAAAGAGTGAGAAGCCGATTCCTAAGGTGTTACCTTACGATTATGGAACTAAGGGTTCAAGTTCTAGTGCACCTAAATGGAATTCAAGCAACAAGGAATCTTCTACACCTTCTAGAGAGAAAACAAGAGGTATAGTTTGTTTCAAGTGTGCCGGTAGAGGACACATAGCTTCGGCATGCCCCAACAAATGCGTACTTGTTATCAAAGAGAATGGCAAGTTGGATAGCGATGAAGATTGTGACACCGAGATGCCTAAGTGTGAGAAGGTTGAGGATAATAGCAAGTCGGAAGATGGCGAAGAATTTGAGGTTGCCGAGAGTGGTCGAATGCTTATGATTAGGCGAAACCTTAGCATGCAACCTAAGGCCGAGGTGATTGACTTGGATCAAAGGAGCAACTTGTTTCACACGAGATGCTTAGTGCAAGAACAAGTTTGTTCAATCATCATCGATGGAGGTAGCTTTACTAATTATGTAAGTGACTTACTTACACACAAGCTCAATTTACCGTTGATTGAGAAGACGGAGCAATACAAGCTTCAATGGATGACTAATGGTGAGGAGTTAGAGGTAACACACCATGTGCTTATTTCATTTACCATTGGAAGCTTTGAGTGTAGTGTCTATTGTGATGTTGTACCCATGACTTCAAGTCATATTATTTTAGGAAGACCGTGGCAATATGATGTGAAAGCGGTTCAGAAAGGAGTGAGCAATCGTTATACGGTTGTCAAGGATGGCCGAAAGTATATATTGAAGCCTTTGTCACTTCGGAAGTTCGAAAGTATCAAGAGTGGATTGCTAAGTCATATTCAGACTTTGAGAAAGAAAAGAGAAGGCATAATAGAATTGAAAGCCTTAGAAAACATCCTCCATGAAAAAAAGGCATGGGTTAAATAGAAGTATTCTTATGAAGAATGAGTCTTCTAAAGAGGAGCGGAGGGAGCAAAGCGCATCCGTGGAGATTAGTGTAGCTAACCCTAGTTGAGAGGGTGAGATGCGATTGTCTTTCCTTAGAGCAGATTTGTGGAGTTAATTGGACATCATAAACTTTTATGATTCTAGAATCAAATCAATTGATGATGGTCTTATACTAGAGTCGAAAGCTGAGACTTATTCCTTTGAAGACTATTTGCAAAAGCGCAAGGAGTTGGGAGTTTTGGCAAGGCCGAGAGATGAGATAGTCATACCAAGAGATGATTGCGAGGATTTATTCCATGATGGTATGATAAAGTGTTGTAGTACTCTTAGTATGTCCATTGAGAGGATCATTTGTTACTATAGTCTATCCTTGGAGTTTTCAAGCAAGCACCGAAAGAAGTCCTTTAGCGGCTTAGGTCAAGCGTTATGGAGGAACCTTTGGGTGTAGAGATCACAATGTTGTGAGTCTCCTTATTTGGGACAACTAGCTAGGATGAGAAAAGATGAGGGAGCTCTTGGAACCGTGAGCTATTCTTTAGTTTACAAGTTTGTGTTTGCTAGCAAATTTTTGCTTATTTTTTCTTGGAGCCAATTCGGATATGGTTTTGTGCTTATGGTACCACTAAACCCTTGGGATATGGATTGCTTGGGAAGTTTAGGAGTGGGTAGAAATTTAGAGATAGCACAAGTGCCACTTGTGGAATCCGTAGCTCATATGGAGGGTTTGAGTGTTCCTTATTCGGCTAAGGAATACCATGAAGAATTGAAGCATTTCTTTGTGATTGTTGAGAGAGATAGGATGTACTTACACCATTCTTGGTTGCCTACTCAAGTCAACAAGTCAGCCGCGAAGAGAGAAGTTGGTTTGACCCAAACCATCACCGCACGCAAAGACACCACCGTCGAGATGGATGTCTTGGGTAATCCCTTTCCTTCTTATGTTTTTGTTGTTGATTCTAAATTGGAGAGAAGTGTTGCCTTGGAAGAATCATATTCGATGGCGAATCTTTTTCAAGGGGGAGGAAATGATGCGATCCTAGCACCATCGCATGCGTAACGCGTACATGTTGCACGCCTTGGGCCAATCGGGTCGTCGCATGGAGCTAAGGAGCTCGCATTGAGCCAAGAGAGGTCAATACATCCTCGTCACATGAGGAGAGCGACAGTTGCATAGACATACCTAACCCTAAGTCAAGGGACGCGCACATCGCACGTTGACGTCTTAGCGCAAACCCTAGCGCAAAGCGCGAGGCCATCGCACACCTTCAGCACATCAGCGCACACATCAGACAGGACCTTAGCGCGTGCCTCGCACATCAGTGCAACGCACGCCTCGCACAAGAGCGCAGAAACCCTAGCGCACCCACACATGAGCCTCAACGCACCAACTGAGCCAAATCATAGAAGATGGCTTCCGATCAGCATTCTAAAGTAAATACAAGATAGATTGGAGCCTTGGGAGAGTACTGATCAAGTTTGAAGTCAAACGCACGGTAGGATTGGGATAACGCATGGAAGGGTACTAACGGACGAGCCAAATGTGCATCCGAGCACTTACCTTGGAGTCATTCGAGTTCGGGTGTGACCGAATCGAACGATCAGCCTTGTGACATATTCTTGGACATGTTAGCAAGGTTTGGGAAGAGTTTTGGGAGAAATGCAAGAGTGAAGAAGAAGATAGCCCGAGAGCACACGTTGACCGAGCCAAGGGTCAATGCGACTGGACCACGATTGGGTCATGGACGAGCCATGACGAGCCCAAGTTGAGCTAATCTTCTGGAATTGTTTAGTTAATTATTTGTAATTAATTATTAGAGTAATTAGCTAAGTAGAACTTCTAAAGAATCTAGGTTTAGTATTTCTAGTCTTAGTCAAATTAGAACTTAGAGTTAGTTTGTAACTACAATTTGTACTTGGGATAACACCTATTTAAAGAGTCGAATTCATAAAAAAAACTATTTTTGACTAAATTGAGTATTGAGAGAGACTTTCTCTTGTGTGAAAGCATAGCTCTTGTTTCCGTTCATGGACTCAATCGTTGAATCGTGGACTCGATTCAAACAAGTTGGCGACTTTGCGAGTAGACTCTTGCTAGTCTTATCCTTGGAACCTCACTTGGTGATCGGCTGGACAACGGTGGACTCTGGCATTCCTTACTTCACTAGGCGTTGTTCGAACCTCACTTGGAGATCGGCGAGGCAAAGGTGGATTCCGGCGTCTCTTACTTCAACAAGTGTTGTTCACCCTCAACTTGGATATCGACGGTACAAAGGTGGATTCCGGCGTGCCTTACTTTAAAAAGGAGAGATTGAGTTATAATTCTGCGCAACTTCGAACCTTCCAACAACGATCATCAATTCAAGCGGACTTATACAACTAGGATCCTATCAATGATGACCTAGAAGGAGTGAAGGTGACGCCATCCGCCGAGATTCCAATCGAGGATAAGGCGCCACTGGTGGCTGAACCCCCAGTAAAGAGACGAATCTTCCTTCAAGTGTCCATTGAGGAAGAAGAAGAAGAAGCTGAACAGGAAGAAAAAGTTGGGGACCAAGGGAAAATGGGGGGTCAGACGAGTCAGATTCAGAGCCGAGTGTCTAGGGAAAGGATAAGGCAATTATGGTGAGCGATACGGACTCAGACAACGTCCCGTTGTCGAAGAAAAAGGGACCACCCCTAAGGGTGGACTCAAGGGAAGAGAGGAGGAATAAGAGAAGAGCAGGGGGAGATGAGGCATTTTGGGAGGCTGCAATGAGGCCACAACACCCTATCTAGGCCAAGTTTGCGGCTAAGACAACCTCTTTAGCACCTAAGAAACCCTCTCGGGTGAAGCAGGTTGCCCACAAGAAAGTGGTGAGAAAGAGTCTCAAGAGAGTGCCCATGCCAAAGTCACCACAATCCCCCAGACTAGTCCAAGGAGGAAGCTCTACCAAGGGGAAGAGCAAGAGGAAAAGAGGAATAGAAAAGAAGCCAGTTGAGGCAGAGGAGAAGATAGCGGTACCGCCTCCCAAGAAGAACCAAGTCTCTAGCTCCTAAGCAAAGGCTAAGGAGAAATGGAATAAAAAGATGATGCTGGAGGATGAACCAGAGAATGAGCCGAAGGAAGTGGTAGAAGAGGTTGCAGAACACACAGCGGAGGATGATGAAGAGAGTGCCGCAGCAGTAGCAGGATCAGTCTTGGCCAAGACTGCTAAGGTACCCCCAATGCACACACTGAAAGACTGGTTGAGGTTTGACACACCAGACCTCAAAGCCAAACTGCAGAAAAAAGCATGATTCTGACATTTCACAATTCGCCAAACTTGATTTTACCTTTTTGGATAAATTAGGAATTGGTGAAAGAATTAGGAACTTTGTGCATAATATTGGTTGGGAGTGTTCTTTGTTTTTGGATTTCCCTGCATATTCTGAACTGTGTCTGGAATCCACACTTCTTTATAGTTTGATCAGACAACTCTCTCTATTAGGGGTAGAAACAACCTTAACATGAATGTTCCTGATGTAGTTAACTTTAGGCTATGTGATCAGTGGTCCCATCTGTCTTTAAATGAATTTAATGTTTTTCTTGGTTATGTGCATACTGATGATCTCCACTCACCAAACTATATGAGTGCTCTATCAGATTATCCCAAAGATTGGGATAAGACAACAGTATTTCAAGAACTCACATGTGACACCATACTTACCTTTGACAAAAACTCAAAAGCACATAGGATTAGAGATCCTACCTTAAGGATTCTCCATAGTGATGCAATCCTAGTTCCATCGCATGCCACACGCGCCCATACAGTACAGCTTGGGCCAGTCGGACCCATGGATAGTGCCAAGGATGCTATGGAGAGGTTAATACAAGCCATGCACACAGAGATGGAAACAAAGGCACGACCAGACCAGACCATAGCGCGAGGAGCGCACCTATCGCACTCCAACAGAAACCCTAGCACTCCGACGGATGGGCCAGAGAAGGCCCACCAAGCCAAGCCATGGAAGATAGGCTTCGATTGGAGTTCCAATATAAATACAAGACCGATTGGGGTCTTAGGAGATTACTGGCCGAGTTTGGGATCACAAAATGACTTGTTACGCCATTATCGCACGCATTAAGGGCGCGCGCAGGCGCACCAGGCGCTTATACTAGAGCCAATCGGGTTCAGGCAAGGTCACCTCAAGCGACTGACCTTGCTACATGTACTTGGACATCTTGGGAAGCATTGGGCTAAATTTCAACCCAAACGCATGAGCTAAATAGAAGATGGCCCGAGGCGGCAAGAGGGGCGCTAGTCAAGACCCGCCTTAGCCACAAGGTCAACTCAAGCTTAGTCAAGATTCGACCATCATGAGCGAAGCTTAGGAGAAGCTTCTGGAACTTGTTTAATTATTTCTTATTTAGTTTTTAGAGTTATCTCCTATATAGAACTCCTACTCCTATTCCAATTAGAACTACTTTTTCCTAAACTGTACTTGGCATTTTGCCTATTTAAAGAGTCGATTGTGCTCATAATAAAACTGACTATTTTGAGAGATTAAATTGAGACATTTTCCTATGGAGTGGATTCTCCTTGTTTTTGTTTGTGGACTCGAACCTTGTTCTATTCCTTAGTTCGGCAAGCTAGGTCTAGTTGCAAGTAAAACCTGAAATTGCTATCCTTATCAATTGTCTCCCTTAAGTTGATGTTCACAGGTTGAACATAGGTCTAATACCGATTGAGAACCTCACTTAAAATCGGCTAGGTTGGGTGATACAGGTTATCATCAGGTCTAGGTCTATACTTGTGCGACCTCCATCTAAATATTCTGCGTCAATTCCAAACCTTCAAACTAGATTGTCAATCAATGCAAGTCTAGGAAACTAGGATTGTATCACATAGGACACTATCAATCACCCTATCTGGTAAGACAAACATGTCTGGAAATGTGTCAAAGTTGGAACTATTTTTGTTATGGTGCATGTTGCACAATAAACGTGTCAACCTTGGGTTTTGGTTAGCTAAGTAATTGCATGCATATGATGAAGGAGAAAAAATTATTTTGGGGTCACTGATCACTAAGTTAGTTATCACCTCCATGGGATTAAAGTTAGAAACTGCTGACTTGCATGAATTATGTGGCATGAAATTACTTGACATGAAAGCCTTTGACCAAATGGGATATTTCCATTTGGTAGATGGTTTTGTAGGTTTCAATGTAGGTTTCACGCCAGTGGTAGAGCACATTTTTGGTAAGAAGCACATAGGCAAATTCAGGATTATGCCAATCAAGTACTACGATGATAGCTCTACGCCTCAAGAGCAAGCAGCAAAAGCACCAGCAGAGAATCTTGGCCAAGCCTGTGGCCGAGACATTTTCCCCAAGCCTAATCAAGCAGCCTCTTCCTCCAACACTCCACCATCTTGGGCCACAACACTTCTTACCCAAAAGCTCACCTTGCAACGAGCCCTTCTTGCCCAGCAAAAAGCCCACAACTAGGAAACTAACACCCTCTTGAGGGAGTTCATGACTGGTCTCAACGCCCTAATGCAGTCTATGACAAGCCTCCATCAGAAAATAGACGCAGTTGTACCTCCAAAGTCCCCTCCTCCAAGTTAATTGCTCGAGGTCGTTTCTTTCCTTTTTATTTTATTTTCTTTTATTTTCCTTTCTGAATTTTATAACTCTCTTTCTTTTCATTCTCAAACACACATTGAGGACAATGTGTCTTCTAAGTGTGGGGGAGAATTTTATGTGTATATGTGTTTATATGACTATTTGTTTTCTTTTGTGCATGAATTTTAGTCTTTCTTGGCCAAGACACTATAGGATGTTTTTCTTTTTCTAGGATCAGAGAAGTCTTATGTATGCCTTTCTATTTTGATTTTTTTTTGTGTTTATAGATAGACTGTGTGTTGTTTTTCAAAAAATCAAAGATACTTGATTTCATAACTCCATTCTATGCTACCAAGGCATTCTAATGGGTTAACATTTCCAATACCTTCAAGAGTACATTCCTAGTACTCTTTAAAGACCCCTTATCTGTATAGATTCATGATATTGGGGCTTAACACCAGAGTTTGCAAGAGGAACATCTAAAAATTGCTTTGTCATGACCTTAATTAATCATTGCCCTAGCTACATAGACTGCCAGTTTGATAAATTCTTGCAATGTGTGCTGAGTCTTTTCACTTACTATCGTATGACTGCCTGTGTTCTTTTTCCACCACCTTGCCCTCATACCAGATGGAGTTGGTGGCTCGGCACCATCTCCCACTTATCTTGAGATAAAATTCTAGTTGTCGTTGTTGTGCTAACCCCTTAAGGGTCGAAGCTTAGTACCTTTGGTGGTGTGCATGAGCATGCATCTCTATTTTCCTGCAATCATTCCAAAAAAAAAAAAGAGCAGAGTGAAAAAAAGTATGCAGAAAGAAATAAAGCAAAGCAATGAAAAGAAAAGAAAAGAAAATTTGTTGTGACTATATGCTGCATTCTACTTTCTATAATTGCATGTTTGCTTGAGTTTGTGCTTCAATTCATGTATCTAGGGAATAATGGGAGGACAATTAAATTTGTAATAAATCGCTTTGTTCCAATTGCATGATTTTATCTTTAAGCACCTAATTATGACACTATACAGATATAGGATGTTTGGGGTATTGGTTAGGCCATGGTAATGCGGGATGGAGTTGTGGATTGAAGCATCTGAGCTTTCTATGTGATGAGATGGATGATTAAAAATAAATGTTTTCTGATTTTTAACTTTTGTGTGATTTTTAACTCAGTATGCTTGGGGGCAAGCATAATTTAAGTGTGGGGGAATTTTATTGAGCATTAATTTCTCATACTTTTACTGTCTAATTACTTATAAATTGGGCAGTAAAGCTATTGATTTCTATGGATTCTCTCTATTTTTGCAGAAATTACTTGGAGGCTGATAAAAAGGAGAGCATAACCTGCGGAGCACAAAATCAGACATCTAAAACTGTCTTGGCCGTAGGCTTGGCCAAGACAACCGCAATAGAGAGACTACAGCGGAAGACTTTGGGCAAAGCGCAAGGATGCGAGGTGACGATTGCAACGAAGAACGGGATTTGAGGGATCAACTGCATTGAAGATTATCAGCAAAAATCCTAAACAGGATCTCCCTCTTGAAAAATATTTGATCTCTCAAACAATTATCTTTATCTTTATTTTTTCTTTATCCTTATTTTTTATTTTTGAAAGAGATAGAGTAGGACTAGGAAGCAGTGAAGCTTATAAGCTACTAGACACCCTTTTAGAAGGGGACACTCTCATCTCTCTCACGGAGACTATCCTTCAAACACGGCTATATGATTTTCCAATTCTGGAATTTGCAGATTTAATTTCTTTATACAATCAATAATTTCATTTTCATCCATGAATATGTTCGGCTAAACATCCATTCTTGGTAAGGGCCAATCGAGTTGTGTTCCTATGATTTGTGAGGTTTAATCACTCTTAATAATCTTTATTTTCGTAACTGTTTGTTTCCTGATTTTATAAAATCGCTTTCTTGTTAAAATCTAGAACTGATCACTCTTGCATTATAACCTGAAAGTTGCAGTCAACCTTGAAGAGGACGAGCGAAATCGGAAAGGTTAAAGTAGACAACTAGTCTCGCGTAGGCTAGAGAAAACAAACAATATAACTCAGACCAGATTGACAACCTAGGGCCTCGACTGTGAGGTAGCTTGAGTTAGGCACCGTCTTCCCCTATGCATTTGATGCTGATTGTACTATCTTTCAATCAATTTATACCATCAACCAAAGTAGTAAATCCTTTAACCAGCAAGGTGCTATTTGGTTAGGATTGTCTAGTAGGGAGTACCCACTAGGGAATTTGAAGAGGAGGGAAGTAGGAGTGTATAGGACTCCTTGCATTCTATAGTGGTACAATGAAAATGAAGGTAAACATCATTGAGTCAATGATCAAATCGTAAGGAACGTAGCTCACCAGGTGCTCTTACCGGGAATCTCCATCCTTTGAATTTCCAACGTTGTTATTTCATCTTGGACAAGCCCTTGACCAAGCTCATTTTACTATTTAATTGTTACTCTTTTTAGCATAGTTTTAAAAACCGACCCGGAGTGACCCGTTGGACCGGTTTGAATCGGGTTCAACCGAGGTTCGATAGGGTTCGACTCGATTGACCCGTTGGATCATTCCGGGTCATTCACACATCGAACCGTTCAATCTTAGATAATTGAACCGGATTGAACCGGCTGGTTTTCTGTCTAATGGATGTAGCATTTTATAATACATCAAAATAAAATATCAAGTAGATCAAAAGTTAAAAATAAAGAAACAATTCAACATTCAAATGAAATAATATTTAAAGTTCAAACACACTTAAATCTCCAAATTACAAAATAAAGAAACAATTCAACATTCAAATGAAATGATATTCAAAGTTCAAACACACTTAAATATCCAAATTATAAAATTGTTAATTCCATGGAGACAAAAATAAAGCAACCACAATAACATCGGAGAAACTATGAAAAAAACGTATACACTCCGACGATCAAGTCAGTCGACGGTCATTACGAGTATATAATAAAATATATTGTTGATGCACATAAATATATCTATAGTTGATGTGCATAATGCATATAAATATATAGCCAATTTACTATTCATGCATACGAATAGATAATAAATTAAATTAACAATTCTAATAAAGGAGGAAGGAGCTCTAAAGCTCGAGTTTAGAAAATTTTCACCGATGTCGAAGTTAGCGAAGCATTCAATAGGGATGGTAATCATGAGTCTGATACCTACAAAAAAACGGAGAAGTTAGTTCACGATTTAATTAAAACCCCATTGGCGCATGTTTTAGGCCCAAAAAATTGAGCCCATTCCCCTCTCATGCTTCCTTGGGTCGTAGCCCATTTCTTTCATTTTTTTTTACTCTTGGGTCGCAGCCCATTTTTTCCTTATTTTTCCTTTCACTATTGGCCAGCCGACTTTTCCTTTCTTTCCTTGGGGCCCGCCCCTTCCCTCTCCTTTTCTCTTCATTATTTTCTTTCACAGTTTCACTCTTTCACTTATCCCTTTTTTTCCATTTTTCTAGCCAAGCACACAACCCTCTCTTCTCTATTTTTTTCCTTTATTTCTCTCTTCTTTTCTTTACTAGTTTAGATTGGGTGGAGGGGGCTGAGATGGTTGTTTTGAGGTGGTGTGTGGTCGGGGCTTGGTTTGGTTTCGGTTTTGCAGTGAGGTGGTTGGCGTGGGCTTGGGATTTGGTTTTGTGTTGAGGTGGTTGGCGCGGCTGGGTTGTTGATGCGGCTGGGTTGTTGGTGCGGTTGTGATGCGGTTGGCAGTGGTGGTTTGGGTTTGGTTGTTTGGCGATTTTGGTTGGATCGGATCTATCGGATCCGCCTAAAACGACGTCGTATCGTCGCTGGCATTGAACCAGCCGGTTTGATAGCGAGCCGGTGGGTCACCAGTTTTGTAAAAACTGGCCGGTTCGGTTGATTTTTCCGGTCAGAGTGTAATTTTGGTCAGATAACTAAACCAACCTGGAATCCTACTAGGATCATCAATTCACCGGTCCGACCGTCTGGTCGGTCCGGTTTTTAAAACTATGCTTTTTTGTTTCAGAATCAAACCAACAACTCCAATGATGAGGAAGTCAACCAAAAACTACACACCCGATGAGTCTCTACGGACGATCCTCTTACCATTATCTATAAACCCTTTGTGGGTCGTGATAAGTTGTAACTCTCTCTTGATTCTTATCTATTTTACAACTATTTTTTACGCCTTCGACACGCGATCAATGGCTTCAAACTTGGTCCAAACGCGAGCTAAAATCCTCAATTATTAGGGAGGATGTCTCGCTCTCTAGTCTGAACCTCACTATTCCTAAATGGCTCAGACAGTATCACCTAGCGCGTCCGGTGAGGCTAAGAGCAGCGTTACTAGCCTCGGGACCTTCTCGGGGCAGAACGGCTTCCTTGATCAGCGTCTCCCACTCAAGCTCCTTGTACATAAGCTGAGATAGCTTCCCTTGAAGCTCCTTGCCCTTGGCTCACGTCGTTGGGCCAATGGGTGGCAATGGCATGGTGTGCGCGTGCAATGTTGTTGGATCCGCATCAGATGTGGCTTAGGAAAACCTATGAAAATGTTTAAGGAAAAGATGACACAAGTGTAAGAAGTGTTCTTCAAAGTTAGGTCAAGTAAAACACATGGGGGCGACAAAGCCCGGGGCTGGATGGTTTTGTCAACTAAGGCGCTTGGTTGGAGGATTACGCACCTCCAGTTCACGGACGATACACTTGTTTTTGTCAGCAATGATGAAGCGGAAGTCCAGTGTGTCAGGGGTATTTTGCGTTGGTTTGACGCTTATTCAGGGCTGAAAGTTAATTATCACAAGAGTACCTTGGTGGGAATCAACATTTTCAAACTGTCGGGGGAAGCTATGGCTCGTCGTGTAGGCTGTAAATTTGAGATACTGCCTTTTAGATACCTGGGATCATTTGTTGGCATGAATCCTAGGAGAATATCTAGCTGGAATTTTCTTGTTCAGTCTATGAAGAGGAACCTGGCGAGTTGGAAGGGAATGCAGTTGTCGGTAGAGGGAAGAATTATCCTTATTAAATCGGCACTGGCTAGTATCCTGGTTTATAACATGTCTTTGTTTCGGATGCCGAGAGTAGTAATCACCCATTCTGAGCGCATCATGCGGCGATTTTTGTGGAGCGGAGATGATGGAGAGAGAGGTCTTCCAAAAATCAAGTGGGATGTGGTGAAGAGACCCCTCGATCTAGAAGGGTTGGGCATTGGCTGCTTGAAGTCCAGAAATGAAGCTTTAATGTTAAAATGGCCATGGAATTTATTCCGAGGGGAAAATAAATTTTGGGCTGAGATAATCCGTAAAGAATATAACTTTAAGACGCTGGGAGATCTTTAGCGTGGGGATTGCGTGCGGTTCTTAAGAGGGTGGGGTGATATCGTGTCGGTTTGTGATAGGGGAGGGGATAGTTTTTAGTTTTGGACAACAAGGATGAGATTATAGCTTGGTAGTGGCAAGGATTTCAAATTTTGGTGGCACCCCTGGGCGATTGAAATCCCTCTTGTGTGCAGGTATCCTCGACTCTATTCCTTATCCTTGAATCAGCTAGGCTTCGTGGATGAGTTTGGGGTTTGGAAAGGCAATCGGTGGGCTTGGAAGTGGGATTGGAGGAGGGGGTTGTTTGAATGGGAAGTGGATGAGGTAAATGCAATGTCTGAGCAGTTGCCAAGTCCTCAAATGGGCGAAGAGCGTGACACTTTGAAATGGAAACTAGACCCGGCTGGAAATTACACTGTTAGGTCGCTGTGTAGAGGCTTAGAAATTCAACGCTTTAGTGATCGAAGGAATAACATGTTGCACTCATGCTGGAGCAAGCTAGCTCCTCATCGAGTTGAGCTTATCGTTTGGCTGGCTCTGCAGGACAAGCTAGTGATGAGAGTTTTTCTACGTAAGAGGCACATGCTTGCCGAGGAAGATAGCCTTTGTCCCCTATGTTCGGACTTGGAGGAAAATGCAGACTAATTGCTTCTCCATTGTCAAGTTACGGTGCAAATTTGGAGTTTTTTCATGAAATGGGCGGGTGTATCGTGGGCGGTTCCAGGTACCTTAGCTGATCTATGGTCTTGTTGGGGTGAGATGCTAGGTTCTAGGACAACGCAGACGAAGTCCATGTGGAAAAGCTTGGCGTACGTCATCCTGTGGACTGTATGGAAACAACGTAATGGTGTCATTTTCAACCACCAGATCTTCTGCGAGTTTCGTACGATAAATATCATTGTTGCCACCTGGCACCAGTGGCTTTGAAGTCGCGATCCGCAATTCCCTACACGTCATCGTAGTTGCAACTTTCCTCGTCTTGGCTTCATGCTTGGGGCGTGACGCCGATGGGGTAAGTTTTGGGGTTCCTGTTTCTTGTATCTTGTTTTCTAGTTTAGTGGGTAGTGTGTAGTGCAGCTCTTGTGTTGTGTTGTTCCCTTTCTAGTAGCTTTCAAGCTCCAGGATGCGTGTAATGTATTGTCATGTGCTTCATGACCTCCTTTTATTTAATGAAAGTTTCAGCTTATCAAAAAAATATATGTGCATGCATTTAATGCCTTGTACTTTTGAAGAAGAAATAGCTTGCCACTTGAAGGTTTGAAGATGACATTTGAAGCTTTAAACACTTGAATATTTGAAGATAAAAGTGTCCAAAAATAGAAAAACTTCAGCAAGAACAAAGATTTTTAGATTAAACACAAGAATTTTTTTTTGTTTTGGCAAGAACACCAAAATGGGTCCGAAAATTCTTTTGTATGCTAAATTGAAAATCTTTGTGACCAAATAAAAAATTATAGATGTAAAACTCTTAGAACATATAAAAGTTGAATAAAAATGAGTCTTGAGCACCAAGTGCTCCAGTACCACATGATACGATCCGTGTCACCTTAGTGTAGACGTTTGGTGAGCACAATGAAATGTGTCTCAAAACCAAACTTACAACTAGGCGATTTGGATGTGTTTTACTAGAAAGAGATGGATCTAGTTCAAGACGAGTAACACCAACAATGAACAAGAAGAAAGTGCAAAAATAGAAGAAGAAACAAATAAGCGGATTAGATAAGAAAAGATGAAATACAAGCCGAAATGGAAATTATTCTATTAAAGATAAAAAATGATTACAAGTTTGATGATTTGAAAAGCTTTACTTGTGGAGATGTAAGTTATCATCAACTAGACATCAAACAAAAGAGTTTTTAGATGAACAAGGAAGAGGTTTCCTCTACTTAAGCAATATTCACTTTCAACAAAATCTAAAGAAAATGGTCCAACATTAGTATATTTATATTGAGGTTAGAAATGAGCTAAAATGGACTAAAATGGCCCTTGAGTTGGCTGGCTGACTTGGTTGCTTCAAAAGGTGAGACTTGGCTCACAAAGGTGTTAGGCGCACCATGTGTCCATGTGCCGCAGCTAGGGTCTAGGGTCTATGCGTGCCGCGCACATGGTGAGGTTATTGTCCGTGTGGACCACGTGCGCAAGGCATGTGTTGCACACATGTGCCAAGCCATGCGATAGTGCCGGCGTCGTTAGGACGTGAGGGCTATTTCGTGCGATGACGCCCATGCTCGTTCTGTGCAATGGCGCCCAAGCCCATTCAGCGCGTCATGGCCAGTTGCGCATGTCTCGTCGATCCCATGGTGCACGATGGCCATCTTGAAGGCTGCATCATGGTCTTCCTTGGCTAGGGCTCACTCAAACCACAATGCCATTCTCAGTGCCATAGCTCGAGTCACGGGTCTGTCGAGGGCTCCTTGGATAACATCATATATGGTAATTTATATTTTTATTATGAAATAATTTATCAAAACAGTTTCTATATTATTTAAAGATTTAGAACAATACCATTTTATATGCAATGTGTGAGTATTAAATCTATTCTATATTTATAATCTATATGAAAATTAAAGTGAGAGAATGTATTCTTGTGGTGATGTCATGTCATCCGTATAGGCAACCTCACTTGATGTCACATAAGTTTTCATGTTGTCTTTTTAATAATTGTTAATATGCAATTAATGTTATAATTATCGATTGAATATGAATATATTTTAGATTATAAATTACTAGAATTTAAAATTTTTGATACATTAAGCAATAATGTAAAAATTCAATTAAAAAACTACAATATAAAAAAATTGCAAATCAAGTAAATAGAAAAATAAAAAAGAGAACATACGATAAAATAATTGAATATATGGGAGAAAAATATATATTACTACTACATTCATGCTACAAGAAAAAATAAAGTGTCATACATATGCTTAGTAATATTTAAAGGCGGTAATGACTTTTTTTAATAAATGAAGTAACTAAAAATATGGGAGAAAAATATACATTATTGCTAAAGTCATGATACAAGAATTTTTTTTTTATTATTTTTTAAAATGAAAATTCATACAAATGGTTAAAAATATTTAAAAGGTTAGATAACTACTTTTTTTATAATTGAAGTAATGAAATATTTTTTAATATAGTATAACCATGTGAATAAATAATAGATAAAAGAGAAAGTAAAAAAAATTTTAAAAAAATAGAGATGAGAAAATGATAGTAAACGAACGACAACGATTAGAGAATAAAATGACGAGAAGTGGTTCACGCTAAATTGTGAAAAAATATTTACTTTAAATAGAAAAATATATATTACCACAAAAGTCATTTTGCAACAAAATGTAAGAACAAAAATAATTACATAAATAATATTATTTAAGGAGTTAGAATAATTTGTACGAGCAAAAAATATATAGTAATGGTAAATTTATGTTGCAAAAATAATTTGTACCTTTTTTTAATAAATGAAAAGTTAGATAAATGGTAATTAATATATAAAGGGTTAAATATTTAATTATTTTAATTGAGGTTATGAAGTATTTTTTTAATATAACTTAGTTATATGTATAAATAATAATAGGTAAATGACTAAGAGAGGGTGAAGAATTAAATAATTAGAAAAATAAAATTATAAGAGATGAGATAACTCACACAATTCATGTAATTGATCTAAGTAATAATTGGTTTTATCTAATTATTAAAAAAAAAACAGATGCCCCCACAAACTTCCCATTTTATTTTTAATAAATGTTAAAATATAATTAATTTTATAATTAATAAATGACTAGAATTTAAATATTTTAATATATTAAGATAGAATGTAAAAAGTCAATTAAAAAGCAACAGGACAAAAAAATAGCAAATCAAGTAAATAGAAAAAGAGAAAAAGAAAACATACAATAAAATAATAAAATAATTGAAAATATGGGAGAATTCAATTAAAAGCTAAAATACAAAAAAAATCAAGTAAATAAAAAAATGAAAAAAAGAGAACATACCATAAAATAATTAAAAATGTGAGATAAAAATATATATTACTACTAAAACCATGCAAAAGATTTTTTTTAAAAAAATAAAGTGTCATACATATGCTAGGTAATTATTTTTTAATAATTGAAGTAACTGAAAATATACATTACTGCTAAATTCATGATAAAAGAATACTTTTTAATTTTAAAAAAAAATAAAAAGTTATACAAATGGTTAAAGATATTTAAAGGGTTAGATAACTAATTTTTTTATTATTGAGGTAATGGAATATTTTTGAATATGGTATAACTATGTGAATAAAATATATATGAAAGAGAAATTGAAAAAAAGGGGAAAAAAGAAAAAACAATATGAGAAAAATGATAGAAAAATTGATAATAAAAAAGTGACAAAGATTAGAGAATAAATTACGAGAAATGGTTCATGCTATATTGTGAAAAATGATTTATTTTAAACAAAAAAATATATATTACTGCTAATGCTAAAGTCATGTTGCAAAAAAACATATAAGAAAAAAAAATACTTACATTATTTAACAATATTTGTTTAAGGAGTTAGAATAATTTGTACGAGTGAAAAATATATAGTAATGGTAAATAATGTTGGAAAAATAATTTGTACATTTTTTTAAGAAATAAAGAGTGAGATAAATGGATACAAATATCTAAAGGGTTAAATATTTAATTATTCTAATTGAGGTTATGGAGTGTTTTTTAATATAACTTAGATATGTGTATCAATAATAATAGGTAAAAGAGTAAGAGAGTGGAGATCTAAAGAATTAGGAAAATAAAAGAAAATTATAAGAGATGAGATAAATCACACAAATCATGTAATTGATCTAAGAAATAATTGGTTTTAAATAATTATAAAAAAATGCAAATTCCACGTAAGTTTGCATATTGATTTTTTAATATGCAATTAATGTTATACGCATTTATTGAATATGAATATATTTTGGAATAGAAATTAAAAATATAGAAATCAAGTAAATAGGAAAAGAAAAAAAAGAGAACATATGATAAAATAGAAAAATAAAAATAAAATTGAAAATATGGGAGAAAATATAAATTACTTCTAAAGTCATGCTACAAGAAAAAAATTTAATACTTTTTAAAAATAAAGTATCATATATATGTTTAGTGATATTTAAAGGGTTAAGTAATTATTTTTTTTATAATTGAAGTAAATGAAAATATGGGTGAAAAATATAAATTACTTCTAAACTAATAATTTGAGAGCAATTTCTTTTCTTTTTTTTAAATGAAAAGGCATACAAATGGTTAAACATATTTAAAGGGTTAGATAACTACTTTTTTTATAATTGAGGTAATGAAATATTTTTTTAATATAGTATAATTATGTGAATAACTAATAGATAAAAGAAAAAATGGAAATGGAAAAAAAAATGAGGAAAATGATAGAAAAAATGATAATAAACGAATGACAAAGATTAGAGAATAAATGACGAGAAGTGGTTCACGCTATATTGTGCGAAATTATTTATTTTGAAAGCAAAATATATTTTTTTACGCTAAATTCATGTTGCCAAAAAAATATAAGAATAAAAATACTTATATAAATAAATAATGATATTTAAGGAATTATAATATATTGTATGAGTGAAACACATATAGTAATGGTAATGGAAATTCATGTTGCAAGAATAATTTGTACATTTTTTTTAAGAAAAAAAGAGTTAGATAAATGGTTATTAATATCTAAATGGTTAAATATTTAATTATTCTAATGAGGTTCTAGAATATTTTTTAGTATAATTTAGCTATGTGTATAAATAATAATAGTTAAAAGAGTTAGAAAGAGTGGAGAATTAAGGAACTCGGAAAAAGTAAGGAAAATTATAAGAGATGAGATAACTCACACAATTCATATAATTGATCAAAAAAATAATTAGTTTTATCTAATTATAAAAAAAATACAAATTCAGTAATTATAGTTAGAAAAATAAAATTTCACTTGATTCATAAACTCACTGAACTCATTTCTAAATCAAAGTTCAATAAAATGAAAAATAAAAATTGTGATAATCCGCGTGAAGCACGAGCCAATACCTTGTATATATATGAAAGCTGAAAGTGAGAGTGTTTCATTGTGTTGATACCATGTCAACAAGTGGAACTATATGGCGATGCCACATCAGCTGCCACATTGACCAATACGATCATGCTATGTCATTGATTATTTTATTTTTTGCCACATAAGCTCACATATAAATGTGATACTTGAAAGATAATATAAATGTGATTATTTAACATAAATGACTAGAATTTAAAGATTTATAACATTAAAATAGAAAATATGATAAGTTAGAATGTAAATAGTCATTTAAAAATCTATAAAATAAAAAAATTTAGCCATTAAAAAATAGAAAAAAATGGAGAATATATGATAAAATAATAAAAGTAATTAAAAATATGATAAAAATTGGAGAATATACTACTAAAGTCATGCTACAAGAACAATTTGATTTTTTTTTACAAAACTAAATAAAGTGTCATGTATATTTAGTCATACTTAAAGGGCTAGGTAATATTTCTTGATAATTGAATTTTAGTGAAGCTTAATTATTTCTATAATAATAGGTAAAATATAAAATAAATCAGAAGAATTAAAAAACTAGAAAAGAAATAAGAAATGAAAAAATGTTAGAAAAATATAAGGAAAAAATCATAAAATCACCCTCACGTTTGTATCAAATGTCCGGAAAGCACCCCACGTTTGTAATTGAGTCAAATGGACGTTTGCCAATTTTAACAGATCACACCCTAATTTCAAATTTTTCTTATGACCTCTTTGGCTAACGTGAAAATTAATTTTTTAAAAAAATGACATGGAAATTTTTTATCTCTCCTTATACCCGATAAAAAATTAAATGAAAAATCAACCCCAATATATGTAAAAATTCATATCATGTTAATCTAAACAAAAATAATGTAAACTTTTAAATTTATCAAAAGTAAATTAATTGTCTAAATTATATTAAACCGAGTATCAACCATCTTAGAATTTTCAAATAACATCCAAAAATTGCTGAAAAATGCAGTAAAGCATAGTTGAGTATTAATTAATTATCTGGATTATATTTTTTATTTTTTATGTGATTTTGTGTCTTTTTTCCAAAATATAATAATTAAAGAACAATAAAGATGAAAAAAATAAATGGATGAAAATTAACTAAAATCTACAGTAGCAATCTATTTAAATGGGAAAAATAATATTTACTAAAGTCATGGTGCAAGAAAAAATTGTTATATAAAAGAATAGTGATGTTGAAAAATTTAAACATTTAATTTCTTTAAATGGGTAATTATAATTTAACTTATCTATATGTATAAATAATAGGTAAAAGAAAAATAAAAAGTGAATAAGTAAAAAGATAAAAGATGTGAAAATAAATGAATTAATGAATATGGGGGAAATAAATAGAGGGGACGAGCTCGCACCACGCACTACGCAATAAAAACAATTTACTTTAATAAGTATAATATATATATTACCACTAAAATTTTGTTGCAAAAATAATTTGTAAAAAGATTGGTAAATAAATTCTCAATGATATTTAAAAGAGCTAGATAATAATTAAATTAAAATAAAATAATTTTTTTTTTTAGTATAACTCAGCTATATGCATACGAAACAAGTAAAAGATGAACATAAAAGAAAAGATCTACTAAAGTCATGTGGTAAAATCAATTTGAGTATGAATGTTTCTAGATTACATATGACTATAATTTAAAGCGCTAAAACATTAAAACATGAAATATATTGATGAGTTAGAATGTAAAAAAATTAATTAAAAATAAAATGCAAATAAAAATAACAATTGAGTAAATAGAAAAATAAAAATATATATATATATATGGGAGAAAATATATTGCTAAAGTCATGATACAAGAACAATTTCTAATTTTTTTAACAAATAAAGAGTCATACAAATACAAATGGTAAATATATTTAAAAGTTTAGATAACTAATTTTTTTATAATTGAGGAATTGAAATACTTTTGAATATAGTATAACTATGTGTATAAATAATAGATAAAAGAGAAAAATGGAGAAAGTAAAAAATAGAAATAATAGGAAAAAAATAAGAGATTATAAAAATGATAGAAAAAATTGATAGTAAAATGAAAAAAGAAAATGAGAGAATAAATGGCAAGAAGTGGTTCACGCTATATTATGAGTATTAATTTATTTTAACCAACAAAAATATATATTACTGCTAAAGTCAAGCTAAAAAACTGTAAAAATAAAAATAGTTATATAAATAGACAGTGTTGTAGGAACTAGACTGAGCTACAAATGACTAGTAATATCTAAAGGGTTAGATATTTATTTTTTCTAATTGAGGTGAGTGAATATTTTTTATATAACTAAGTTATGTGTATAAAATAATAAGTAAAGAGAGAGAGAGATGAGAAGACAATTCACTCAGTTTATTTAATTGATCAAATAATTGGTTTTACCTAACTATAAAAAATAAAAATTCAATAATTATAGTATTAAAAATAAAATTTAACTTGATTCGTAAACTCACTCGACCCATTTTATAAATCAAAATACAATAAAATTTGTAATTATCAACTAAAGATAAAAGTTAAAAGAGTTTTACGCTATTTTTTAAGATGCATGTGGTGTTGACATGTGTTCCTTCTTTTTTTGGGGTCATGAAGTCAATTTGGCAGCCTTTTGCCAAATTTAAGCAGACACAAATTGAGAGGAACCTTTTCTTGTTTAAGTTCTCGTCCATACGGGATCATTTGAAAGTGATGGAGGGTTCCCCGTGGCTGTTCGATAACAAGCTGGTGGTGTTACAAACAGTTGATGGTGGTGTTCAATTTTCAAAGGTCAATCTGAATGACGTATGTTTTTGTATTCGTGTATTTGATCCCTTTCAATTTGTGTAATGAGGATAATATTAAGGGTATTGCGTCAATGATGGGGGCTGGTTTTGTGTCTGTGAGTGATTCGGATTTGCGGGGCTGTTGGAATTTTGTGAAATTTCGGGCTAGATTATGTGTCGATTCTCCTCTAGTTAGTTCCTTAGAATTTAAGGTTGATATTGGTCCAGCCATCCTTTTGTCTTTTCAGTATGAGAAGCTTTCGATTTACTGTTATTTTTGTGGTCTGATGGATCACATTCATAAGAATTGTTTTGGTTGGAATTCGGCGGGGGCTAGCAATTCTGTCGCTTTGCCTTTTGATGTGGACTTATGGGTTTCTTCGGAGCAATTGGTTCACTATCAGTTTGATAGTCGCAATAGCTCAGGTCGTAAGAGCCGGGGTGGTTCAAGTCCGTTGGATCATTTTTCTTCTCCTTTGCGCCCTAAGCGGCTTGATTTTTTCGGTCACCGGATTCGCTCGATAGGTGGCTCTTCTGATCCAAAGAAATCTCCCTTGGTTGCAAGAGTAGATCGGCTTAATAATGAGTTGTTAATGTAGGTTGTTAATGATAATAAAGAGGCTAAGATGCAGGACGATAATGGGGGCAAAGATTTAGCTGTTATTGACCAGTTGATGAGTAACATTAAGTCCCTAATTATTGCAGGGAATTACGGGAGGGTTAATGGTGTATTTAATGGCAATAATTTGGCTGTTCAAAAATTGGCTGAATCAGTTGCTGAGGAAGTTCAAAAGCAGGGGCTTCTTTTTAATGACGTGGCAGGAGTGAAGGAGGTTGGTTTTAATAATTTGGCTTTTGTGGACGTTGTTGGGTTGAATGAGATTGGGTTGTCTAAGTCTTCTGGGCCGGTTTTGTCTCCATATAGCTCAAAGATGGTGCCGGATTTGGAGGCTGATCCTCAAATTAATGGGCGGCACATGTCTGTCTCTAGGCTGGGCGTTACTGGGGCTGGACCGAAGTCTGCTGCTGCTGGGCCGCGTCTCCCTCCTCCAGGCCCACGTTCCTGTCCAGCGCTATCCTTTTCAGCGCCCTCCTTGGTTGGGCCGGCTCACTCCTTGGCTGCTCCAAGGCCTCTTTCATGTCTTGGGCCTTTTTCTCCTATTTCCAACAACAAGTTGGTCCCTTATTCCCCTTCGCCCTCTCCTCTCTCGGATGTTCCGCAGACTCTGGACCCTGATTTCAGCCTTGATTCCAGTTTAACTACTCCAGCTAAATAGATACAGAATTTAGATGGCCCCTCCAAAGGGTCTGCAGAGACTAAAGAACAGTTGGCAACTTTAAAGAGGACAGTTGACAAGAATGATGCACTCCGTAATGCTCCGACTGCTGAGGAGAAGATAGTGGTCATGAAATATTTTGGGATGATAGATGGTGAGATTTTGGAGAAAGATAGGAAAAGGATTTATTCGTATGTTAACTTGGGGCCCAACATGTATCGGTCAAGGAAAAAGAAATGTGTGATTCCGCAGCGAGCGGATAAGAAGAGGACTCTGGATGGACTGACTGATGTGGCTGTGGACTATGGGAGTTCTGTTACACCAAAGAAACTTCAGGGACCCATTTCCCCTCATGGACTAGAGGCGGAGGCTGCTGAGTAGTCCCGCCTACAGATATGATTGCTTTATCCTGGAACTGTCGAGGGCTTGGGAACCAGTCGACAGTTTTGATTCTTTCTAAGCTCTTAAAGCTTGAAGCTCCCTTTTTGGTATTCTTATGTGAAACGAAGTTGACAGTATCAGAGGTTAGGTTTTTGAATAAAGGTTGGGGTTTCAACCATATCATCGGGGTGGATTGTGTTAGCCCCACTAGGAGGGGCGGCTTAGCCCTTTTGTGGAACGATTCACTTCATGTTTCTGTTCTTTTTTTAAGTTTGCATTGTATTGATGTCAAAATAAATAAAATAAATGATCCTTTAGTCTATTGGCGGTTTTCTGGTTTGTATGGTTGGCCTTCAGGTGTAGATAAGCATAAAACTTGGGACTTACTTCGCTCTCTAAAGGGTAACAATCAACTGCCTTGGGTTTATTTGGGGGATTTCAACAAGATCCTTTGGGCGGATGAGAAGCATGGAGGTCGTGATAGACACTTCTCGGCCATGTTAGATTTTTGTCAAGCCTTGGACGACTGTGGTTTACAGGACTTGGGTTATAAGGGAGCACCTTTTACCTGGTGTAATAATCAACGGGGGTTCTGGTCTAATTCTGGAAAGGATTGATAGAGGGGTCGCGACACAGGCTTGGAAGGATTTCTTCCCTGATAGCTGCTTGTATCATCTCCCTCACTTCGGATCGGACCATTGATCATTACTTCTTCAGCTTAGACGAAAGAAATCGGACCGTCGTAGAGGCAGGTTGTATCGGTTTGAGGCTGCTTGGCTAAGGGACGAGAGTTTTCTGGATGTAGTGGAAGCAGCTTGGCAATCCGGTGGTTCATGGGGGGGGGTCATTCCTCTATTATGGATAGACTGCGTCACTGTGGGGAGTCCCTTACTAAGTGGAGCAAAGTGTCCTTTGGTTCCTTGCCGAGGAAAATCAAATTAGGTAGGGATAGATTAGGTCAGTTACAACAGTTCCTAGTGTCGGATCAGAACCAAGATGAGATTCGGTGGGCGTCGAGAGAACTGGCAGAACATATTCACAGGGAGGAAATTATGTGGCAGCAACGATCTCGCACCTTGTGGTTGGAAGCTGGGGATAAGAATACAAGTATTTTCCACAGGCATGCTAGTCATCGGCGCAAGAAGAATCGCCTCGAGGGGATCAACGATGAGCTTGGGGTGTGGCATGAAGACCTTGGAGCAGTGTAGTCCATTTTCACATAATATTTCAAGAAGATGTTTGCATCTTCTGGCCCTGTTGAGGTGACAAATGCTCTGCGTTCTATTCACCGGTCGTGTCGCTGGCTATGAATGACCACCTGATGGCCCCCTACTCTAAAGAGGAGGTGCATCGAGCGCTTAAACAAATGAAACCTAAAACAGCTCCTGGCCTTGATGGTATGCCCCCTCTTTTCTTTCAAAAATTTTGGAATTTTGTTGGAGACTCTGTTTCCTCTGCTGTGCTTAATGTCCTTAACAATTCTGCCGATCCTACTCACTTGAATCATACCTTCATCACTTTGATTCCTAATGTTGAAAACCCTCTAGTTTGTTCTCATTTTAGACCTATTAGCCTCTGTAATGTTATATTCAAAATAATCACTAAGGTCATAGCTAATAGACTGAAACTTTTTCTCTCTAATATCATTTCCGAAAATCAAAGTGCTTTTGTCCCGAATAGGCTAATTACTGATAATGCATGTGTTGCCTAGAGATTTTTTATACTATGCAGACTAGGCGGACGGATCGTGGGCTGATGAGTCTTTAGCTTGATATCAGTAAAGCTTACGATAGGGTGGAGTGCCGATACCTGCGCCAATTTTTGCTCAAGCTTGGTTTTCATAATGGGTGGGTGGACCTCGTTATGCGTTGTGTCACGACAGTCTCGTACTCTATTCTGGTGGAAGGTAACTCTGGTCCGACTTTCAAACCTATGAGAGACCTTAGGCAGGGAGATCCCCTTTCCCCCTATCTTTTTATTCTTTGTACTGAAGGGCTCTCGGCGATGCTGCGTGAGGCAAATCAGTCTCGCTTGCTTCATGGTATTTCGGCTAGCCGGGGGGTCCTTATGTTAGTCATCTTTTCTATGCAAATGACAACCTAATTTTTGCTAGAGCCTCCCCTAGTTAAGCTGATGTCATTACGGGAATTCTAGCTAACTATAAGGATGCATCGGGCCAAATGATTAATTTGGAGAAATCGAAGATAATGTTCAGTAGGAATGTCTATGGAGCTGTGAGGTCCACAATTCAATGTCGTCTTGGTATTAGTGTGTGAATCATCATTCTAAATACCTAGGTCTTCCGGTAGGTTTTGGTCGTTCAAAAAAGGCTGCCTTTAGCTCAGTACGTGATCGCTTATGTAAACGATTGGGCGGCTGGAAAGAGAAGACGTTATCTCAAGCAGGGAAGGAAGTTCTGATCAAGTCTATTGCGCAAGCGATCCCCACCTACTTAATGAGTTGTTTTGAGATGCCCCTCGGTGTTTGTGAGGATTTGGATCGTGCCATGAGATAATTTTGATGGGGGGAGAGAAGATAAATGTAAGACTAGTTGGATCTCGTGGGATGTGCTCTGTAAGCCTAAACGGGAGGGTGGATTGGGTTTTTGGAAATTGCGAGAGTTTAATCTTGCGCTTCTGGCAAAACAGGGGCGGCGCATTATCCAGCATCCAACCTCTCTTCTCTCTAGAGTGTTAAAAGCCAAATATTTCCCTTTAGGTAATTTCCTAGACGTCGCGCTTGGATCCCGTCCTAACTTCATTTGGAGGAGTTTCTTGGCTGGTCGTGATGCTCTTGCAAAAGGTTGCCTTTGGCGTGTAGGGGATGGTGAGCTGATCCGTATTTGGAAAGTCCCTTGGATCCCGACCCCCCCCCTCTGGTCTTATCCAGGCACCGGTGTCTCGCCTTCAGTCGGATGCGACAGTTAGAGAGTTGATGGACCATGATAGGGGTTGTTGGAACGTCTCGCTTGTTCGTGAGATTTTTGGCCCTATTGAGTGTAATGCCATTTTGGCCATACCTGTTAGTTTATTCCGCGCTCCTGATAGACTTGTTTGGCGATGGTCATCGTCGGGGAAGTTTTCGGTGAGGAGTTGCTACCATTTTCTATTTTCAGATGGATCCGCTGGGGTCGACTTCTGGTGGTCTGGGTTGTGGAAACTTCATATCCCACCCAAGTTTAAGGTTTTTATTTGGTGGTTGGTTCATGAGGGTCTCCCGACTCGGAGCAAGCTATTGACTAGAGGTATTATTGGAGATGATTCGTGTCCGTTTTGCCATCAGGCTTCCGAAACAACTGATCATCTCTTTCTGCACTGTGCATTCACTATGGACATCTGGAGGTCTAGCCATATCCTTACAAGCTGCAATTTTGCTCCTGTTTCGACTCTCCATGGCTGGCTGGGGACTGTAGGGACTTCTGCTCCAACCTCTACTCTAGAAGAGGTGCTATCTATTCTTTGGGCTATTTGGTATGCCAAAAATGACCTAGTTTTCAACCAAGCTGAGCCTTCTCCTCGGGAAATCCTTTTTCGTGGTGCCCGCTTGTTGGGAGATTACAAGAGGGTTAACGAGCCTTTGACTGACGAGCTTGGGGTTACCGATCAGGTTTCTCCCTCAGATTGGATTCCCCTCGGGGAGGGGGTCATCTGTTTTAGTTCAGACGCGGCGGTTGGTCCTTCTCGAGTTGGTTTGGGTTTCATTGCCCGGGAGTCCCACGGAAACTGTATCTTTTCAAGCCATGAGTGTGCTCAATTCCACCTTGATGTCGTTGTAGCAGAAGGTCTAGCTGTACGCAGGGTCCTCCAAATAGCCGCAGAGCGAAACTTTAGTCATCTCCATATCCAGTCTGATTGTCTTGAACTGATTCAAGTCATACTCTCTAACTCCCATTCATTCTCCAGTTTGGGGGTCATTGTTGCTGATATTATCCGTCTTGCTGCTGGTTTTAGTTTATGTAATTTTGCGCATGTTCGAAGAACTGCTAATGTAGATGCTCATGCTCTTGCTAGGAGAGCTTTTACATTAGGCTTGACTGATTGCTGGGACGATTTGTGTCCTGAGCGTCTTGATTGTTTTCTCAATCTTTAGTTATGAAAGTTATTCATTTTATCAAAAAAAAAACAAACATTTATCAAACATAGAAAATAAGTTTTGAATTAATGGAATTCTTTGGTGGAGAGTTTGATCAAGAATTTAATTTAATATATATATATATTTTTTTTTTTTGGGTTAGTATCGAGAATTTAATTTGAAGAGAGGAAAAGGGTATAAAGTGTAGTGGGAGATAGATGGGTCAGGCTTGAAAACATTGCCAAAGGTTAATAAATTCATGACACGTGTCCGTGCATAGAGAATTAGAGATAGGTAAACGAGAATTTTTACGTTTAATAATAAAACTTGTAACAAGAGATACGTACGTCCGTGATAGGAGTAGGCAACCAACCTAGATTTGTTTAATAATCAACTTCCGACTTCTGTTTTGTTCATTTTGCGCTAAGACTCATTTGTCCCTCTGCCTATTCTTCTCTTTTAGACTTGATGTTTGTTTTTTCTGTTTAATCTTTTCTTTTCTTTTTTTCCTCTCTTTTATACAATGGTCAAATTGAGAGGAAAATATATAGATTATTCTAGGCACACCTACGTAGGGAGAAAGCACCCGGGAGTTCCTATGGTTATTATTTTCATTTTAGTTGGTCCCCAAAATGGTTTTTGGTTCCCACGGGTACCTGGCGTTAGGGCCGTTAGTCACCACAGGTCCCCGCCGTCAAATTCGACCCTAACGGACACTAACGGCCGTTAACTCTCAAGATTTTAATATTATCTCTGACCCTGGGCCCCACTTACCAGATTTTTCAGATTTTTTATTTTCTTAATATCTAAAAAAATTAGTTTTATTAATTAATTAATTAATTTTATTAAAAAAATGTAAAAACTCTAAAACACATAATTAATCTAAAAATTCAGAAAAAATTATAAAAATTCCAAAAAAATGTAAAAAATGCAAAAAAAATTGTAAAAAATAAACAATTATGAAAAATGTAAAAATAAAGAAAAAAAGTTAATTAATCTTAAAATCCAAAAAAATTAATTAATCCAAAAATATAGAAAAAAATGTAAAATCCAGAAAAATGATAAAAATCCAAAATAAAAATAATTTATCTAAAAATCCAGAAAAATTGTAAAAATTCAAAACAGAATAATTTATCTAAACATTCAGAAAAAATGTAAAAATGTAAAAATAAATAAATAATTCAGAAAAATGTAAAAATAACCAAAAAAATGATAATTAATCTAAAAATTCAAAAAAAATTCCAAAAACAATTAATCAATCTCAAAATCTAGAAAAAAATTTAAAATCTAGAAAAATGATAAAAATCCTAAAAAAATTTAAAAAATTGTAAAAATTCCAAAAACAATAATTAATCTAAACATCCAGAAAAAAATGTAAAAATTCCAAAAAAAAAATATACAATTCTGAAAAATGTATAAAATAACCAAAAAAATAATAATTAATCTAACAATCCAAAAAAAAAAGGAAAAAATTCCAAAAAAAATTAATTAATTTAAAAATCTAGAAAAAATGTAAAATTGAGAAAAATGATAAAAATCCAAAATAAAATTAATTAATCTAAAAATCTAGAAAGAAAATGTTAAAATTCTAAAAAATATTTATTGATTTTTTACAGTTTTTTTTGGAATTTTTACATTTTCTTTGGAATGTTTACTTTTTTTTCTAGAGTTTTAGATTAATTAATTTTATTTTAAATTTTTTTCAGGATTTTTAGATTAATTAAATTTTTTTGGGTTATTTTTACATTTTTAGAATTGTTATTTTTTCTTGGAATTTTTACATTTTTTTCTAGATTTTTAGATTAATTATTATTTTTGGAATTTTTACAATTTTTTCTGTATTTTTAGATTAATTATTTTTATTTTGGTTTTTTATCATTTTTCTAGATTTTTACATTTTTTTCTAGATTTTAAGATTAATTAATTTTTAATTTTACATTTTTCAGAATTGTTTATTTTTTTTACATTTTTCAATGTTTTTCTAGATTTTTAGATTAATTAATTTTTTTGGAATTTTTACAATTTTTTTGGATTTGTTACATTTTTTTTTTAATTTTGTTACATTTTTTTTGAATTTTTATAATTTTTTCTAGATTTTTAGTGTTTTTACTTTTTTTTTATAAAATAAATTAACTAATTAATAAAACTAATTTTTTAGATATTAAGAAAGTAAGAAATCTGAAAAATCTGACGTGTGGGCCTAGTGTCATGTGCTTTTTCAGAAATAATAATAAAAAATTCAGAGTTAACGACCGTTAGTGTCCGTTAGGGTCGAATTTGACGGCGGGGACATATGGTGACTAACGGCCCTAACGCCAGGTACCCGTGGGAACCAAAAACCGTTTTAGGGACCAACTAAAATGAAAATAATAACCGTAGGGACTCCCGGGTGCCTTCTCCCCACCTACGTAAATCATCGAATTAATAATTAATGTGTTGTTATACATAAGTAAATTTCTTTTTTCAAAATTCAAATCTTAACACTAAATATCAACGAATAATAAAGCAGTAATGAATAATTTCTAGAAAGAATGGGAAAATGATAACAATATTTAATTAGTATATATATATATATATATATATATATATATATATATATATTTATTTTTTAACATGTCTAAATGGATTGTCTAAAACTAATATCTGGTTGATAGATGGTGTCGATGTAATAATCAATGTAAGTAGAACAATAATTAGTTTTTTGAGACCATTCAATAGTCCAGTAGTACATAAACAGACCTTTAAATGCCATAAAATTCTTCCTCTCACATGTCACAAAAGAAATAATTAGTTGACCATCCACCTTAGAGTGGTATGTTGGTAATTGGAAAGAGTATCAGGGGCAAATGAGCAGAGATGGAGCCTATATAAAAGAGGGAACGGAAACATTTTGAGTTGGCTTATTATTTGGTAAAGAAAACACACAAAGAAGATGAGCAACTTTAGCGGGCGACACAATCCATTGATAATGAACATGAACATGAACAATTCCATCTTCTTGTTATTGTTATTGTCATTGTCATTAGGATTGATGTCTCTAATTCAAGCATCAAGGGGAGAAGAAGATCATGGTCATGGTCAAGGTCATGGTCATGGTCAGAATGGTAATTTGAAGGAATATTTGTGGAGCAGAGAGGAGTTTGTGCAGTTGGCTGGTTATGGAGAAGAGAAGCTATCAACTGTAATCGTCACTGGCACACTTCTATGCCATGCCTGTTCTCCATCCCATGCTCAACCTCAACCTCAACTTCGTTCATGGCCAATACCAGGTATGCATGTATATGGTTTATCATTTATGAATATTAAAATCTTAAGAGGGTGATCAATTATATGCATTAGATTCTCAATTTCTTTAGAACTTGTCATAATTAACTCTACCATTTCTTTTTAGTTGTTTTAGAGTCATCTTTACTCTTGTAGAACATTAATTTATGTTCTTTTCACGGGTATTAGCCAGTATTTTTCGCCCAAAAACTTGTCACCAAAGTAAACTTCAAGAGTTAGGGTCTACATTATGCATGGTTAATTTATAGGTGAGGAATCAAAATTATAATTTCTAGAGATGCAAAATGAAGCAAAATATGCTTAAACACCAAAACATATTACCTCAAATTTAGTCCAGCCATTAGAATGGATCTAGTGGCGAGGGGTTAGAAAAACTTTAAAAAGTTAGGAGTCAAAATCATTATAAATCATTATAAAAAGTCATTTTTCCTTTTATTTTACCTTTCACTAATTAGCCTTTTTTTATATCTAAATGGCCTGAGTTAAAATTAGCCTAAGTTGAGAGGATATATTGAGATGATACATAATCGGAGAACTAAAATTGTGTCTTAATGAAAAGATGATGCTTAAAGCAATGAGATTTAGAGTTTGTACTTTAAGTAGGCATTATAGGATCTTAATTGATTAGCAAATACTCAACAGTTCTCTGGTAATAAGAACGTACATTTAAGTCTCACGTAAGAGAATTAAAAGGAAATGAATACCAACAATCAAAGCAAAGACCCCATACATAGAAAAATAAACCATACGAAAAGGATGCACAAGCTTTCGTCAATGGCTACATCTTACCATCAATTTTGTGACAGGAAATTCCATTTCGTAATCTAATTGCGAATAAATTTTGGTTTAATTGAAATAATGGGACGTCATAATTCTATTCATTTCTTGACTTTAACTTGACAGAAACTAATCGCTGTAGTTTTTCATGTTTACAAAATATTGAAAGGACAGGTATATTATAATTTTCACATGATTAATTACAAGTTAAGTTTCAGTGTTTTTGCACGACAAACAATTGAAACAAATGTCCAAATAAAGCAAGATGGAAGCATGTAGTTATGTAGAAACAATACAGAGACCTAAAATAGAGGTTAGCTTAGATAAAGAGTAATAATAATTCACTTTCCCGCGATCATGTCATCTTGACCTATCTTGAGATCCTGCAGATGCATTGGTGGCTGTCAAATGCAACACGAATGGGAAATGGGAAAAATTAACACCCGCACAAGCTATTACAGAACAAAATGGAGATTTCCTAATTGATCTTCCTTCTGACCTCCACGCAATCCCAAACATGGAGGAAGCATGTTCAGTTAAGGTTCTACGAATGCCAAAGAATGCAGTTTGCCAACCAAGTCCGGTCAGAAAACAAAGTGCAATAACATTATCATCAGTTGGGAATGGCATACGGAACTATAGTGCGGGAACAATTAAGATTCTGCACCTTACATCTAAACCTTTACAAGAATGCATTAAGGGAGGGAACAAAGAAAAAGAAATTGCATGATGGATACTCACCGACTATGGAGATCGGGATTCAGAACCATTGCTCACTTGGATGGCGCTGCAGTCACAGCATTTGAGTTACAGTTCCACTTTATCGGTTGTAAAGTTAGTACGTGTGAAGAGGATAGTAATGAAGTACAGCATGCGTGTAAATAGTGATAATAAGCTTGCAATATAGCAAGCTTGAACAGACTATAAAACTGTAATCATATTGGCTGTATGACTGAAAATTTTCCCACAGATTTGATGATGAAGAACGATATCAGTGAGAAAAACACACGAGTTGTTACACGTTTTAATCACAATGACAGGTTACGCCTAAGTCTAAGAAACACAGGAACAAAACAGAATGTCAAAGAAAACACCTAGAGAAACAAACGTTCTTAACTACTCAGGGGTCAATAGTTTTCTGCTCATTTCCAGAACCTATGTACATAGCAACATCAGCACAGTACGTAAGCTTATCTGCTTTTTCCTCTGGGATTTCAATTGAAAATTCTTCCTCAAATGCCATAACGAGCTCCACCCTGTCTAAGCTATCTAGACCCAAATCCTTTCGGAAATCAGCCGTTGCAGTAACCTGTTCATCGAACAAGTGGAACCAAACTATCACCATCTTTTTCAACAGTTTGCCTTCACCAGAGGACATGATGATCCTTTGGTGAAACAAAATAAAAGCTCCCTTCTAAGTAATGTTCATTATAAAAACTTGCAATTTCTCACTGAATGGAAGTTGGTGATTTGCTATTTCAAAACAACCATCACATGGACTGAATGACAAAACAAGGGAATTATGAAATTACCTTAGAGGCATCAATCTTATCAAAAAATTTAACCAGCTCAATCACCTGATCCATGATTTGATCAGGGCTAGCATTTGCTGATGAACATATTCGCTGGCATAGTTCCTTAAATGCATTCCCCCTCTGAGTGGACAATAACTGTTCCATGGAAACCCTCAGCCGCATGTGGCTCAAAATGGAGTTTTGTATACTTTGCATGTTTTCACCAGCTAAAATCAAAAGATGCCGATAAATCAGAACACACAATCTAAACACTTTCCTTTCAAAAAACAAAAAAGGCACTTCCATGATATTCATTCCAATGAAAGCCGAATGGTAACCAAATTTCACAACTACAAGCAAAGAATTCTACATTCTTGAAGACAAAGATGACTAAGATGCAAATATCAGGTAAGAAGTTACCAATTCAAATAAACATATAGAGACACAACATTAAACTACTTACAAGAAGTAGTGAAACAAAGCATGAAAGAGACCAGCAAAAAAACAACAACCAATCTGCAGAGCACATTTTGGGACCAGCCAATTACCCTTAAAAACTAACAACAAGGTAATCAAATTGCACTAGTGGCAACAATGTCGGTTCCCTTTTTCCTTACAATTTTTACCACAGTAGACCTAGTTTAACATCATTCGCGTGCTTACGATGTGTGAAAGAAACACGGCAAAAACAAAATCTAACAAACATAAAGAAGGACAAACTAGATGGAATAAAAACAATGGCCGATGAAGCAAGCGCAGCAAAGAACAACAAACCACTAATAATACCACAAGAGTTGACACAAAGAAGAAAGAAAAGGGAAGCAAATGAAAGAAAAGGTGAGGAAGAAGCACGAACTAACCAGAGTATGGCGTCTGCGATGTTAAAGATTGATGTGAATAATCTGCCGTAAGTGTTTTGCTTTATTGCTGCTGTGAGCCTGTGAGTGTGAGGTCTTGCCGCTGCTGTGGCAGTCTCCCCGAAAGAAAGTCGAGCTTTATTTAATTTTTTTTTCCAGATACCTCTACTCAAATTTCCTTATTCATTTGTATTTGACTTTTTTACTTACATTTTCATATTAATTTAACTCATCTAATTAACGTCGTGCATAATTAGACATTAAATCTAGTGAGGTGCTATTGTTTAATACTCCCTCTATTTCTCTTTAAATGATGTTTGGGAAAGGAGAGAGTATTCTCATTCCTTTTGTTTTTGTTTTTATTATTTTATTATTTCTAATTTCAATTGTACCCCTGCTTTTCACTTAATCTACAAACAATGTGCCATTCTTTCTTTCCTTTCTTTCTCAAGACCATTGCACCCTCTGCATATAACAGCAAGTAATAGGAGCTAGAAATCAAATCATGCGATAACCAAAGTAGAAGATAAACGAATAGAAGCGAGAAATCAAATCAAGCAAAAATCGAAACCCATAACCGTAGCAAAAGACATAAAACGAATCGACCAAACCGAAACCCATAACTGCGGAGCAGAAGATCGAACCATCTACGAAGAAAAAAGTACCAAAAGTATCATTAAAGGAAAACGAAGCAGCGATGGGGATGGGCAATTGGCAGCGGCAGTGGTGGAGGCTGGGAAGTTGGTGGCTGTGGCGGGGATGATTGACAGCGGTGATGGGTTCGGATTTTTGTTGTTGGGCGATGGAGATTAGGTGGTTATGGCTGATTTGGTTTAAGTGATTTTGTGTTTGAGGATGGGGTTTTGGACTGGGATTTGTGATTTTTGGTTGTGATGCAGAGATGGTGGCTGTGGTGGTGGTTGTAAGGTGATTAATGGTGAGGCGGTGATGATGGAGATGGGTGATACGATCTTAGATGCTTAGGATGCGTAGCACGTGATTCTGATCGTTGTTCAAGGATAGATTTCAATGCGGAAGTAATGAACTCGACAAGTACGAGCTTAGACCACTTAGATAACCTGTGCTAAGAGCCCTAATCGATTTCAAGTCAAGGATCTTGAATCGGATTCTTAGGACTAGACTCAACAATGTGAGAATCACACTAAGAGAAACGAGACAATGAGGTTGCAATTTCGATTTTACTTGTAGACGACTCGAGTATTGCAGACTTGAGAAGGAACAAGGTTCAATCACATGAACAATGGGCGGAGATTTGAAAGAGAAAAGTCTCAATTTTATCAAAATAACAGCCACTCAAAATGGAGCTAAACGACTCCTTATAAAGAGTTTACAAGCAAACCCTATTAGGAATAGAAGTAGGAGTTCTAATTAAGGAAATTAACTTAATTAACTAATTAAATTAAATATAAATATATTTAAATGCATTCTAGCAGCCCATGTCGAGTTCTTCATCATCGGCCCAAGGTTTGGGCCGCAACCTGAAGTTGCTTGTTGTCTCGCTCATACACTGCATACCATAATGTCGACTTCTATAACTTTTTAACCACTGGGACAAATGAGCTAAAACTTGTCCCAAATGAAAGCTAACATCCTGAAGTTTCTGAATCGTAGTCGATCGCTTGATTTGGACTTGTACAACGCTAGCTGGGTTCCAACGAAGTTGCCTCTTGGGTCTGCGCCTAGAACTGCTGTGTGCGAGATTGACATCTCGAATCTCCTTGAGATCTACTTGTCCAAATGCTCTGAAACTTGGACATAGCCTTTCTAAGACTCCAATAGGTCTTGTATATATGATGTATCTTTTATTGAAGTCGTTATTCCAAGGGTTGACTCGGATGGATGTCAAACCTTGCGTTAGGTGCCTCCAAGCCACCTTCCATGTCATCCTATGCGTGAAGGCTTGGTCAAGCAGCGTCTCCTGACTTGTCTTCATGTCTAGAGGTTGTATTAACCTCACTAGGGCTAGCCATGGGGCTAGGATCGTATCAATGGGTGTGTGGTGATTAATGGTGAGGCGGTGATGGTGGTTGTGAGGTAGAGAAATAAATTAATTTGGCAACGTTTGTAAATTAAATTAAAAGGAGAGGGCACTTTTGTAATGTTGCAAAAAAAGTGTGTTGGAAAACTCAAAAATGACAATTAATTGGAAACAAAGAATCCGTAGGAAAGTGTCAATTAATAGGAAACAGAGGGAGTATTGTTTAGCTAACGTGGCAATTTATGTTAGTTGACACGTTAGATTTTTAAAAAAAAAATTAAACTAATTCATCCGACCCATTAAAAGATGAAATGACTAATGGATTCGATAAATGAGTGTAAAATCCAATTTTAAAAATTAAAAAACTAACGTGGCATTTGACATGCATTGTTACGTTAGCTAAACAATAATAAACAATGTCACATCACTAGATTTAACATCTGACTGTGTATGACGTTACCTAAAAGGGGCAAATTAATAAGAAAATGTGAGTAGATGGGTCAAATCCAACCAAAAATAAAATGAAGTGCCAAATTAATATGAAAAATCGAGTAAAGATGCCAAAAATATCATCATCTCAAAAAAGAACTAATATTAATTTCTCACCCAACTTTTTTTTAATTATATATATAAAAAACATAAATTACCTTCGAAAAATTATACGATTATAGTACTTTTCGAGTTCATTCTAAACATTTATGTAACTAATGAGATAATCACATGTAACTCAATATATGTTAGGTTTTCTTATCACTACATAGGTGGATAGCCTCTTCAAAAGATAAATTTTACTTATATATTAGACGACCATGCACATATGCTGACATTTAAAGTCTAAAGTGGTAAATATTTTCAACTTTTAACGTATGATAAAATGACTTTAATATTTTTTTACTATCATTCAAAATCACATCCAACATTTATCTTGGTAAATACTTTTTCTTAATTAGATATTTTCGTATATGCTTAAGCCCCTATGTTCTTAGTATTTCAACTAATGTTGTTTCTTTACTACTTTTCTATATTAGTTACATTAAAAAAAATACATGAAAATATAATAGCAAGAAAATAACTATCAAATGTTAAAAAATGAAACAAAATAGGGAAAAAGGAAGATTTATTTAAATAATGATAAAAATGAAAAATTCATAATAGAGGTGAAGGGTTAATACATTGGTTTTTATCTTTCTATAAGCTAACACAGTAGTTTGTGTTAAACTAAGTGAGAAAAAAAGTGATAGCAAGTTAACAAGAGCAAACAATTAATGTTGTCACTGCTTGGGTTGTGTGTGAACTTATGAGATTTGATAATTCTTTATTTTGGTGATTTTATGAGTCCATTTTAGGTTATGTGATAAATCTTATGGAGCATTATTTTAGAAATTCGTGTTTGTAAGTACATTGTCAATTGAACTGATATAATTCTAGGATGCTACAAAATTTCAAAATTTCATGTTAGGAGGATTTATCTTCCAAAAATGACTCATTTTGAAGATGGATCACTTTCAATGCATCAAAGCTGGAGCTAAGCTTGAATGTTACTTATCCAAAAATGTCAACACTCATCTTGCCATTTACATAAATCTTAGAAGGCCTTGAAAAAGTAAGAGATATAAAAGGAAAGTGGAAGAATGCACAATGTGTTGTTTTGCGCATACATGATTATTTTGAGTCCAAGACTTGTGTAATTATGGTCATAATTATTTTATTTTATTTTATTTAAGAATCTATTTAAGTATTTAGTCGAATTACAAGTCCATAAGATATGGAGAAATCCTTTAACTCACGTTTTTGTCAAAAACCAAAACTCTAGTAGGATTACGAGTACAAATTTGTACATGTTTTGTCTAGGTTGGTTGGAGCTTGTTTAAGCAGACCCTATTTGAGTTTTAACTCCTATATAAGGAGATCTAAAGGCAAAATTATTTTAATATTTTTTCCTTATAGGAGTTGTGAGTTTTCTCATACCTTTGGTTCTAGGTGATGAACTATTAACCTTTATTAGGTTGAAATTTTAGTATTGATTAAGTAAAACAATTGATATTGCATATCAATTGAAGAAAAACTATGTCGTATTCCACCATGTGTGACATGCAGGTCTAACTTTGCATTGAGATCCCTTATGAATCGAGTAAGGTTGATAGCTAAGATTGTTGAGCTATAGGTGTAGATGTTTTCATTGAGTTTATTCTCTATTTTTGGTGCGATTTCATGGGCATAAAGATCGTATATTTTTGGATTCTTGGTTCTTTGAATTCTTATCTAACAAAGAACGTATCATAAGTGATAGTCCCTGAGCTGGGGTGAGGACTTTTGTGTAAATCTGGACTGCTGATGTGGACTTCTGGTTTCTCTAGTGTCACCTGGAAAGTGTCGGAGGGAGTCTCCGGCGTAGAGTCTCCGACGATCAAGTCAGTAAGAGAGCAAGTGAAGGGTAAGCAAATAAAGTGAGGGATAGATACCGGGTTGGTCTTTGTGGGTTCTCTGTAAGTGTATGCGTGTATGTCCATATTCTTATGTGGGGGGGGGGGGGGGGGGGGGCAATTTATACCCCCCACCCAGCTAGGATGTCTAGGTCATGTGGGGCCTAGGAGCAAGAGCATTTAATGCCTTATGCGGCATATTTAATGTCCGCAGGCGGCGCCTCACATCAAATCCCATCGGTCACATGCGTGGTGCACGAGGTGATGATTACCCTCGATCTGCGTGTGCCACTTGGTTTCAATGACGGTAATAGCTACCGATATCTATCCCTATACAGCTATCAGCCCTGTTACACCTTACCGATAGGATTCCTACCAAACGGTTGTAGTAGCCAGTTGACGTAATCTTGGACTTGTGGGACCCCCGTTGGTGATGAATACCGGTAACGTCCCTCTCAGGGACCTTGTCGGTATCGTACTGGTCTTGTCCACGTGGCCCTAGTCAGCGGAGACCGAGTCAATGGACCGTGGAATGACTTAAATGCCCTTAGCATTTCATCAGGTATTATCAGAAGCCCAACCGAAAATGAGCCCGAGTTTTACCAAGGGCTATCGGTGTTCTGTCGGATACTCAAGGTTTCCGGTAATCTTGTTTGAAAGTTATTATTGATGGCACATCAACGCTGTTTAAAATCGTCACTAATGTGGCTCAAGTAGGGATGATTACCTTTATGTACCTTTGGCCTACGTGGCCTCTTCTCCCCCTTTCACCTAAAAGGCTGACACTAGGAGTTAGTGTAACCAACCACTTCGAATACTATGAAAAACTGTAATCAAAACTTGAAGAGTTGGTTTCGCGGGCGCTCGTGAGTAATAAATGTTGCCATATGTCAAACCAATATTGGACGCCTGCCACATGACACTCCCCAATAAGGTGTTCACACGGTGCCAAAAAACCACAAAATATTCATAAAATTTTCTCTTTCTAACGATGATGTAACCCTATTTTTTGCAGTGATACCGGAAGGGTGGTTACTAGAGGCTTTGAGAAGGAAAGCCAAGAGGAAGAATCTTGCTCCTAACGTAGTGGCCAAAAAATAGATGGTCGGCCCCACTGCTAAGAAGAAAAAGATAGCTGCTCTTCCCCCTCTCCGGATTGGGGAAAATCCGTGTGCCTAAGGTCAAGCTGGCTCAAGTTCAAGCGATACTGAAGATCAAGAGTTTGAGTTAGTTGCCGCTCGGACTTGTCAGCCTTTCGTTCGTTCGACAGACTCTCATACATCTCCTTCCACTCCGTCCAACGATATGCCTATCAACTTTGTCGCCATAGCCACGCATAAGTAGAAGCGAAAAAGAAGTGAAGGTACTTCTTTGGAAGTGGCGCCATCGACGGTGGCGGTTCCTCCTCATGCCCTAACGGTCTCTAATGAGGTCCCTGTCGGGGTGGCTCTTGATCATGCTTCCGCCTTTCCTCCTTCCCCCGTTCCTGCTGTCGAGACGTCTCCTCCCTTATCGGATTCTCCAATCAGCATCCATTTTCCCGGAGGGAGTTTGCTGGCACGAGCTCCGTCAGGTTCTGCCCCTCCAACATCTTCGTCTCCTGTCGATCTTAACTTTGTCACCAAATCATCCGACCCCACGCTAGCGTACTCTGACGCAGGCATCCAGAATCCTCCGTGTGACTTAACTGCCCATCTTTCTTCTCACGGTCATGACGGTGAAGTGACCCATCGACTAAACCTGCAGGATTTCGGGCTCAAAGATCTGCAGGCTTTGGGGCTACCAGAGCCTTCAGTTCGTGAACTGCCGGTGGCACATTTTATGTCTGAAATGATAGAGGTCCCTTCAGACAGGGAGATGATGCAGTATATGTCTCTCGGGGCTCAAATCACCCAGGGACGAAGCGGTGTCCTTTCCTCTCTATGTTAGTTATGTTACATGATGGACAACTGTGCGGATGAGATGGAGAAGGAGAAAGAGGTGTATCTTTCTCTTACGAAGGATTTCAAAATCTTCCGGCAGCATGCTAAGGAGACATTGGAGTTGTCCCTCCAAGAGAAGGACACAAATATCGGGAGGCTTCAAACTGAGTTGTCGGAGGAGAAAGAATACTCTCGAAAAAGGGAGATAGAGCTGTTGGAGGAAAATGCCCGTTTGCGCCAGAATCTTCTTGACAAAGAAAAAGAGTTGGAAGGAGTGCCTTCCAAGATCCAGTAATATCGCTCCCTATGTCGAACGTAGGGTTAATGAGATAGATGAGAAAAACTTCTCTCCTCCGCCTTCTCTGATTGTTCAGGAAGGCTTGGCTGACGACGGAAATAGGGATGCTTCCAATGAGGCTGAGTAGATAGTTTTTCTCCTATTTTTATTGTAGATGTCGTATGGCTATTCATCTATGAACTCCTTTTCCAAAAAAAAATTATAAGTGTTTATTTCTCTCCGACTAAATTCCCTGCAATATTACTTATGATATCATGCAAATAACATAACTATTCAATTGCCATTAGGTGATGGGCATGCTAACAGAATAACTCACAGTTATCGCCAGATGCTTAATAACTTGGGAAAATATTTCATTAAGTGTAGTGATACTCCAACGGGAAAAAGGAAAAGATGAGAACATGTCGTAGGCATGCTACAACTTTCTTTTAATTTCGCATTGTGACCGGATGAGTTTCGTAAGATTTTGTATCTTCCCTCTAGTTGTCGGAAGAGTGATGACTGACATAATGAAGGAAACTAGGTCCTTGTTGTTTAGTGCTCTCAAGTTGTACCATTGTTTGACTTTCACCGGAATGGGCTTGAGAAGCTTTGTTGGACTTATCAGGCTCTAGCTGATGAAGCCGTTAGCACTCCCAAACAGCGCCTGGATGGCCCAATAGGTTTACCGGGCTCTCGCCGATAAAATGTACACCCTTAAGTCGTGCCACCGTCTGTTAGAGCAGAACTGGAATAGGCTTAAGCGATGCCATTAGCACAGTTAGACAATGCCTGGATGGCCTAATCGGTTTACCGGGCTCTCGCCGGTAAAGCTTACACCCTTAAGTCGTGCCACCGTCTATTAGAGAAGGACCAGAATGGGCTTAAGCGATGCAGTTGGCACACCCAAACAGCGCCTGGATGGCCCAATCCACTACCATGCATCCACTTGTTGGAAAGAAGGAGATGGGTCTTGGTGGTTCTTGGTTGTTATATCCGTTACTACTCGCATGTACGTCGATAGATTGTGGCAGATTGGCCGTGTACCATTCACACGTGTGCCGATAGATTATGACGAATTGATGATTGTATGTTGTGATATGCATAAAGTAAATAACACTTGCATATTTTTTAACGTGGTTTGGCACTTTAAGGCCTATGTCCACGGTGTTATAATTCATTCAGAAGTTATAAGTAATACATCTAATCTTGGATGATATAATTTTAAATGAGCAATATTCTAAGAATTAATGAGGGGGTACCGTCAAGCTCCTTTAGATGATAGGCGCCTTTATTGATAACTCGAGTCACCCGGTAAGGTCCTTCCCAGTTAGGGTTGAGCTTTCTCATCCGTTGGCCGGCAGCTCTTCTGTTGCGCAGTACCAGGTCACCCGTCTTCAATAACCGCTCCTTGACCTACCAATTGTGATATTTTGCCATCTTGCGCTTGTAGTACAAAGTTTTCATCATTGCTTGTTCCCGCAATTCTGGCAGTAAGTCAAGTTGTGCCTGCAACCTATTTTCATTTTGTTCTTCAATGAAGTATTCAATACGAAGGTTGAGAGCTCCAATTTCTACCGGGGTGACAACTTTTCGTAGGCCATCGCAAATGGAGTCTCACCAATACTTGTTTTTACCATCATCCGGTAAGCCCACGTAACATACGACAGCTCCTTGGGCCATTTTTTCCAGGCTCATTCTAGATTTTTCTTGATCTCGCTCAAAATGGTCCGGTTAGTTACCTTCGTCTGTCCGTTTGTCTATGGATGAGCCACCGAGGAGAATCTCTGTTCAATTGCCAATTCTCGACAGCGCTCTTGGAAGTAAGCACTAGTAAACTGGGTCCCATTGCCACTAACGAGGATCCGTGGAATGCCGAACCACATGACTACTTGGTTCTTAAAGAAATGCCAAGCTTTTTTCTGCTGTGATGATGGGAATGGCTTTGGCCTCATCCCACTTTGTGAAGTAGTCTACTGCAACGATGGCAAACTTGAGTTGAGAATGGGCTTTCGGGAATGGCCCTAAGATGTCAATTCCCCACTTGGCAAACAGGCACGGACTGATCATGGCCGATATCTCTATGGCAGGCTAACGAGGAATTTTTGCAAAATCTTAGCATTTTTTACATGTTCACATAAAATTATCACAATCTCTTCGGATGGTGGGATAATAAAATCCGGTACGGAGGACTTGCGCAACCATTGTTCCTTTGGAAGCATGCATTCCGCAAACGCCTTCATGGATCTCCCGGAGAGTATAAAGACCTTCAGCCTCTGACATACACCTAGCAGCTGGATGGGAAAAACAACAACGGATGAGCTCTTCATCATATAGGGTACACTTGTCGACCTTCTTGAGAACTTTCTTCTTCTTCGCGATATCATCTCGCAACGTGCAGTACTTGAGATAGTTGATGACTGGAATTCTCCAATCATTTGTGCCTTCGTCCATACACAAAGCGAGCTTCTCTTCCATGAACGATGGCGTTGAGATCTCCTCTACCAGAACATCTGTCGGCATGACAACATTAGGGTCGGCAGCCAACTTGGCAATTTCATCCGCTTCAAAGTTCTCCTCCCTCGGTATATGCTAAATCCTGACCCGGATTCCTTTCTTAACCTCCGTCAATTCTTTTTGTACCTTCTCCAAGTACCGCAACATCATTGGGTTTTTGGCTTGGAATTTACCATTAACTTGGTCCACAATTAGCTTTGAATCACCGTATACCATCAAATGCAGATCCTCTAGCTCTCCATAATCATGGATTCCCTTAGCACTCAACTATTTCCCGATGCGCAAGCCCATCAGAAGTGCCTCATACTCGACTGCATTGTTAGACAATGGCTTTAGAATTTTCAAGGCATAACGCATTTTGATTCCGTCTGGTCCGAAAGCAATGATGCTGGCACCGAGAGACTCTTGGTTCTTGGCACCGTCAACATGGATAACACATTTATCGCCATAGGTCTCCGGGTACGATAGGTCTTCCTCATTCACTTCTACCGCCAGTGCCTCAGGTAACGACTCACTTGAAAAAGTACATTCAGCTATGAAGTCAGCCAGAGCTTGTGCCTTGATGGATGGTCTAGATTGGTACTGCACCCATGTTGTTCAAGTTCGATGGCCCAGATGACCATTCTTTTGGAAGTTTTCAGCTTTTTGAAGATCCTTCTCAACGGTTGATTAGTCAAGATGACTACCGGATGTGCTTGGAAATACCGTGTCATCTTCCGGGTGGCTTGCACCAGAGCAAACACCACCTTTTCAATCCAACAGTATCTTAGCTCGGCGTCTTTCAAGATCCGACTAATGAAGTAGACAGGTTTGTGAATGCCTTCTTTATCCCTTACTAAGATGACACTCACTACTTCCTCAGCCACCCCTAAGTAAAGAAAGAGAGTATCTCCATCTTCCGGCCGAGTCAGCAACAAGTCAGAAGAGAGATACTCCTTCAGTTCAAGGAAAGCCTTCTCGCACTCTTCCATCCACCCAAACAGAGCTTTCTTTCGGATGAGGTTAAAAAATGGGAGACACCGTTCCCCCTATTTTGAGATAAATCGGCTCAAGGTGATCACCTTTCCGGTAAGCCTTTGGACTTCCTTGATGTTCCTTGGTGATATCATGTCATGGATTGCTTTAATCTTGGATGGGTTAGGCTAAATTCCCTTCCAGCTTACAATGTAGCTAAGGAACTTTCCGGTCTGGAATGTAAGCATTCACTTTTTGGGGTTGACCTTCATGCCATACCGGTGCATGACCCCAAAAACTTATTCCAAGTTTGCCAAGTGAGCGTCAAAGCTCTTACTTTTAATCACCATGTCATCTACGTACACTTCCAAATTCCTGCCGATCTGAGCCTTAAAGATTTTGTTGGCAGTCCTCTAGAAAGTGGCCCCAACATTCTTTAATCCAAACGGCATGACCCTGTAGTATTATGTGGCTTTAGGAGTGATGAAAGTCATCTTCTCTTCGTCTTCTATGGCCATGGGTATTTGGTGGTACCCTGAATTGGCATCCAATGAACTCAGGTACTCATACCCTTCCGTCTAGTCAACCAGTTGCTCTATCCGGGGAAGTGGGTAGCAGTCCTTTGGGCACGCCTCGTTGAGGTCTTTGAAATCAATACACATCTTCCACTCTCCGTTTGGTTTGGGGACCACTATCGGGTTAGCCAACCAAGGTGGATTAACTCTCAATCTTTCTTCCTTCCTCTCAATGTCTTTAGCAACTTTCCATTCATCATAACTCTTTTCTAAGTACTTTTGATCTTCAATGATTGCAAGGGTGTTAACGGTGCTAAGGAGAACTTTCGGCCCTCTTTCACTAGCTCATAGCTATTACCCCTTTTATTGACCGCTCTAGCATGCTGCCATGGTCGATCAAGAATAATGTGGCTCGACCGCATAGGTATCACATCACCAAGGATCTCATCCTTGTAATGCCTAATCGAGAAAGAAACCAAAAATTGCTTCGTTATCTTTAACTCTCTACCGTTGATCATGCATCGCCGCAAGTAAGGTTTTGGGTGCTTAATTGTTGGAAGATTCAACTTATGTACAAATAATGTGCTTGCATAATTCGCTGAATTCCCATTGTCAATAACCAATGAACACCTTTTATCTTCATCTAGACAGCGAGTGTAAAATAACCCTTTTTTTGTTCACTCGCTCCTGCCTCCTTTTGTACGCTCAAGTCAAGTGTTTTAGCAACATCATGCTTTTCGGATCCTTGTGTACAAGTCACTTGACTGTCATGCGCCACATCGCGCCTTGGTGGCGTGCGCCTAGGGTTCACCTCGTCAACCCTTGACTTACTTGTACGCCTTTTACTCATCCATTCTTCCACCTCATCAACCCTTGTGACAATGCTTCTAACGACTGTGAGCATCTCTTGCTTCATCATCTCACTTGAAGCGCTCATAACACTAGCATTTTAGATAAAACGCTTACTTGATATGCTCTCGTCGAGTGCTTCTTCTTTGGCCTTCAAACCAACCGGGAACTTTCTTCTCTCACCCATGTCTCCTGAAAGTCGCAAAACACAAAACAAATAAAGCATAAAGTTGTCCTAAACTAGCGCTCCCCCACGTGTTTCTCTCGTGTTTAACTCTCTATTGCTCTCATAAATTCAATCACCTTGTCTTGTAAGTATCACTGCAATTGTTCTTGGATTAAAAACCGATTCAAGACAAACTCGAGAATTTCAAAGAAAAGCTTCCAAGAAGACACACAAAGACAACTAGCTTCGAAGGATTTTTGGATGCTCAACAAAATATTTAATTGCAAAGAACAATCAACTAAACAATTGTTGGGCTGGAGTAGAAGAGATATATGTAATTTGGAAAAGCTTAACACGTTGGCTGCAAGGAGATTGATTAGATAGGGTAGAACGACAATCAATCTCAACAATTGAAAACAAAATAGAAAATTCAAGATAGTAAAGATATAAATCAAACCTTGAACTCCTAGAGCTCCGCTACCAACTGATACGATCTTAGTTACTTAGGAATGTGCTTGAATGACGATCTAGTTCGAAGGTTCGAGATTGACGTGAAATTTGGTGGATAACTCACTTGGGGACCTTTGACGGACGGTTAGTCGGCCTAGTTGTTGCCTAATGAGGTTCTCACAAAGAGATCTTGGACGGACTTGGTAATCAGCCTCTTGGATGAATTTGATAGTCAATCACTTGACACCTTGTGATAGGTTGAATCGAGTCCATGATTCGCCACAATTTCAGTTTTACTTGCCTAACTCTTGGCTTGCGAAACCTAAGGGAAAACACAAGGTTCGAGTCCACGAACAAAGGGAATCCACCCACAAGACAAAGTCTCAATTTGGTTAAAAATATCTCTGTATATTCTGTATTAATCACAAAGCCAATCGGCTCCTTATATAGGCAAAGCCTAGTACAAGTTTAACTAGAAGTACAAGTTCTAATTCTACTAGAAGTAGGAGTTCTAACTAAGAAATAACTCTAATAACTTAAACAACTAATTAATAAATATACAAAAATATTCCAGAAGCTTGAGAATGGCTTTCAAACAGCTAGACTCCAAGTCGGGCCTCAATCTCCAAGTTGCGGGCTGTTGCGCGTTCACATTGCACATGAAAATGCCCACTAGGGCTAACTCTTGATCCGCTCGTCTGGTCTGGCTGAAACTTGTCCCATTCGAAAGCTAACATATGTAAATAGTAGAAACACATCTCTCTCCCTCCTGTTCTAGGATAAACAGGTCCGAATAAACTCACAAAACGTTGGATGGGTTGCTCTACATTCCCTTGAGGGGGATCTTGACTTCCTGAGGAGCTGGGTTAGCCACTTGAGGTGTTGGCGGCTCATTAAGTGCTAACCGTGGCAGGGCCTGTGATGCCACTATAGTTGGTGCAAACACTGGTGGTGGAGGAGGCACGTGAGCTGTTGGTTGAGGAACAAAGTTGGCAAGCATGGACATGATGGTGTCCATCCTTTGGTGCAAAGTAGCGACGGAATCAGTTGTTGGTAGAGGCAATGCAATGGTTGTACTTGGTCTAGAGAGGGTTGTGCTTGGAGTGGCCGGGAAACTTATTTCTGGGCTGGCGAGGAAGTCAAGATGATGGTTAACCTGAGCTGGCCTAGTGGTTGTGGGTGTCTGATTGGACGCATAATTTATAAAAAATCATCATTTATTTCACCTTATTTTGATAATGATACTGCTGAAATTTGGTGTATTCTAGTCCTTTTTGTAGAAACTAGCCTAAAGAATCAAAGAAGAAGAAAAGGAATAGAAATGCCAAGAAAATAGAACAAAAATAAGGAGAGAAAAAAAAGACATGCCGCTAACGCCTTAGCGGCATACTGCCAAGGAGTCTGCTCGCTAAAGATTTGATTTCGGCTGGGCTAGAGGAAAGAAAACAGTGGGATGGGCCACTTGATAGAGGAAGCGGCAATTGAACAGATTGCTTCTAGAAGAAGTGGCTAGACAATGGCTTTAAAATTAAATTCAAAGCATGAAGGAAGATTAGGGATTATTTATTTGATTAGATTTGGTTAGTTATTTAGAATTTTAATTTAGATTCAAATTATAAATTTTAAACTATGATTTGCTAGAGGATTTTAAGGGAGAAAGAACACTATAAATATTCTCCCTTACTTTTCCTAGAGGATCATCATTCATTTCTTTCTAGAATTTAGTTTCTCAATTTATCTATTATTTTCCAGTTTTCTCTGTCTTCATTAATGCTTTTCTGCAATTTAATTATTTTTACTCCTTCAGAACTTTAATCAATTTTATACATCTTTCCTTATTCAATTTTATTATGCCTATCTAGCTAATTAAATAGTTCCTAGTAAAGACTCCAAGAGTTATCATTCCAATATTGTGAGGTCAAAACGAATTCAATAAGAATCGAATTTTGTATTTCTTCTGATCCGGTTTCATCCCCAATTTTATTCTTGTTTGATTTAAGAGTAATTAACTTAGGTTTTTACTTGAATAAAATACAGCTTGCCCAACAACTTTGGGTCTACATTGTTAGAGGGAATTTGTATGCAACTAACTTGTATCTAGCCGGAACTCTTAGTGAACGAGCTAGATTCAGTTAGTGATAAAGAAGAATTAGGTTATAGGGATGAATGAACCGATCACTAAGCCTAGGAAAGGTCTCTCCCCATTTTTATCAACCAACCACTTAAAATCCTATAAGTGAACCTTAGGATTACTAGGAAGGTTAGGGTTCTTAATAGAGGGTCTCTTTGAGAAACTTGATTAGGAGGAGAGTAGAAAATTTAAGTGAACCTAATTTCTATAGCCTTCCTATGAAAAATCAATTCTGAATATCTTTGAACCGATGATCAATATATGTGAATTTTAACCTTGGTGATGTCTTTACTGAGAATTTCTCATTATTTGATTTCTATTCTCAATTATTTGTTTACTATCTTCACTGTATTTTATTTTATTAATTAATTGCTACCAAAAACCCCCCATTTGTATTAGTTAATACCATTGTTACGAAATTGGTCATTAGAAGAAACTGAAATTAACGATTAATCCTTATGGAACGATCCTCTTGTCACTTGCTACAATATTGTTTCATCCCATTGTGATAAGTTGTATTACATTTATTTTTAACGGATTCGACACCAATTAAATTTTGGCGTCGTTGCCGGGGATTAAGGTACTAATTTTTGTTTCTTTGTTTTATGACCAGGTCCTCTTGTTCACAATTAATCCCATACAATCTTGAGATTACCAAAACAGAGACTCAGTACAGAAAATGAGCCAAGAGATAGAGAACTCAGTTGGAAGAAAGGAGTTCCGCCGGGTTTTGACCCGGACAGGACCTATCCTTTTTTTTTACCCGGATCGGACCGAACCAGATAGTTCCGGTTCGGTCTGATTCTCCAACCTTCAAAACCTGGGAACCGGCCTGGAGAATCGGTAGAACTGGAAATATATATATAAAAATAGATATATATGTACAATGTTATCAAAGTTTCCATTTGGTTTAATGGTTAACTCCTATCGCACCCCCTTTTCGATTTTGCGAAACAGTTCGGGACGGGCAACAATGGTAGACAAGCGTTGGACTCGTCTCAACATCATGCAAAAAAATGAAGTCGCCACCATATTTTCTAAGGTTTAGGGAACCTAATCGTCATGGCATAAAAATAAAAAAATTAAGACACAAGGGTCTAAACCCGAGAACGAAGGTTCGAGGTCATATTATGGACTCGGGAAGGTGTTAGGCACCCAAGTCACATCATTAAAAAATTTTACCGATAAAAAGGTGTTCGGAAGGGACAATAAAAAAACACATAAGTTAGCCCTAATGGAAAATGTCACTTTAGTATGCTTAGGGTCGGGACAACTTCGGGACAAGTATTTCTTCAACGGAATGGTTACCGTTTTTTACTAAAGGGAGTGATCCGTTTATTATCATCGAGACATGTATGATTAATTAATTATTACGTGATCCTATCATGGATAAAAACTAGCACAATACCAATTTAATGAATGCAAATAGCCGTGTGGGATCGAAGCCACCATGCTCATGTATCAATGCATAACAATTAATTTCATGGCATAAAAAAACAAGTGATCTAAACACGTAAACATGTGCATTGATTTTATTTTCTAACAATTCTAAATATCATGCATACGATCATGATATAAGTTTTCAACATTTATAAATAGCATGCATACGAATAATATTTGCAGAAAATATTGAATAAATAAAAGAGACTAGAAGGGCGTACTTGCGAGCGAAGACTTAAAGATTACCTACAAAATGAGATCATTAGTACGAGTAAAACAAACATCAAGCAATTAAATAAAATAATTAAAAAATTAAAAAAAGTAAAATAATTAATTAGTTAATTAAAGGCAAGCAAATTAATTATTCGATAATTAAATGCAAATGATTAATTAACAATTAAAAATAAGTAAATTAATTAATTAAATATTACAAAAGAGCAACGGATATGAAATACTTACGGTGGGCTAAAAAACTGGGCCCAGCAGTTGGGCTCAAAATAGCCTAGCAGACTAAGGGCCAAGCCCTTTTTCCTCTTCACGCTTGGGCCAGCCAAGCTGCCCAGTTTCTTTCCTTCTCCGCTTAGGCTTGCGTCAAGGACGCATCTCTTCTATTCTCTTCTCGCCTGGGCCTGCACGGCCCAGCTTCCTTTCTGCTTGGGCTGGCGCTGTCGGCCCAGCTTCCTTTCTGCTGTGCGCCCAGCCCTCTACTTTTCCTTTCCCGCTTGGGCCTAAGCATATTGCTTGGCCCATCAAACAAAACAAAACAAAACACCAAGCAGCCCATCACCTTTTTGTTATTGTTCATCATCTCCTTCTTCCAGCCAAATCAGCACAACAGACAAGCAGCAACGGAGCACACACAGCAGCAAACCAGTAACGAAAAAGGCGTTTCATCTTTAACCTCCAGACGTCGGCGCCTCTAGGGGTAAGAATTCAGATTTCAGATCGGAATCCGACGAGTTCGGATCGGATAAGTTCGGATTCGGATAATTTCAGATCGAATTTTTTTGGATTTTTTGTTAGGGAATCCGAAACTTATCCGACGAGTTCGGAATTGGATCCGTTCGGTCGGATTTTCGAATTTTTTTCAAATTTATAAGTATAATTTATTTTCTATGTACGTCATTTCGTTTGAAAATTCTGCTGGTTATTTTCTACAAAATTAATTAATAATGAGTAAAGACGTTGTTGGTTCTTACTCATTGTCCCACCATCGCGAGCGATTTGGGACGAAACAAATACACATACAATGAAGTCGTGACCCTAATTATTTCTAAAGGTTTAGGGAAATCTAAGGCAATCCTAAAAGAAAATAAAATAAAAACTAAGGCACAAAAGAAAAGGTCTAAACTATTAAACCAAATTATTTCTCATGCAAGCAAATTATTTCTAACAATTCTAAATAATCATGTATACGAATAGATAATAATTAAAATACAATGAGGAATAAGTTTTAAAGCTCGAGTTTAAAAAATCGTCACCAATATCGAAGTTGGTGAATGATTCAATCAGGACGGTAATCCTATTTTCGTTTTTGCCTTTTTCTTTCATTAGGATTGTGATCTTTTAAAACAAGATGATTAATTTTTATGGATTGAATATTTATTAAAATTAACCATTCTAAATCATGCTCCAAAACACGATTTATCCATCGCAAGCCATCACCCAAAACTTAAATTAATCAATCCATAACCTAAACTTAAATTAATCCCATAACAAACCGACAATAAACTAAATATAGATTAAATTATAATTATAAATTAAACCAAAAGTCTAACACTTGGAAGAGTCAAACAAACAAGGTCTTATTTGTGACCAGAAAAGGAGGAAAAAAAAACAACACCCAATCACATTCGACCTTCTTTTTTACACGTGTAATCCGCACGTACAAGCCACCTTCCCTCCTATAGGCCGCAGCTCAATTTCCCCATCTTCACTGATTCACTTCTTCGACCACAATTTTTCCCTTTCTGCCCCTCCGCCGGTTATAACTGTCGAATCACACCAAAGAAGCAAAAATCAAAGCAATCTCGGCCCCAACTGTCCGCCGATGACTCAATGATTACTTCCATGGCGTCGGCGATTGCCGAACGAGTCGAGCTCGCCAAGCTCTGCAGATCCCGACGGCGATGGGCAGCGAATCGGGAGAGAGCACTAAGGGTAGGGGAAATGGCTGCGTTGCGGGTTGGGCATTTAATACATCAATCAATCATTTGGATTATCGGAATCCATCAGATTCCGATAATCCGACTGTCGGAATCCGAAAATGTTTGGATTCCGACAACCGCATCTGATCTGTGTCCGAAAGTGCAACGGATCGGATTGGATGGGTGAGATCGGATCGGATCGGTCGAATCCTCCAATCCGATCTCACCCCTAGGGGCATCTGCCGGTGGCCGTCACCGGCAACCAAAGCAAAAAACTTACGAGCGAAGACTTAAAGATTACTTGCCAAGAGAGCTTAACCAAGAAGGAAGTGCAAGAAATTGGGAGTGAGAGTGAAATTCGGTGCCCTTTTCTTGTTGCTTGAAGGTCTCAATTTATAGGGAAAAATTTGGAGTCGGTTGGGCTTTGTGTGGCCGAGAATCGGCGGAGGGGGTGGAAGGATGAGGATGGCCGGAGTGGAGGGAAAGCTTGGGCTTGTGTGGCCAAGGATTGCCGATGGGAGGTTTTGTGATGATGGATTGTAGTCGGCAAGGCTAGCTAGGAGGAAAGGGGAGGTGATTTTAGATAAACATGCATTAATTGTCATTAATGCATGAATTTGGATACGAACGAGATTTTTTTTGTGCGAGCGAAATTGGTCGAAAAATGAAAATAATTCCAAACCAAGAGGAACACAATGTGTAGGAAAATAAGACGAGAAAACTAGTATACAATGAAGAAATGCGAAACTTGGCTTAACGTGTTTATTTTCTCTTTCGGAAATGTCAAAAGTTCGGACGTAAAATAAATGCCCTTACGGTAAAAATTGAACGAAACCAAACGAGATGGCATGGAAGAGAAAAATAGTAGGTAATTATCAACTAAAAAAATAACACGCTCGATCCACAGTCCGAGGAAACTCACTTGGGACCAAAAGAAGTTCCCGTAAAGACAGTCAAAAATACGAAAAACTTAAAAAGACATGAAATGACGTGGAATATTAAAAAAATAGCCCACGATCAAATATTGACTGAAATTTGACGTAAACGGGCTATAAACGTGATAAGTAATAAATAAAAAAGAGTTGCAAAAAAAGTCCAAAATCGGGTAGCAATAGTTGCCCCCTCTTTACTGTCTGATCAAAAATACAGTGTAACTGAAAATTTTGATAAGCAGTAAAGACGGTTGCCCCAAGTATTTACCATGTTTTGAATACATCATAACTAGTTGAAATGTGGATTTACGCAAAAAACTAAAATATAGTCGCTCAAGGAGGAGTAATAATTATGCAGAAATGAAGAACTATGTAAAAATATAGTCGCTCAAGCAGGAGTAATAATTATGCAGAAATCTAAATGATGGAATTTTGTAAATGAGAGTTGTAACGTACCTTCGCTTAGATATTGATTGACAGTAACTTACCTTCGTTTTGATGTTGATTTGATCGCGGGGGTGGTATGAACCGCTTAGGCTAATTAAAAGACATGGCATGGGGGCGAACCGCTTACGCAAATTTAAAAGTCATGGCGTGGGGACGAACCGCTTACGCAAATTTAAAAGACATGGCGTGGGGAAGAACCGTTTACGCAAATTTAAAAGACTTGGCATGGGGACGAACCGCTTACGCAAATTTAAAACACATGGAGTGGGGACGAACCGCTTACGCAAATTTAAAAGACAAGGCGTGGGGACGAACCGCTTACGCAAATTTAAAAGGCATGGCGTAGGGATGAACCGCTTACGCAAATTTAAAAGGCATGGCGTGGGGATGAACCGCTTACACAAATTTAAAAGACATGGCATGGGGACGAACCGCTTACGCAAATTTAAAAGATATGGCATGGGGATGAACCGCTTACGTAAATTTAAAAGACATGGCGTGGGGACGAACCGCTTACGCAAATTGGGTGCAGAATGATATGCTTTTGAAAATGGGTGTAAAGGGAAAGTAAGTCTTACCTCGAACTCATCGTGCGAACTAAAATTGAGAGTGGTTGGAAGCCACCGCATGAATTGAGTTGACCGTGGGGGAGCGTGATCTTCCGCTCGAAGGAGTGGTAACGTACTCCAGTCAAATGTTGATTGGAATTGTAACAATTTCTTCATCGAAGACCCATGATTGAGGAGTGGCAACATTCTCCATTCGATGTTTGATTGGATTTTGACGAAAATCCAAGATGAGGGTATTACAACGATTTCTTCATCGAAGACCCATGATTGGCATGATTCCACTGAAGCATATCTGTGTCCTACAAATAGGAAGGAAGCAAACACGAAGCAGCAACAGATACAAAAAGGAGAGAGCAATTTATAATGTGAGAAATATCGCATATTCCTACATTTAAACCTCGGCTTCCCCCCAAGCCTTTTGTTAGGACGAAAATGACCTCTTTGTTTAAAAGAAAATAAATTCAAGCATTTTTTTTGGAAAAATATTAGTCCAAATTTCGTTATATACACATGATTGATTCAAGTCTAGATAACGTCTGTGTCTTGTTCAGGAAATAACGACCTCAAGAACAAGACTTTCCCATGACATGTAAACGTAAGCAACCCTCACCGGATATTAGTGTTTGAGCTCACGCTCAGAAAATAAGGCTACGTGTTTACACTCCTAAAATGCAATAAACATAGCACAAAAATTAAATTTGCAATGTCAATCCGAGTGAAAGATGCACATGCATGGGCATTCTAATAATCAAGAGGACTTTGCAAGAGATAGAAAATAACAGATTTTGGGGAAAATAAAACTTTGTTGTGTTGTTGGTTTTTTGGAGAAAGGTTTTAATGAGTTTGTGCTCGATGACTGATTGTGATGAGGACAAATTGCAGTGAATGATGTTTCAACGATTTGATCGTGGCGAGAGCAAAGTACACGAGTTCTTCCTCTTTTGTTGGGACATTCTTCCTCATGGTCATCTTTGATCGATCTTGATTTTTTGTTGATAAGATTAGGACTTCTGGGGAAGCGGGGTAGAGATTATGGGCGACTGGAGTCACTGTAGGGGCAGTCCGTCGTACCTACAAAGTGCCGGAGGGGGGCTCCAGCGTAGACACTTCGATGCCGTAGACACTCCGATGCTTAAGTTAGTATGGCTATGAAATTTGGCAGAGATTTTGGTAGTGATTTCGGTCTTACCTTTGATCTGGAAATGAGTGGTATTTATAGGCAAAAGAGAGGATGTTACCCCCGGGGGTGGGCGTTATCGGGAGAAGATAACGCCTAAGATGACGTCAGCTGGATAGGATATTGCTGACGAGGTATCGCCAGTGAGATAATGTCGAGGCTGTCTGGGATGGGAAGATGCCGCGTGCGGAAACGCATGCCGTGTGGGTCCCCCCCCGCGCTGATGTCGACTATCCCAGGATTTCCTAGCTAACAGGGGCGGTAGCCGGGAGGCTGCCGCTGATTAAGGTCTACAGTGATCCGGCCTTGACTTGAGGTCAAAAGACGAATGTACCCTTGGTGTTTCATCAATTGTTATCATAAGCCCAACTGAAAACGAGCCCGAGTGTTTACCAAGGGCTTCATTTCTCGGCTTCTGGAGGAACGTTACTCCCTTTGCACCACGACAGATTCGGGAGGGTCTTCAAGTTTTTCTGACTCTTTTGTTAGTACCTATGTACTAGATTCATGATAGCGAAGCAGGTAATGTGAACCGATCGCCTGTGATAACTATTGGCCACAGAGAGGATGTCGGCCAAGCTGTCAGTGATGAGGTTGCAGCGATAACGATGGTTATAAACTAGAACCGATAACGCCAGTGTTATATCCACGTCATACTCTATTCTTGGGCGTTAAGGCGTTATCTCCTCGTAGCTCCGAATGTCGTTCTAAAGGCGATATTTCATTGTTTTTCATATCGGGGTGTCGTTGATGTCGCTTTACCTATCCAGGTTTATTGGATCCAGCTTTTGCTGTGAGCCGCCTGCAACACTGACACGGTCTTACGTTCTTCTGGATTTCGGTCTGTACTCCCCTGGAGTATCTCGGGCGTCCACCAAGGGTTCCACGTTAGCCTTTCCCCCTGGCTGTTTGGGGTAACGGGACGACCCAATTTTCAAGGGGCACGCCCTGGTGAGCAGCTACTACTCTGGATCTATAAATGCGATCCTTTTTTCGGTGCAGATTCTTCACACTCTCTCTGCTTCTCATTTATCATTTCTTCATGGACGATATCACTAGAAACTTTCTGATTTCCAAAGCCTTAACCCTCAAGAATCTCACTGAGGGTGACGTCAGCTTCCTGGAGAACATGCTGACGAAGACTAGTGAAGATATGCTAGAGCTTCAGGGAATGATGACCCCTATTCAGTCCAGGATCGGGGGTGCTACCATGGAGGACTTCAATCCGATCGGGAATATCTCCAAGTTGGCCATTGTCGCCTGCCGCATCGAGGTAGCCATCGCCATGCTGCAGTAGAGGAAGGATCTTCTGAACTGCTGCCTGAAGAGCATGAGAGGCACCTCTTCTGAGCTGACCTCTATGGTGGAGGCCTTGAGAGACATCCCCACTCTGCTGGTGGATGATGATAACGATGCTGGGTCTCGACCTTGAGTGCTTACCGCTCCTCTTTCTTTTTCACTTTTCCTTTGTAGGTATTATGTATGCGGATGTATGTTTAGGCCGTTAGGCCGTAATAAAAACCTTTTTTCATTATTGGTCTTGCAATTTCTTTCCTTTTTTAGGGCGTTAGTCCTCTCTTCGGTTGAGGGCTGTGCCAGCCCAACTGAAAATGGGTCTGTCATTGGTCAGACTTCTGCAACATTTATTCTTCTTTTTCTGCCAGGTGGCGACGGTTGTTCTGGCGAACCGTTCTGCACTAATCATGCGCCGCTTCTTTAGTATTAACTGATTGGACAGTTTTTCGGTGTTTCTTGATTATCGAAAAACCCCAACAGGCGTGATTAAAGGATTTGATTCTGCCATTATGGTTGATCTTTTCGAGATGCATTAAATTATCCTCCTCTCACTTGTGAAAATTTTGAAGGGTCTCACCACTTTAACTATTTATGGGGAGTTCTTCTTCTTTTCCCTGTTCACCTTCTTCTTCATACTTTCCTGTTACTACTGATTTTCATTTCCCATAGCTGGCTCATATGATCAGGTCTCCGATGAGCGAGAATCTCGTCCGACCCCTCCGACCACACCGGATTCTGACAATCCTCCTTCGCCGTCGTGCCTGAAGAGGTGATTGCCTTGCTGTGGTGGTCGGAAGAGGTCGAAGAAGAGAGAAAATTCTAAGACCACTGGCTAGTTTTCTTCTTTTTCAGCCCCTCCGGCTTGTAAGGGCAAAGAATTGTTTCCTCCCGCTAACTGGTTTGAAGAGGAGGTTCCTCCAGGCGATACCGTCGTAAAGGTGGCATCTTCCACTGTGAAGGGGGAGTCCAAACCATTATTGCCAAGTGCGGAGCGAAAGGCTGAAAAATCTCCTCCTCTTGCGGATGAGGAGCTTACATCCTCAGATGATGAATACTGCTATTGGTCCTCCTACTGGCCTGACGATGATTGATTCTGCCCCTGGCCATCCTTTGTAGATGCCGTATGGCTATTACTAAATGAAATGATGCTTTTGCTTTTTCAGTCTTGCATGCTCAGGCGTTAGCCCCTCTTTTGACGGATGGCTATCGTTGAGAGACTACCTGTTGCTTCGATGTAACCACTTGCAACTGATTGTCAGTAACTACCCCCTCCAGAAGATATAAATGCTTAGACATAAATATCCTTCTGAAGTTTTTCACACGTGTCACTTTTGCTTTGGGGCGTGTCCCGTTTTTACAGGCTGTTCAATTTTCGAACTCAGCCTTTAAAAGGGAGCAACTGCTTTCTTTTAATACTCTTTGCTTGCGCTTCGAAATTTTCTCTCTCTCTCTAAATTTTTGCTTCAAAGGAAGTTACGACCACCGTTCGCCGGCGCCGACGGTTTTGTCCACCGCCTTCTGTTCAAGGTACTTTACTTCTTCTTCTTCAAATCTTCTTCTTGCTGATTCATTATGAGCACGTCTAGGATACCCAAGGGTACTCAGTGGCCTCTGGCCATACATAGGTCTTCGAAGGGTCTCCAGCGGCCCATAGATTTAGAAATTGAGAGAACACCCAGTATTTTTGTTGATGAAACGGTATTGGAGGCAGAGTTGGAGGAAAATGGTATCTTTTTCCCTCCTGGTTACTCCGTCAAAATTCCTGACGCTGGCTATCGGCTTCATGACCCTCTATCGGGGAGCGATAGGATGGTGTATTTTAATATGTTCCTTTACGTTTTTCGCTTTCCAATTCACGAAGCGGTGAAAGGGTTATTGGTTCGTTATGACATTAACCCGGCTCAGATTACGCCTTCCTCCTGGAGCGGGATTCATGCCTTCATCCGTACTTGCGAGTTGCAGGGTATCTTTATCCCATCTGTCAATTTATTCCGCAAGTTCTTTAGTTTCAAGTGCCGCAACTGTGTGGTGGATATCACCCCGAGGTGGAATGATGCGTTAGTGCAATCATTCTGGCAGAAATTCCAGGGCTTTGAAGAGACTGTGGCTGATTGGAAGAGCGGTTTCTTCATCATGAAATTACCTTTCTCCCCTTGGCCTAGGGGTTTCAATCAGTGTCTTGATGATTCCATTTGGACAAACCCGTCCGTAATATCCAAGGAAGAACATCGGCAAACGAACATGCTGTTGGAACTAAGCTCATCCTTTCGCATTCGAGAGTTTGCCTTGTACAAGCTTATAGAGGAGTGTACTATAAGTAAGTTTCTTTTCCCCCATTATTGCTTCGGCTTATTCACTGTTCTGATATGTCTTGTTGACAGGTGACACTGGAAATCAACCGTCGGGCGATAAGGACGTTCCTCTAAATGTGAAGCCGCTTCAATCACTGCCGCCTTCTCCTCCGCCTGAGAGTTCCAGTCGCCCTGCCGCTCCACCGAAGAGAAAAAGAATCAAGACAGTTGCCAGATGCGATATTTTCGACCGGGCCTCTCGCTTCCTGGAGAGGTGGTTACCTATTCGGAACAGAGGAGTGACTCTGAACCGTCCTAAGACTAATAGTGATAGCGAGGACATGGATACTGACTCTGGGCTTTGCCATGCTTCCGCGGCTCAGCGAAAGAAGCTAAGAATGGGAAATAGCAACCCAGTCACTGAGGCTGCTTTAAAGAAGGTTAACGAAACCCCTATTGTTGGGGCTCACTCCCTAAGTGGTGCGAGTACTTCCAAAACGGCGACAGCGGCTGAGGCGTCAACCTTCGCTCCTCCTGAAACTTCTGAGATTCCGCCAACGATCAACCTTCCTCCTTCAGCTGCTATCCCTGATCCTCAGCCAACCGGCCTTCTACCGTTATTCTGTACTTCTATCTCAGGAGTTGGCGGTTCCGCTGAAAATTGCTCTCCTCCTTTTCCCGCCAATCTTTCCTCATAAGATCCCCAAGGAGCCACTTTCTATCGCCTGGATCTGTCCACCTTTGGCACCAGCGGACTTCACGCACTGGGAATATCAGACACGCTATCGCGAAGCGAGTTGGTAGGCTCTATCGTAAGTGCGATATTTGGCTCTCCTGAAGATAAGGAGGAGATGTCAGGGCTTCCTCTGGAGGTTCATCGCGAACGCGCTCTGAATGACGTGTTGGCTAGCTTCCACATGCTGAATTACTTTCTCGATATCCATGGCGACAAAATTCGAGGTTCCCCTGCCAAGGTGGCGGAGTTGACACAACTCTAGAGCGATACCCAAGTAGAGCTTAACGACTGTCGTGCTGAATTGGCTAGAGAGAAGTCGATAGGGAAGGCAAAGATAGAGCTCTTGGAGGCGAAATTGGTGGCTGCCGACAGAAGAAACTCTCTCCTTCATGAAGAGATATTAACCCGCGACGCGGATTTGGCGAAAGTACCCACTGAGATATCACGGTGGAAAGACAAGGCAATACGAGCCTTTGTCGCCGGATTCCCAGACTATTACCATAGCGAGGCTTTCGATCCTGCCAAGATAGCTGATTACGCCTTTGAGAAATTGAAGGATATAGATGTCGGGGGCAATAAAGGAGTTCTTCCGTGATTTGCGTAAGGCAGCGCTTGAGAGTGTTTTATTTTTCTTCAAACATCGGTTTCATTTGGGTTGTAATAATTGATAACGCTTTTATAATAACGACTGTCATTCCGCTCCGGATAACAATTAATTTGCTTCTTGGCGTTATCTTGATGGTTACGTCATCATGCTTATCCTCTTTTTGATAAAGTGATTCTGCTTTTCGGAGCATTTAATGCTCAGGATCCCCTCATTAATGTGAGCGAAGGATCAAGATGGTTCAGAGACACGTGTCTGCTCATCAGGACGCTAGGGCTAGCGTGATTTGATAGAATCAAAGCGTCTTCTCGCTTTTCTAGGGTTGTACTCATTGCTCACGCCTGTCACGCGCGTGGCGACTGTTCTAGTAGTCGCTTCTCTTGGCCTCTTAGGGTTATAAAACCCAACACTTTATTTCTTTTTTCCACTTTCGATAATCTATTTTCTCTGTATCTTCTCGAATCATCTTGCATTTTTGGTTTTCATCTCCCGAGCACTTCGATTTTCTTCTCAAAAAGGTACTTTTTTATTCCCTTTGTTGTCTTCTTCATCTTTCTGCTTTCTTTTTCCACTATGCGTAAAAGAAAAACTCGTGCTTCTGGGTCTAAATCGATTGATGAGGAAAATTTAGATAATATAGCCAGTACTATTACTTCTTCGACTATCCTTCATAAACATCTGACTGATCACGGTGCTAACATCCCTGAGGGCTTCGAGGTTTCTGTCGCCCCTGAGTCTTTACACCTGAACAACGTTCTGATCGGCAAACACAGAATCTTGTATGCCCAGATGTTTCACTATGGTTTCCGGTTTCCAGTTGACCCTTTTATCCAAGAGTTGCTCACTTCTCTTAATCTGAGCCCTGTTCAATTAGCTCCAAATGCCTACTGCGGCGTTTATACATTTCCAGAACTCTGTAAGTACAAGGGAATTACCCCTCCTTCCCTTGCGTTACTCAAGTCTTTATTTCAGATGTATAATCGTCGGGGTGTGATAGCGATATCACCCCGTTATGATGACGATTCGCTCAAGAATTTTACCTGGAAACTCCTTCATTTAGAGTCCTCCATCGACAAATGGAAAGAATAATTGTTTGTTGTCGAGACTCCCGAACTTCCGGATCCATGGTGGCGGTCTGGTTTCAACCAAGGTGTCAAGGACAGTGCTTGGCGCCGGGAGGCTCTTAACGAGGCAGAGCAAGGCTGGTTTGATAAGTTACTCAAACTAGAAATCAGCGTTCATACTCGCCTGCTGGCCTGCGGGGCCGATATCCGAGCCTGTGTTAGACGTGAGTACCGCGTCATTTTTTGATTTTCAGTATTGGTACTAACACTAATGTTGTCTTGTACTTTTGCAGCGACTGATCCCAAGTACATTCCTGAGAGTGTTAGGAGGCGCTTGAAAAGGCTTCGACAAAGGGAGGAGGTTGAGCAAATGGCCGTGGCTGTTGATATCGCCACCACTTCAGTTGTTCCACTTGTTACCGTTTCAATTCCTCCCCAAACATCTTCTACTTCAGTTAACGGGGAAACCGACACCATTCCTGTTGGTATTCCTGTCATATCAGTTGCTGCTCTTCCTGTTTGGTCAGTCTCTCCTAGGGCTTCCACTAAAGGAAAAAAGAAAAGGAAGACAAGGAGCATTGCCACCCTCCGACCTTCTTTGGACACGACCGGCTCTTCGGAAGCATCTATCGCTGAGACGGTAACTGCAAATGCTCCGCGATACCTTTTGCGTTGTTTTTCAATGCCTTTTTGCATTTTTTTTTTCATATCTAGTGATTGTTTTTCTTCATAGGATACTTCTGGTGCCTCTACCCCTAAGCTACCGCCAGGAAATATGGATTTGAGGCATATCCTTGGCCAATCAAGGAAGAAGCAGAGGCCCTATGGAGGAGGCCCAAGCCTGTCATCGAGTCAAGTTGATGTCAGGGAGTGGCCTCAAATCGTCCTTGACTCTTCAGTACCTCCCCCGGACCAGGTTACTACCATTTTTTGGAATATGGCCGCTCTTGGGCCTTTTGAGACTTCTCCGCCTTCGTTTGGTTTGGGGGTTCCTCGTTTCTCTTCTAACGTGGTCTACAATGACGACTTGTCAGGCTTCTCCTCCTATCAGCCCCATGACACTTTCGGGCCCCAGGGGGGTTCCTCTACTAACCAGCCTCCCTCTCCTGCCGCCGTGTTTTTTGTTCCTTCTGATGCTTCAATGCTTAAACGCTTTGGGGAGGGAACGGTAGTATCCAACCTCTTGGCCGATGTAAGCTCATTTAACACCACTGGGCCCATTACTCATCAAGTGGACCTGACTACGCTGCGTAGTTCAGGAATCGCGGCCATCAGGGGTGATAACTCCGCTGTCACTGCTTCATTCTTGGCCACTCATATGCTAACATCTTTCAAAGAACGAAACACTTTTGCCGCTGAGGGAGATGGAGAGCAAGTTGATTTGCTGCGCTCTAACCTTTTTACCGGTCTCCTTCGGTTTCACCATTATACAGAGCACATGTCGCAAAGGACGGCTGCCCTTGTCGCTTCCGCGGATAAAATTTCAAAGGAGCAAGAGGAGAAGCAGAGATTGCTGGAAGAGCAAGACAGATGTATAAGGGCCATAGAAGCGGCCAAAGAGGAGGCAAGAGAGGTGAAGGAACAGTTTGCCGCTTCTAATGCCGCTTTGTCAGCTGAACAGTCGAAAAGTATTGCTCTCGAGGGAGAGAAAGCAGCCCTGGCGGAAGAGAGGACAACCCTAGCAGGAGAGAAAGCGGCACTTGAGAAAGAGACATCAGTCAAGTGTCAGTGGTATATTGAGAAGACTGCTGCCATCATGGCTGACTGCTTTGTGGAGATTCATGGAGAAGAATTTTACAAAGGTGACGCCGTTTCTGACGCCTTTTTGTGAAATTCTACTGATTTTAATGACGAGGGCTTTCGCTTAGCCAGATCGACTGGCTACCCAGAGCGGGAGAGTTCAGGGAACCAGTTGTAGCCAGGGTATTATCGCCCCTTCTTTTTGTGAGGATTAAGCGTTATCCTCTTTTTGTTCTTCTTTTGTATATTTTGTGACCCTTCACGGGTGCTTAAACAATAGCATCTCTATGGTACTGGTTTCCTTTGTTGTTGATTTTCTTTTCTGTACTTCTTTTTCTTCAACTTTTTCGTAGCACGACCCTCGCGCCATTATCATCTTGATTATGGTGACGGGCTTTGTCAGGTGTAACTTAACCACTGCTCGGCCTCATCAGAGATGATATTCCTCCAAAAAGAAGTATCTTTCCCATGATCAAAAGAGATGACGAATAGGGTCTTTAGGCCATATTCCTCGAATCATGCAAAAATCAGCGCGATTGGCCTCGCGTCAATTTTGTTGACGGGTTGCGCAACCTTGCTATCGCCTCGAGCGTCACCATCTCCGTCAGTCAGGGATATCCTCCACATTCTCGATTAATATTTATTAGTAAGAGATATGCGATAACAGACACGGGTTACCGGTAGGAGCCCATCCGCTGCCATTCTAGGGTGCAGGTGTCGCTCGTTATCGCTTTCTCAACCAGCTCACTTCACCAGGGATTCCGCATCTGGTTACTCGCTGGGATTTCGCGATTCTTCGTGTTTCCACGCTACTACGATCGGCCGGAAAGTGCCTCTTCTTAGTGAGCCATCTAATCAGGACAGGCCATCACAAGGTTAGGATTTTTCACTTTCGGGCGTTGTCCTCGCATCCCGGAATCGTGCCCTCACTTAGTGAGCCATCTGTATTAGCCCGGTCACAAGGATAGGATTTTCACTTCCAAGATGGAGTTACTATCTCCCTAGGGTGTGCCTCTCCTTAACGAGCCGTCTCTACAAGAACGGTTGGCATAAGGATTGGGCTTTCACTTCCAGGGATACCGGGGCGTGCCTCATCTTAATGGGCCGCCTATATTAGCGCGGTTTACTAAAAGGAAAGGACTTTTCACCCCCGGGGGCGTCGGGACGTGCCTCGTCTTATGGCCCACACGTGGCTACCACAATGATAGGACTTTTCACTCCCATCGCTAAATATCAGGTGTGTTAGGGTGTGCCCTCACTTAGTGAGCCGTCTGATTAGGACCGACCATCACAAGGATAGGACTTTTCACTCCTGGCAACCTCTTTTTCATTTTTCATTCATCATCTGCACACACACACAACCGCAAAACACAAGCTCACTATTCGAGCATTAGCGTGGGTTAGGGCTAGCGTCAGTAAAAGGTGCAGAGATAAATCAGAGTCTAGCATGATATAATTTCAAACGAGCAATATTCCAGGAGTTAGGTAAGGGGGTACCGTCGAGTGTCTCCAGATGATACGCTCCTCTCCCGACAATACAAGTAACGCGGTACGACCCTTCCTAGTTCGGGCTGAGCTTCCCCCGGTGTTGACCGGTTGCTCGCTGGTCCCTGAGTACCAGGTCACCTTCTTTCAGCAGTCGTTCTTTGACGCGCCTATTGTGATAACGCGTCATCTTTTGCTTATAGTGCAACATTTTCAGAAGAGCTTCCTCTTGCAATTCCGGCAGCGCGTCAAGATTTGCACGCAACCTTTCCTCATTCAGCTCTTCTCTGAAATAGGCCACTCGTAGGCTCATAGTACTGAAAGCCAGTGCGAATGGTGTCTCTCCTGTGCTAGTTTTCGTGGTCATGCGGTATGCCCACATTATATATGGCAGCTCATCTGCCCACTTCTTTTTGGATCCTTCTAGGTTCTTCTTAACACCGTTAAGGATGGCTCGGTTTGTCACCTCAGCCTGACCATTGGTCTACGGATGAGCCACGGAAGAGAACCTTTGCTCGATTCCAAACTACATGCATTGGTCTCTGAAAAATTGGCTGGTGAATTACGTTCTGTTATCGCTGACTAGCACACGGGGTACGCCGAATCGCATGATGACTTGATGTTTGAAGAAACGCCAGATTTTCTCTGTCGTGATGTTGGCAATCGCCTCAGCTTCCGCCCATTTGGTAAAGTAGTCTACCGCCACGACCACAAACTTTAACTGAGACCTCACCTTCGGAAGCGGTCCTAGGATATCAATTCCCCATTTCACAAAAGGACAAGGAGCGATGATGTCATAAATTTGTGTGGCGGGTTGTCGAGGAATCTTGGAGAATTCCTGACACTTTTGGCAAGTTCGCACGTAATTATGGCAGTCTTTCTGGATAGTAGGCCAGTAGAACCCCGATCTAAAGACCTGCGCAGCCAGGGTGCCGCGGGACGCGTGCATACCACAAATTCCTTCGTGGATTTCGCGGAGGGTATGAAGGCCTTATTGTTTCGTTATGCACCTGGCAGCTGGATGAGAGAAAAATCTCCGCATCAGTTCCCCGTTAAAGTACGTGCACCGTGCCGCTTACTTTAACACTTTCTTCTTCTCAGCGTTATCTGTTGGTAGCTCATCATGTTTCAAGTATTTTATGACGGGGATTCTCTAGTCGTTTTCACTTTCTTCTACGTAGAGCGTCGCCTGTTCTTCCATAAAGGAAGGTACGGGTATCTCTCGGTAGTACACCCCTTTAGGTATGGACGCTTCCGGGTTTGCTGCAAGTTTGGCGAGGTTATCCGCCTCAACGTTATCCTCTCGAGGAATGTGCTCGAAGCTGACTTGTATGCCACTTTTCTTTATTTCTATCAACTCGTGTTTCACCTTGGCAAGGTATTGCACCATGATGGGCTCCCTAGCTTGAGAGTGTCCCAGGACTTGGTCTCTTATCAGCTTGGAGTCTACACATATTTTCAACCGCAGGTCTCCCAACCTCCCTGAGTCATGTATTCTTTTTATGGAGAAGTTTTTCCCTATCCTGAGCCCGGCTAATAGCGCTTCGTATTCTGCGGCGTTATTGGACAACGGCTGTAGGATACGGATGGCATATCGCACATGGATGTCGTGAGGCCTACTCATGAATATTTCGGCCCCGACAAGCTCTTGATTTTTGGCGCCGTCTACGTGGATGGCCCACAGGTCGGTATAGGTTTCAGGGAAGGGGAGGTCCAAATCCTATTTTTCTTTTTCAGTTAACTCCGTCAGTGGATCTGGCGTGAAGGTGCATTCCGCGATAAAGTCTGCCAGAATTTGAGCCTTCACAGATGGTCGGGATCTATAGTGCAACCCATATTGTTCAAGCTCGATAGCCCAAATCAGCATTCTCCCCGAAATATCCTTTTTAAAGGTTGGTCCGTAAGCACGATGACGGTATGAGCTTGAAAATATCGACTCATTTTTCGCGTGGCTTGTATCAATGCGAACGCTATTTTCTCAATACGGGCGTATCTCAGCTCGGCGTCTTTCAAGATGTGACTTACGAAGTATACAGGGCGGTGTGTGTGATTGTCATCTCGCACAAGGACCGCACTGACCACTTCATCAGCAACCCCGAGGTATAAATACAGGATATCGCCAGGCTCTGGTCTTGTCAACACCAATTCAGACGATAGATAGGCCTTCAGGCCCGCAAACGCTTCTTTACATTCTGTTGTCCATCCGAAGACAGCTTTCTTGCGTATAACTTTGAAAAAGGGGAGGCACCTCTCGCCTTGCTTAGAAATAAACCGTCCCAGAGTGATTGTTAGCTTCTATATCTCCTTTACAGTTTGAGGGGATATCATGTCTTGGATGGCTTTGATTTTTGACGGGTTGGGTTGGATACCCTTTTGACTGACCACGTAACCCAAAAATTTACCCGTTTGAAAGGCAAACGTGCACTTTCGAGGGTTCAGCTTCATTTGATATCGCTTCATTACTTCGAAGACTTCCGTCAGATCAGACAAGTGGTCTTTGAAGCTTCGGCTTTTGACCAGTATGTCATCGACATACGCTTCTATGTTTCGCCCAATTTGTTTTTCAAAGACTTGATTCGCCATTCGCTAGAAGGTGGCTCCAGCATTTTTTAACCCAAAAGGCATCGCCGTGTAGCAATAAGTGGCCTTGGGAGTGATGAAAGCAGTTTTCTCTTCATCCTCATTGGCCATGGGGATTTGGTGGTACCCCGAGTTGGCATCTAGTGAGCTCAAATAGGCGTACCCGGCAGCCTGATCGACTAGCTGATCAATCCAAGGAAGTGGGTAACAGTCTTTAGGACAGGCGTCATTCAAATCTGTGAAGTCGATGCACATACGCCACTCTCCGTTGGGCTTGGGAACCAAGACGGGGTTAGCCAACCATGTAGGATATTCTACTTCTCGAATAAAGCCAGCGTCGAGAAGCTTCGCTACTTCTTTGTCGACAGCAGTCACTTTTTCTGTAGAGAAGGCGCGTCGTTTCTGCTGAACTGGTTTTACGTCAGGGTTGACATTAAGTCGATGTTCCGCTACCTCCCGCGAGATACCAGGCATGTCAGATGGTTTCCATGCAAATTCTCCCTTGCACTTGTTCAATAACTGGGCTAACTGAAAATTTTTCTCCGAGCTGAGGTTATCGCTAACCAGGAATATGGCCCCATCCACCCCGTTAACTGGGACGTGAGTCATCTTGTCCACGGGCTGAGTGCGTTTCTCGTCATTTTGTTCATATAGATCCACCGTCATGCACACGTACCTATCGCAACTCTTCTGAGTCATGAGCAGGTAGCATTCAACCGCTAACTTCTGATTACCCCGGATCGAGACCACACCGTCCCAGGAAGGATACTTCAACCTCAGATGCTTTTGCGATATCGTCGCTCCGAAACGGTTGAGGAATGGCCGCCTCAATATGGCATTATAAGGCAGACTTAGGTCCACCACCAAAAATAGAAGCTCCTCTGACCGCTTGGAGGTATCTTCCTTAAAATATATCGGCAAGGTGGTTACTCCAATCATTGGGATAGGGACTCCGTCTACTCCGATAATGGGTTTTTTGTAGGGCGTCAGCTCGTTATCAGGATGCTTCATGAGATTGTAAGCTTCTAGTGAGAATAGGTTCACGGCGCTTCCGTTGTCCACAAGAGTCCTTCTAACTCCATGGCTCGCGATAATGGGCGTAACTACTAACGCATCATTGTGTGGATATACCACGCCCTTCTCATCCTCTTTAGAAAAGGATAATACCATGCGATCCAAGGCGCTTATCGCCTCACTTTTGATTAACACATCCATTCACTTCCGCTTATCCCCTGCCGCGGGTGTCAGCTGTGCGGACTCGTCCAGATAAGATGTGCCTCCAGCGATGATGTTGATGATGGGTACGTCTTCATCATCAACCGTGAGCATTTCCCTATCCCTTTCAACAAGACCAGCGTCGTTGCCTAGGGCGCGGGAAGGTGTCGGTCTGTCATCAGCTACTCTATTTGTCGGGTTACTCTTAGCCTCTTCTCGTGTTTTGACGGTGAATTCTCCCAGATAGCCTTCTTCAACCAGGCGCTCTATCGCCAATTTGAGCTCTCTACATACTTCCGTAGAGTGTCCCTTAGCTTTGTGAAATTTACAATAAGCGTTTTATCTTCTTCCCAAGGTTACCCCCGGTCTCACAGGGGCTGGATAGCGGATGGGCAGGTTCCGTTGTTCCGCTATTGCTAGTATTTCTGCTCTGGGTAAGATGAGGGAAGGAAGGTCTGAGTCATAAACTCCTCCCTTAGGGGGATCTCCCTGTCGCTGCGCTGAGGTGTCACCAGACTTTCCCTTTGAGGAGTTACCTATTCTCCGATTAGAGGTCTTGGGAATGAGACCCTTTCGCTGAGCGTGATCATCGATGAACCAATCTTCAGAAGTGGTCGGAATGGGAGCGTTATGGACTGGAAGTATGGCTGGCGGCATGTTTCGAATCATGTCCCTATTCTCTTCCTCTTCCATCCTTGCGTAGTTGTGGGCTTTCAGCCTTAACGCGTCTAAGGTTGCAGGAGGGTCCACCATTAAAGCATTTCTGAGTTTTCCATAGCAACAGTTTCGCTTTAAGGCTTCTATGGTGAAATCAACTGTTACACCTGGCGTTAGCGACATCTCGGTGTCGAAATAATGGAGGAAACTCCTCAAGGATTCCTGAGGTTTTCTGTGTAGGTCGAACAAGGTGGCAGCAGACTTCCTAATGGGGACTGCGGTACTGAATCGACTCCTGAATTTATATTCCAGCTGTGAAAAACTGCCAATAGACCCACCCGGAAGACCTTCGAACCATAAGCGTGCAACCCCCGACAAGGTCATTACAAATATCTGACACAGCGCGACATCATTGTGGGTCTGAAATTGCACAAAGTCTTTCACCTTGTTAAGGTGAGAAATGGGATCTCTGGTACCGTCATAAGATTCTGAGGGGAGTTTCACATGTCGGCTGACTCTGTGACGCCTTATGCGTGGGCTGAAGGGGTGGCCAGAAGTATCATCAAGAATCTCGCGCGCATATCGAGGTGGGGATACCTCCAAATGACGCCTACGATCTCGCGGGTTTCTAACATGATGTCGCCTTGGAGACGGGCTGCGACTCCTTGGCGAGCGAGTTCGATGTCTCCTACTGCTGGATCTTTCACTCCCTCCAAGAGACATGTCTCTATCATTTTCATCCCTCCTGCCATCCCAACGACCTCTATCCTCGTCATGCCATTGCCGTTCCTCTTGGGAAATGGGCAGTAAAGGCGCCTGTGGCACGTACGGCTCCACTGTCATATGAGCAAATTGTATAAGACTGACTGGTGCATTCAACGCAGGCAGCGTCAGAGAGACATTCGCATGCAATGGGGACGACAACGGTCATTCTGTGATGATAGGTGGAGTAAAAACAAACTGAGATGGAGCGCCTGATCCAGAAGCACTAGGCGTGAATCTGGTAGCCAATTCTGTTAAGTGGTCCAGTTGGGCACGAAGGGCTGAAATCGAGCTCGCGAAAGGGTTATTCACACTATCTATCACGGATCCTCTTGACTGGGGAGTAGAATGACTAGGTCCCACTATCTGGGATGAAGGAGTATACGCATGGGGTGCAAATGTTCCCGTTGTTTGTTCAAAGGAGAGATCCGACATTCTTGGGGGAATTTCTTGTACCGTGGTAGAAGCATCAGAAGTGGCGAAAGGGAAAAGTCATCTACGAGTAGAAAATGGAAGGCTAGAGGACTGAGACAACGCCAGATCTGAATCAGAAGTCATAATCTTCCGATTTTCAAAAGAACTGAGCTTGGTTATTAAGGACGCTCACTTAATTAAAGCCAAAGCTCTCAATGAAAGCACTAGTTTGATAAGATTAGGACTTCTGGGGAAGCGAGGTAGAGATTATGGCCGTCTGGAGTCACTGTGGGGGCAGTTCGTCGTACCTGCAAAGCGCCGGAGGGGGGCTCCGGCGTAGACACTCCAATGCTTAAGTTAGTATGGCTATGAAATTTGGCAGAGACTTTGCTAGTGATTTCGGTCTTACCTTTGATCTGGAAATGAGTGGTATTTATAGGCAAAAGAGAGGATGTTACCCCCGGGGGTGGGCGTTATCGGGAGAAGATAACGCCTAAGATGACGTCAGCAGGCGTCAGCTGGATAGGTTATCGCTGACGAGGTATCGCCAGTGAGATAATGTCGAGGCTGATGTCGTATGGGTCCCCCCCCCCCCCCCCCCCCCCCCGCTGATGTCGACCATCCCAGGATTTCCTGGCTAACGGGGGCGGTAGCCGGGAGGCTGCCGCTGATCAAGGTCTACAGTGATCCGGCCTTGACTTGAGGTCAAAAGACGAATGTACCCTTGGTGTTTCATCAATTGTTATCATTTGCACTTGCTTCCGTTTTTATTGATTTGGTGTTTCTTGAGACACCTTTTCTTTGTATTTCTTTTTCTTTTTTCTTTTTCTTTTTTTCTTTTTTTCTTTTTTTTCTCTTCTTTTTTCTTTTTTTCTTTCTCTCTTTTTTCCTTCTTTTTTTTGTGTAGATACAAACAGCAAGTGAAGCAAGTGCGATTTCATTTGTTTTGATTCTTTTGGGCATAGGCCTTCGATTTGATATATTTTTTTGCCGCTTTTCTGTGTATTAGCGCAGACTGTCATCCTTTGAGGGTTTCCTTGTCATCCTGCTAATTTGTAAACATGTTTGGTCAGCCACCTCAGTCGAACACTTGCTCATTTGTAAGGAGTTTTTAGGAAGAGCTTTGCAGTGGAAAAATGTAGAGTGGTGTAGGTTTGGTTGGAAAAATAAATTAACAAGGGAAAAAAAGCAAAGTCCAATGTCATCTTACTGCTATCCCATGTCTGATGGTGTATGTACCCTGGATATTATGCAAATTTAACTAGTGCCTAGTTTACCATTTATACTCATGAAAGAAACGAGGCGTGAAGGCCCAAAATGCTCGTAGGGATATGCTTGTGATTGCTTACGCTTGACATATCATGGATATAAGAGCTAACAGACAAGATCATGTATGTTTATATAATTTCTAATGAATGCACAAGTTAAAAATGATGAACATGCTTGATTTAAAAACGTAGAATTTTTTTGGGCTCAAGTAATACATGTATTATTATTATTATATTTTTTTTGCGGAAACTGAGGATTTTAGCAAACATTACGCACACACATTTGTACGCACATGTATTTTCATAACAACGTAAACCGTAGGAATCTTAAAATTATGGAAAGGGAAATTGCAAAAACGTGAAGGACAACTTCCTTGAAAAATGAGCCTTGACATTTTTCAACACCTTCTTTTGGTCGTCACTTTACTCGTTTGCCCCCTATGTTTACAAATCTCGTTGCACAAATATATCGTGGGTATTGCCACCGAACGATTAAATAGAATGGGTCCACCGTGGGCCGGGAGAGCGATCATTCAAGAGTTGGTGGTCGTGTAAGGTCCTTCGGCTAATTCTTCGAAAGAGATGCATCCGCTCTTAATCAAGTGATTAACTTATCCTTTAAATGCAAAGCAGTCTTCTAGCCTGTGCCCCTGAACTTCAGCATGGTACTCGCATTTAGCATTAGGATCGTACCACTTTGGGTAAGGAGGCTATGGAGGTTGGATTGGGGCAAGTGCAATTTGCCCAGTTACTAAGAGATGTGATCGTCACTCAAATATACTAATATTTTCCTGGTGCCTAGATGCACAAATTAATGTGTACAGAGCAAGACAGGGTCGAACCGCAGAGATTGAAGGAATAAATTGCTAGTGAATATGTATGACAAGACAATACGCAACAGATCTAACCGAAGTAACAGTACTGGGGGGGGGTTTATATTGATTAATAAATTAATCAGCGCAGAGTATGGGAGCTAACAAAACAGAATTGTAAAGTAATTATCTAGGGCACGAAAGTAAAATGTAATCCAGGGCAAGAGATGTAAACAGATCAAATGCAGGAAAAGTAAGGAAAAAGATATTAATCAAATAGGACGAGATCTTAGCGAAAGGTGTTCCCTTGGGTTGCATTTTAGGTCGGCTAGTCATCGGTACAAAAGTATTCTAGACTCAAGTACAGATCTGCTATAGGGACCGCGTTTCCACACCGCATCCCCTGCTTACCTTCTTAGATAAAAGTCACCCCCCGTTTCCACATATGAGGTGACCTTGACGTTCAACCATCCTCTCAGCTACCTCTCTTGTCATCAAAAGGCAGCCTTGACACTTCGACCTGTCATGGGTACGAAGTAGGGAAGCTAAATTCAGAACGCCCATGAAGGGGAGGTAAGACAGATCTAGGGCGCGATAGCTCGGCTTGTCAGACCCGTATCACATACCCTAGATAACTGTTTACCCCTAGATGAGGCCTCTCGCGCTGCCTCCCCTAGGTGTCTGCTAAAACTCCAGGGCTTCGCGTCAGGTATAACCCTGGAATATGACATTACTCATGCAGAAATACTAAAAGATGATCAAGCTCTTAACATTTCTAGACAAGCATGGAATTAAATCGGTAAACAATTATGTGCAACAAGAGAATATATTAAGCATGCATTAGACCTCTTAGCCGAACCCTACAACCCTTGAAACACCCTTCACTAAGAAGGGGGTATTTAGCTACTCATACTATAATGTAAACAATAGGTATATAGAATCATGCAATAACAAAGAAAGTAAAAAAGGAGTAGAGGAAACCGGTAGATTAATTAATAATTGAAGAGGAAAGTTGTTACAAAAGTTGTTCTTGATGATAAGAGGAGAAGATTCCCAGAAAATAAGTGCTGAAATTAATGTAAGAAAATATCCTTGGACAGCCGTCCTTACAAAAACCCTAAAACTATGCTTATATAGCCTAATACTAGCTAAGAGACAAAAACAGTTAAGGGCAATGAGGGCGTGACAGCACATGTCCTTGCAAAAGGAATATTCTGGGATTCCTGACACGCCTGATGCCTTCTGGAAGCGTCTGGGATTCCGTGCGGATCTTTGAAGATGCTTTTCTTTGGTGGAAGATGCAGGACTGTCGAGGCCTTGAGACGACGCACTGGTCTGGTTCACGTCGAGGTCTTGACGATGTTCTTTCTTCTAGGCCTGGAAACTGGAATTCCTCAGAATTGCTCTAAAATCATTTCTTTTCGATCTTTTCCCTCTTTTCATGCTGATCTGCAAATAAGATTGGAATTAGGGTCAAATAGCAACATCAAGCCCACGAAAGGGCTAGAAAAGAGGGTAAAACTGAAACTATGAAACGTGCTATCAAGATGTTTGTAAATTTCTCCCAATAGAGAGGGAAACGACGGTAGTGGTTCTCGGTTCTTATGGTTATTTTGGTTTCTTGGGTTATTTGGTGTGTTATACGGTTTAGATCGTGCGGGTCGCGGTGTTTGCGATGGAAGCAACATGAAGGATTGTTGGTAACTAGGTCGGTGGGTGACAAAGCTGACACCTTCCTCCATAATAGGTGCTTCCTTGGGTGTTACATCTAGCGCGGAAACAACGATCCTTCCGGATCTAACTCCTTGTTCAACTCTTTCAACCACTAGGACCATGTCGGAGAAGCTACTAGACGGATTAGAGATAAGATGAGTATAGTAAGGAGCTTGGAAGGTATTTACGAAGATGGATATGAGCTCTTTGTCGCTTAGCGAAGGAGAAATTCTGGCCGCTAGCTCCCTCTATCTTTGGGCATAGGTCTTTACCGATTCGTCAATTTTCTTCTCTAGGTTTTGGAGGTCGGAGCGGTCCGGTGCTACCTCCATGTTGAATTTGTATTGCTTGAAGAAAGCATCGGATAAGTCCCTCCAAGTCTTGATCTTGGCTCTATCTAGGCTCATGTACCAAGTCAACGCGTGCTTGGCCAAGCTTTCCCTGAATAGATGGATTAAGAGAGGCTCGTTGTGTATCATCTCGGCCATTTTGTTGTAATAGGCCTTGATGTGAGTCCTTGGGCATTCGACCCCCGTATATTTCTCAAAATCTGGAACCTTATACTTAGGAGGCATTAGGATCCCTAGAACCATGCACATGTTGGCTGGGCCCGTAGGGTCAAAGGGGTCTGTTCCTTCAATGGCTTTGAGCCTTTCTTCTAGTAGGCTCAATCTATCTGTATTTGGTCTCTCTATGACGACCGCGTTATGACCAAGGGGTAGTGGGGGTTTTGACGTAAATGGTGGTTGTGTCGGAGGCCGAATTCCCGTAGGACCGGGATTCGTGACTTGAGTAGAGTGGCCTTGAAGAGGTCGAATGCCTTGGGATTCCTGATGAATCAGATTTTGACCTGGGTCCAAAGTAAGGTTAACCAAAGAATGTTGCAGAGTAGAGCTATAATAGTTTCTCCTCCTGTGTTAACTACAGGGTTTGTGGTGATGGGTACAACGAAAGGATCAATCTATTTCCATTGACCCCCAGGAATAGAAAACGATTGGGGTCCCGACGACCCAGCGATGACGGATGAGGAAGGTCCCATTATTTGAGTAGGATCAAAACCAGGTGGGAATTTAGTGGTCGCTTCATCTCACTCTTTTTCGGCCTGAGCGGCCCTCTCTGTGGTAACCATAACTTATTCTTCCAATTCTGTTATTCTAGCAGACAATGTCTCTTCTGTCTTAGCTTGTTCGGCCATTTTCCGTGCTTGAAGTCTAGTTATAGGGAGTCTGGGCGGAGTGGTTGGCTTTCGAGGAGCTATTGTCAACTTGAAAAAAAGCAAGCGAAGGGAAATGTTAGTAAGTATAAGCGATAATATGTGTATGACATGCAATCCCGAGGCCTCCACGCTGCTTATTCAATCTTTTAGCCATTCTTTCACTTGATACTTTTAGGGTGAACGAGAGACGAGCACATCTTTGGCGGAGATACGAAGGGAGACGTAACGTGTTCTTGGATACTACCTACGAAAACCCTTGAAGCAAAACGACGCAAGTAGCTAATGTCATCATGGCCGAAAAATCTTTCTTCTTTTTTTTGATGTGTTTTGCATATCATCAATTGAGGAGCGAGGCCTTGTGTCCAAAGGTCTTTAGCTCGAGGAGTAGAGCGATGAAAGTTACGCCATAGATTTGGAGCTATGAGGGGCAAAGACATATCTTTTGGTGAAGGATGGGCCTTGATGATGGCTTCCAAATCATGTTAGAGGCTAAGGGACCGATATGGTGCGAGGAGAGGCAACAAATCGCGTTTATCGACGAAACTGCGTGTTTTCAGTTATCCTTGCTCCTTCACCGTTCGTGAGAGATACGCCGCCTATAAAAATCTGATTTTTGGTATGGGAAAACTCCAACTTATTATCAACGTCTTTTGTGTTTTAGCCGAGTGGGAATTTCGAGGAAATTGAGTCCATATTGGCCAAAATAAAAGAGCGTGCAGCTGAGACCGAGAAGAAACAACTATCCTTGCATTCTGAATTTCTTGTGAGAGATGTGCCGCTCAGAAAATTCTAAAATTTTATGTGGGAAGACTTCAACCCATTATCAACGTCTTTCGGGTTTTAGCCGAGTGGGAATTCCGAGCAAATTGCGTCCATATTGGCCAAAACAAAAGAGCGCGCAGCTGAGACCGAGAAGAAATAGCTATCCTTGTGTTCTGAATTTGTTGTGAGAGATGTACAACCTAGAAAATTCTGAAATTTGGTTTGGGCAGACTTCAACTCGTTATCAACGTCTTTTGTATTTTAGTCGAGTGGGAATTTCGAGTAAATTGCGTCCATATTGGCCAAAAAAAAAGAGCGCGCAGCTGAGACCGAGAAGAAACAGTCATCCCCGCGTTATCATCATTTGGTCAATTTTTTTTTTTAGTGTGTTTACATTTCAAGGGTTAGCCTTTTGTTTTTTTTTGTATTGGCTCTGTATGTCGTTTATTTTTGGGAAGTTTATACATTTGTAGGTGATGGTCGTTCGACCTTTGTTTCTTTTTGGACGTGTAAAGTAAAGAGAGAAAAAGCTCATTGAATAATTTACGAACTTTGTCATTGATTTTTTTTTTCATCAAAAGGGATACAACCATTTGTAAGTTGATTAACCATCTAGATTTATCAAAAAAACAACAGCTAGCATAAAAAAGGCTAGGAACATCGTTACATGGGGTGAAAAGATAAAATCTAAGTAGCTTGATGCGTGATTTTGAAAGCGTCAACCTTGGAAGTCGGGATCCGTTTGCTCATTAAAAAAATATTCTAATGACGCAATCTCTCCTTTTTGTATCACCACTTCCTCCATCCCAATCTTGGCCATAATATCGGGAATGAAACTGTATTTCAACGTGTCCCCTCGTGCAACTTGGTTCTCAAAACTTCTTCCCCCAAAAGTATCAAGTGAAAGTAACGTAGGCATTATCATTTGAACAAGCAGGATAGGTCCTGGGGAAAAATAAAAAATAGAGTTCAAGTGTTAGTAAACTGAATAAATTATTTTACTAGGTTCTTCACATGCATGGCAAAGAAAATGGTGTGAGAAAAACGTAGAGACATGATAATCAAAACTATGATAAAACAAGTATGATGCACATGATGAGGGCTTTTGACGTCGACTAATTTCTAACAGCCGAAGGTTCCCGAACGATACCATAGAATGGTCCCTAAAGTGTCGGCCAGTGTCAACCGATTCCTTGCGGAACCAGGCAACCTTTCGACTGATTTTAGGGGTTCGAACGAGTTGGGTTTGGTGAACATTACCCAGGACTCGAGTCCCAGGGTGTCACTACTCCCCTTCCTAACCTATTTGGTAAGCGGCCCCTAGGTGTAGGGCCTATGCATGAGATGCGTATGACAGTTCATCAAAGCATGTAACAAATAATCACGAAAACAGTTTATCAAAGCGAGTAAATAAAAAAACAAACACCTTAAAAAAACCGGCTTCGACCTTAAAGTCCCTAGTGAAGTTGCCAAACTGTCGCACCCCTTTTTTGATTTTGCGAAACGGTTCGGGACGGGCAACGATGCGAGACAAGCGTTGGACTCGTCTCAACATCATGCAAAAAATGAAGTCGCCACCCTATTTTCTAAGGTTTAGGGAACCTCATTGTCATGGCATAAAAATAAAAAAACTAAGGCACAAGGGTCTAAACCCGAGAATGAAGGTTTGAGGTCGTATTATGGACTCGGGAAGGTGTTAGGCACCCGAGTCACATCCTTAAAAAAGGTTACCAGTAAAAAGGTGTTCGGAAGGGACAATAAAAAAATACATAAGTTAGCCCTCATAGGAAACGTCACTTTAGTATGCTTAGGGTCGGGACAACTTCGGGACAAGTCGGGTCAACTTCGGAACAAGTATTTCTTCAACGAAATGGTTACCGTTTTTTACTAAAGTGAGCGATCCGTTTATTATCATCGGGCCATGCATGATTAATTAATTATTACGTGATTCTATCATGGATAAAAACTAGCACAATACCAATTTAATGAATGCAAATAGCCGTGTGGGATCGAAGCCACCATGCTCATGTATCAATGCATAACAATTAATTTCATGGCATAAAAAAACAAGTGATCTAAACATGTAAACATGTGCGTTGATTTTATTTTCTAACAATTCTAAATATCATGCGTACGATCATGATATAAGTTTTCAACATTTATAAATAGCATGCATACGAATAATATTTGCGAAAAATATTGAATAAATAAAAGAGAATAGAAAGGCATACTTGCGAGCGAATAAATTAACCACGTTTTCCCTGATAAAATACAGATGGATGTGTAGCAACCTATGAATAACATTTGATCCTTCGATTACAAAGACAAATGAATAAGTTGTCCTGAACTACCAAAGATGAGATTTTGAATTGCTCGAATGCTCCAACAAGATGAACCTGATTATTAGAATAGCCGTGTAGGAATAGGAAGTGGAAGGAGTGGAATTGGATTGTTGGTAATAAAAATATAGAAATAGCAATGGATCTAATCTTATTCCGCTAATATAAAAAAAGAATTAAGTTTGTGCTCCAGCGATGTGCGGGTTAACATATTTGCATAATTATTTTTTTTTAAATTGAAAATAATTATAGTAGCGTGTTAAATATATTGCAAATATACCGAACTTCTTTTCTTAATAAATATACATAGTTGTTCAAAATTAACTTTATTATTGATTGTGACTTTATTTAAGCTTCCACATTTAATTATTATTTTTAAGAATTTAGTAAGAATGATATTTATCGTACTTTGTTATATTCTTTATAAAAAAAATGTGTGCATATTTTTTATGAGGATTATCCTATTGTTATTATGATTCAAAATTGGATAATTTTATGAGTTAAATTATAATGAATTAATAGTAATAATACCTTTTTTTTTATCTTTACTTTTATATATTTTATGGTTCGTCTCATAGTCTTTTTTACTAATCTTAAAGACGTAACATAACTAAACAGGTATAATATTTTAATTTATTAATCACATCTAATTATTTCTAAATATAATTTTAGAATCATATTTCTTAATTCTAATAAATAAAGAAAACTTATTTCAAATTTTTAATAAGAATTAACTTATATATTATTTTAATTTATAATTTATTTGAATGGTACTTCTCTTTAGGAATTTGTATGGTACGTTGAAAAGAATATAAAATTAATGGTAATACAATATTATTTATATACTTTCTCTTATGAAATCGTAATTTATACATAAGTCAGAAGTTAACGATTTAGAATAATATTATTTTAATCTATTATTTTTAAGCGGGTTAGATTCAAATAAAATGAGTATTTCAATAGAGAAAAAAAAAAGTCTGACCTTATAATCAAAGAAACAATCACCGTGAGGAAACTAATGCTAAAATTGCAATGGAGAGGTGTAGCCATGCCTTAAGGTTGTGTGAGAAAAATGATCCTACGTGTTTGTAATGGACCTATTTTTATAGATTTTTTCATGGTTTTTAATCAATAAGCTCTAAAATCCAAAAGGTACATTTCAATGAATTCTAAAATTTAAGAGGTTTATTTTAATAAGCTCTAACTTTTAAATATTTTATTATTTGGGTATATAATGAATCTTTCTTGAAAATATAATTAAAAAAAAGAAAAAAAATGAGCAAACTTTTTATTTTGTAAATTTGAAAATTGGATAAATAGGTAGAGAAGCATGACACTTTGAAAATTGAACAATTAGGTGGCGAAAAATGTACACATTATTTTTTGAAAAAAAGATAAAAGTAAAAAAGATAATCCAAAAATTAGAGCAACTATTTTTGACTAAATTTTATATTAATTATAATCACATAAATAATTAGTAAATTTTGTAAATTCATGTGACATCTCCAAAGAAATTTTTGTTTACATGTCATCACCTGAATTCTTCACATGGCACAACTTAGTGGGCTCTAACTTCTAAAATTATAACTATTAAAATTGCTTTTTAAAAATATAAATTTTATTATACAATATATCTTTAATGGGCTCTAACTTGTAAGATTATAACTGTTAAAATTCTTTTTTGAAGACATAAATTTTATTATACAATGTATTTTTCTTAGAAAATAAAAAATTACGTAATATTTTATTTCATAACTTTTGGCATTATTATTTACACACGTGACGAAATAAATATCTTTTAGAGCGTTCACATCACATAGTAAAAGAACATTGCTTTTTTTAGAGCCTCCCTTTTTATAGTATTTTATAGATTATAGAGGAACACAAGAGAGAATAGAAGAATATAAAATAGACAATATTTTTATTATTGAGTTGTTTAGTACTCCCTCCGGATTTATTTAATTGACGCGGCCCCATATTTCACCCGGATTAAGGCGACTGGGCTTGGCACTGTGCGTGGTAGGTTTTTCTTGCGACGTTGTCTCTGCAACGCGTGGACTTCAGCTGCTCCAACGGCACCGTTTCGCGTTCGGCCCAAAAGCGTGCACAGTACTCAGCTTCTCCAACACTCTTCTGGTCCAGCCCATATAATGCGCCATTGTGAGTGATCGAACAACGCTATCAACCTTCGTTTCCCAAAATCAAATTCGATTGAAACCCTAAACAGCCAAAATTTTCACCCAAAATCGATGCCAAATTTTAAAATCTAATGGGTTTCCCTCCATGAGCAACAATACATTTTCGTTTGAATTCCAAGATGGGTTTGAAATTTAAATCACCCCATTACTCTACTCATCATCATTCCTTCCCCATTTTTTTGTTCGAACCTAAATTAGATCATCTTAAATGGATTTTCCATGGTTTGATCTTAATGAGTTGCTAGTGTCTCCACAATCCCCCGCAATCAGTTCGCCTGGGCTTGATGATTTGGATTCGACCGGGCTGCATTTTTTGAATCAAACACTATCAATGCCAATGCGGATGATGAGGTCGATCAAGCTGCCAACATTCCAGAATTGAATGAAGAAGGAGGAAGAAATTCATTGGAAACTCAAGGTTATTATTTCCAAATGAATTTCTTGATTTCTGGTTTCCAATGACTGGTTTTCCTAATCTCTGCCATTGCTAATGTTCCACTTGTTAGTTCGCAAAAAGGAATTGACGAGTGCAGAAAGGCAGGCTGCATATCATTGCCTCCTAGAAAGAATAGAAAATGGTGTTTTGAAGCAAGGATCAACCAGAGTAGTGGCTGGTATGTTTGGAGTGGGGATTAGATCAATTCAGAGGCTTTGGAAACGTGCAAGGGAATCGAGAATCCACGATCACCACAGTCACAGAGTGAGAAATTGTGGTAGGAAAAGGATCGAATTTGATCTGGAAAGGATTAAAGAGCTTCCCTTGAGGCAGAGGACTACCCTTCTAAGCCTTGCTTTTCACCTAAAGGTGTCCAAGCAATTTGTGATTAACAAGTTAAAGGAAGGAGCAATCAGGCGTCATACTAATGCAATCAAGCCCTCACTGACTGAAGACAATCTGATTTCTAGAATGCAGCATTGCCTGTCAAGTATCGACCCATCCTCAGAACCACGTCAACCTTCCTTCAACCACATGCATAACATAGTTCATATTGATGAGAAGTGGTTCTACTTGAGCAAGAGGTCACAAAGATATTACCTTCTCCGCGATGAGAATTAGGGTTGTCCATCGGTCGGTATATCGGTATATCTACCGAAATATTTCGGTATTCGGTATACCGAATTGTCAAAAAAAATTACCATACCATACCGAATTGAATTTTGGTACGGTACCGAAATACCGAAATTCATTTGGTACGATATTTCGGTATACCAAAATACCAAAAATAATTATTTATTAAAGGCTTTAACAAGAGTATTATTGAATTTTATTTTTTTTGCAGAACTTGTAAAGAAATTAACAATCTTGATAGTTAGCAGACATATTTCTGGCAAAAAACTTTGATTAATATTGCAACTAGAAGCATCCACATCGGTGCTTGGGAGGAAAATAAAAAGGAAAATCAAAATAAATGACAGTAGAGGTAATACATGGGATCCTTAAACAATAAAACTGACAGTAATTAATTACCCAGAAACCCTATCGTTTGCAATTTAGACTCAAGAGTCAGAAAAATGGACTTCTTTAACACATTCTCACCAAAAAGAAACCTAAAGAATCATTCTTGTGCAGAGTGCTATTTTATTTTCTCAGTCACCAAACAGCATAAACAGGAACAGAAGAAGAAAATCAGTTATAATAATAGATTTGTTGCTCCAAACCAACAGATCTACTGCAATAAAGAAAGAAATAAATGCATACCCATAATTATACATGTTTACTGAAATTAGGGTTTATGCATTGAAATTGAATAATATGAAATTAGGGCAGGAAGCACACCCACCAGCAGATGGACCTTGAAACGAAGTCGGATGGAGAAGAATGTCGGCTCTTCGCCGGCGAGAATGAGGATCGGGTTTGCGGAACCAGGTTCCGTAATCGGCGGGCAAGTCTTCGCCGACGAAGACAGAGGCGGAGCGGGAAAAGGCGCCGGTTTTGAACATGAGACGGGGAGGGTGGGGTTTGTGGAGAGGGAAAGGGAGAAGGGAAGAGGAGCGGTTAAGGTTAGGAGGTCGGAAAGGAGATGAGGATATTGGATACACCGTGAGGGAGAGGAGAGGTAGGTTGATCGTGGATGAGTTTTGCCCAACCCATCTTTCCTAATCCTTACTAAGGATTAAAGAAGATTGAAGAATGATGGGTTTGGCCCAAGCCCATGTTGCCATGCTGCCAAGGGCCCAAGCCCATGCTGCCATCCACAAGCCAAGCGACACAAGCGCATGTAATTACACTACAGTGTACTTATAGGAAGTTCGGTATGGTAGGTTCGGTAATGCCGAACCTACCAAAAAACGTACCGTACCGTACCGAAATAAATTTCGGTACGGTACGGTAATACTGAATTACCAAAATAAGTAAAAAAATACCGACCGAACTCGCGTTCGGTCAGTACGGTAATTCGGTAATTTCAGTATGGTAATTCGGTGGACACCCCTAACAAGAATGATCCAGTAAGAACCATTCAAAACTCTAATTTTATTCCCAAAGTTATATTCTTAGCTGCTGTTGCGAGGCCTAGATATGACTCCAGTGGTCATTGTACATTTGATGGTAAGATTGGGGTGTTTCCCTTAGTAGAAACTGTGGCTGTTGTTAGATCAAGCCAAAATAGACCGCGTGGAACTTTAGAGATCAAACCAATTTCAAACATTACCAGAAATATTATTAGGGAGTTTATGATTTCGAAAGTATTACTAGCAATTGCAAATAAATGGCCTAGGGATAGCATTTTTGAAAGAATTTTCATTCAACAAGACAATGCGAAGACCCATGTTCATGCTGATGATGTTGATTTTTTGTGTGTAGTAGAGGCTATTGGATTGAATTTATCTATTGTTAATCAGCCTCCTAATTCTCCAGACTTAAATATATTAGACTTAGGCTTTTTTAGAGCAATTCAGTCACTCCAAAGCAAAGAGTGTGCTAAGTCCATTACTAAATTAATTATTGCTATTGAAGACGCATACCATACATTTTCAGTGAAGAAGAGCAACTACATCTTCTTGACATTGCAGACATGCATGATCGAAGTGATGAAATGTGATGGGAGTAACACATACAAGATCCCTTACATAAGAAAAAAAAGCACTTGCAAGATTAGGGGAAGTGCCATCAACAATCCAGTGTCCTCCAGATGTATTTGCCAATGCAGTAGGCCTACTATCTCCATAGCTAATTTGATGTGAATGTTCTTACTCTGTTTTGGTTATATACACTTTGGCATATAATGATTGAGTTGGTTTGAATGTTTATATGTTTACAGGATTGTATATAGGCGCCTCAACTTATGAATATGTATATGTTAGATGGGACAGATGGCATGACAATACAGTCTAAAGATGTTGTGGATTCCATTGCTATGCTGTATTTTTTGGGTATGGATGGCCTCACAATGCAGCTTGAAGTATTTTGTGGATTTGATGTCAATGCAGTATGACTTTTGTGGATTCCATTACTATGTTTTTTTTGGGTAGGATGACAATGAATTCAGATATATTTTAGTCGTAATAGGATGACAATGAATTCAGCTTGAAATCTTGCCAGTTGTATTGCATAGTGCGGTTTAGAATGGCAGATGAACATGTAAATGATCCGATGAAGTACATTGTAAAGACTTGTATATTTTGCAAACCAGAGTACTCTGTATATTGCATTTATAAGTAATGAATCAATTTGTCAGTTTAAGCCATGGCCTTGTTTTAAGCTTGAATGACTCCAATTGTATATGAACATCAACAAGTATACCTACTTGGAATGAATCTGTCTCTCTAGCATCCATATCAACAGAATAAAGGTTAGAGAGTAATTAAACCAGAACACAAATATGAAGAAATCAAAGAAAAATAGCCAGAGGGTTTTGTTTTTGGTGTATTGAAGCAGAATATGTAGAGGGAGTTATTTTACTGCCCTTGTGAATAGAGTTATGGATCCGTTAAAACACTGATGGTTTGAATTGGGTAGGTTTCTCAAAGGTTGCACCGTTTCCTTGAAACGCTCCAACTGTCACGCTTGCAAAAGGAAACTCAAAAGTATGGCAATAAATCCAGAAAAAATAGGAGAGCAACGATAACTGACTGAGAATTGATTTGGTGTGTTAAATTGGGAAGGAAAAAAGATATAGATTCTCTGTATTGAATCGAGAAAATCTGGGTCAACCTCCCCTATTATGTAGAGTTGGAATCCACCAGCTTTACACAGGCCTGGTGACATATCAACATACTAGTTGAACACGAGTACCAACCTCCTATGCATTCTATAAAACCACTACTTCCTCTACATTCTATAAAAACCACTTTCTACTCTTTTTACAAAAACCCTCTTTTTTACATCTTTCTCATAGCCTTCTTCATCCAACACAATCACCATGGATCCACGTGAGGTTGAAAACATCCTAGACATCGCAGGCACCGTTGGGACTGCCCTCTACAAAGATGTGATTACTATAGAGAGCATGTTGATGTCCATACAACAGCAGATTGATTCAATGTAGGGTATCATTCGCAGGCTGAAGGAGATAAGGACTGTTGTTCTTTACCACTATGATGAACATGGTTATGATGCAGAGGAGTTCATCCTGACCATGGGCAACACCCTTCACCCATTGGCCAAAACCGTTTGCAGGTTGGAGGCCAAAAGGGATTCCCTAAGACAGTCCCTTAACAGCATGCATGCTGCAGTGAGGGCATCTAACAGGTTTGTCAACAAGCTTCCTACAATCCCTAAGATGGACTAGAATGTATGCTCTCCTTTATGTACCTGGCCTTTAATTTCAATAAAAGACTTGTTTTAGAATTGCTTAATATCTGTTATATTTAATGCTTATGTATGCAACACAATACCCTACTAAATCACATATCAAACCTCACAGAATGTCACATATTCTAAAACAACAACTATTTCTAGAGGGCAGCATAAACTCAAGATTGTAGTGGGAAACATATAAGTTCATATTCATGATATTCATATATACTGAAACTGTTCAGAAAATGCACAAAATCCATAATACACATAGTTACAGGATGTTGTAAATTCTGGCAACATAAATCCAGAATTTACACAAGGCATGATGAACGATAACGCAAAATTGTTCAATACCATAATCATATCTGCAAAAACTTAATTAATTTTACTAATAGAAACCTGGTACAAGGATGCGCAACATTAGAATGAATTCCCTCTCGTCTACACCATCTGAAAACTTCCAGCGCCCAGCAGTTGGCAATTTGTTGAGGTCAAAGTCCCTTTCTTCATCTACCTCAACTGTTGAAGTCTCGGGTTTCTCTTCATCACCATCTACAGGTGGTAGTTTATTCAAATCAAAACTATGGATTTCCTCAACCCTCGGAGAGAAAGGGGGAGATGTATCCAACATTGGTAATTCATTAAGATCAAAATCCATAGGGGGTTTTACTTTTACCTCTTTCAGTCTGATTGCAAATTTACACACCCTAAAAATAAGATGCTCCTTCGACCCATTGTGCCCTACGTTGGATTTTTCGCCACTGACCGTCAACCTTGAGCTCTCTTCTTGCCCATAAACGTCCTCAATTAAGCTTGCATTCTCATCTTTCTCATACCTATCTTCAACAATTTCGTTAGATATGGCCTTTTCATCTTCAATCAAACCCATCCTTGTATCATCGACGACAATTGAGTCTGGGACAACTATGTTCTCGGCGCTATCAAACTCAAAGTAGCTGTCTTATTGGGAATCCTGATAATAAACTCTCTCAATTCCACAGGTTCTCAAACCAGATGCAAAAAGTGAAAGTGGGGGAACTCTTTGACAGTGCTTCAAGGGGCGCCCTCGTTCTGTATATGAGTTCTTTCGAATTTATCGTATCATTTTTCGTGGATTAGCATCTCGAGGTCCGGCATAAAGAAATCGTCTTGGTAGCTTCTTTAAGAAAAGAAGGGTTAGACCTATATCTGCAGGTAATCTTTGAGAAAGAGGAATTGAAAAAGCATACTAATAATAATCCTATTCGTAATCTTACTCTTCCAATACCATTTTCATACTCTCAACCTCGTAAGTAGGCATAGGAAGGATAAAGCTACTACAACGCTTCGCTAACTCGAAGCTTCCTCGATAGTGGCTAAGGCAATAAAGTATGATCAATGATCTTCTGCTAATGCTAGCGTCTTTTTCATCTCTAATCTCATCTAGTGCAAATATTTCTGGCAAATTTTTATTTCGGATGGGAGGAAATGGAAGTGAGAGGGAGAGAATTGAGAGAAGAGGGGAGCGTTGGTATGGAAATTGTGAATTTTGTTTCCTTTGAATTTCGTTTCCCACCTAAAAGTCGTGTGACATGTCGTTTCTTAACGTAAACGACGCGTCGTTTGAGGAGCAAAAAAGTAAAAGAACGGAGGAAAAATGGCACGACACACGAGGGCGTCAATTAACTCCCATAGATGGAAATTGCTCTCCACGCGTCAATTAAAAAATTGACGGAGGGAGTAGAATGTTAAGAAATTTGAAAAAGAAAAAGGCAAGAGAAGGAAAAAAAAGAAAACAAAAGGATAAAGATGATTAAATTCAATACAGAAAAGACTTTGTCAATGATGACGTGACCCCATCCCATACTCAACTACTCCCTCTGTTCCTTTATATTAGACGTTCACTGTTCATGCACGGGTCCCTAGGTGGCCCGTGCGACACACTATTTGATCCCGAAAAATTTCGTACTTTTTTTTGAACGTACGTTATTCTTTAACGTACGTTCGAGAAAAAATTCGGAATTTTTCGGGGTCAAATAGTACGTTGCACGGGCCACCTAGGGACCCGTGCATGAACAGTGAACGTCCAATAATATAGGACGGAGGGAGTACTTCACAAGAAAAACTTAAAATAAATCTGAAATAGTAAAAAAACATCTAAGGAGCTCATTCAGATAGCTCACCGAGATAGCACACCAAACCAATCATACTTGTGCCACGTCAAACGAAAATTACAAAAATGTCATTGATCGACCTGGTATACTATCTCGGTGAGCTATTTGAGTGTGCTTAGCATTACCGAAAAACATCAGATCCCATATATTCACATCTCTCGTCAGGCCCACCACTACCACCACCATTCCCTCCACCTCCTCCCTTTCATCACCTCCTCCTCATTTCACTTCAGTGCCTCCACCATCCCAACTCGTCGGAGCTTTCTTTTTATCCTCTTTCGTTCTTTTATTTCTCTCATCTCTCTTATGGGTCTTAGCTTTAACTTTCGTTGATGCGTACACATGGTTCCAGTTCTTCCAATTTAGGCATCTGGGCACGAGACTTGTTCTTCCTTCCTTGTCGGGTTGTTCTTAAATCAGTCCTTTGGTATCTAGGGCTGTCTCGTTTTGGATTTTAGTTGGCCAGATTCTCTATTGTTGGTGTTAATTTGCAATTTGTGTAATTAGAATGGGAAATGTGAATGGAAGGGAAGAAGAAAAAGAAGGGGCGAACAATAACCCTTCTGTTGATGGTGGTGCTGATGGAGAAGGCAATAACGGCAGTGGGGTCATGGTCGCATCAGATGATACCCATGTCAATTACCGTGCACCTCCTCCTGAATTGATGGGTCAGTCGCCTCCTCATAGCCCCAGGGCCATTCAGTCTCCTCTCATGTTCACTCCTCAGGTCAGCTCTTTCTGGGAAGGAGGAAAAAATGCTAAATTAGTCTTCATATCAGTGTTAATCATATAATCCTTAGTTTGGGTTAATCAATAGGTGGATTTATTTATTGGTGCTTGAAACCTTAGTTTTGAGATGGTTTTCATTCATCTGGTACTTGTTTAGGAAGTTTGGAAAGAAACTCTTAACGTGCTCGTTTGTGTTTGATTTTCTGTCATGGTATAGGTTTTTGTGATATCATTCCATTTGGAACATCGAATTGGTCAGTATCATATGCTGTTTATACTGTCGCCTGTGCTTATTGAACTTATATGGCATGGAACTTCTCAGTTGTTGTTTGCAGCATGTGGGAGCAAGTTACTAGTAATGAATTTAACGAACTGTTGCTCTTTTTACGCGAATGAAACTTTTCAATTATGGTTTGCAGTAGACAGGAGGCTATTCATTCATGTTACATTTAACAATAACATAGTTTATCAGTGTTCACAATTTGTGTTATCTGGGGAAGTCTTATTTTCAGGATGATCTTACCATAACATAGTTTGTCAATGTCTGCTTTACCAGGTCCCAGTGGTTCCATTACAAAGACCAGACGAGATTCAAATTCCAAGTCATTCATGGATGCAAACCACACAAGGGTATGACGACGTCTGCAGTGAGCAAGGAATTCCAACAATGATTACTTGGAGTTATGGTGGGAAAGAAGTTGCAGTGGAGGGCTCGTGGGATGACTGGAAAACAAGGTTCAATATCAGCTCACTTCCTTCATATGTTGCTTTATGTCCTTCCAAACTGCTTTCGAAATTGAAATAATGTTCTTACTTTCTCTATCAGAATTCCCTTGCAAAGATGTGGTAAAGACTACACTATAATGAAAGTGCTCCCTTCAGGTGTTTACCAGTACAAGTTTGTTGTCGATGGACAGTGGAGGTATGCCCCTGACTTACCCTGGGCCAAGGATGATGCTGGCAATGCTCACAACGTTTTGGATTTACAGGTAAATGTTTTGATCATTCTTTTTGGGTAGTTTTGTTGTGTGCAATGCAAGTGAGAGTTCTATATGACTGAGATTGTGGCATTATCTTTACTATATCAATTTCTTGAATTTAATTATTTTTGTGAAGACAATCTAGATTCATGAATGACCCTTATTGATTTGATTATTATCTTATGAATCCTATTTGGGAGATGCTTTCTAGTTGGGATCATGGTTAATACATGGAGTAAGGTAAACGAGATGAAAACATAAAAACGGGGTACGTAAGCAGCTTGTAGATTGTGCTATCAGTGTAACCACAACAAGCCGTTTTTAATAGAGTTGTTATTTTCCTTCCTTTTTCCTTTCAAATGTTCCATTTTTGGCCAATGTGTCTTCTCTTTAGGCTCCAGTTGCTGCATATGGTAAACTACATTGGGACGTCTTGTGATGTTCCTTCAAGCAGTGCTGACTATTGCCGTCTCTGCTTTGGACTTATATTCATGGAACCATGCATTAACTTTTAGTGTTATTTTATTTGATAAGCAGTGTCAATAAGTTGATTCAAAACTATAGATTATTTCATAGTTCATACAAATTTCACCTTTAGTTAAATTATTTTCTTTTCTCAGGAACTTGGAGAAAGCCTATTCTCATACAAAATATCTTACAAGATTTCATTTTTATTTATTAGTGTTAATGACCCCTTAATGAGAAATAGAAACACAAACTTTTGCTCATGACTTACTTTAAAACATAAAAATGGTATCGCATGTTTGATTTTGACTGATATGATTTTTCGCTTATACTTCGTTTATTTTGATTCCATAAGATATACAAACAGTCCTATTCTTATAGCTGGATGATATAATACGTGTTTCCCTCAACAAACATGGCGCACCAGTAATGTCAACAAATGTATGCATAACTTTTTGCTGCAATGTCTTACTTTGGAGATTCAAAACAGATGTTTTCCATTTGTGGATACAATTTGAGTTTTCATTTCATTTTATTGTTATTCCTGACATAGGAGAAGCCTGTTCTGGCAATTGGATGAAGGGTACAACTGTTTCTTTTGATAAACATAGAACATTTAGATTATCACTGTTATGTTTCCTTTTCTTTTAGCTTACCATTCTATATGTTCTCCTTTCCTGGAAAAAAACACAACACGTTTGGCAAGAGTAACGTGTTTTCATTCTGGCATAGTTGCTAAAATTTGGCATTAGTTATCTATAGATAGTCTTTCTCATCTTAATTTCTCTTTCAAAATCCTTAAAGTTTTGCATCCTCCCAATTATTCTTTACCCACCTCTTAACTAACTCCTAGTCTTCACTCTCATTCAATATTCATAACTAACTCAAATTTATCTTACTAGCCTCCTGCCTAACAAACGATAGAGGCTGATTGCATTGTTAACTGAGTGACAAGAAGGCACATGATTTTGTAGCCCTGGCATAGATTCAGGTTTTGATACAGTTTATATTTTTTGATAAGGTGTTGTGGAAGTCATTCTTTTTTATTGTTTGAAGGTGTTCAAACACGGTATTTCTATTCAAGTGTCTTTGCCTTTATATATATATATTTCAATTATTTTATATTTATTTTGGGCTATTCTTTAAGTTTTTGTCCTATGCCAGTGTCATCACTTAATCTTATATCATTGTTATCTTTAGATTTACAATGAATTTGCACAATAAGTAAAAAAATGATAAACTTAACAACATATTCTAAAAAATGTAAAACAGAACAATATGACCCATTGTTCTTATTAATTTATTTTTTCCCAAGGTTCTTTGTAGTGTTATTTGTGACTGCCTCACTTAGTAATTGTAACGTGCATATAGAATGTGGAACTGCTTAGAACGTAGGTCTTGTTATTTTGTCCATTGCAAATTGCAATCGCACGATTTCAGTTAACAAGGATTTACTCATTGTAAGTTACTGTTTGCTATTTATTGCCTTTACAGTTGGGGGTGGTGCAACTGAACTTACAGCTTTGCTTTATTTTAATTTTTGGTTCAAAACCATAAACTGTCACTGTATTGTAATACTGGGACTCCTTCCACATATGATGCTTTTAGAGAGTAAATGAGAGAGTTTAAGCTTAAACTGTGTTTTTTTTCTTTACTTGATTTAGAATTCATAGAGAAAGGACCCAGGTTTAGAGAATTTTAACATGCAGAGCATGATAAGTATGGACTATGTAGGGGAAGAAGCAAGTGGTTAGTGATCAAGCATGGGTTATACAGTTAGAGAACCTGGTTTCATCAAATCCTACTTGGATTGATTATTGTGCAGTGCTTTTTCTAGTTAACATCAGACCTTCCATGAGGAAGTTTTAAAATGAACATATCTCGAAGGAATCCTCGATTTGTGAAATTTGTTGAAAAACCTCCAAGATCACGATTGGCAAACTTGAAACTGCTGGACAACCCAAACTCTAGATACAACAACAGAAACGAGATACGCCTTCAGTGATGATGTGAAAAGCTTTAGCTTAAGTTTAAATGTTTTATATTTGTTTGGAAGTCAAAAGTATGTGTTTTTTGCTTTTTTTTATTCAAAAGATCTGCTCATGCATTTTCAAAAATTTATTCAGAAGCTAATTGAGACCTGAAAACAATGTTAGATGGATCCTGAGGTCAAGGAGAATCATGCTATGAAGGAAAGCATATCAAAATGTCCTTGTTTTCTGTTTGAATTGAATGGAGTTGTTTCTGGCTGGAACTGATATTGCTGATAATATTTTGGTCAGGATTTTGTTCCCGAGGACCTTGAAAGCATATCTAGTTTCGAACCCCCTCAGTCTCCGGAGGCCAGCTACACCAATGTGCAACTTGGTAACGAGGATTTTGCTAAGGAGCCACCGTTAGTTCCTCCACACTTACAGATGACTCTACTCAATTTGCCAGCACCCTACCCAGAGATTTCACCTCCTCTGTCAAGACCTCCGCATGTGGTGCTTAATCATCTCTACATGCAAAAAGGGAAGAGTGGTCCTGCGGTAGTGGCACTTGGTTCAACACACAGATATTTAGCCAAGTATGTGACGGTGGTGCTGTATAAGTCTATGCAGAGGTAATAATTTGTTAAACTAGCGGCGGCTTAGTAGACTACACTCTCTAAAACAGTTGTTGTAGTTATTAAGAGGTACGTGCTTTCTCAATGGTTCTCTAGCATTGCTCAAGAAGGAAGATGCTGAGGGAGCATGATATACATCCTGTCCCGTGACGCAAATGCTTGACGGCCCTTGATTAGGAAAATTCATGTTTTTATTGCACTTGGTTCCAACTTTAGATTTCACTTAGCAGAAATGAAGCTTTCAGTGTTGCTGAGGGTAAATGTTTTGAACTTGATACTATTCTCCGCAATTATATTGGATGACCAGCCGTATTATTCTACTACTGCATCATTGTTGCATAATAATGTCAAATCTCCATGCATTTGAGGGTGTTAAATTGGCGCGATACTTAAAATAGAAGTACCTTTTGTAATTCTTTTTTGGTTAATGACTCATTTGACCCATTTATTAGATGTTTTGTAATCATTTGGTTCCTTTATGCAAATTTATTTATATTCATTCAGCCCTTGTATTGGTTATTTCATTTTCATTTTGCCCATATGAATTAAGTCATCGGATAACATGATTTTTTTATAGTTTGTATATTGATGTGGCATTGCCATGTCATAAAATATTTTAAAAATAAAAAATAAATATTTAGTTATAAAAAATTGCTGTTCTTTAAAAAAGTCAGATTTTTTTTAATTAGGAAAAATTTTAAAAATTGTGAAAAGAGAAAAAAAGAAAGAATATAAGTCTAAAATCAGACAAAAAATATTAAAAGAAAAAGAATAAAGATAAATTTGTAATAAACCAAACTAGGTTAATGGATGTGTATATACCTTTTACTTAAATCATGTTAGAAAGTCGTAAGATTAAAAAAATCGGGTTGACTAAAATAAAATATTCTATTTTAACTTGCCAATTCCTGCCCACTTTTTGAAAATAATAATAATAATAATTTTTGTATGATTTTTAAAGTTTTATTTTATTTTTATAATTTTTTTCCTAATTTATTAAAAACTATTTGAATTTTTTTCTTCTAAAAATATTATATTTTCCTAATTTTAAAGTTATTCTTTATTTTTATAATTTATTAAATATTTTCTGAAATGACATATGCGTGACAGTGCCACATCAACGTAAAAATTATAAAAAAATTCATGTCATTCAAGTTAGTTAGTGACTCAGTTCAAATGGGCCAAATGAAAACGAAATAAGTAGTACAAGAGTGAAATAAAAATGATTTTGAGTACAAGGGCAAAATGATTACAAAACGACGAGTATAGGGGTCAAATGGATCATTAATCCTATTATTTTTCCTGTTATTTTGGGGTTAATGATATTAGTGGCTCCTGTATTCGACCTACCTTATTGATTTGCCCCTTATACTTTTTTTTGTCCAAATTTGGTCCCCCTCTCTAATGTGCATACGTGGCTATTAACTATGCATAGGTGACATTTTTTATATTATTTTTGCTGACGTGGCAGATTATGTCATTTGTCACGTTTGAAAATATATTAAAAAAATATAAAAATTTAAGAAAAATATAATAAAATAAAAAAAATATTTAAAAAAAAAATTAAGTTAAAAAAACACGTGTTAAACTTGCTAATTCATTTCGAAATTAAAGAAAACTAGAAATTGAAATAAATATGAAAATGTTCATAAATCATAAAAATGTAAAAATTTAAAGGCATCTTCGTTTCTTTTTCTTTTTTCTCTCATTTTCTTTTCTTTTCTTTGGGTTGTCCTATACATTATTGAAACTTTTATTTTATTTTATTTATAATTTGGGGCTATTCAAATCAATAAAATATAATCTTTACTAAAAAACTTAATCTCTTTTATAATCTTGACAAAAACAAATTATATAAGGGGTTTTTTTTTGTATTTTAGTAATTTTTTTTTCAATTTTTTTATAATTTATAAAAACAGATATATCAATTTTTTAAAAATGATTTTATTTTTTTCTTGAATTATTTCGAAATTTAGATTTTTTCTGATTTCTTTTGAGAAATTTTGAACATTTTCTTGAATTTTTTTATTTTTTGTAAATTATCGAAGTGATAGTTGACATAGATTGCCACATCAATAAAAATAATATAAAAAATTTCACGTATGCATAATTAACAGCTACGTATAGGAGGAGGGGCAAAATTAATACGCGATAAGCAGTGGAGCGGCTAAATCCGAACAAAAAAAATAGGGGCTAAATCAATAAGATAAGTCGAGAAAATGGGTAAATATATCGACCTTTTTTTCTGTGGCAGTGGTGTTCCTTCATCTCTTCTTTTGGTCAATGTTACAGTATCTCATGAATGTAATTGCAGTTGTGTTGCAATCCTCATTTACCGCGATAAACATGATTTAATAATTTTTACTACAGGGTAAGTATGAGGGCTGTGAAAAAAATTGAAATTCGAGAAACTGAACCGAACCTATTATAAATCGAACAGAAAAATAAATTATCCGAACAGATAAAATGAAATTGTATTTAATTCATAACCGAATCAAAATTTTGTTGGATATTGGATATCTGAATCGGAAAGTATAGAATAACCGATTAATCCGAATATAGCCGATTCGAGCATAAATCTTTACAATTTGGTTACAATAAACTCATAAAAATGACAAAAAAACACACAAATAAATCAAAACGATCTAAACTATTTTGCATGGAGAAAAAAATGACACATTTACTAAGTTTGCACTTTGTTTTCAAAATTACTTACTAAGTATTTACTTTTACATGAAAAAAATGTACACAGCAAACACTTTAATATTGCATTCTAATAAATTATAATCGTAACTATTTATTAACATTAAAGTGATTGATTGATTTGAAATGATTTTTGTTTAATTCTTGTAAATAATCACAATGGTACATAACCATGAACAATTCTATATTTACCAAGAGTTTTTTGTTGTTTACAAAGGCATGTGTATATAGTAATTAATATTTATATATATTATATATATGTGTATATATTATACTCCCTCCAAGTTTTTATAAGTGTCGTTCTAGAGATTTTGAGGCAAATTAAAGAAGGCTTTACTAAAGACAATTTTGCCACTCGTCTCTCTCTTATTTATGATTTTGCCATTGTGTTCAGTTTTTATATCTCCTCTTTTCTACGAACTCACTCTCTCTTTGTTCTCTCTTTCTTTCTTTCTTCTTTTCTCTGTTTTTCTTTCTTCTTCCTCTCTTCTGCTCTATTTTTCCGGTTGGGAGATGGAGGCCATTGTGAGGGTTGGATGATCGGCAAAGGTTTTGGCTTTGTTTTGGGTTTGATTGTTTGTTTTTTTTTGTGTGGTGGCGATGTGGCGGTGTGGATGATTGTTCGTGGTGGCTGGGTTTTTGATTTGGTGTAAGATGATTGAATTAATTTGGTAGCGATTGGGTTTTTGATTTGGTACAGGGATGGGTTTTTGAATTGGTGGCTGGATGGGTTCTTGATTTGGTGCAACATGATTGAATTAATTTGGTGCAAGGATGGGTTTTTGAATTGGTGGCTGGATGGGTTTTTGATTTGGTGCAAGATGATTGAATTAATTTGGTAGCGATTGGATTTTGATTTAATTTGGTAGAAGATTGAATTAATTGGGATTTGCAGGTGATTGAATTAATTGAATTTGGATTGAATTTGCTAGGAGTTCGTAGAAAGTGGAGGGGTAAGGTAGTAAAGTCATCCCTGAAAGAGTCAGAAAAGTATAGGGGCGACAATTAATTTTTGTCATTTTTAGAGGGCTAAAACGACAGATATAAAAGCTTAGAGGGAGTATATATAATTATATAATTAAACCACTTTTATAAACTTATATCTTCATCCTATAAAAAATGGATTGGCCATCTAATCATATTTAATAAAAAGAAAACCTAATTAAATAGTTTGTATATACAAACAAACTAGGCTTTTAATAGTTGGATAAGTATAACTATCTAAATCAAACCGATTTAAACGAATAACCAATTAAATAATATATGACTTGATACGATCACGCCTAGCCTCGTCTTGGTGATGAATGAACGCACATCCGGAGGCCGAGAGACATGTGCACATCTAGCGTCGTCCGTCGTCCCTAGGCGAGGCTCGCGCCAACCTTAGGCTACCCGCGAGACCACCGAATATGATCGAAACTATTGAAAGCCAAAAAGGACCAATTTTTGGACTGTCACTGTAGCATGCCTTTAAGCTATACCTCCAGGAGCCGAGAATAATTGCAAAATTGATGCTGAAGCTCACGGCATGCCGCTAGCTTCCGAGAAGGGAAACAAAACTTTGCATTTTTAGTGTTTTTAAAGGGCAAACTTGTCATAAAATGCCCATTTTTGTAACTTAGTATAAATAGCTCATTATATGTACATTTACATTCAGCTTTTGATTGATGAATATTGTTTAGAGTTGAGTTTTCTCCTCCTTATTCATTCGGGGATCAAAATTGGTGCTTGCCTTTATTTTGGAAAGGCGTGGCTTGAGTCAATAAAAAATAATAAGTTTCCTTCACTTGTGTAATCTGTTGTTCTTCCTTTGTGTGAGCATTTGAATTTGAATATTGAGTGATTTGTGTTCTTGAATATTTTTGCCCGTGTTCAAGCTGTTCATCAAGCGAGACTCAAGTTCAATCGTTTGTTTGTTCAATCCAACTTCTCATCTCCAACGCTTTCTCCAATCTGGGTATTTATCTTTGTATTTTCCGATGCGTCTCCATCATAGTTTCCTCCATATTTTTTCTATTTTCTTATGATTTATGTGTCATAAACTCTAGAGCTAGATCCTGCTTTTGTCTCGCACATTCGGTCTTTGTAAAAGGAGGTCGGAATTCGTCATGTGGTAGTGAAGCTTTTGGCGCTCTTAGTATATTCCGTTTGTGTCTCTTGTTTCGCCTAGAAAAATCTGAAATTTTACGTGCTTAAACTTCAATCTGTGTGGAAAAAATGTTGTTTTTGAGTCGTCTGTTAATTCTGTGAAATTTTAATGCTTTTTGACCACCAAAAAAAATGTGCAGATTTTACTCGAGAAAAATAGTTCTTATGTTAGTGGTCAATTTTCTGTATCTTCCTGTTGGAATTTCCTTTTCTTCCCTTAATGAAAGTTGTAAATATGTGTTTTAAGAATGTCTGTGTTTAATTTCGTGAATTAATTCCCTAGTTTTCTATTTATTTGAGTCAAGAACTGAGAGTCTGCATTAGCTGTATGAAATTTCCAGTAAAAACTGTTCTTGCTGTTCTTCATGTTCTTCATTGTTCTTGAGTCCTTTTCTTTTGATCCATTTGGTATTCAAATGTCTGAAGGTCTTTGTTTACCTCTTGTTTATTATTAATTGTTGATGTGTCATTTTCCCTCTCATTAATTAGGCCAGCCAACTCTTTCTCCTTTTTGTCAAACCCAACCCCTAATGTCAGCTCCCCTAGCCAACTACCCTACACTTCTCTCTTCCTAGCTACAAAACCTCAGCTGTCTTTGGTGCCAAACGAGGCCAGCAAACTACCAAGATCCTTTTCCTTTCCTAGCTTAGGTTGACAGGTAAGGAATGTAGCAAAAAGCTTACCAAAAACCTCCCACAACACAGACCAAAGTCTACCAAAGTTGACAACTTTTCCCTAAATTCAGGAAGACTTTTGTACCTAGGGTAGCTGATGCTGTGCCACCTTTCTTACCACGTTTTATACCTCATTTTAACCCTCTTTTAAGCTACAAAATATTTTGGCCAAGTGGGGTATTTAAACTATAAAACGTCCTAAACAAAAGCAAGAAAAGACAGCAACTAAAAGTCCTAAACTAAGCACCTTTGAGTTGGTTTTTGAGAGAAAAACGTGAGGAGTTTAATACTCTATGTGTGAGCTGCTATTTTTGTTTAAAACTCCTGTAAGTCTTTCATCTTTTATTTCTTGAGTCTTAGAGTCTTTCTTTCCTCTTAAAGTCTAAGTCGAGTCCAGTCTAGAGTCAAGTCCTTCCTTCCAAGCTAGGTTTCTTTGTGTGTCTTTTCTTCTTACGTTTCCTAATGGTGTCTTAAGTCTTTGCTTATCTTGGACCAAATTAATCACCATGTCTCCACTTTCGGATGATGAAGCAAGGAAAATACTCCTCATGTTGCTCGAAATTCAGCTTTCGTTAGCAAAAAGGGGGGTAAGTTTGAACCAATTGGAGCCCAGACTTGATCGCTTATGTGAGAAGAGCGAGCATGCGAGTGTGAGAGTGAGTAGAGAGAAAAGAGAGGATGATGTGATCGCTATTTGCAATGAAAAAGAGATGCTTGCACACCCTATGAGTGAAAATAGTGAGGAAACACAAGAGAGGATAAAAAATATGAGAGAAGGGAAGAAAGAAAAGCCTGGCGAGGATGTGTTGATTACTAATAATCCAATGAGCTTGCCTTTGAGCAATGAGGAACATCTAGCTATATCTAACGCTAACCATTCTTTTTCTCTTGTTTGCGAGCCTTTTGTGCAGGTTTTTCCTACTGATTTTGTAGAGGACACAATGGAGATAAGCTCATCTCCAATTACTTCGGCGTGGGTGTAGGAAAACCACCTTGATACCTATGAGGAATTGGGAACCTACAAGGTGATGCGATTCTTGGGTGCTAGGATAGAACCCGAGGTCACTCAATACCGATCTAGTTCTTCCATAGGTTCAGGACGCGTAATAATCTGTAAGATCCCACCTTACACTCAGTCTTTGATAGATTTGAAGGAACCATCTTCGGTAGTTGGTGAGGTTAATGGTTGGAAAATCTCCGTTTGAGCCAAGCCATAATCTCTACGAACGCCTAGCCCCGTAGCCGCCCGCACACTTAATGCCCAACCTCGTGAACGCAAGCAATTGACGATCATCCCCGTGACATGCCAATACGATCCCTTACGCCCTTCCACACTTATCTCTGTATGTGCCACATAGGTAACCATCACGCTCTTCACCCACCTTCCACACCTATCTCCGTAGATGCAACGCGAGTCACACCCTAGCCGCACCTCCCACGCTATCCCTGTAACGTCACGACTAAGTTACACAAGATAAGCGGCTTGCTCCGCGACGAACCAAGAGAACAAGAAGGTAGACTAAAGGAAATGGTTAGGTTTGGTATATGGAATTTATGGGAACTCTGGTCTAATTTATTAATGAAGAAACGCTGCCCTATATATAGGTGCGAAAGTACAAGTTCTAATTCTACTATGACTAGAAGTCCTAAGTCTACATCGGTGTCGTACTATGACCCCATTTAGAAGAAACGCTGCCCTATATCTGGTCGGATTGAGGCGAATGATACTCTTGTGTGGAGAGGTACTACAAATGGGAGGTATTCTGTCCGTAGCGGATACCACAGTCTTATGTCGCCAACAAATCAGGATGATCAGGTCTCGACTAGAGGTTGGTGGAAATATCTATGGGGTTTAACTATCCCTCCAAAGTTCAAAAACTTCATGTGGAGGTTGGGTAATGGATCCCTCCCCACTAGAGTAAACCTGGGAAGAAGAGGATTAATAGTGGATCCGGTGTGCCCCTGTTGTACCGAGGAGGTTGAGTCAACTTCACACTTATTGTTGTCTTGTCCTTTCACGGAAGAAGTGTGGGCGAAGTATGACTTTTGGGGTAGAGTTCCACAGCTACAAGGAGATAATTGGGTCGAGTGGCTGGCAGCTACCAAGGCTTCTTTGGATGAATCGAACCTCGAAAGATTGATCTCTACTCTTTGGTCGTTGTGGACTTCTAGGAACAACAGGATTTTCTCCCAAGCTGACGAAACGGCCCAAGTGGTGGTCATTAGGGGAGGAAAGTTGTTGTCGGACTTTAAAGATACGTGGCGCCAACCACAGAAGTCCTCTACCGCTTTGGGCCAACCCATCTTTCCTAAATGGTTGCCTCCCCCACCAGGAGTGGTAAAGGTTAACACTGATGCTGCTATCGGGAGTTCGGGGATTGGTCTGGGTTTCATAGCTCGAAACGATAGGGGTGTATCGATTTTCTCAGGAGCGATTTCTCTACCTCATAAGACTGACGTGTCTACTGCGGAAGCTCTGGCGCTTCGAGATGCTATTATACAGGCTAGGCAATGGGGTTGTGAACGGGTCATCTTCGAGTCAGACTGCCTACAAAACGTATTGGCCCTTACCAACGGTGAGTTCCCTATAAACTATACGGGCTTGGTACTTGAGGAAGTTGCTTGGTTGGCATCTACGTTTCGCAGTTGTTCATTTACGCACACTAAGCGGACCACAAATGTTCCCGCTCACGAGTTAAGCCATTTGGCTTTAATTTCCAGTTTAGGAAATGTATGGATAGGGGAATGCCCCGAGGCGATCGCGCCTTTTGTTCTTGCAGATTTGAATTAATCAAATTATATCTTCTTTTCAAAAAAAAAAAAAAGAAGAAGTCCTAAGTCTAATATAATTCTAACTTAATTAGTTAAATAAAATAAATAAAATATTTATTCTACCTAAATATATACAAAGTATTTTGGAACCTTCTCCCTTACACCGACTCCTCTTCAAGGTCTGATAACAATCAAGACAGCCCTAACGGTGCTACCACACTTGCGGCTCCTGCCGGGACGATTTCCCCTATGACCCGTAGGATATCTTCATATCGCCCCAGAATCGGCGAAGGATTCCTAGGATGGTCGACATCAGCGGGGGAGGGGGGGACTCACGCGACTCTACACGCACGACACCATCCCATCCTAGGGACCCATGAGGTTATCATTCCCGGCAGCCCCGTCAGATATCGCTTATGACGTCATCCATCGGTATCGCTTGTGACGTCACCATCAGACATCGCCTGGATTGTTATCGCCAGGTATCGCCGAATAGGCCTATAAATACCCCTACTTTTCCAATCAGAAGGTAAGATCGAAATCACTTAGACGAACCTCTGTTATTTTTGAAACCCGAACTGACTTAAGCATCGGAGTGTCTACGCCGGAGCCCCCCCTCCGGCGCTTTGCAGGTACATCCGGCACCGACCGCCACCGTTCCGATCAGGCACGACTCCGAATCTTACAAGATCGATATTGAATGTTATCAAATGGTGCTTTCATTGAGAGCTTTGGTATATTAAGTGAGCGTCCTTAATAGCCAAGCTCCGTCTAGTCGGAAGATTGGAACGGTCATGATCACGGGATCGGAGCCGATCCGATCATCATCCTCTAATATCCCTTTCTCAATCCGCAGACAGCTATTCCCTTTTGCTACTGCTGATCTCTCTATGACGACACAACCAATTATTTCGGGATCTCTGGACCTCTCGGCTGGAATTGCTAGGGGACTGGCCTCCTCGCAGACGGACATCTTGTCATCTCAGATAACGGGATCTGATTTCTACGCTCCTCTTTCGGGGGGATCTGTGCTCAACCGTGAACATCCCTTTGCAATGGAAATAGCGGCCCTTCGTTCTCGGCTGGAATATTTGACTGAAATGGCTGCAAGAGTCACGCCTGGTGCTTCTGGATCTAGTCTCCCTCCCCGCGTCATGTTCACACCATCTATTGTCGCTGATCGACCTTTATCACCGTTGTTTCCAGAAAACCTCCAGATGCCTTTATCTGCGGGAAATCCTCTGATTAGTGTTGAGCAGTTTACTCCAAGGTTGTAAAACCCGGCCCGGGACATTGACCCGGGCAGGTCAGAGGGCGAGAGGGTCAAAGGTTCAACCGGGTTCAACCGGGTTCAACCGGTAGTATCGACCCGGTCTATTTAATAATATTATTTATATATTTTTATAAATATAAAATTTAATTAATTACCTTATAAACTAAAAACACAAACAAAAAAATGAATTAATGAAATGGGATTAAAGGAAAGGAGTGGCCAACCCGGTTTGACCCGGCACCGGGTCACCGGGTCTCCGGTTGAACCGCCGGGTCACCCGGGTTTTTGCCGGGTCAGCAAGAGTCCGGTTTTAGGGGGTTAACCGGACCGGTCAGGCCACCGGTCCCCGGTCGGACCGGTCGAACCGGCCGGGCCGGTCCGGTTTTTACAACAATGGTTTACTCAGGGAAGAGTAGAGGCTTACGTACCACAAATGCCACAAGGTCTCCTCCTACAAGGAGACAGGCAGCTTGAGGGGGTTAGGAATCGGTGGGACGGACGGAGGGAAGGAGCTAACAGAAGTTTATCTCCCGAGTACAGTGAAAGATCCAGTAGTTGAAGGTATCGAAGTCGTTCACTCAGGAGCCGTAGTCAATCTCCTAGACGACATCTTACGCCAGAACCACGAAATAGGGGGTGTCAGGCCGAAATGTCTCCTCTGCGTCAGGCGCGTGAAATTCTTGATGATACATTGGGCCACCCATTTAGCCGCCGTATAAGGCGTCACAGGGTCAGTCGGCGCGTGAAGCTTCCCACTGATACTTATGATGGCACCAAGGATCCCATCTCCCACATTAATAAAGTGAAGGATTTTGTTCAGTTCCAGACCCACAGTGATGCGGCGTTATGCCAAATATTTGTTATGACATTATCGGGCGTTGCGCGTCTCTGGTTTGAGGGTCTCTCTGGTGGATCCATTAATAATTTCTCACAGTTAGAATCTAAATTCCGGAGCAGATTTAGCACGAAAATTCCAATCAGGAAATTTGTCGCCGCGTTATTTGACATACAACGAAGGCCTCAAGAAACCTTAAAGGAATTTCTTAGTCGCTTCGATTTGGAAATGTCCTTAACGCCGGGCGTTACTATTGATTTTGCTATAGAAGCTCTGAAAAGGAACTGCCGCTATGGAAAGCTAAAAGACGCGCTCATGGTGGACCCTCCAGTGACTTTAGATGCGTTGAGACTTAAAGCCCATAATTATGCGAAAATGGAAGAAGAAGAAAACAGAGATAGGACATATAATGTGCCGCAGGGGACATCTCAAATTGCCGCTGCTCCCACGAAGCCCCTTCCTGACGACCATTTTATCGACGATTACGCCAGGCGGAAGGATCATATCCCCAAGGCCTCCAACAGACAAAAGAGTCATTTTTCGAAGGGAAAAACCGGTGGTTCCCCCACTCAACGTCACGGGGATTCTTATAAGAATCGGACGTACGACCCAGATTTTCCTTCTCTTAATGTACCAAGGGCAGAGATTTTAGCGATAGCGGAACAGCGAAATCTTCCCATCCGCTACCCCGCGCCTACGAAACCAGGAGTGCTTCTAGGGAGAAGGGAGAATGCTTATTGTAAATTCCACAAAGCCAGGGGCCATTCCACAGAAGCGTACAGGGAGTTAAGATCGGCGATAGAACGTTTGGTGGAAGAAGGATATTTAGGAGAATTTGCCACCCAGATAAGAGAAGATGCCAGAAATAATCTCATGAAAAGGACAGCAGACGAACCACCGGCTCCTCCTCGCGTTCCGTAGAAGGATAATGCTCCCAGAGGAAAAGATAGGGAAACTCTTACGGTTGATGACGAATATATCCCTATGATTAACATTATCGCGGGAGGAACCCCTTATATGGACGAATCAGAGCATCTGACAGCCGCGAAAGGAGACAAGCGCACACGTGATGGCATGACAAAAAAAGGAGATGCGATAGGCATATTGGATCGAATGATATTATCCTTTTCCGAAGAGGATGAGAAAGGCATCGTCTATCCGCACAATGATGCATTGGTGGTTACGCCCGTCATCGCCAGTCATGGAATCAGAAGAACTCTTATCGATAACGGGAGCGCGGTGAACCTCTTTTCGCTGGAAGCATACAATCTCATGAAACGACCTGATAATGAGCTAATGCCTAGCAAACGGCCTATAGTCGGCGTGGATGGGGTTCCAATCCCTGTCACGGGGGTGATTACTTTGCCCATATACTTCCCAGAAGACACCTACAAACGATCAGAGAACCTATTGTTCCTTGTCGTGGATCTGAATTTGCCTTACAATGTCGTACTCGGACGACCTTTCCTCAACCGCTTTGGAGCGGTGATATCTCAGAAGCATTTAAAGATGAAATACCCCTCCTGGGATGGGGTAGTATCCGTAAAGGGCGATCAAAAGCTGGCGGCGGAATGCTACTCGCTCATGACTCAAAGAAGCTGCGATAGGTACGTATGTATAGCAGCGGACCCCTATGAGCCGAGTGACGAGAAGCGCACTCAACCTCTGGACAAAATGGTACCCATTCCGGCAATCGGTATAGAGGAAGCCAGTTTCCTGATCAGTGAAAAACTCAGCCCAGCGGAAAACCTTCAACTGGCCCGGCTGCTGAACAAATGCCAAGGAGATTTCGCGTGGAAACCCTCCTACATGCCAGGTATATCGCGGGAAATAACCAAACATCGGCTCAATGTGGACCCAGATGCCAGGCCGGTACAGCAAAAGCGACGCGCGTTCTCTAATGAAAATGCGTTAGCTGTAGATAAGGAGGTAGCAAAGCTCCTTGACGCAGGGTTTATCCGCGAAGTTCAATATCCCACCTGGCTAGCGAACCCTGTCCTTGTTCCTAAGCCCAATGGGGATTGGCGCATGTGCATCGACTTCACAGATTTAAATGATGCCTGCCCTAAGGATTGCTACCCGCTTCCTCGCATAGATCAGTTAGTTGATCAGACCGCTGGATACGCTTATCTAAGCTCACTGGACGCCAACTCTGGATACCATCAGATCCCCATGGTCCGGGAAGATGAAGAAAAGACTGCGTTTCTCACTCCAAAGGCCACCTACTGTTATACGGCGATGCCGTTTGGGCTGAAGAACGCCGGGGCTACGTTCCAACGTATGGCCAACAAGATATTCGAAGAGCAAATAGGGAGGAATGTGGAAGCGTACGTTGACGATATATTGGTAAAGAGCGCAAGCTTTCAAGATCACCTACGAGACTTAAAAGAAGTCTTTGACGTAATGAAAAGGTATCGCATGAAGTTAAATCCCTGAAAATGCATGTTTGCATTTCAAACAGGAAAATTCTTGGGCTACGTGGTCAGCCAAAAAGGCATCCTGCCTAACCCCTCAAAGGTTAAGGCCATACAAGACATGATATCGCCAAGAACCATTAAAGAGGTGCAAAGGCTAACAGGGCGAGTCATTGCCCTTGGGCGATTCATTTCCAACCAAGGAGAGAAGTGTCTCCCTTTTTTCAAAGTCATACGCTAGAAAGCCTCGTTCGGGTGGACCCCGTAATGTGAGGAGGCATTTATCGGGCTAAAGGATTACCTATCGTCTGACTTATTATTGACGAGACCTGAAGTAGGCGATACCTTGTATCTATATCTTGGCGCTGCGGACAAAGTGGTCAGTGCCGTCCTCGTTCGCGACGATAACCACTCTCATCGCCCGGTCTATTTTGTGAGCCACGTCCTAAAGGATGCGGAGTTGCAATACGCCCGAATTGAAAAGATAGCGTTCGCTCTTATACAAGCCACCCGCAAAATGGATCGATATTTTCAGTCTTATTCCGTTATCGTGCTCACGGACCAGCCTCTGAAAAGAATATTCTGAAAGCCTGAATCTTCCGGAAGAATGTTGATTTGGGCACTCGAATTAAAACAGTACGGATTGAGGTATCAGTCTCGACCGTCCGTAAAGGCTCAGATCCTGGCTGATTTCATAGCGGAATGTACCTTTACAGAGGATCCTTTGGACGGCGTACCTGAAGCGGAATGGGGCGATATGGATCTCCCGTTTCTGGAAACCTACACGGACCTCTGGATCGTCCATGTGGATGGAGCCAAAAACCAAAAGCTGGCTGGAGCTGGAATCTTTATAAATGGGCCGCACGATATGCAAATACGATACGCCATTCGAATCCTACAACCGTTATCTAATAACGCGGCAGAGTATGAGGCGTTGCTAGCCGGGCTCAGAATAGGGAAAGGACTTTCCTCTAAAGGGAGGCACGATACCGGAAGAACAGGAGACCTGCGTCTAAAAATCTGTGGTGATTCCAAGTTGATAATTGACCAGGTCTTGGGGCACTCTCAGGCCCGGGAACTCATCATGATTCAATATCTCACCAAAGTAAAGCGAGAATTGTTGGAAATAAAGAAAGAGGGCATGCAAATCAGCTTCGAGCATATCCCCAGGGAGGAAAACGCTGAAATTGACAATCTAGCCAAATTGGCCGCGAATCCGGAAGCGTCCATACCCAAAGGCGTATATTATCGTGAACTATCGGTACCATCCTTCATGGAAGAGCAAGCGTCTTTATGTGTGGAGGAGCGTGAGAGCGACTGGAGAATTCCCGTAATCAAATTCTTGAAACACGAGGAACTGCCCGAGGATACCGCTGAAAAGAAGAAGGTACTGAGACAGGCAGCTCGCTGTACGTACTATGACGGGGATCTGATTTGAAGGTGTTTTTCTCACCCTGCAGCCAAATGTATAACTGAACAAGAGGGTCTTCACACCTTGCGTGAAATCCATGAAGGGGTATGTGGTATGCACGTGTCAGGCGGTACCTTAGCGGCACAAGTTTTCCGATCCGGATTCTACTGGCCCACCATCCGAAGAGATTGCCACAACTATGTGCAAACCTGCCCTAAGTGCCAGGAGTTTGCCAAGATTCCTCGGCGGCCTGCCACTGAAATATCTAAAATTATCGCCCCTTATCCTTTTGCTAGATGGGGGATCGATATCCTAGGCCCATTCCCAAAGGCCAGGTCTCAACTGAAATTTGTGATAGTGGCGGTAGACTATTTCACTAAGTGGGCAGAAGCTGAAGTGGTCGCCACAATCACGGCAGAAAAAACTTGGCGTTTCCTCAAATATCAAGTTATCATGAGGTTTGGCGTACCTCGTATCCTTGTCAGCGATAATGGGACGCAGTTCACCGGCCAGTTCTTCAAAGACCAGTGCTCAGAATTTGGAATCGAGCAACACTTTTCCTCCGTGGCTCATCCGCAAACTAATGGACAGGCGGAAGTAACCAATCGGAGCATCCTTAGCGGCATCAAGAAAAACCTAGAAGGGTCTAAAAAGAAATGGGTTGATGAGCTACCATATGTGATGTGGGCATACCGCATGACCATTAAGACTACCACCGGAGAAACACCTTTCGCGTTGGCCTTCGGGACCGAAGCCATTACACCGGTAGAAATTGGAACCATGAGCCTACGGGTGGCTCATTTTCAGGAGGAACTAAATGAGGAAAGGTTACGAGCTAACCTGGACGCGTTACCAGAAGTCCGAGAGGAAATCCTTCTGAAAACACAGCATTACAAACGAAAGATGACCCGTTATCATAACAGACGCGTCAAAGAACGGTTGCTGAAAGCCGGTGACCTGATGCTCAGAGACAAGCGAGCGGCAGGGCAACGCATGGGAAAACTCAGTCCAAACTGGGATGGACCATATCGCGTCACCCACGTTGTCGGGAAATGAGCCTATCATCTGGAGACTCTCGATGGTACACCCTTATCCAACTCTTGGAATATCGCTCGCTTGAAGTTATATTACTCTAGAATTTGATTTTATCTGCACCTTTGATTTATGTCAACCCTAACCATGACTAACGCTCGATGAGAGAGCTTTCGTGGAAGTTTGTGGTTGCCTTTGTGCAGATAAAAAAAGGGGTATTTTGGGGAAGTGAAAAGTCCTATCCTTGTGATGGCCGGTCTTGATCAGATGACCCATTAAGTGAGGGCACTACCCACCATACCTTGAATTAGCGTCAGATTGAAAGATCCCGGACGCCCCCGGGGGTGAGAAGTCCTATCCTTGTGATGACCGATCTTGATCAGATGGCTCATTAAGTGAGGGCACCACCCGGTATCTTTGGGAGTGAAAAGTCCTTTTCTTGTACTAACCGTTCTCGTGGAGATGGCCCAGCAAGACGAGGCACGCCCCAAAGAAATAGAAACTCCGTTCTAGAAACAAGAATCCTATCTTAACGACTAGGCTGCTGCAACTAGGTCATTAAGTAAGGACACAGTTCTAGACGCGAGGGCAATGCCCAAAAGTGAAAATTCCCTAGCCTTGTGATAGCCGTCCCGATCTGATAGCTCACTAAGACGAGGCACTTTAAGGGCCGATCGTGAAACAGGGAAACGCGGAGAATCGTGAAATCCCGGCTAGTAACCAAATGTGTAATCCCTGGTGAAGTATAGAGCTGATAGCGAAAGCGATTCCCGCGGGTTCCAGGGTAACGCCCTATGATGGCAGCGAAAAGGCTCCTACGGGTAATTACTATCCCTCGTAACATGTTTTTGTTACTGATGATTTACAATTAAGAATGCGCAGAATACTTTTCGGGCAGCGGAAGGAGTGAGGATCTCGTAAGCAGAGATATCGCTAGGCTTATCGAGAAAGTTAACCCAATACCAAATTCTGTAATTTTGGTGGGAACGCTAAGGATTTGTTCAGAAAAGTAAGCACATTGGGAAAACATGGCGAAGATAACGCCGAAGGAGTTTGCAAAGAGGCAACTAAATAAAGGAAAGTCAGCAATAAAAGTGGCTTGAACACATCGAAATGTTTAAAGGGGGCTACAAACTTTGGTGGTCAAAATAATAAACAAAAATTTAGTGACGCTTGATCACTAAGGAAAGACCGGTAAAGCCTCGAAGCACGTCAACCTTCGGGGTGCCTCCGTTTCCAGCCTGCCGCTTTAGCATGGCAAAAGCCCTCCTCATTAAGGTGGCCAGATCTTCGTTTGAAAGCGGCAGTGACCTCATTGGGTTTGTACGCGTCGACCCCGTGGACTTCCTCAAAGAAAGCGACCAAAATAGCGGCAGTCTGCTCGACGTGCCACAGGCTCCTATCGGCCGACTCTTCCTCCAGGGCAGCTTTCTCCTTGGCTAGGGATGACTTCTCATTCTCCAAGGCAGTAACTTTGGCCCTCTCCGCTGCCAAGGCGACAGACTGTTCTTCTTTCTGCTTCTGATGAGCCAACAATAAGTTCGTATGCTCCTCCAGCAACTTTTTCTTCTCATTCCACTCTTGTGCTAATTCTTCTAAGGAGGAGGAGAGAGAAGTAGCCTGACGCTGCGCCTCCTCCGCCCAGTAATGGAATTGCATCATATTTGTAAAAAGGTTGGAGCGTAATGAGTTCACCCTGTCAACCTCAGGCCTGGAAAGGAAGGCTTCTCGTTCTGTCGCAGACGCCAATACTTGAGAAGCCAGCAAAGTCGTAACCTCATCCGAGCCATCACCCCCTAGTACTGCCAGACCAGTGTTACGCAGATCGTACAGTGCAACTTGATGGGTCACAGTAACGGCCCCACTTATCGGACTAAGATTTGCCACAAAGTTAAAGGTGGTACCTCCTTCGCCATAACGGGACGATAGGGGGATGCTTGAACGAATGAAGGCCAGAGGAAAAGGAGGGCGAGCTTGTGTGGACGAACCTCCTGGAGCAAAATAAACGCCATGAGGCTGATAGCCTGAAAAATCTGACATAACCTCCTGATATCCCATGTTGGAGGAATATGCGTGAACGGGACCACCAAAAGAATTGGGCGAAACCTCGAAAGTCTCACCTGTGCCCAAGTTCTCCAAAAATTCTAACGGATTCCCTCCCTGGGGAACAGCCGTAGAGTCAAACCCGTCCACAGGTCTATTCCCCACCTCGGCGGCAGAGGAAGAAGGATTTCTGCCCTCCTCTTCCGGCCGCTGTCTCTTCTTTGAGCCAGTCAGCGCATAGCCCAAATCCATATCACCTGAGGGAAGAGCGGAGGTAGCGACAGCAATAGTGTCCTGCCAAAAATGCGATATGAAATAGAAAAAAGAAATCAGATGGCGACAGACATTGAAATATAGCATATCATGGCTAAAAGGCACCCTTACCGTAACAGCGTTGGGAAGAGGTACTTCTGAAGAACCTGCCGCGTCCGGAGAAGGCGTAAGAGCGGCGACACTTCTCATTTTTCTCTTCTTTTTTTCTTTGGCAATGGCCTTAGGAGCCTTGGAAGAAGAAGAAGGCTGGGCAGGAGGAGCAGCGGTGGTCACAAGGGGAACGCCTGAAGGAATGTCAGGATCCCTCACACCGGCTGAAGAAGAGGAAACTTGAACAAGAGTAGCGGAAGTAGCCGGAAGATTGGTGGGGTTATCAGTTGCTTCCGTGGAAGTAGCTCTCTCTTTTTCTTCTCTCTCTTGAGCCCTTTTCAAGCGTCTCCTTACGCTCTCAGGTTTATAGTTGGGATCCGTCGCTGCGAAAGCACAAAATAACGTCAACATTAGTATCAACGATAACAAAGAAAGGAGTAACGCGACACTCACATTTAACACAAGATTGAATGTCCATTCTACAAGCCACTTGACAAATGTGAACGCTGATTTCCAGTTTGAGCAATGTGTTTAACCAGTCTTGCTCACGTTTCGGAAGGGTCCCTGGTCGGCTCTAAACGTTGTCATCCACATTTTGGTTAAACCCAGATCGCCACCAGGAACCAAGATCTCCAGGAAGATCTATCACAAAAAACTCCTTTTTCCAGGCATCAACGGAAGACTCGATATGGAGGAGTTTCCAAGTAAAAGACTTCAGAGAGTCATCATCAAAACGGGGCGATATTGTTACCACCCCCCGGCATTTCATCAGCTTAAAAAGAGATTTAAGCAGTAGAAGGGAAGGGGAAGTAATCCCTTTGTATTTGCAAAGTTCCAGAAAAGCATAAACACAACAATATGCATTTGGGGATAGTTAGGCCGGAGTCAGATCGCCGGCAACAAGCAATTCTTTGACAAAATAGTCAATGGGAAGCCGAAAGCCATAACGGAACATTTGCGCATACATGACCCTACGATTGCCCGTCAAAACGCTGTTCAAACGTAGTGACTCAGGGGCAACAGTGGTTTTATAATCATCAGGAATATCAGCATTATGGGCGGCCAAATGCTCACGGAGAGCGGCCTCAGATGTGATAACACTAGCCGTAATATCCATCCTTTTCTCATCGGTAGATTTTGACTCAGTACGGAGAGTCTTAGCCATGGCAGAATTAAAGAATTAAAAGATGAAGAAGACGATGGAGGAGAAAGGAAATACCTTCAGAGAAAAGCACTTCAAAGAGCCTTGAATAGTGGGGAGAAAATAAGACGACTAAAAGAAAATATGATAAAGTGGGATGATAAAAGAAAAGGGAAAAGAATAAATATTGGGTTTTATGACCCTAAAGATCGAATGAAACGACGAATGCCACAGTCGTTGCATGGAAGCGGCATAAGGAACAGATTCAGGTAATGAGTGCAATCCTAGAAAAGCGCTACAACGCCTCGATTTAGGCAAAGTTCTCAAGCACGCTAGCCCGTAGCGCTGGAAGAAATGGACACGTGTGCCTGCACAATCACGACTTTTCTAAGGAAAGGATAGCAAGCATTAAATGCTCTGAAAAGCAGGTACCATCTCTTGGGAAAAACAAGAGCGATATCGCAAGAAAAGAGATAACGCAAGATGGCGTTGATTAAAAGAATAGCGTTGGGTTAACGCGAAAAGGCGGAATGAAAATCAAATAGCAATAAAATACAAGTATTGTCGCACAACAAGGCGTTATTACAAGACAAAGAAACAAATAAGCGGAAAATCTTCTAAATAGAGCAACCTCGATTAATCATGGGCCCTCGCGAGCATCGCGATCACCATTCCTCCGCTTTTCTCCAGAAGAAAGAAGATCTCTCTCACCTTCGCCCAAATCCTTCAGTCTCTTGGAAGCGTAATCGGTCAGCACTGACGAGTCAACAGTTCCCTGGCGATAGAGACTCATAAATCCAGCGATACAAATATCCATGGTCTTGTTCTTCCACCAGGCTATCTTTGAAGGCACTTTGGCTAAATCCGCATCACGAGGTGCTATCTCTTCGCGAAGGAAGATATTCTTTCTGTCAGCCACCACCAATTCCGCCTCCAGAAGGTCTGTCTTAGCCTTCCCTTTTGATCTTTCTCGAGCAAGCTCAGCGCGACAGTCGTCCAACTCCGCCCGGGTCCGCTCCTGAAGCTGCGACAGCTCCGTTACCTTCCCTAAAGCAGCATCTAGTTCTCCCTTTAAATCAAGAGAAGGTTGAACCTTGTGGCGCTGATCCTCGAAAAAGTAGTTTAACTCACGGAAGCAAGCCAGCATGTCAGTCAGAAGACGTGAATCTCGTACGTCGGGAGGACGCCGCAAGAACTCTTCTTTGTCCTTCGAAGAAGTAAACATTTGCCCCACTATCGGGCCCACTGGCTCCTCTCGCGATGATGGGTCCGATACTCCTAAAGCACGGAGACTGTCGGTGCCAAGGGAAGACAAGTCCAGCTGATAAGCGATGGGGCCTTGAAGACCTTGAGGGGAAAGATTGGCGATATAAGGAGGAGAGCAATTTTTGGCAGAATCACCAATGCCCGAAATCGAAGAAAGAAACAAAAGCTGAGGCTTCCGTGGAGGAGGAGCGATTGGATTCGGAGTTGGTAAGTTCACATCTGGAATAAAGGAGCGAATAGGGGAGCTAGGACCGCCAGACACTGAGGGAGAACCCACCGCTGCCGAAGCCTCGTTAACCTTGGGAGGAATGGCAGAGGGCACCTTGGTAACTTCCGTCACTGGCAAGGGACCCGTAACGTGCGAGGCGTCAAATTCCTCGGAAGGAACCCCATTGATTTCCTCCACGGAAGGAACTGGTGGGTCAGACTTCTCTTTGTGAACTCTCTTTACGAGATGCTCCGTTTCGGCAGCGATCTCTTCGCTATCGTCCTCGGTTGACTCCGTGGCAGGATCACTTTTTCTGGACCTAAGTTTCATTCGTTGGGCAAGGGTGGCATGACGCAGCTCGGAACCAGTATCCATGCTTCCGCTATCACTGTCAACCTCTTCAATCACGGGATTACTTGGGGCCACTCCCTTACCGCGAGGCGGCAACCAATTTTTAAGGAAACGGGAAGGTCGGGCAGATGTGTTACATGTCGCGACGGTTTTGTTTCTCCTTCCTTGCGGCTGAATAGGCGGACGACTAGAGCCTTCGGGTGGAGGAGAAGGAGGTAATGTCTGAAGCGGCACCACATTTAGAGGAGTGTCACTTTCCTAGATCGACCCTCAGCGTTTCCTGCCGATAAAATATTTTAATATGACAAGAAAGTCGAAGCGATAAGGCGATAAAAGAAAAGACTCACCAACGACACACTCTGACAAAGGCCTGAACTGAGCAAATTCCCGAATGCGGAAAGGCCCTTCTATTTCTAACAAGGCGTTAACATTGGATACATCCATACTAGACATCACATCTGGTTCTCGCCCAGCGGCACTGGTAATCTCTCGGTTGAAACCACCGCGCCAATACCGAGAGGGCAAGCGAAGGGTCAAGAAGTCATTTTTCCAGTTGTCCACATTCTCTTCGAAACCTTGAAAATTCCGCCAGAAAAACTGGACAAGAGCACCATTCCATCTTGGGGTAATATCCACTAAGTAGTTGTGACACCTCAAAGTGAAAAACGTGCGGAACAGATCGAGCGATGGAGCGAAAATATGCTTCATCTCACACGAGTGAAGAAAGGCGTAAAGCCCACACCAGGAAGGCGGAGTTATTTGAACGGGATTGAGATCATAATGGTTTAGCAGCTTCATCAGAGAAGTATGAAGCGGGAGACGAAACCCGTAGGTAAACATCTTGAAATAAACCAACCAGAACGTCCCCCACATGGCATCAGTGAGCCGAGTATCTTTCAATGGGACAAAGGGGCGATATCCTGTGGGAAAAGTGATACCGTTCTCCTCTAACTCAGCCCTCAAAACCTCATTACAATAAAAAACACTACGAGCTCTCCTGACTTCAGGATCTAGAGGATTTTCGATAATTGCAGAAGGCCTAGCGCGAGACATAATGGAATGGAAAGTAAAGCTATGGCAATAGAGAAGCAAAATACCTGGAGCAGAGAACCAGTGAATCGGCCGTCGGCACCGGCGAGCAATTGCAGTAAAATCCCTCGGGAAGAAAGAAGTACAGAAGAAAGGAAATACGAAGAATTTCGAAATATTAGCAAAAAATACTAAAAGAGAAGAGCAAATTCCTTATAAAGGTTAAACCTAAAAAAGGAACAGCCTGTGAAAATAAAACACGTGCAGAGTGGAAAAGGACGCGTGGGCAGTCATCAATGTCTTTTGGGAGAAGACAGTTACTGACTGAGAACCGAAAGGCGGTTGTGTCACGCGAAAGGCCTACTCCCGCGATAATCCTGGAAACATAAAGGAAGAAAAGCGGCAGAAGAGCGAAAAGAAATAAAAATGTCATTTTATTATTTGGAAAAGCCATACGGCATCTACAAAGAGGCATGGTATGCCTAACTATTCGCCGTCAGACCATGAGATGCCGTAGCAGTAGACCACGTCATCATCATCTTCACCTAAAAGTGATGGATCCTCGCCAGGGAAAGGGAAAGGTTCCTTAACCTTCTCCCCCACGCGTGTGGATGATCGATCCGACTCCTCCTTGACAGACGGCGACACCGCTTTAACAGCTGAACAGGCGGAAGGAGCCCTTGGCGGTGACTCATTAGGAAGGAAAGACGTTTCTTTCCCCTTCGAAGAGAAAGAAGCAAGAGAATCAAAAAATGATTTAGATGCCTTCGCAGCATCTTTCCTCCGCCTCTTGCGGCACCGTAGGCGAACAGGCGGCCTCCAGGGAGGCGACGGAGGAGGATTATCTGAATCAGGAGAAGTTGGAGGAGTTGGTGGAGAATCTCGGGCGAACGTATCTAAAAAATGAGAATCAGCCATGAGATCACAGAATACTAATCAGAGGAAAAAACAGCAAAGAGACGAAGAATAACGAAGGGAAGAAGATCCCTTAAATAGCCAGAAAATTGGGAAAAAGGATCTTCGATCTTCCAACCCGACTCTTGAGAGAAGACACGTGTACAACCTGAAGTGCAGATATGGATTTACAGTCACGCTTGTTGAGATTTTCCCCTGATCGAGGAAAATCGCAAAATCGCCCAATCAGTTGCCAGGACAACAGCGGCGTAGATTTAATATTGAACAACCAATCAGAAAACCACCCAGTGGCCGAACCGTTTTCAGTTGGGCTAAGAATATCTCCAAGGAAAAAAGACAAAGGGTGCATTAAAGAAGAAGAACAGTTGCAAATGGCATAATAAAACCTGTTTATTTATTATGGCCTAGAGGCCGGAAAGTACATTTACATGCCAGGAGGAAAAGAGAAAAGGCCCAAAGGGAGCCATCGCTATCAGGCGTCAGAGCCAGCGTCCTCAGGCACTTCGGGAAGGTCTCTCAGAGAATCCATGACCAGAATCAAATCATGGGAGGTGGCTCTCATTCCCTTCAAGCAGCACCCAGCATATCCTTGCGCTGCTGCAGCATGGCAATCACCACTTGAATCCGAGCGATGGAGGTAGCCAGCTTTGACACGCTCTCCAAAGGGCTGAAATCCTCCAGAGACGTGGCTCCCAGCCTGGAATGAAGAGGGGTCAGCATTCCTTGCAGCTCCAGGATGTCCTCAGAGGTCTTGACCAGCATGTTCTCCAGGAACCCGACATCGCCATCATTGAGGTTCTTGAGAGAATGACCCTTAGAAAGGAGGAAATTCTTATTCAAATGATCCATGATGTGAATTGCCAGAGATGAGGAGAACGTGGGTGGAGAAAGTTCCCCAATTTATAAGCCCCAAGAGAGAGGCCTTGGAAAGAACAAAGAGGTCCTCAAAAGGCGAGCCGTCTCGTCACCCTTAAGGACTGATAAGCCTAAAGCAGAATCAAAGGTTGATGCTCATATGCTATCCGCGACATGGATGTTCGAAAGGATGCGAGATAAAGTATGGAAAAACGCCAAAAGGCACGATATCACGGGTAGCCATTACGTAAAAGCCATATGGTTACCGGTATCCACAGTGTAAGGCCGCGTTGATGTCGCAGGTGGCCCTAGATGCGTAAAACCTCATCGACATCGCAGGCATCTGGTGGTATAAAGCCGCGCTAATCATAGGCAGCTGATGGCGTGAAGCCGCGATGATATCATTGTTTCCTTAAGCGAAAGAGGAGAACGGGGCCCGCGTGACCTCAAACCCCTGTAAGTATAAAGTTTACTAACTTCTCTATAAATGCCTATCTCCTCTGTGTGTTTTCAGTACACTTGAAAGGATGATGGACCCGGAACGAATGCAAATCCACGACATGACCTGGTTGCAGTCCTTGGCGGTATCACAAGTGACCCATCAACAGCCCTTCTATGGCATGAATAAAGTTGAGACTCCGTAAGCCCTACCAAGAGGCCAAATAGACTAACATCGCTGGGCGAAAGCAATGCCCTCATGATCACGAGAGTAATAGCAGCGTCTCTTGTGGACCTCTTAACGCCTCAGAAAAATAAGTCTCTAGATAAGAATGAAGGACGGAATCCGCTTGTTCACTGGGAAGCTTCAGAACTAAGTTCCAGCTCATCACTTAACACGGTTAACGTCGAGCAGTCAGAGAAACTCGGAGATCCTGCAGACATACCGCTCCACGAAAGAACAAGTTTTCATCTAAGATTTCAGACATGGACAGCCCTTGGTAAACACTCGGGCTCGTTTTCAGTTGGGCTTATGATAACAATCAAGACAGCCCTAACGGTGCTACCACACTTGCGGCTCCCACCGGGACGATTTCCCCTATGACCCGTAGGATATCTTCATATCGCCACAGAATCGGCGAAGGATTCCTAGGATGGTCGACATCAGCGGGGGGGGGGGACTCACGCGACTCTACACACACGGCACCATCCCATCCTAGGGATCCACGAGGTTATCGTTCCCGGCAGCCCCGTCAGATATCGCTTATGACGTCATCCATCGGTATCGCTTGTGACGTCACCATCAGACATCGCCTGGATTGTTATCGCCAGGTATCGCCGAATAGGCCTATAAATACCCCTACTTTTCCAATCAGAAGGTAAGATCGAGATCAATCAGACGAACCTCTGTTATTTTTGAAACCCGAACTGACTTAAGCATCGGAGTGTCTACGCCGGAGCCCCCCTCCGGCGCTTTGCAGGTACATCCGGCACCGACCGCCACCGTTTCGATCAGGCACGACTCTGAATCTTACAAGATTGATATTGAATCTTATCAAGGTCGAACTCATCTTCTACTCCTAGTCGGTTTAGACTTGTACTCTCTTTGTTCGACGCAAACTCTCCATGGGCCATTCTCAAATCTACTCGTGCGTTCCAGCCCAAACTTTGACAAGAACTAGCCCTTGGACTTAGAAAAATAATTCAATTTGAATTAGTCCAAACGCTCGAGTGGTTTGCTTTTTGGCTTGATGTCAATCAGCCAATGTCCTTGTTCACCGCCTTGCGCGTGACTGAAAGTTGACCTAACCTAACTTTTGTTTCCCTTGTCATATTGACCTGATATTTTGAAAGAACCTTCCTAACACTCTTAGGGATCTTGTATTTTTGACAGAAGTCAATTCAGATTTCGTTAGGGTCACTTTTGCTTGCGTTGACCTGACTGATGCTAGGAATAACTTATGCGCTTGTGCCATGCGTGTACTTTGACCTAGCATGTGTTTCCTTCATGTGATGCTCTTCATCTTTGATATGTGGGAATGAATGAACCTCTCTTGACTCATTGTAGCTCTCTTAGCTCGCTCCCTTGCGTGCTTTGGCTCCGTGGCTACTTGTCTCTTGCCGTAGGTGCGCACTAGGCTCAGATGCGATCCTAGGATCGTATCAGACCCTTCCCCTTGAAAAGATTCACCCTCGAATCGTGGTCCACACCTCAAGGGCTGTTCCTCAAGCTAGAATCCTCCATTATTGCTCTTGAGGTTATCTCACTACCTAAGTCATCCAAGTCGAAATTGGTGACTATACGCTTTGCGCTTGGTTGGGTAATTCCAACGCCTTCCTTGAATTTCTTGTGCTGCCCGACAGAATCTAATTCATCCCCCACTGAATTTAATTCTTCAATGTCTTGCGTAGAAGAAGAACTAGAAAATGAAATAATAAAATCATGGTTAGCAACACAATTCTCTTCTTTCGCTCCCAACACATGCTCATCCTCCTCTTCGAATCCAAGCTCATTATTTTCTTTGAGGTTGTTTTCCTTTTGTTCCTCATCTGAACTAAATAATTTGTCCATAGGTTGCATATAGGGAGCTCGCCTAATCATTAGACTCAAGCCAACATTGAATTCAGTCTCCTCTTCGTCTGAATCGTCATGGTCAGACTCCTTGGCTTCGTCTCTCTCCCTAGAATCCTCTTCACTCATCATGCTGCCCTCTTTAATCATCATGACTCATTTGTTAGGGAAAACCGATGCAGCATACCCTCGACCGACACATTTAAAGCAAACTACATCTCTAGCCGCTGGCCTTGTAGTATTAGGGTTTGAGGAACCCTCCTTGCTCGTTCGACCTACACTTGACGACTGTGTGGGTTTTGAGTTTGAGGCTACTGTCCTCTCATCTCTAGTCCAACTCGTCTTCCTCCAAGTCGACGCTTTATCTGCTCTATTAATTTCTTGCCGCGACTTTCTTTGTTTTTTGATTTTTGATGCTAAGTGTAGCATCTCCTCTAACGAGTTGTAGCTTGTCAATTCCAACCGATGGCTATTTCTGAATTTAATCCATTTAAAAACTTAGCCATGGTTGCCTCTGTGTCCTCCATGATTTGCGCTCTTGTCAATGCAATCTCCATCTTGTTGTAGTATTCACCCACACTCTTCGTTCCTTGCGTTAGGGTTTGAAGTTTTTGATGAAGGTCACGTTGAAAGTGACTTGGTACAAAGCGCTGCCTCATCAACGCTTTCATGTCCTCCCAAGTAAAAATAGGAGTGGCTCTCACTCGCTCTCGCATTTGGTTTAGTGCGTCCCACCAATGAGCGGCGTAACCACTAAACTCAACCGAGGCTATTTTCACCTTCTTCTCCTCCGAGTAATTGTGACAAAGAAAAATCGAATTGACTTTTCTTTCCCACTCGAAATATAAATCTGGGTTGTCCTTCCCCTCGAATGAAGGTATCTTCATCTTGATGATCCCAAGGTTGCCATCAACTCGACTTTCAAGCCTCCTCCTCTCGGCTTGCCTTGCTTCTTCCCTTAGGTGCTCTTCTTCTTCCTCACGTTCGACTTCTTCATACCAACTCTCTCATCGATTGTTCTCTTGCTTAGAGCTCTCTGATTTGCTACGGACCTCGTCACAGTCTCCCTCTTCTTCATCTTCATCCTCTCCTTGAGGACCATTAGGGTTTTGGTTATTTGGCATGCCGCCGACTAACCTCTCATCTAGCCTCCTCAAGCGTTCGTTTGTCTCTTGTCTCCACTGCGATCTCATCAAATCTCAAATTGAGATTCCTTATTAGCTCAATCATCTAATAGTGAAGCTCTTCATTGTTTACTTGATCCGCCATATTAGCCACCTAATCAAACTTAAACACTAGAAGTGTAAAATCTATTTTCGGTGAACACAATTTACGGTTTCGGGTGCCGCTTTTGACTCATGTGTCCGAATCAATTAATTCTTTTTGATTCAGATTCCTAACAGACACAAGTTTAGAATGGACTTTTTTTTGTTGAAATTGGATTCCAACCTATTGAAATACGATTTTGACTCTATTTTTATGACACTTTTTGACTCTTTTTATGGACTCTTTTTATGACACCTTTGACTCTCTTTTCGACTTAAATAAATAAATCAAAAAGACAAAACAAACTCAAATACTAATAAACCAACACGGTTTAGAAGTAGGGCTCAAGACTCGACTTTGATTTAGAACTTCTAAATTGACTAAGACTCAAATTAAAATAAAATAGAAAATTAAAGATACGTAGGATATGACCGAACCTTGAACGCCTTGCGCTCCGCTACCAACTGATGCGATCCTTCGATGCTAGGATAGGACCCGAGGTCACTCAATACCGATCTAGTTCTTCTATAGGTTAGGGACACAGAATAATCTGTAAGATCCCACCTTACACTCAGTCTTTGATAGATTTGAAGGAATCCACCTTCGGATAGTTGGTGAGTTAATGGTTAGCAAATCTCCGTTTGAGCCAAGCCACAATCTCCACGAACGCCTAGCCTCGCAGCCGCCTACATACTTATTGCCCAACCCCGTGAACGCAAGCAATTGACGATCAGCCCCGTGACACGCCAATACGATCCCTTACGCCCTTCCACACTTATCTCTGTAAGTTCCACGCAGGTAACCATCACGCTTCCCACGCACCTTCCACACCTATCTCTGTAGATGCCACGCGAGTAACGCCCTAGCCGCACCTCCCATGCTATCCCTGTAACGCCACGACTAAGTTACACAAGATAAGCGGCTTGCTCTGCAAAGAACCAAGAGAACAAGAAGGTAGACGAAAGGAAACAGTTAGGTTTGGTACATGGAATTTATGGGAACTCTGGTCTAATTTATTAATAAAGAAACACTTCCCTATATATAGGCGCAAAAGTACAAGTTCTAATTCTACTATGACTAGAAGTCCTAAGTCTAATATAATTCTAACTTAATTAATTAAATAAAATAAATACAATATTTATTCTATCTAAATATATACAAAGTCTTCTGGAACCTTCTCTTTTAAACCGACTCCTCTTCAAGGTCGAACACATCTTCTACTCGTAGTCGGTTTAGACTTGCACTCTCGTTGTACGACGTAAACTCTCCATGGGCCATTCTCGAATCTACTCGTGCGTTGCAGCCCAAACTTTGAAACGAACTAGCCATTGGACTTAGAAACATAATGCAATTGGAATTAGTCCAAACGCTCGAGTGGTTTGTGTTTTCGCTTGATGTCAATCCGCCAATGTCCTTGTTCGAGCGCCTTGCGCGTGACTGAAAGTTGACTAGACCTAACTTTGGATTCCCTTGTCCGATTGACCTGAAATTTGGACACAACCTTCCTAACACTCCGAGAGATCTTGTATTTTTTATAGAAGTCAATTCTGAGTTTGTTAGGGTCACTTTCGCTCGTGTTGACCTAACTGATGCTAGGAATGACTTATGCGCATGTGCCATGCGTGCTCTTTGACCTAGCATGTGTTTCCTTCGTGCGATGCTCTTCAACTTCGATATGTGGGCACAAATGAACCTCTCTTGACTCATTGTAGCTCTCTTAGCTCGCTCTATTGCGTACTCTAGCTCCATGGCTACTTGATACGAGCACAGTAGCCGCTCATAGATACGCCACTAGGAGCAAGGAGGTGATCGCCGTGCTTATTGATAACAATACTCCTAACGACAAGGGTATTTTCGTCTTATACCCCGCAGTGGGGGTAAAGCTGCTGTTACTACCGCTCCGACAGCATCGAGGCTATCGCCTCTCTCTATGTGTGACTGACACTGGGATGGTCGACATCAGCGAGGGGGTCCCACACGTCACTTCGTCATGACACAGGGCGTTATCCCATCCCAGGCCAAACCAGGCATCCCGTGAGAAATATAGGCGTTGCCTTATCTAGGTAACGCCTACCCCCATACATATATCTAATGCAACGATAGCACACTCCATCAACGGGGAACTCTAACCCCCCCTGACGGGCGCGTTAGCACCTTGTGACCCAGATCACCTAGAAATATTCCACTTTTGCCTATAAATACCTCCGCAACAAAGGAGGAAGGTAAGCCTGGGATTGCTGGCCAAAGTTCTGCTATTTCCATAGCTCTTACTGACTTAAGCATCAGGGTGTTTACACCAGAGACCCCCTCCGGCGCTTCGCAGGTACATCGGGCGCCAAGGACAGCCGACCCCAAAAACCATATTCCTCTACTACCCTTCAGCAAAGAGTCCGAATCTTATCACTCATCCACGCCAACGACTCAACTCACAGCCGCACGCTCGAGCCCTGTCGCACGCCCCCGCTCGAGCCCCGTAGCATGCCCGTGCCCGAGCCCCATCGCATGCCCGCGCCCGAGCCCTATCGCACTCCCATCCCCGCCCCTGTCACACTCCCGTGCCGACTCCGAGTTGCACGCCCGCGCCCGAGCCCTATCACACGCCCGTGCCTAGTCGCACGCTAACCCCTCGGCCTTCGGCCAACTCATCCCAAGCCCATCGGTGCCTAGCCCTCATGAGCCCGCACTCAAGGCCGTGTCTTCTAAGAATGTAGGCCCTTTGTCCAAGGGTGTTTAGGGTCTTTTCCCGTGTAATAACTTACACTATAAAAAGAATTCAAAAAAAAAAAAGGAATTAAAAAAAAAATATATACAAGTGAGTCAAAGCAAGGGACTTAAGTGAATGAGCAAGGCCGAAAGCTATTGTGAGGTTTGCATTTGAGCATAAGAAACTCCATATTTTCTTTTCTTCCTTCTTTTTCTTTTCGTCTCTTGAGTCTTTGTGCTAGCTTTCCTTTGTGTCTTTGGTTTTTCCTTTCTTGCTTCTCACACTACTTCTATTCTAGGTCTAATTGTTGGGCATCATTACACATTTTGTGTGCAACCCTAGACCTTCTGTGCCTTCCTTTCTTTCCCTTATTTTCCTTGTGTCTTTCGTGCCTTCCTTTGATTTCATAGAGTCAAGTTGGACTAAGGGGCAAGGCTTGAGAGGGAAATAGAGTGAAAAGTGAGGTGCGGAGAACATTAGAGAGAAGACTGATACACGAGAGAAAAACACGAGACGGAGGGAACTAACCTTTTATATATACACTTGCCTTTGTTCGTTTTGTAGGTACTTTTGATCATGTTACCTAGTCACATTCCATCCGGTGGGGACTCCAACGAGTCAGTTCATGTGGGCAGATTTGAGGGAAGGGAGCTTGAGGAGCAAGCCACACATAGCCCGACCGTGGCTAGCCTCACTGCCCAAATGGCTGAACAATGGGCACGCCAAGAGCAAACCAACTAGGCCATCTTGGATGCCCTCACAGCCCTCAATCCGAGACCGGCCACCCTGCCACATCTAAGCCACCGAGAACCCCACAAATAATCCTTCATCCAATACCACCAAAGGACTCGACTAAGAACCCGACCGATGTGGACTACTATGGGTTTCTTTCTCACGCTGCACACGAGGAAAGAGAGGCCGAAGAGAACTACCCGAGTGAAGAGGAAGGGTTGCCGAAAGATCCACCCTTGCGGCACACATCTCCCGGCCCTAGACCACCACTACACCACTCGGCGCCACCCCAATACAACAACTACACCACAACACCACAAGAGCCTAGACACTACCTAAACACCACATAACCCCCACGAAATACCCATCCCAACACACCTCTCCACCAAGCCAATGACTACATTCCGCCTCGAAGGGCACCATGGGTGGTGCAAGAGAGGCCTCCACCGAACCCTACACCACCAGTTGAGCCACCAAGGTACTATGACTATGAGCAGCCGTGTGAGGGTAGAGGCCATAGGCATCAAGAGGAGCGGGTGGACAACAATTCAAACCCCAAGTTGTCTTACCTAACTTCGAAGGGAAGGACGACCCTAAAGCTTACTTTGATTGGGAAAACAAGATGGAGCGAGTCTTTGCTTGCTACAACTACTCTGAAGAGAAGAAAGTCAAGTTTGCCATGGTTGAATTCACGGGATTTGCCATTCATTAGTGGGATCGCATAGTGGCCAATAGGGGGCTTGAGGGGAGAGCACCCATAGCCGATTGGGGAGAGTTGATATTTGAAATGAGGCGCCTTCAATGCCTAAACCAAGGGTCCAAGAGTGTTAGTGAGTACTACCATAAGTTGTTGACTTGCCTCATGAGGGCGGGTATCGGTGAAGGGGTAGAAGCCACCATAGCCCGGTTCTTGGGAGGGCTTCACAAGGAGATTGCGGACCCGCTTGACTTCCAAACTTATGAGACGTTGGATGAAATGTTTCACTTGGCCCTAAAGATCGAAAGACAAGTAAGTCACAAGTCTAAAACTTCGCCTCACTTGTCTATTCAATCCTTTTCTCCTTCTTACACGCACAAACGGCCTTGGCAAAACCCTAGCAAGTCCCCCATGACCACATCAAACACCAACCGCACCATTCCACCCAAGACAAACACCCTACCAACCACATTCCTGCCAAAACCGATACCAAACACAAACACCAACCCAACTAACCCGCCCATGAGGACTCCCACTAGAGACATAACTTGTTTCAAGTGTGGAGGAAAAGGGCACATCCGGGCCGAATGCCCCAATAGGAGAGCCATGGTGATGCGAGAAAGTGGTGCGTTGGTAAAAAAAGATGAGGAGGAATGATACAAGCATGGGTGCTCCGGTGCTCGCACACATTGCACGTGAAAGGCCTCCCGCGTGGCCTATCTTCCGAGCCGTGAGCCCTTGGCCGAGCCTATGTCCGAGCCCTTGGCCGAGCCCGTGTCTGAGCCCTTGGCCGAGCCCATGGCCGAGCCCTTGTCTGAGCCCATGGCCAAGCCCGCCTAGGCCAAGCCCATCTTCATTACTGCCAAGACCAAGCTTCTCAAGCCCCTTTGTCTAAGGGTGTAAGGGTATTTACCCCTTTGTTTAGACTTAAGTATTTAAAGTGCATTTTATTCATTTCAGCACTTGTCTTTGATTTGAATGTTATTTCTCTAAGACCAAACCATAGTGTAGCTTAGGTAATTTAGGGTTCTTAAAACTAGCACTTCATCTTCTTCATCAAAACAGTCGGGTTGTCCATCCTTGTTGATGGAAGGGTCGGCCTTGATTGAGAGATCCTTCATTGCTTTGTAACAAGGTTGTCTAGACTAGTTCTAGGAGGGTTTGTTGGGTATTGAAGTTCTATACTTGTTCTTCATCAAAACACTTTCCATTTCATCCATATATTCCGCTGCACAATCCGCACTCCTTCTTGCGACGTTATCTTCTCCATTTATCCACTTATTGTCGCTGCCCTTAAACTCCATACAAATTTGGATCCATCTATCCACCCAAACACCATCTATCCTAGCGTTTACCACCTCCCAAAGGAGACTAGATCCTTGTTGCCTTCACCTCATGGCTTTATCATCTCCAAATCGAAGTCGAGCTCTTATTAAGTGGTAGCGGAGCTCCAAATCATCTTCTAGGTTGGTAAACTCCCTTCTCACAGCTGGAATCATCATTTCCACCGTAGGTTTTCATTTTTGCCCGAAATTTTTTCTATTTTTCACATCCGTTCCTGTCTTCGGGTCAAACTTCTTTTCCTTGAGTTTCTTCAGTTCAAACACCTTGATTATTATTTTCTATGGTTTAAACATTGTTTTCTACCATAGGAATCACTCCCACTCCATTTGAAAAATTTGGTGTTCTTGAGAAATTCTTGTCTTTTAGTGTACTGAATTTTGGAAGAACATAATTGCTGAATTGTTTTGTGTTTGTGTGCATCTAAATGGAAGAAATTTCATCTTCTTTAAAGTATGAATGCTTGCTGATTTGGAGCTTCCTATGATGAGCCATGAGAGCCATGTGGACTAGCCTGTTTCTTAGCTAAGTGCTGAATTTTTAAGCTCCACTCCTAGTCGGCCACATCACCTCTATTGTGAGCCTAGTATTTGCTTTCATTGTGAGCCAAGCATTTCAGCTTGCTCACTACTCCACTTCCTCACATAGCCGGCCCTAGGGCAACATACTTAGCTTCCCATTTGTGTGTCACACACCTTGGAACTCCTTGTCAAACACTTTGCAAAAATTACTTGTCATACATATGTGCACTACGCGTCATACATTCACATATTTTGGCATTTAGTGAAAAATATTTTGTGAGTTAAAACTACTTGTCTTTCACTTCTTTGTTCAAAATACATGTCATACAAGTGAGCTCTCTTCACTCAATTCAAAAAATAGAAAAGAAAAGAGAAAGGAACTAAAAGAAAGATCAAATAAATAAAAAAAAAGTGATCAAGTTCCTCAATTAAAAAAAAAATGATTGCAATTGAGTCACAAGCAAGAGACTATATGTGTGTGTGAATTTGAAGTGAATTACATCATTCTAAAGTGAAGGGTTCTGTTAAGAACAATTTTCGGATTTTTCCCTCCAATTTTTCCTAAATTTGGCAGTGTTTTCTTTTCCATTTTGTATGAGTTTTCCCGCCCAGAAAAATCTGAAATTTTATGTGCATCAACGTCTTTCTGTGTGGAACAAAACTTATTTTTTAGTTAACTATTAATTCGGTGCACTTGCCATACCTTTTTTCCTTCCAAGAAAAGTGTGCAGATTGCGCTAGAATTTTCAGTTCTTGGATAGCTTGTGTCTTTCTTTTCGTTTCTCTTTTCCTTTGAGTCATCTTCTTGAGTAGCTTTGAGTTTGTGTTTCTCTTCTTTGTTTGCACGCATTGTTACTTTAATCTAAGTCTAATTAGTGTCTGATTTGATCATTAGTCTTGGGCATTAATTCGGCTTTCCTCTTCACTTTCTTTCTTTTGGTTGTCTTGCTTTCCTTGAACTCTAGTCGATCCGTAGGGTCTTGCTAACCTAGTTGATTGGTTTGTGATTGAGATAGGAGTGTGAGAGAAAAGTGTGAGCCTATTAGAGTGACGAGGGTGAAACACGTGAGGGAGAGACTAACCCTTTTTAGCTATCAATTGCGTTTGTTCCTTTGTGTAGGTACAATTCGTTATGGCAAATGTTGTGCTGAAATCTCCATCTCCCCTTTTGGTCTATCACACCATCCATGGTCTAGATTCAAGGACGAATCTCCTCAAAGAGGGATGGGATGATACGAGCATGGATGCTCCGGTGCCCGCACACATTGCACGTGAAAGGCCTCCCGTGTGGCCTATCTTCCGAGCCGTGAGCCCTTGGCCGAGCGCATGTCCGAGCCCGTGTCCGAGCCCTTGGCCGAGCCCGTGTCTAAGCCCATGGCCGAGCCGGTGTCCAAGCCCATGGCCAAGCCCGCCTAGGCCAAGCCCATCTTCATTGCTGCAAAGGCCAAGCTTCTCAAGCCCCTTTGTCTAAGGGTGTAAGGGTATTTACCCCTTTGTTTAGACTTAAGTATTTAAAGTGCATTTTATTCATTTCAACACTTGTCCTTGATTTGAATGTTATTTCTCTAAGACCAAACCATAGTGTAGCTTAGGTAATTTAGGGTTCTTAAAACCAGCACTTCATCTTCTTCATCAAAACAGCCGGGTTGTCCATCCTTGTTGATGGAAGGGTCGGCCTTGATTGAGAGATCCTTCATTTCTTTGTAACAAGGTTTTCTAAACTAGTTCTAGGAGTGTTTGTTGGGTATTGAAGTTATATACTTGTTCTTCATCAAAACACTTTCCATTTCATCCATATATTCCGCTGCACAATCCACACTCCTTTTTGCAACGTTATCTTCTCCATTTATCCACTTATTGCCGCTGCACTTAAACTCCATACAAATTTGGATCCATCCATCCACCCAAACACCATCTATCCTAGCGTTTACCACCTCCCAAAGGAGACTAGATCCTTGCTGCCTTCACCTCACGGCTTCATCATCTCTAAATCGAAGTCGAGCTCTTATGAAGGAAGAAGAGGTTCGGACTAAGGAGCGTTGGGGAGATGAAGAGTCCGTGAGTGAGGATAGTGATGAGTATGATCATGTTGAGGTGCCCAATAACCTAATTGTGAGGAGGAGCTTGAGTCTAAAGGGAAGGGAGGATGACGCCTCTATTGCCCAAAGTGAAAATTTGTTCCACACGAGAGGGATGGCCAACAAGATGGTTATGTCCATTATCATTGATAATGGGAGTTGTGCGGACGTGGCAAGCACACTCCTAGTGCACTAATGTATGCTGTTCGAGGGCCCGATCAAATATAATAATAAAGACATGCTATAAAGTGCATAATAAATTATGCATAGTGGTTACAAGGTCGATCCACGGAGACTAGGGCAAGATGCTAACTTTCATGCATGACAAAAAGACCAAAACAGTAACCCAAGGGGGGGGGGGGGGGGTTGAAGAGGATGATGATAAAACTAATATTAAACTAAACAAAGCAAGTAAATAAAGACATGAAAGCAGATGAGAAAGATTCCTAGCAAAGATTTTTCTCGGGTTGCATCGAGGGCATGATAATCATCGGCTCAAGGATATTCTGTTCTCATGCCATAGACATACTATAGGGACCAAGTTTACACTTCAACCCCCTACTTACCTTCTTAAGTGAAGCTACCCCCCATTTACATATGAGGTAGCCTTGACGTTTTGCCATCCCCCCAGGCACGAATGCGGGGAGGCAATACTCAAAATGCCCATGAAGTGGAGGTAACACATGTCTTGGGCACGACGTCTCAGCTTGTCAGACTCGCAGCGCAACCCTAGCCGACTGTTTAACCCTAGACGGAAGGCCCTCTCGCGTTGACCCCACTAGGTGTCTACTACTCCTAACAACCTCACGGTGACGTTATCGTTGTTAGGATGACAGTAATCATCTAGGATTAGTTATTAGTTGGCTAGACTACTATCTTGCCCTAGACGAATTAACAAGAAATCGACAAACAATCAAGTACAACAATAAGAATATATTAAACACATTTAGGCCTCTTAACTACCCAAGATACCTTCAAATAACCTTTGCTAAGAACAAGACAAATCAACTACTCATGCTGGAAAATAGACAAATAATAGATCTAGAAAGCATAACAAGTAAAGAAGAGATCAAGGAGAAAACTTGATAAATACTGGCCGAGCAAAGCTCCGGTTTATGTACATGGTTGCTAGAAAATGTTCTGGTCCACCTCTTCCAAAAGGAGGAGGGGAGAAAACTGAAGAGAAGCACACAAAAAGATATACTATAAATATGTGGTGGCTGGTTCTTTTGTTCTCCTCTAAACCTAAAAACTAAAGTCTTATATAGGCCCTCTTGCCCACAAGAAGACAAAAGCCAGCTAGGGGATTACAAAAAGATAAAATCCAGCTAAGGGGTTTAAAAACACGGAATAAATCTCCTTGTCCGAAAGTGAATATTCTGGAAATATTCTAGAAGCGCTCGGCGTCAAGGGCAGGACATGGCCTCTAGGGCACGACGACTAAAGAGAATATTCTTGGGGATCTACGCGGAACTTTCTGGAAGACATCAGAGGTGACACGTAATAGCACGACAATGAGGACACGTGGAAATAACGCTTTTGGTCTGTCCAGAGCTCGATGATGGAAACCACGACAAGGCCTCGATGGAAACTTGGTGTCTTGGCCTCGATGTCAGTCTTGAAGCTTGAGAACTGCAGAAATCGCCCAGAAAGTATGTGTTTTCGCATATTCCTCCCTTTTGGCCTAGATCTGCAATAAAGATGGGAATGTGAGCAAATTAGCAGTATCATGCCATAAATCAAAGTGATAATGAAGGGAAAAACACGCATAAAACACATGCTATCAAATATCTCCACACTGCCCAATGCTCGCCCTCGAGCATTCACAAAACTAAAAACAACCCTAGATGAGAACAAACACAATCAACCAGGGCACGACAATAAACAAACCAAGCAGCATACTGGACTTCATCAAAACACACTCTGCCTAGATAGACACCTATATCAAGTCAGTAGGATAACGATCCTAAAGATGAGACTTTCCCACATCAGGCCCAATCACTAGCAATCCTCACAAAGTAATCAAATAGGAAAACTAGTAGTTGATAGAGCTCCTAATAAATCCTAGATGAAATGGCAAGAAATTGATAGTAAGGTGTATGCACTCACACTCACAAATAGGGCTAGGTGTTTAATCGCTCAAAATGAAAGTAACACAACACCAACAGAGTTTGCATATCAATCCAAGTTAAAATCCACATGCATGGGTTATCAATCAATCAAAAAGAGCTTTCGCATCAGGAAAAAGAAAGAAAGGAGGAAGGATGAAGAAAGAAAGAATAGAAAGAGGTAGATGGAAGAGAAGAGAGATAACCAACTCAAACCTGGATGGATTCCTTGGCTAGGAAAAAGGCGAGGTCGGTAAGACAGCGCTCGTCGATGGCAGGATGATGCAGCTGAGGGCTAGACAAAGGATTTCTTCTTCTTGGGCGGGAAGTTCTTCTCTGATGCAGTGCTGGGAGCAAATTCTTTTGTTCATGTTTCACCCCCTTCTTTTATTTTTGATTTTATTCTTTATTTTTTTAAAATTTTCTTTTCTTTATTTATTTTTTTTAAAGAAGGGGCACGAACCTTTCTAGCTTTTGATTCAACTAGGGCAGGAGACTTCTGAGGTATCTTGCCCTAGATCTGCTTCCAGCACTTAAGTTTGACTTTTCGGCTTCCCCACACTTAGGCTTTTGAGGGGGTTTTTTCTTGAATAGGCTAAGGCTGAAGAAAGTTTTTTGTTCTTTTTTTATCTTGCCCTAGCTCTCTGCTTTCTTCGCTCAAGCCTTAACTTCTTCTGCTTCCCCACACTTGGTCTTTTCTGCACGTCCTTCTGGATGTCTAGCCCTTGACGCTACGCTCAACAATTATTGCTTACCTGCCAAGGAAAAAGATCAAGACAATAAGCTCAAGTGGTCAGGAAAGAGAAAGAAAAGAGAGGGGTAGATAAGTGTCGAGGGCAAGAAGATAAAAAGTGAGAGAAAAAGGAGAAAAGAAAGAAAAGAAAGAAATAAGACATTGATGCGAAGACTTTCATCATTTTGTTGCTTTCCCATGACTAATGGTGCCTATACCCAGGGATATCATGCAAACCTAGCTAGTGCCTAGTTATGCATTCAATTCACATATGAAAAAGTAATGGCATGAAGGATCAATGTGCTCACAAGGTACTCTTTGTGACTACTAGTGTCCAGGCCTAGATGCAGATATAAGGGCTAGCAGGCAGAGCATGACTGACTAGGGCAAGACATGATGAAAGGCTGTTTTTGTTCATCGTGCCCAAGTCAAAAAATGTGTGTCCATTCATGGGGGTTTTAAAATTGGGTAGCGTATTAATCATGGCAAAAGATTTAATCCGAAAAAAATTGCCCAAATTAAACACAAACATAACAAACACATAAGTGTCCCTTCCCCACACTTAAGCAACGCATTGCCCTCAATGCGTAGAAGGGACACAAACAATGGCATACGAAAATAAAGCAGAAAAAGAAAAGCCAAAAGGAAAAGGAAAGAGGAAAGAAACGTGGGTTGCCTCCCACGAAGCGCCTTAGTTATCGTCGAGGGCATGACATTTGTTGTCCGGTCTAGATGTCCCTATCACATGAACAAAAGAAAGAAATCAGTACTGCTAGTCCCCGGCAACGACGCCATTTTGATGCGTGCTTGTCGAGGGCATGATCAAATATAATAATAAAGAGCTGCTATCAACTGCATAATAAATTGTGCATAGTGGTAACAAGGTCGATCCACAAAGACTAAGGCAAGATGATAACTTTCATGCATGACAAAGACAAAAAGACCAAAATAGTAACCCAAAAAGGGGGAGGGGGGGTGAAGAGGATGATGATAAAACTAATATTAAACTAAACAAAGCAAGTAAATAAAGACATGAAAGCAGATGAGAAAGATTCCTAGCAAAGGTTTTTCTCGGGTTGCGTCGAGGGCATGATAATCATCGGCTCAAGGATATTCTATTCTCATGCCATAGACATGCTAAGGGACCAAGTATACACTTCAACCCCCTACTTACCTTCTTAAGAGAAGCTACCCCCCGTTTACACATATGAGGTAGCCTTGACGTTTCGCTGTCCCTCCAGGCACGAATGCGGGGAGGCAATACTCAAAACGCCCATGAAGTGGAGCTAAGACATGTCTAGGGCACGACGTCTCAGCTTGTTAGACTCGTGGAGCAACCCTAGTTGACTGTTTACCCCTAGACGGAAGGCCCTCTTGTGATGACCCCACTAGGTATCTACTACTCCTAACAACCTCACGTTGACGTTATTGCTATTAGGGTGACAGTAATCATCTAGATCTAGTTATTAGTTGGCCAGACTACTATCTTGCCCTGGACGAATTAACAAGAAACCGACAAACAATCAAATACAACAATAAGAATATATTAAACACATTTAGGCCTCTTAACTACCCATGCAACCTTTAAATAACCTTTGCTAAGAACAAGACATATCAACTACTCATGCTGGAAAATAGACAAATAATAGATCTAGAAAGCATAACAATTAAAGAAGAGATAAAGGAGAAAACTTGATAATTACCGGCCGGAGTAAAGCTCCGGTTTATGTACATGGTTGCTGGAAAATGTTCTGGTCCACCTCCTCCAAAAGGAGGAGGGGAGAAAACTGAAGAGAAGCACACAAAAAGATCTACTATAAATATGTGGTGGTTGGTTCTTTTGTTCTCCTCTAAACCCTAAAAACTAAAGGCTTATATAGGCCCTCTTGCCCACAAGAAGACAAAAGCCTACTAGGGGATTACAAAAAGACAAAATCCAGCTAAGGGGTTCAAAAACACGGAATAAATCTCCTTGTCCGAAAGGGAATATTCTGGAAATATTCTAGAAGCGCTCGGCGTCGAAGGCACGACGACTAAAGAGAATATTCTTGGGGATCTGCGCGAAACTTTCTGGAAGACATCAGAGGTGACACGTGGGAGCACGACAACGAGGATACGTGGAAATAACTCTTTTGGTCTGTCCAAGGCTCGATGTTGGAAACCGTGCAAGGCCTCGATGGAAAGTTGGTGTCTTGGCCTCGATGTCAGTCTTGAAGCTTGAGAACTGCAGAAATCACCCAGAAAGCATGTGTTTTCGCATATTCCTCCCTTTTGGCCTAGATCTGTAATAAAGATGGGAATGAGAGCAAATTAACAGTATCATGCCATAAATCAAGTGATAATGAAGGGAAAAACACGCATAAGACCCACGCTATCATGCACTCTCTAGGCCTTACGACCACTAGGCACCCTCATCCGTATGTGTTGAATTGGTTCAACGATGGGAGCACGGTGAAGGTGCAAAAACAAGTGCTCGTGTCCTTCAACATAGGCGGATATGTGAATAAGCGCTTGTATGATGTGGCTCCCATGCACGCTAGCCACTTGCTCTTGGGGCTCCCTTGGTAATACGACCGAAGGGCCATACATAATGGGTATAAGAACACCTACAAGCTTGAGCATGAGGGGCACAAGTTCTTGATACCGCCTCTCCCTCCAAGCCAAGTATATGAGGATCAAATCAAGCTAGAAAAAGCTAACGCCACCTTTGAGATTTCGGCTTCACTTCAAAAAGTGAAAGAGAGTGATTGGAGTGGAGTGAAGAAAGTAAGTGGGGAAATAGGGGAAAATAGCGGGCATGAAAACAAAGAGCATGTGCCGAGAGAAGAAAGTAAGAAGAGTGGAGTAAAAAAGGGAGAAACGAGTGGGAAAACAAAGCTTGAAAGGAGTAAGAAAGATAGTGAGGCCCTTAGAAAGGCAAAAGTGGGGAGAAAAGAGAGCTTGATGGCCACGGGAAGAGACATTAGGCATGCGCAAACCATGCATTTTAATTCACTTTAAATCCTTTGCTTTAAACACTACTAATGCTCATCCTTCTTTGCCAAGTATGATTTCTCCTCTTTTGCTAGAGTTTAAGGACGTGTTTCCGGATGAAATACCCGATGGTCTACCACCAACAAGGGGAATTAAGCACAAGATAGACTTCCTCCCCGGATCTACCCTACCAAATAGACCGACCTACCGATGCAACCCAAAGGAGACATAAGAGCTTCAAACGCAAATTGATGGGTTGTTGGCCAAGGGGTTTATAAGGGAAAGTCTCTCACCTTGCGTCGTTCCGGTCATCCTTGTGCCCAAAAAGGATGGAAGTTGGAGGATGTGCATGGATTGCCACGCCATCAACAAGTTACGGTAAAATATTCTCACCCCATTCCTCGCTTGGATGACATGTTGGATGAATTGTGCAATGCTAAAATGTTTTCCAAAATTGATCTAGTAAGTGGTTACCACCAAATTAAAATGAATGAAGGGGACCATTGGAAAACGGCTTTGAAAACCAAATTTGGGCTTTATGAGTGGCTTGTCATGCCTTTCGGCCTTACTAATGCGCCTAGCATATTTATGCGACTTATGAATCATGTTTTGAGGCCCTTTATAGGTCACTTTGTGGTAGTATACTTTGATGACATTTTAGTGTATAGCACCTCTCCACAAGCCCATTTGGGCCACTTACACTAAGTGTTTCTAACCCTTCATGAGCATAAGTTGTTTGCCAAGCTTTCCAAGTGTGAATTTTGCTTGGAGGAAGTGCACTTCCTTGGTTTAATTGTAGGATCCGAGGGACTCAAGGTGGACAACGAGAAGGTTAAAACCATCGTCGAATGGCCCACGCCCACCAACGTAGGAGAGGTTCAGTCTTTCTATGGGCTCGCCGGGTTCTATCGCCGATTTGTCAAGGACTTCTCCACAATTGCGGCGCTCCTCAATGAGCTCACCAAGGAAGAGGTTCCTTTTGTATGGGGGAAGGAGCAAGAGCTAGCCTTCACCACCCTTAAGGCCAAGCTCACGTCAAGTCCGGTGCTCATTCATCCCAATTTCGAGAAGGCCTTTGAGGTCGAATGTGATGCGAGTGGAATAGGAATTGGTGTCGTGTTGATTCAAGACAAGAGGCCCGTGGTATTCTTTAGCGAGAAGTTGAAGGCGGCCTAACTCAACTATTGCACATACGATAGGGAATTGTATGCGCCAATGAGGGCCTTGAATGTTTGGGAACATTACTTGATACCGAAAGAATTTATGGTGCACAAGGACCACCTTAGCCTTAAATATTTAAAGGGGCAAGGAAAACTCAACAAAAGGCACGCCGCTTGGATGGAATTCATTGAGAGGTTCCCTTACCACATCAAATACCTCAAAGGGAAGGACAACGTGGTGGCGGATGCTTTGTCTAGCCGGTATGCTCTCCTTACCTCCTTACACTCTCGTCTTTCAGGCTTTTCGCATCTTACTTCCTTATATGCCAATGATGTGGAATTTAAAGATGTATTTTTTGCGTGCTGTCAATGGGGTATTTGATCATTTTGCTTTGTATGATGGGTTCCTTTTCTGTAAGGGCAAGTTGTGCATACCCGTGTGTAGTATACGAGAGTTGTTAGTGAAGGAAGCGCATGGGGGGGGGGGGGGGATTAATGGGGCATTTTGGGATAGACAAAACATTAAGCACCCTTACGGAGCATTTTTATTGGCCAAAAATGAAGAAAATGGTAACTCGTGTGGTAAATGCTTGTCTTGCTTGTAAGCATGCCAAAACTAGGCGCATTAATCATGGGCGTTACATGCCACTTCCCGTTGCATCTCATCCTTGGTGTGACATCTCGATGGATTTTGTGTTAGGCCTTCCACGCACCAAGCATGGCAAGGATTCCATTTTTGTCATTGTTGATAGGTTCTCTAAAATGGCGCATTTCATCCCTTGTCATTCCACTAGTGATGCATCACACATTGCCACTTTGTTCTTTCATGATGTGGTTAAACTTCATGGAATGCCTCGCACTATAGTAAGTGATAGGGATAGTATATTTCTTGCCCATTTTTTGTGTGTGTTGTGGGCTAAATTGGGAACTAAGTTACTTTTCTCTACCTCGTACCATCCTCAAACGGATGGGCAAACCGAGGTAGTCAATAAGACTCTTGGGACCATGTTGCGCATCATGATCAAATAAAATCCCAAAGCATGGGAGGAGTGCATTCCATTCATAGAATTTGCTTACAACCACACCATGCATTCTTCTACACGTTTCACTTCGTTTGTGCTTGTCTATGGGTTCAATCCTCTCACCCCTATAGACTTGCTACCTATTCCCTTGACTTCGTGTGCTAGTTTAGATGGAGAAGCAAACGCGGAGATGGTGAGCAAGATGCACGCGGTAGCCAAGGAACGCATAGAATCCCTCAACGCCAAGCTCATAAAGAAACGTGACTCTAGACGCCGCATCCAATCCTTTGAAGTGGGCGAGTTGGTTTGGGTTCCCTTGAGGGAAGAGCGCTTTCCCACCCTTCGGACGGGCAAGCTTAGCCAACGTGGCGATGGGCCCTTTCTCATTGTTGATACCCGATTTTTGACACACTTTTTAGCACTTTTTTCGTTTATCGCATTGTTAGCTTGTTTAAATCGAATCTCTGTCGATTTTCGATCATTTGTTGTTTATCTTACTATTCTGCTTCATTTCGTGTTATTTTAGTTTTTCGACTTTTTTCATCATTTCGAACTGTTATCAAGTTTCGGACGAGCTTTTAGGCTTTAAATAAAATATTTCCATTTAGGGAGTTGACTTTGAATTTTCATTCGCGTCAATTTGTTCCTTGCATTTTATTACACGTCATAGTCATTTTTGTTCGAATTTATTATTAGTTTTTACGAGATTTCTCGTACTAATAGTTCGAACCAATTAATTAAGCATTAAGCATTTTTTCACTCACTTTAATCACAGCCGTTGGATCAACATACTTTGACTCAAAGTATGCAAGATCAATGACTCATTCTCTCCTTTCGACCCTTACCATCACCCATTAAGACCATTAAATCATTTTCATCATCACGTACCCCTCTTTTCTTCATGAATTCAATGTCCCTTCTCCTTCACGTTTACCACCAGTCGCTTCCTTTGCAATCAGTAGAAGCTTCCATTTCTTCCCAGCCACAAAACACAAAACTTGCTCACCACTCCGGACTGCCCAAGCCACTCGCCGTTGAAGCTCGCGCCTACGCCCACGCGCGCCCATTTCACCACAAACGTCCTCGAGCTCTTACCTATAAATACCCTGCCCTTCCACCCTTAAAACTCACGAGTTGTCGCACTCTCAACCCCAAACCACCGTTCGAACGCAAGCAAGCAAGTAAGGTTTTCTTTATTTAGTTTTTCTTAATTTTCATTTATGCTTATAAACCATCAATCAATTGCTTAAATTTGTTTTAAATGCTTTATAATTGAGTTATAATGGATTTACTTTCTTCAATTTAATCGCATGCTGCATTAATTGCAATTTTTGGCTTTAATTATGCATGATGTTCAATCGTCAAATTATGCTTCATTTGTGGATGAAATGATTTGATTCTTGTTGGGTTTTGGTCGCCGTTTGGTTGCGCTTCCTTTCTACTTATTTTCGCGGCTGTATTTTGTGCAGGGAAGGAATGGTTTTTCTTGGTCGCCGGTGACCCAAGGAAGAAGAAGGGGTTGTTTGGCTGGAAAGAAAAGGTGATGGGCCTTGGCTTGGCCAAGCCCTTTGCTTTCTCTTTTCTTAAGTGATGGGGTTTGGCTTGGCCAAGCCCATCTGTCCCCATTTTAATTAATTTCAGCATGCACATGGGTCCAGCCCATTAAAGTTTCGTCGATTGTTCGAGTCACTTTATTTTCGTGTTTATTTAATAACATGCTTTGTATACCATATTTAATTAATATTCGTATGCCTTTTTTTGTAATGATGCCATGTTTAAACTGTATGAAATGTTCGTATGTTATTTTCGTAATTTATGTCGTGACTAATTGTCATAAATTATTCGTATGCAATGAATGAAATAATTTGTTTACTTGTTTGCCATGTGTATTTAATTAAAGGCTTGCTTGTTAGAAATTAATAAAATGTTCGTATGTACTTTTATTATTTATTATTTTTTTTCAAACTATTACTAACACTCTCGCTTTATAGGATAAAATTTCAGTTCACGCAACGCAAGTACGCTTTCCACCCCTCTTTTATTTTATTCAATATTTCCCGCAAATATTATTTGTATGCTTGTTTATTTAGAAATATTAAACTAAAACTCATACATTCGTATGCATGACTTTTAAAAATAGTTGAAAATACCCACATGCACAACCTGTTTAAAAGACTCACTTTTTATGCCATGAAATTAATTGTTATGCATTGATACATGTGTATGGTGGCTTCGATCCCACGCGGTTTATTTGCATTCATTAAATTGGTATTTTGCTAGTTTTATCCATGATAGATCACGTAGTAATTAATTAATCATGCATGGCCCGATGATAAAAATGGGAGAACGTCCGCTCTAGCATACGAACAAACGGTAACCCCGTCCTTTGGTCCCGATCGGAAATAACAATGTCCCAATGAAAAATGCTAAGATGTAACGTCACCTTTTAAGGCCCAAATCACTTATGAAAAATGTTTGAATAATCGGAAAGTGGCTCAATTTTCGTAATAGGATTTCGGTTGAAACTCTATGATCGTTTACCTTGTAAATGATTGGAAAGTGGCCCGTTTCCGTACGCGGGATTGGTTGACATGCCTCAATGGTTTATTCATTTTTCGTTTTAAAAATAATCGGAAAGTGGCACAATTTTCGTAACAGGATTTCGGTTGACGCTCTACGATTAACAGGATTTCGGTTAACAGGAAAGTCTGAACAACGTTTTGACGGGCAATCGTAGGGTCATGTATGCGCAAATGTTCCGTTATGGCTTTCGACTTCCCATTGACTCTTTTGTCAAAGAATTGCTTGTTGCCGGCGATCTGACTCCGGCCCAACTATCCCCAAATGCATATTGTTGTGTTTATGCTTTTTTGGAACTTTGCAAATACAAAGGGATTACTTCCCCTTCCCTTCTACTGCTTAAATCTCTTTTTAAGTTGATGAAATGCCGGGAGGTGATAACGATATCGCCCCGTTTTGACGATGACTCTCTGAAGTCTTTTACTTGGAAACTCCTCCATATTGAGTCTTCCGTTGATGGCTGGAAAAAGGAGTTTTTTGTGATAGATCATCCTAGAGATCTTGGTTCCTGGTGGCGATCTGGTTTTAATCAAAACGTGGATGACAACGTCTGGAGCCGACCAGGGACCCTTCCGAAACGTGAGCAAGACTGGTTAAACACATTGCTCAAAATGGAAATCAGCGTTCACATTCGTCAAGTGGCCTGTAGAATGGACATTCAATCTTGTGTTAAACGTGAGTGTCGCGTCACTCTTTTCTTTGTTATCGCTGATACTAATGCTGACGCTATTTTGTGCTTTCGTAGCGACGGATCCCAACTATAAACCTGAGAGCGTAAGGAGACGCTTGAAAAGGGCTCAAGAGCGAGAAGAAAAGGAGAGAGCTACTTCCACGGAAGTGACTGACAATCCTACCGATCTTCCGGCTACTTCCGCTACACTTCTTCAAGTTTCCTCTTCTTCGGTCGGTGTGAGGGATTCTGACATTCCTTCAGGCGTTCCCCTGTGACCATCGCTGCTCCTCCTGCCCAGCCTTCTTCTTCTTCTAAGGCTCCTAAGGCCATTGCCAAAGGAAAAAAGAAGAGAAAAACGAGAAGTGTCGCCGCTCTTACGCCTTCTCCAGACGCGGCAGGCTCTTCAGAAGCACCTCTTCCCCACACTGATACAGTAAGGGTGCTTTTTAGTCATGATATGCTATATTTCGACGTCTGTCATTGTTTGATTTCTCTTATCTATATTTCATATTGCGTTCTTGGCAGGACGCTACCATTGTCGCTACCTCCGTTCCTCCCTCAGGCGATATGAATATAAGATACGTGTTGACTGGCCCCAAGAAGAGACAGCGGCCGGAAGATGAGGGCAGAAATCCGTCTTCCTCTACCACCGGGATGGGGAGCAGGCCTGCGGACGGGTTTGACTCTACGGCTGTTCCCCAGGGAGGGAATCAATCAGAATTTTTAGAGAACTTGGGCACAGGCGATACCTTCGGGGTTTCGCCCAATTCTTTCAGCGGTCCCGCTCACGCATATTCCTCTAATCCAGGGTATCAAGAGGTCTTGCAGGATCTTTCAGGCTATCAGCCCCATGGCGCTTATCTTGCTCCAGGGGGTTCGTCCACCTAGGTTCACCGTCCTTTTCCTTTGGCGTTTGCTCCTTCGAGCATTCCTCTGCGGGATCGTTATGGCGAAGGAGGTACCACCTTCAACTTTGTGGCGGATCTTAGTCCGATAGGTGGGGTTAGCTCTGTAACCCATCAAGTTGGACTGTATGATTTCCGTAACACCGGCATGGCGGCATTGGGGGGCGATGGTTCGGATGAAGTTTCGGCTTTATTGGCTTCCCAGGTATTGGCGTCTGCGGCAGAACGTGACGCTTTTCTTTCTAAAGGCGAGTTTGATAGGGAGAACTCCTTGCGCACCAACCTTTTCACTAATTTGATGAAATTCCATTACTGGGCAGAGGAGGCGCGACGTCAGGCTGCCTCTCTTTCCTCTGCTTTGGAAGGATTCGCGCGAGAGCAGAATGAGAAGAAAAAGTTGCTGGAGGAGCGTACAAACTTATTACTGGCTCATCAGAAGCAGAAAGAAGAGCAGTCGGCCGCCTTGGCAGCGGAGAGGGCCAAAGTTACTGCTTTGGAGAATGAGAAGTCCTCCCTGGCCAAGAAGAAAGCTACCCTGGAGGAAGAGTCGGCTGATAAGAGCCTGTGGCATGTCGAGCAGACTGCCTCTATTTTGGTCGCTTGCTTTGAGGAAGCCCATGGGGTCGACGCATACAAATCCGATGAGGTCACTGCCGCCTTCGAACGAAGATCTGGCCACCTTAATGAGGAGGGCTTTCGCCAAGCTAAGGCGGCAGGTTGGAAACGGAGGCACCCCGAAGGTTGACATGCTTCGAGGCTTTATAGTTCTTTCCTTAGTGATCAAGCGTCACTAAATTTTTGTTTATTATTTTGACCACCGAAGTTTGTACTTTGTAACCCCCTTTAACATTTCGATATGGTCAAGCCACTTTTATTGCTGACCTTCCTTTATTTAGTTGCTTCCTCGCAAACCCTTTTGGCGTTATCTTCGCCACATTTTCCCAATGCGCTTACTTATCCGAACAGATCCTTAGCGCTTCCACCAAATTACAGAATTTGGTATTAGGTTAACTTTCTTGGTAAGACTAGCGATAGATCAGCTGACGGGAATCCTCGCTCCTTCCACTGCCCAAAAAGTATTCTGCGCATTCTCAACTGTAAATCATCAGTAACAAAAACACGTTACGAGGGATAGTAATTACCCGTAGGAGCCTTTTCGCTGCCATCATAGGGCGTTACCCTGGAACCCGCGGGAATCGCTTTCGCTATTAGCTCTACACTTCACCAGGGATTACTCATCTGGTTACTAGCCGGGATTTCATGATTCTCGGCGTTTCCCTAATTTCACGATCGGCCCTTAAAGTGCCTCGTCTTAGTGAGCTGTCGGATCGGGACGGCTATCACAAGGCTAGGGAATTTTCACTTTTGGGCGTTGCCCTCGCGTCTAGAACCGTGTCCTTACTTAATGGCTTAGCCAAAGTAACCCAGTCGTTAAGATAGGATTCTTGTTTCTAGAACGGAGTTTCTATTTCTTTGGGGTGTGCCTCATCTTGTTGGGCCGTCTCCACGAGAACGGTCAGTACAAGAAAAGGACTTTTCACTCCCAAAGATACCGGGTGGTCCCTCACTTAATGAGCCATCTGTTCAAGATCGGTCATCACAAGGATAGGACTTTTCACCCCCGGGGGCGTCCAGGATCTTTCAATCCGACGCTAATTCAAGGTATGGTGGGTAGTGCCCTCACTTAATGGGCCATCTGATCAAGACCGACCATCACAAGGATAGGACTTTTCACTTCCCCAAAATACCCCCTTTTTTATCTACACAAAGACAACTACAAACTTCCACAAAAGCTCTCTCATCGAGCATTAGTCATGGTTAGGATTGACATAAATCAAAGGTGCAGATAAAATCAAATTCTAGAGTAATATAACTTCAAGCGAGCGATATTCCAAGAGTTGGATAAGGGTGTACCATCGAGAGTCTCCAGATGATAGGCTCCTTTTCCGACAACGTGGGTGACGCGATATGGTCCATCCCAGTTTGGACTGAGTTTTCCCATACGCTGCCCTGCCGCTCGCTTGTCTCTGAGCACCAGGTCTCCGGGTTTCAGCAACCGTTCTTTGACGTGCCTGTTATGATAACGGGCCATCTTTCGTTTGTAATGCTGCGTTTTCAGAAGGATTTCCTCTCGGACTTCTGGTAACGCATCCAGGTTAGCTCGTAACCTTTCCTCATTCAGTTCCTCCCGAAAGTGAGCTACCCACAGGCTCATGGTTCCAATTTCCACCGGTGTAACGGCTTCGGTCCCGAAGGCCAACGCGAAAGGTGTTTCTCCGGTGGTAGTCTTAACGGTCATGCGATATGCCCACATCAAGTACGGTAGCTCATCAGCCCATTTCTTTTTAGACCCTTCCAGGTTTTTCTTGATGCCGCTAAGGATGCTCCGATTGGTTACTTCCGCCTGTCCATTAGTTTGCGGATGAGCCACGGAGGAAAAGCGTTGCTCGATTCCAAATTCTGAGCACTGGTGATACGATCCTAGCTCCTTAGGATGCGTAGCACCAATTTTGATCTTTGTTCAAAGATGGATTTCCTGCGGAATAGATAGAACTCACTTGCACAATTAAGACCTGCTGAACGCTAAGCAACGGCCAACCAAAATCCGAACAAGAGAGGGTCCTTGTGAATGATAAACTTGCACAACTAAGACCTGCTGAACGCTAAGCAACAGCCAACCAAAGTCCGAACAAGAAGATAAACAACAAGTAGGATGCAATTTCAAGATTTACTTGTATACGACTCAAGTATTGCGGACTCAAGAAGAACAAGGTTCAACCAACTTGAACAAGGGGCGGAGATTGAAGAGAATATCTCAATTTATCAAATAACAGCCAAGTTTCTAAGGAGGCCAAGCGGCTCCTTATATAATGGTTACAAGCAAACCCTAATTCCAAAATAGGAATAATAAATAAAGTAAAGACTTAACTAATTAATTAAAGTGTCTAATTAATTAATTAAGCAAGAATAAATGGAAGGTCGCAGCCTTGCTAAAGACAGACTAGTCAACGCGCGTCAACTCTAGGACAGGCGAAACGGGCAGGAGTCGTTATCAACAAAAAGGCAGATAGGTGTGACGTGGAAAGGGAACAGCAATCGGCATGCGCGACAGATGATGGAAACGGCAACGGCTAAGTGAAACGGGCAAGTGCCGTTTTGAACCAAACAGTAAGTGCCGATTGAGTGAATCGGACAGATACCATTTTGGATGAAAACGGTCAAGTGCCGTTGGCGTGAATCGGCTCCATGCCGTTTATGTGAATCGGCTCCATGCCGTTTCTATCAGACGGATCATCGGTCAAGCCCAAAGTGAGAAGATTCACCACTCTTATTGTCTTCTCTCTCAGTGTAGCTTTCTCACTTGTCATCTCAGATTCCAGCTCTTTGTGAATGAGAGATGACAATCGGTCTTGAAGCTTTTGAGCCCTGGCTCGAGTCATTGGACCAGCTGGCGGTAAAGGCACCTGGATGCGTGGATTCGCATCATTCCCTCCCCCTTCGTAAGGATTCGCCCTCGAATCCGAATTGCATCATCATAAAGTCCATACTCGTCATCTGTATCAAGCAGGACTAAGTCAGAAACATTAAAAGTAGAGCTAACGGCACCATACTCACTCGGCAGTGCCATTTTGTAGGCATTGTTGTTGATCTTCTCAACAATCTGGAACGGTCTGTCTCCTCTAGGAGAGAGCTTGTCGCAGCATTGGTTAGGAAAACGTTCCTTGCGCATATGCAACCAGACCCAATCGCCCACCTGGAACGTCACTAGCCGTCGGCCATCGTTCCGTTTCTGCATCAGCTTCTCATTCATTCGCTCAATGTTCTGTTTTGCCTTAGCATGTAATTGCTTGACAAAATCAGCCTTTTGTGCACCATCTAAGCTTACAACATCACTCAATGGTAAAGGAGTTAAATCCAAAACAGTTCTAGGATTAAATCCATACACAAGTTCAAATGGTGAGTAATGAGTAGTAGAATGAACAACACGGTTGTAAGCAAATTCAATAAACGGTAAATGATCAACCCAAGTAGAAACATGCTTACGAACTAACGTGCGTAAAAGTGAACCAAGCGTGTGATTCACAACCTTAGATTGACCATCCGTTTGTGGGTGATAAGAAGTGGAATATAACAATCGGGTACCAAGCTTTTTCCATAAAACACGCCAAAAATGACTAAGGAACTTAGTATCTCTATCACTCACAATAGTCAAAGGAACACCATGCAAACGGACTACTTCACGAAAGAATAAATCAGCAATCTGAGTAGCATCACAAGTAGTCGAACATGCAATAAAATGGGACATTTTTGAAAATCTGTCCACCACAACAAAGACACTATCCTTGCCATTTTGAGACCGAGGCAGGCCAACGACAAAGTCCATGGACAAATCGGTCCAAGGATGGGAAGGGACAGGTAACGGCATATATTCTCCATGACCAGCAGATTTAGATTTGGCCTGACGACAAGTCAAGCATCTAGCAATAATGCGCACTACATCACGATTCATGTGAGGCCAATAAAAGTGATCATGTAACACATCCATAGTTTTAGTTACGCCAAAGTGACCCATCAAACCACCACTATGGGCTTCATGCACAAGTAATTCACGAAGAGAATAGTGAGGAATACATAAATGTTTACCTTTAAACAAATAACCCTCATGCTTATAGAATTTAGAACCAGAAATAGAAACACCATGCAAATAAATTTCACCAAAATCAGAATCGGTAGCATAGAGTTCTATAATGTGCGAAAAGCCAAGCAACTTGGCATTAAGAGAAGTAATTAACGCGTACCTGCGTGATAAAGCATCAGCCACAACATTCTCTTTACCTTGCTTGTATTAAATGTGATAAGGGAAAGCCTCAATAAATTCCATCCAGACGGCATGTCTCCAATTCAGCTTCCCTTGTCCCTTGAGGTATTTCAAGCTCAAATGGTCAGTGTGGATGATGAACTCCCTCGGCATCAGGTAATATTGCCAAGTCTCCAATGCTCGGACAAGAGCATAGAACTCCTTATCATATGTCGGGTACCTGAGTTGAGCATCCTTGAGCTTTTCACTGAAAAAGGCAATCGGTCGTTTCTCTTGCATCAGAACGGCACCGATTCCCAACCCGCTGGTGTCACACTCTATCTCAAACGCCTTGCTGAAATTGGGCAATGCGAGTACCGGAGCAGAACAGAGCCGATCCTTGAGGGTAGCAAACGCTTCCTCCTGAGGCTGATCCCACCGGAAAGCAATATGCTTCTTTGTTAATTCATTCAATGGGACAGCAATGGTGCTAAAATCCTTGACAAAACGCCGATAGAAGCTCGCCAATCCATGGAACGATCTCACATCGGTAACGGCCTTTGGCGTCGGCCATTCCCGAATCGCGCGGATCTTCTCTTCATCCACGCTAACACCATCTGCACTCACAATAAAACCTAGAAAACCAACTTGTTCCATTGCGAATGAACATTTACTCGGTTTAGCATATAGTTTCTGTGCACGAAGTGTTAGAAAAACTTCCTTAAGATGTAAAACATGCTCATCAACAGATTTGCTATAGATTAAAATATCATCAAAATAAACTACAACAAATTTGCCAATTAAGTGCCGAAGTACATGGTTCATTAACCTCATAAAGGTGCTAGGAGCATTAGTTAAACCAAACGGCATAACCATCCATTCATATAAACCATACTTAGTTTTAAAAGCAGTTTTCCATTCATCTCCTTCTTTCATTCGAATTTGGTGGTAGCCACTCATTAAATCAATTTTTGAAAATAACTTACTACCACTTAATTCATCAAGCATATCATCTAATCGAGGAATAGGATGACGATACTTTACAGTGATTTTGTTGACTGCTCGACAATCAACACACATGCGCCAAGATCCATCCTTCTTTGGAACTAGAATGACTGGAACGGCACATGGAGATAGGCTCTCCCGAACATACCCACGCGCAAGCAAATCGTCCACTTGCCGTTGCAGTTCTTTGGTGTCCTCTGGATTGGATCGGTAAGCTGACCGATGTGGGATTGCCGATCCAGGAACAAAGTCGATCTGATGTTCTATGCCGCAGATCGGAGGTAAGCCAGGCGGCATCTCGTCGGGCAGTACGTCTCCAAATTCCTACAAGAGAGAAGAAATACGAATCGGAATGGGATGTAGCCGTTCCGTTCCATCCGATGTCAAACAATAAGAGCGAAAACGGATTAGAAGAATAGGACGGCTTGCGTCAAAACGATTTTGTGGAAAAATCATGGCTCTCCTCACTTCGCTCCCTTTGGCATATACACTCAAATTCTTTTTATTTGCCTCTCCCTTTCTCTCAATGCCACTCTCAGCACGCTTACTCTGTTCGTGCGAATGTTTACACTCTCCCTCTGCATGCTTACTGTTTTCATGCGAATGTTGAAGGCTTACACACTCATTGTTTCTCTCTTTATTGGGCATACGCAAACCTTCTGTCTCTCTCTCAATCTATTTTGTAATTTCATATTCAGCATAAGACTTAGCAAGCCATTGCTGATCTTCACATACTTCTGCTGGTGACAACGGGGCTAAGGTGAATTTGCGGCCATCCTTCACCAACTTATAGAGATTCCGTTTGCCCTCATGGGTCGCGTCTCTATCAAACTGCCATGGTCTACCGAGAATGATATGACTCACTTGCATTGGGACCACATCACAAAGGACTTCGTCCTGGTATTTGTTGATACGGAAATTGACAAGTACCTGCCGATTTACCTTGATACCGGCTGCATCGGTCATCCAGTGAAGTTGATATGGCTTTGGATGTTTTATCGTCGGTAAGCCCAGTTTATCAACCATCATCCAACTCGCACAATTGGTGCAGCTGCCGTTGTCAATGATGATGGAACAACCCTTCTTGTCGATTACCCCACGGGTATGGAACAGATTTGTCCGTTGTTCCTCGTCACACACTTCCTCTGTGGCTTGCACATTGAGATTCCGTCGGACAACAAGCAGATGAACCTGCTCACCGTTCTGACAGTCACCATCCGAATCGGCACTACCATCTCCCTCTGGTTCCGATTCCCCCTTATCATCATCCGATTCTTCCTCTCCAGTTGGCCTGATGATGAAGACTCTTTTATTTGGGCATTCTGATTTCTTATGCCCTCGGCCGTTGCATTTGAAACATACTATGTCTTTAGTGGCGGTCCGATCCACTGGTGGAGTATAAGGCTTTGAGGTAGCCGTTTTGGAAGGCATAACGGCACTAGCCGATCCTTTCGAAACGGCCGCAACCGTTTTGTCATCCTTAGTCCAAGACGTCTTCTTCCAAGGTGTCGATCCAGTAGACTTATAGGAACTCCTAGCTTTCCTATGTTTCTCAATCTTTTGAGCCATATGAAGCATCTCCTCAAGAGTGTTGTATTGAGTCAGCTCCAATGCATCGGTAATATCTGTATTTAAACCGGCCATGAACCGAGCCATTGTGACCTCAGGTTCCTCAGTAACCCGTGCTTGAGCTAGAGCAATCTCCATCTCATTAAAATAGGCTCCAACCCCATTACTGCCTTGCTTCAAAGTTTGAAGTTGTTGGTGCAGCTCACGGTGAAAGTGTAACGGCACAAACCGTTGTCTCATTGCCTGTTTCATCTCACCCCAAGTAGCAATCGGACCAGCAAGAACAGCTGTCCTCTTCAGATTGAACTGCTCCCACCAATGACTAGCATATCCACTGAATTCAACTGCGGCTAGCTGAACCTTTTTACTCTCTGAATAATTGTGACACAGGAAGATAGCATCTACCTTCCGTTCCCAAGTCAGGAAAGCATCAGGGTCGTCAGTACCTTCAAACGGAGGTATCTTCATTTTGATGCTACTGAGATTAGCATCTAATCGGTCTTCATCCCAATCTCTTCTACCATCCCGATCATCCCTTCTTCCCCCTCTCGGTCCGTCCCGAGCATATATCCAACCTTCTCCCCCGTCAGGTTCTTCTACCAGATCAGGTTGTGGACCACGCCTAGCAATGCACCTGGGAGGAACGTTTGCCAGCTCACGCCGCCGATTCACATCACGTGGTCGACGGGCGTTATCATCTGCTTCGGACCAATCGGATATATGACCATCACGCTGATCTTCCACTGCTCTAGGGTTCAGGTTTATGGTAGCTAACGCTTCCACCCTAGCCATTCTTACATCGGCAGCCATCTGTCGCTCATTGGTAGCTACTTGTCGTTCATTCAAAGTTCGGAGTTGTTCCGTTATGGCAGTTAACATAGCCACCATATCGGGTTGTGGTACTCCTTCTTGAGACATCGGCAACTCTCCTGAAATCACAACACAAAAGAAAAACGTAAAATTGCACTATTCCTAGCACTCCCTCACGTGTTTACTCTCGTGTTTAAACACTCTAATAATCTCACAAGTTCTCTCAAAATCTCCTGCAATGTTCAAGCGTTAGTGAGACTCAAGAATCCAAGAAAAAGCTTCCAAGAAGACTCTCAAAGACAACAAGCTTCAAACAAAACGGGATACTTGGTATTTGATTAATTGCAAGATCAATCAATTGAACAAATAACAAGTGGAGTGGAAAACAATATTAAAGAATCAAAGAAAAGCTCTATCTGACTCGAACGGACTCAAATAAAATTACTCTCCAATATAATATTGTATAATATATGTTGCATGGGTGAAAGAATAAACTAAGATTTTGCCTTTAGTAAGTGGGAGACAAAAACAGAGAATATTCCCAACTAAAAGGTAGTGGGTGCGGGACAAAACAAAGTGGAAGGATGGGTTGCCTTCTACTTTTAGAATAAAGTACAACCACTAAACAAAATGTTTGCACATGTGATTCCAAAGTTGAACGGATGTTGGATCTAACAACACAAATTGTTTTTCTTTTTGCAATTGAAACGGATCAAAGCAAATTTTCTGCTTCTTTCTTTCTTGTATATATATATATATGTGTGTTTTTTTTTTTTTTTTTTTTTAACTGAAATCCCGAATCACAGTTTAGTAAAACGGGTGTAACTTTTGTTCCAATTGTCCAAAACACTCGATTCCTTTTGATTCGGAATCCTCACAAGTGCAGCTTTCCAACGAACCCACAATCACCTAAATCGGACTTCAATAGGTATATATTAAAATTCGATTTTGATAACTGACCAGAATTTGCACATACACGAACCAAGCACAGCAAAGAAATCGGTTCTGAATGGAGTAGAATGAATTACCGATTTCAACAATGAAAACTTGAAAACAATATAAAGATACTTACCAATCTTTGAACGCCTTAAGCTCTGCTACCAACTGATACGATCCTGGCTCCTTAGGATGCGTAGCACCAATTTTGATCTTTGTTCAAAGATGGATTTCCTGCGGAATAGATAGAATAGATAGAACTCACTTGCACAATTAAGACCTGCTGAACGCTAAGCAACAGCCAACCAAAATCCGAACAAGAGAGGGTCCTTGTGAATGATAAACTTGCACAACTAAGACCTGCTGAACGCTAAGCAACAGCCAACCAAAGTCCGAACAAGAAGATAAACAACAAGTAGGATGCAATTTCAAGATTTACTTGTATACGACTCAAGTATTGCGGACTCAAGAAGAACAAGGTTCAACCAACTTGAACAAGGGGCGGAGATTGAAGAGAATATCTCAATTTATCAAATAACAGCCAAGTTTCTAAGGAGGCCAAGCGGCTCCTTATATAATGGTTACAAGCAAACCCTAATTCCAAAATAGGAATAATAAATAAAGTAAAGACTTAACTAATTAATTAAAGTGTCTAATTAATTAATTAAGCAAGAATAAATGGAAGGTCGCAGCCTTGCTAAAGACAGACTAGTCAACGCGCGTCAACTCTAGGACAGGCGAAACGGGCAGGAGTCGTTATCAACAAAAAGGCAGATAGGTGTGACGTGGAAAGGGAACAGCAATCGGCATGCGCGACAGATGATGGAAACGGCAACGGCTAAGTGAAACGGGCAAGTGCCGTTTTGAACCAAACAGTAAGTGCCGATTGAGTGAATCGGACAGATACCATTTTGGATGAAAACGGTCAAGTGCCGTTGGCGTGAATCGGCTCCATGCCGTTTATGTGAATCGGCTCCATGCCGTTTCTATCAGACGGATCATCGGTCAAGCCCAAAGTGAGAAGATTCACCACTCTTATTGTCTTCTCTCTCAGTGTAGCTTTCTCACTTGTCATCTCAGATTCCAGCTCTTTATGAATGAGAGATGACAATCGGTCTTGAAGCTTTTGAGCCCTGGCTCGAGTCATTGGACCAGCTGGCGGTAAAGGCACCTGGATGCGTGGATTCGCATCAACTGGTCTTTGAAGAACTGGCTGGTGAACTGCGTTCCGTTATCGCTAACAAGGACACGAGGTACGCCAAACCTCATGATAACTTGATGTTTGAAAAAATGCCAAGTTTTTTCTGCCGTGATTGTGGCGACCGCTTCAGCTTCCGCCCACTTAGTGAAATAGTCTACCGCCACTATCACAAATTTCAGTTGAGACCTTGCCTTTGGGAATGGGCCTAGGATATCGATCCCCCATTTAGCAAAAGGACAAGGGGCGACAATTTCAGATATTTCAGTGGCAGGCCGCCGAGGAATCTTGGCAAACTCCTGGCACTTAGGGCAGGTTTGCACATAGTTGTAGCAATCTCTTCGGATGGTGGGCCAGTAAAATCCGGATCGAAAGACCTGTGCTGCCAGGGTACCGCCTGACACGTGCATACCACATACCACTTCATGGATTTCGCGCAAGGTGTGAAGACCCTCTTGTTCAGTTATACATTTGGCGGTAGGGTGAGAAAAACACCTTCGAATCAGATCCCCGTCATAGTATGTACAATGTGCTGCCTGTCTCAATACCTTCTTCTTTTCAGCGTTATCCTCAGGCAGTTCCTCGTGTTTCAAGAATTTGATTACGGGAATTCGCCAATCGCTTTCGCGCTCCTCCACACATAAAGATGCTTGCTCTTCCATGAAGGATGGTACCGATAGCTCACGATAATATACGCCTTTAGGTATGGATGCTTTCGGATTCGCGGCCATTTTGGCTAGATTGTCAGCTTCGGCGTTTTCCTCCCTTCATGGATTTCGCGCAAGGTGTGAAGACCCTCTTGTTCAGTTATACATTTGGCGGCAGGGTGAGAAAAACACCTTCGAATCAGATCCCCGTCATAGTATGTACAGCGTGCTGCCTGTCTCAATACCTTCTTCTTTTCAGCGGTATCCTCAGGCAGTTCCTCGTGTTTCAAGAATTTGATTACGGGAATTCGCCAATCGCTTTCGCGCTCCTCCACACATAAAGATGCTTGCTCTTCCATGAAGGATGGTACTGATAGCTCACGATAATATACGCCTTTAGGTATGGATGCTTCCGGATTCGCGACCATTTTGGCTAGATTGTCAGCTTCGGCGTTTTCCTCCCTGGGGATATGCTCGAAGCTGATCTGCATGCCCTCTTTCTTTATTTCCAACAATTCTCGCTTTACTTTGGCGAGATATTGAATCATAATGGGTTCCCGGGCCTGAGAATGCCCCAAGACCTGGTCAATTATTAACTTGGAATCACCATAGATCTTTAGACGCAGGTCTCCTGTTCTTCCAGTATCGTGCCTCCCTTTAGAGGAAAGTCCTTTCCCTATTCTGAGCCCGGCTAGCAACGCCTCGTACTCTGCCGCGTTATTAGATAACGGCTGTAGGATTCGAATGACGTATCGTATTTGCATATCGTGCGGCCCATTTATAAAAATTCCAGCTCCAGCCAGCTCTTGGTTTTTAGCTCCATCCACATGGACGATTCAGAGGTCCGTGTAGGTTTCCGGGAATGGGAGATCCATGTCGCCCCATTCCGCTTCAGGTACGTCGTCCAAAGGATCCTCTATAAAAGTACATTCCGCTATGAAATCGGCCAGGATCTGAGCTTTTACGGACGGTCGCGACTGATACCTCAATCCATACTGTTCTAGTTCAAGCGCCCAAATCAACATTCTTCCGAAAGATTCAGGCTTTCGAAATATTCTTTTCAGAGGCTGGTCTGTGAGTACGATAACGGAATAAGACTGAAAATACCGATCCATTTTGCGGGTGGCTTGTACCAGAGCGAACGCTATCTTTTCAATTCGGGTGTATCGCAAATCCGCATCCTTCAGGACGTGGCTCACAAAATAGACCGGGCGATGAGAATGGTTATCGTCGCGAACGAGGACGGCACTGACCACTTCATCCGCGGCGCTAAGATACAAATATAAAGTATCACCTACTTCAGGTCTCGTCAATAATAAGTCAGATGATAGGTAATCTTTTAGGCTGATAAATGCTTCCTCACATTCTGGGGTCCACCCGAACGAGGCTTTCTTGCGTATGACTTTGAAAAAAGGGAGACACTTTTCTCCTTGCTTGGAAATGAATCGCCCAAGGGCAATGACTCGCCCTATTAGCCTTTGCACTTCTTTAATGGTTCTTAGCGATATCATGTCTTGTATGGCCTTAACCTTTGAGGGATTAGGCAGGATGCCTTTTTGGCTGACCACGTAGCCCAAGAATTTTCCTGTCTGAAATGCAAACATGCATTTTCAGGGATTTAACTTCATACGATACCTTTTCATCACGTCAAAGACTTCCTTTAAGTCTCGTAGGTGATCTTGAAAGCTCGCGCTCTTCACCAAAATATCGTCAACGTATGCTTCTACATTCCTCCCTATTTGCTCTTCGAATATCTTATTGGCCATACGTTGGAACGTAGCCCCGGCGTTCTTCAGCCCGAACGGCATCACCGTATAACAGTAGGTGGCCTTTGGAGTGAGAAACGCAGTCTTTTCTTCATCTTCCCGGGCCATGGGAATCTGATGATATCCATAGTTGGCGTCCAATGAGCTTAGATAAGCGTATCCAGCGGTCTGATCAACTAACTGATCTATGCGAGGAAGTGGGTAGCAATCCTTAGGGCAGGCATCATTTAAATCTGTGAAGTCGATGCATATGCGCCAATCCCCATTGGGCTTAGGAACAAGGACAAGGTTCGCTAGCCAGGTGGGATATTGAACTTCGCGGATAAACCCTGCGTCAAGGAGCTTTGATACTTCCTTATCTACGGCTAACACCTTTTCATTAGAGAACGCGCGTCACTTTTGCTGTACCGGCCTGGCATCTGGGTCTACATTGAGCCGATGTTCGGCTATTTCCCGCGACATACCTGGCATGTCGGAGGGTTTCCACGCGAAATCTCCTTGGCATTTGTTCAGCAGCCGGGCCAGTTGAAGATTTTCCGCTGGGTTGAGTTTTTCACTGACTAGGAAACTTGCTTCCTCTATACCAATTGCCGGAATAGGTACCATTTTGTCTAGAGGTTGAGCACGCTTCTCATCACCTTGCTCATAGGGATCCGCTGCTATACATACGTACCTATCGCAGCTTCTTTGAGTCATGAGCGAGTAACATTCCGCCGCCAGCTTTTGATCGCCTTTTACCAATACTACCCCATCCCAAGAGGGGTATTTCATCTTTAAATGCTTCTGAGATATCACGGCTCCAAAGTGGTTGAGGAAAGGTCGTCCGAGCACGACATTGTAAGGAAAATTCAGATCCACGACAAGGAACAACAGGTTCTCTGATCGCTTGTAGGTGTCTTCTCGGAAATATATGGGCAAAGTAATTACCCCCGTGACAGGGATTGGAACCCCATCAACGCCGACTATAGGCCGTTTGCTCGGTGTTAACTCATTATCAGGTCGTTTCATGAGATTGTAAGCTTCCAGCGAAAAGAGGTTCACCGCGCTCCCGTTATCAACAAGAGTTCTTCTGATTCCATGACTGGCGATGACGGGCGTAACCACCAAAGCATCATTGTGCGGATAGACGACGCCTTTCTCATCCTCTTCGGAAAAGGATAATACCATTCGATCCAATATGCCTATCGCATCTCCTTTTTTTGTCACGCCATCACATGTGTGCTTGCCTCCTTTCGAAGTTGTTAGAGGCTCTGATTCATCCATATAAGGGGTTCCTCCCGGGATAATGTTGATCATAGGGATATATTCGTCATCAATCGCAAGAGTTTCCCTATCTTTATCTCTGGGAGCATCATCCTTTTGCGGAACGCGAGGAGGAACTGGTGGTTTGTCTGCTGTCCTTTTCATGAGATTTTTTCTGGCATCTTCTCTTATTTGGGTGGCAAATTCTCCTAAATACCCCTCTTCTACCAAACGTTCTATCGCCGATCTTAACTCCCTGCACGCTTCTGTGGAATGGCCCCTGGCTTTGTGGAATTTACAATAAGCATTTTCCCTTCTCCCTAGAAGCACTCCTGGTTTCGTAGGCGCGGGGTAGCGGATGGGAAGATTCCACTGTTCCGCTATTGCTAAAATCTCTGCCCTTGGTACGTTAAGAGAAGGAAAATCTAGGTCGTACGTCCGGTTCTTGTAAGAATCCCCGTGACGCCGAGAGGGAGAACCACCGGTTTTTCCTTTCGAAAAATGACCCTTTTGTTTGTTGGAGGCCTTGGGGATATGGTCTTTCCTCCTGGCGTAATCATCGATAAAATGGTCGTCAGGTAGTAGCTTCGTGGGAGCAGTAGTAATTTGAGATGTCCCACGCGACGCGTCATATGTCTTATCTCTATTTTCTTCCTCTTCCATTTTTGCGTAATTGTGGGCTTTAAGCCTCAACGAATCTAAAGTCACTAGAGGATCCACCATGAGCGCGTCTTTTAGCTTTCCATAGCGGCAATTCCTTTTCAGAGCTTCTATAGCAAAATCAATAGTAACGCCTGGTGTTAAGGACATTTCCAAATCGAAGCAACTAAGAAACTCCTTTAAGGTTTCTTGAGGCCTTCGTTGTATGTCAAATAACGCGGCGGCAGATTTCCTGATTGGAATTGCCGTGCTAAATCTGCTCCGGAATTTAGATTCTAATTGCGAGAAATTATTAATGGATCCACCAGAGAGACCCTCAAACCAAAGACGCGCCACACCCGATAATGTCATAACAAATATTTGGTATAACGCCGCATCACTGTGGGTCTGAAACTGAACAAAATCCTTCACTTTATTAATGTGCGAGATGGGATCCTTAGTGCCATCATAAACATCAGTGGGAAGCTTCACGCGCCGACTGACCCTGTGATGCCTTATAAGACGGCTAAATGGGTGGCCCGATGTATCATTAAGAATTTCATGCTCCTGACGCGGAGGAGACATTTCGTCCTGACGCCCCATATTTTGAGGTTCTGGCATAGGATGTCGTCTAGGAGATCGACTGCGGCTCCTATGCGAACGACTTCGATACCTTCGACTACTGGATCTTTCACTGTACTCGGGAGACAGGCTTCTGTTGGCTCCTTCCCTCCGTCCGTCCCACCGGTTCCTAACCCCCATAAGCTGCCTGTCTCCTTGTAGGAGGAGACCTTGCGGCATTTGTGGTACGTAAGCCTCTACTCTTCCCTGAGTAAACTGCTCAACACTAATCGGAGGATTTCCCGCGGATAAAGGCATCTGGAGGTTTTCTGGAAACAACGGTGATAAAGGTCGATCAGCGACAATAGATGGTGTAAACATGACGCGAGGAGGGAGACTAGATCCAGAAGCACCAGGCGTAACTCTTGCAGCCATTTCCGTCAAATATTCCAGCCGAGAACGAAGGGCCGCTATTTCCATTGCAAAAGGATGTTCACGATTAAGCACAGATCTACCCGAAAGAGGAGTGGAGAAATCCGATCCCGCTATCTGAGATGACAAGATGTCTGTCTGCGAGGAGGCCAGTCCCCCAGCAATTCCAACCGAGAGGTCCAGAGATCCCGAAATAATTGGTTGTGTAGTCATAGAGAGGTCGGCAGTAGCAAAAGGGAATAACTGTCTACGGATTGAGAAAGGGATATTAGAGGATGATGATCGGATTGGCTCCGATCCCGTGATCATGACCGTTCCAATCTTCCAACTAGACGGAGCTTGGCTATTAAGGACGCTCACTTAATATACCAAGACTCTCAATGAAATCACCATTTGATAAGATTCTATGTAGATCTTGTAAGATTTGGAGTCGTGCCGGATCGGAACGGTGGCGGTCGGTGTCGGATGTACCTGCAAAGCGCCGGAGGGGGGGCTCCGGCGTAGACACTCCGATGCTTAAGTCAGTTCGGGTTTCAAAAATAACAGCGGTTCGTCTGAGTGATCTTGATCTTACCTTCAGATTGGAAAAGAAGGGGTATTTATAGGCCTGTTCGGCGATACCTGGCGATAACAATCAAGGCGATGTCTGATGGTGACGTCACAAGCGATACCGAAAGATGACATCATGAGCGATATCATACGGGCTGCCGGGAGCGATAAGCTCGTGGGTCCCTAGGATGGGATGGTGCCGTGCGTGTAGAGTAGCGTGATTCCCCCCCCCCCCCCCGCTGATGTCGACCATCCTAGGAATTATTCTCTGATTCTCGGGCGATATGAAGATATCTTACGGGTCTTATGGGAAATCGTCCTGGTGGGAGCCGCAAGTGTGGTAGCACCGTTAGGGCTGTCTTGGTTGTTATCATTTATCCATCAAACCCGTCTATTTTTCATCTAAATATTCCGCTGCATTTTCATCTCCATAACTTATCGTCCGAACTTGCATTCCAAGGCCAAAGCCAACGCCAACCGTGCGCGAGACTAGATCCGGCTCTATCAAAGCGACGCCAAGGCCTTCTAAGGCGCTTGGGCCATATCACTAGGCTCAGATGCGATCCAAGGATCGTATCACAAGGATCCTTTCCTAAGCTCCATCCCTAACCGAGACCATGATCTTAAAGCAATAGATTCGAGGATAAATCCTTTCGAAGGGAAAGGTGATGATACGATCACGCCTAGCCTCATCTTGGTGATGAATGAGCACACCTAGCGTCGTCCCTAGGTGAGGCCCACACTAAACTTAGGCCACCCACGAGACCATCAGATACGATCAAAACTATTGAAAGCCAAAAAGGACCAATTTTTGGACTGTCACTGTAGCATGCCGCTAAGCCATACCACCAGGAGCCGAGAATAATTGCAAAATTGATGCCGAAGCTCACGGCATGCCGCTAAGGCCTTAGCGACATGTCGCTAGCTTCCGAGAAGGGACGCAGAACTTTGCATTTTTAGTGTTTTTAAAGGGCAAACTTGTCATAAAATGCACATTTTTGTAACTTAGTCTAAATAGCTCATTACATGTACATTTACATTCAAATTTTGATTAATGAATATTGTTTAGAGCTGAGTTTTCTCCTCCTTATTCATCTAGGGATCAAAATTGGTGCTTGCCTTGGTCTTGGAAAGTCGTGGCTTGAGTCAATAAAAATAATAAGTTTCCTTCACTTGTGTAATCTGTTGTTACTTCCTTTGTGTGAGCATTTGAATTCGAATATTAAGTGATTTATGTGCTTGAACATTCTGCCCGTGTTCAAGCCATTCATCAAGCGAGACTCAAGTTCAATCGTTTGTTTGTTCAATCCAACTTCTCATCTCCAACGCTTTCTCCAATCCGGGTATTTATCTTTGTATTTTCCGCTGCGTCTCCATCATAGTTTCCTCCATATTTGTTGTTATTTTCTTGTGGTTTATGTGTCATAAACTCTAGAGCTAGATCCTCCATTTGTCTCGAACATTCGGTCTTTGTAAGAGGAGGTCGGATCGCGTCATGACCTAACCAACTAATAACTTGCTTACCCGTGAGATGACTTAGGATCGAAGGTTGTAGGGTATGTCTTAACGCCGATATACCTGCAAAGCGTCAGGGGTTGTCTCTGCATAAAAACTCCGACGATTAAGTTAGTCGAGAGAATATTTATGGTAAGTGTGGCTAGGTTTTTTGTGAATGCGTACCTTAGGTATATACGTGTTGTATTTATAAGGGAAGACATATCCTTTATTTAAGGAAAGATCACCGCCTTTAATGAAAGAATCGTGTATAAATAGGAGAATAATTACATCATTAATTGTTTCCTTTATTTGTGGAGTGATAGAGATATCTTACTTAATAAGGAAGTAGACCGTTCAACAAAGTGATATAAGTTTCAGCTTATTGGTCATCATACATTGTAGTGTATGTTCCACTCATGACCGTTCTCTTTAACAGAATCTTAGCCTGGCAGGATTATATATATACCTTAGGAGTGAAACTGTCGTTTGTAAGTGACTTGAACGTTCTAGAGAAGGTTATCACCAACTGAAAAAATTAACCATTCAAACTGGATATCCGAAATAAAATAACCGACGAAGACGGTTATCCGACCGTGAACAGTAAGTAGCTAATGGCGTCATTAGTTTACTTTGTAGTAAGGAAATCTTAAAATATCCTAGGATGAAAATGACATTCTTTTGGTTTACTTTTCCATTTTGTTGTAATAAGGTGTTCGTACGGGTTCTTGATCTGCCAGGTGGTGTCATCCACAATGTTTTATGTAGGATTTTTTCGTATATTGTCAGCGGTGGTTAATTTGTACTTTGTATTAGTGGAGGAGAAGACTATAGGAATCCTTCGTCGGTGAATTTGTGGCGGCCTCGAAGACTGCTTGTTTCCATTTTGCATTCCCATACATGGTCCTGCTATTCGGAACCGGTTATTATTATATATTTTAGGATCTTTTTCCTTACGGTAGGATATGTACATGAATAGTTAATTTTCCTATTTATAATTAGGGTAAGGTATAAGCAGTGAGGTTTTAAAGGCCGGTTACGACTTGAGCATGTTTATATTTATATATTTAGTGTAATTAGATATCTATTTAATAATACTCTTTTAGAACGCAATTTACAGATTCTAAAATTTAAACCGTAAATATATCTCGACTCATGTATAAATGTATATGAAATGAATAATTATTTTTTTATTGTTAATTTAAATTTAAGATTGATTTTTTTCTAATGAATTTACGAATAGATAATGTTGTCATATTTACAATGATTTTTTCAAGAATAAAGTGCGTATAAAACGTGTGCAATCAGGAGAAACAACATGATCTGAAAGGTACCTGGTTAATTGTTACATTTTTACCTTTTAAAATGTTAATTTTTTTTAATTAGTTCAATTTAATTTACTATTAAAAAAAGAAAAAAGAAAAAAAAAGGAAAAGAAAAGAAAAATAAAAGAAAATTAAACGAAAATTAAAAGTAAAAATAAAAAATAAAAAAATATTATAATGAGGTAATTAAAATATTTTTAATTAATTAACGAATGTCATTAAACAAGCAATTAAAATTCTACTCATGTTCACTTGCGCCTATTATTTAATACTTACTTTTATAACTTTTTGTTTCTTTACATACATAAAATAAAAAATATTAGTAATTTATTAATACTTAATTTAAAAAATATCTTCCTATATCACTGATATTATATTTTATTAATTTTTTAACTCCTATTGTTATTACAATCAACTATTTTTAATTTTTAATTTATTTATTTTTTATCCACCAACGTTAGTCACATGTCGCAATCGTTGATTACCGTTTTTACTACTAATGCATCGTTGTGGGGGTAGCTCACCCCTTGCTCTCCCTCAATCGAAAAAAAGATTTTTAGTATGTCAAAAGACAGATAAGTTTGTGGCATACGTGGTGTGTTTCTTCCATTTGTCTTTTCTCGCCCACCATTGTTGCTCCAACTTGCAACGTTCCTCCTGCGATGATCAAGACTTGTCTTCTCTCTGTTACTACAACAATTTCTTTTCCTTTGGAGCTTTGTCCTATTTGATTCACTGATGGCGGTCTCTCTAAGGAGCGCCTTCTTCTCTATTCGCTTCCCTTCTTGGGAACAACGGTCCATTCGCTTACTGACTCTCTTTCCTGGCATGCATAGCGAAATCTCCTACATACCCTTCTCAAACTAGCTTTTCGACGATGATCATGAGATGTTTGCACTTGTTTGTGGTATGTCACCTCCGTTATGGAATTCACAATACTTGCTCGAGTTTGGTCATTCAACTTTCATCTTCGAAGTATATTTGATTGGGAGGTTTCTATCTCTAACCACGGCTAAGATTTTTGTTCTTGAGACCAACAAAGGCGTGAGGTCACTCTCCTTAATGTCTGGGTTGAATTCTCTGAACCAGAAATTGTCAAAAGGTCATGCCTGGTTTGTGTTCTGGCGTTTTGTGGCCACTTGGGCCGTGGACTTTCCTCCCTTATCTCTCTTTTGAAAATTCTTTTTCACCGTCATGGCAGTTGGAGAAGCTTGTTGTGAGGCACTAGCGCTTCTTTGTCTCTCTTCCTTTTGACATCCGCTTCCTCCATCTTGATAAACCTGCTGAGTTTCATTATGAGCTCCTCCAAGCAATCAATTGGGTCCATGACCAGCGCGTCTTCTAGCTTCTCATAAGAACAATTCCTCGTCATTGCTTCTACGGCCATGTTAATGTTTACTCACGGGGTTAGCAAGGCCTCTTCGTTAAAGCGATCGGCATATGCACGAAGGGTTTCATCTAGCTTCCTATGTAAATCAAACAACAAAGAGGTCAACTTTCTCATAAGGATGGACGTGACAAAGTGAGCTTTGAAGCTACTTCTAGTTGACAAAAGTTGTCTATTGATCGAGGAGGTAACTCATAAAATCAATCTCTTGTCGCTCCCGAGAGAGTTAGGGCAAAAGTTTGGTAAAACGCCTGCTCATCCTTCGTGTGATATCTAATGACATCTTTGACTCTGTTAACGTGTGCTCTCGGGTCACCTTTTCTCTCATACGTGTCGCTGGGGGCCTTGACATGTCAGTCAGTGGGGTATCTCTGGATGCGGAGACTCAAAGGGTGATTGTCATCCTCTTCTTGTCTTGTAGGCGATCTGCCTCTTCGAATGGGGATCTTCATTCTTGTCTTGTGGGAGATTGTCGCTGGGGAGAGTGATGCAGTCGTGACTCAATGATAGCATGTTTCTTGGGCATGATTTTATCCTCTTTTCTAGCCTTTTCGGGGGCATGATTCTGCTATTCGACCCTTATTTCCATCTTTATTGCAGATCAGCACCAAAAGGAGAAAAAGAGCGAAAAGATGCGATTTTGGAGGAATTCTTGGGATTTCAAGCTTCAAGGCCTAGAAGATCAGAGTGTCGTCGAGCCCTCGACGCTAACCAGACTAGTAAGTAGTCTTTCGCCCGCGATACCTCTGCATCAATTCTCAATCGAAAGCCAAAGAGAATAATCTTCGAAGATCCGCACGGGATTCCATGTGTTTCCAAAAGATGTCAGGCGCGCCAGAGATCCTAGAATATTCCCCTGAGAAGGACGTGTGCTGTCACGCTCCCATTGGCTCCCTCTCTCCCCTTAGTTGTTTTGTCCATAGCGGGTTGTAGGACTATTTAAGCATAGTTTTAGGGTTTTTGTAAGCAGGCGGACATTAATACATCACTCCACTTTTTACCTTAATTTTAGGGATTCGTTCCCTTGTCATTGGAGCAGCCGCCGGTTTGTAAAAGGAGCAAGCTTTTCTCCTTTGAATTATTAATTCATCCTTCGGTTTCTTCTAAACCTTTTCCTTTTATCTTCTCTTAATATATGCTATTTGTTATCTACTGTTTATATCTATTTATGAGTAGCTAAATTTCCTTATCTTAGCAAAGGGTGTTTCAAGGGTTGTAAGGATTAGTTAAGAGGCCAAAATGTGTTTAATACACCTTTACTATCATATTCGTTTGATTGTCATTTTCTTGTTACTTTCACTTGGGTATGTTAAAGGCTTGATCAACTTTTAGTATTTCTTTGTGATTATTGTCACCTTAATGGTAATAACTGATGTGAGGCCATTAAGGGTAGTAGACGCCTAAAGCGGAGAGGTTAGTACAGTGTGATCTCACCAATCTAGAGCATTCGAACGATTAGGGTTGCGCCGCGAGCTTGACAAACTGAGACTTGTGCCCTAGATATGTCTTACCTCCGCTTCATGAACATTTTGAGTATTGCCTCCCTGCATTAGTGCCTGGGGGGACGGCAAAATATCAAGGCTACCTCATAAGTGGAAATGGGGGGTAGCTTCTATCTACGAAGGTAAGTAGGGGGTGTTGAGTGAAAACTAGGCCCCTATAGAATATCTATGGTGTAGAGGTGGAAAATCTTTGTGCCGATGATTGACTGACCCTGGAAACAACCTGAGAACACTCCTTGCTAAGATCTTTTCCTATCTGAATCTTTATTTGTCTCTCTTACTGTTTTCGTGATCTTGCCATCACTTTAGTATCTTGCCTCCGACTGTGCTTTACTTTCGTGCCCTGGATAATTGCTTTAATTATTTGTCTTGTTAGCCCCCAAATCTGCGTTGATTAATTATATTAATCAACATAAACCCCCCTAGTGTTACTTCTATATTTGGCTGCATTTACTCTCTGTCATACATCTAAACTGATTTATTATTCCTTCAATCTCTGTGGTTCGACCTTGTCTTGCCCTTTACACATTTTATTTGTGCATTTAGGCATCAGGAAATATTAATACATTTGAGTGACGATCAAATTTTGGCGTCGTTGCTGGGGATTGAACGGTACTAATTTTTCTTTTCACTTGTATGACCAGGAGATCTACACCAGATTTACTCCCTCTAGATCTCGAATTGACCAAAACAGAAAGAGGACTTCAGAGGCAAGCCAGAGGACCTTGTACCCGGCGTAGAGGAATCCCTCATCCTGCCCTCAGCAAACATCTTGTACACCTGGCCGAACCCGAATATCAGTTTCACTAAGACCTATCCTACTTTCATCAAGGTCTCGAAAACCCACCAGCCGCTTATTTTGATATTCCAGCTATGGAAAATCATGATAATTGTGTGCGTCATAAAGATCAGCCACCGCCTCCTCCAAATCAGCAGACCATTGACCATCTCAATGCAGCCCCCGACATGTCCAGCAGTTGCATTGTCTGGCCCGCTGTCCCTCATGATTGGACTCTTAAGTCTGCCGTTATGCATAATCTCCCTACCTTTCGTGGTGTTGCAAAGAAAAATGCACTTCGTCAGCTTCAACAACTTCATTCCATTTGCGAAGCCATGAAACCTCCCAATGTCAGTATCGAGCAAGCAAAGCTATGCGCTTTCATGTGGTGTCTTAAGGATGATGCCCTCGATTGGTATTACGACCTTCCGCCAAGATCTATTCATTCTTAGGCGGAGATGTCTAAGATCTTCACTGAAAAATACTATCCGGCATCAATGGCCAACACCACACGTAAGCAACTCGTGTCTATTGTCCAAAGAAAGGAAGAAGATCTTGCCCAGTACTATGAAAGATTTCTGAAAATGCAATCCATGTGCCCCTCACACAACCTTAATGAGCATGCTCTTATTCAGTACTTTTGCGAAGGCCTTAAAGCTCATGACAGGGCCTTGCTTAACGCTGCCGCTAATGGTTCCCTCACTGCTCTCACTCCAGCCGCTGCCAAGGCAACAATCAAACTCATGGCTAAGAATGCCACATCTAAGGTTGGCAATAGTGGAGGCCAAGACGTCTAAGTGGCAATATTACAAAATAAACTAACCGCCTTTACAGGGCTGTTCCAGAACTTCGTGGCAGGACAGCCTACACCAGTCAAGGCCTGCCAAATTTGTAACTTTGTGGATCATGCCACAGATGCCTGCCCCCATATTCTAGATGAAATCCAAGTAAATGCCGTTGGCCAGTATATCCAGGCCCCGTATGGTCAGAATTACAACCAAGGCTGGAAGCAACAGAATCCAAGATGGGTTCCTAATTCTCAGTCGTCCGACAACAACAACAGAACCCTTATGGAAATCATCCCCCTCATCTCAATATGCAACACTTCAGGCCCAGGCCAACATACAACCAGTATCAACGCCAACCGCCTCAAGATCAGACTTTTGTTGTGCCCCCAATTCCAGCACCAGGTCCTGACCCCGAACATCAAAAGAAGATCGAGGACCTGGACAAGAAAATGAGCATTATGATGGTAGAGATGAAGGAACTGAAAAATCAAGGAAGATTCCCGCCTCAGACAGAAACCAATCCAAAGCATAACGTTTGTGTTGTTACTCTCCGAAATGGCACGACCTTGACTCCCCCACAACATCCTGCCCCCGATGTTGGAAACTCTCCAGAATCAGAACTCAAGCCCAAGGCAAAAAGTCAGGGAAGACAAAATCTGCTCCCCTAAGGGATCGCCGAGGAATGATCCGAACCCACCTGAATTTACCCAGGAGTATATTCACAAGATCCTCGAACCTCCCTTTCCCCAAAGATTAATCAAGTCAAAGAAAGAAACAGAAGACCAAGAAATCTTTGATCTGTTCAGCAAAGTGATAGTCAACATCCCACTCCTGCAGGCAATCAAGAATGTGCCTAGATACGCCAGATTCCTTAAACAGCTATGTACAAACAAGTGTAAATTGGCCGGTGTCAACAAGATAAGTGTAGGGGCTAATGCTTCTGCCCATATACAATGGAAAATCCCTCCCAAGTGCAAAGACAAAGGAATATTTATTATTCCTTTCAGGATCGACACCGTTGATATTGGCAAGGCCATGTGCGATCTCGGAGCAGGGATAAATGTCATGCCCTTGATCATCTACAACAGTCTTGGGCTTGAACCCCTTAAACCTAGCACACTTGCCATTCAACTTGCCGATCGTTCTATTGTCTATCCCGAGGGGATTATCACAAATGTCTTGGTCTAAGTGGGCAAATTTTTATTCCCAGCAGATTTCTATGTCATCGTCATGGAGAACGAAGACTCAACCAAGTCTTTAGATGTACTTCTAGGGCGACCATTTCTTGCCACTACTAGGGCCAAGATTGACGTCCACCAGGAAACCATCTCCCTCGAATTTGACGGAGAGATCATCAAATTCAACATGCTGGAATCCATGCGATATCCTTCTGAATTTTCCAGTGTTAATTATGTTGATTTGATTTACCCTTCTGTTGACCAACTTGCTGAATTAGACTCTACTGATCCCTTGAAATTTACCCTTGATAGGAGTCTCACGCCACCTCTATTAGATGTCATGGCCTCGACACTTGTCACCCCTCCTGAGCTACATGTTGTTGTTAAAGCCCTAGAAGAGTGCGTCGTTGTCCCATATGAACCCACAGTCGTATCCCCTATTTGCTCAGATCATGTCAAGCTATCTCCGTCAATCGATCAGGCTCCTGCCCTCGCACTGAAACCACTACCCTCCTATTACTACCCGATTTTAGATTCCAAAATTTTCATTTGTCGTATTTGTATTATCAATTTTTCAAAAATCATACCCCTGCTTATTTTCATCAATCTGATGTTTATATTCACGCCTTATGTCATTTAAATTTTATTTCGTGTTTTTTGCATTTTATCACTTTTTCCGTTCGAACCCGTATCGGTTCCGAGTAGAATTCTCGAAATCGAGGGTCGAACAATTTCGGTCATTAACTACTTACTATTTATTATTTTTTTAACTCGCGCTCTCTTTTCGTTTCGCTCAATTTTTATTTTAGTATTTTATTACGCTCGAACTTTTATTGCTTATAAGTAAATATTTTTTATCGAACTATGTAGCAAACTTTTCGTCACTTACTGTGTGCTAATTAGTTTATTTTATTTTATTATACGTTTTAACATTTTCGGCTTGAGTTATATTCATTTTTTTACAAAATTGCTCGTATCATCTACTTAAACTAAACAATTAAATAAATAAATCAAGACTTCATCTCAACCATTGATCTAGTTGACTTTTGAAAGTCAACCAAGATCAAATGGTTGAGGTAATTAACACGTAGGCATGCATCATTTTTCATTTGGTTCATACACGAGCCTAATCCTCAAACCGCCTTACTGTTCTCCTCCTCGAGCCTCACCCTCTCCATTTTCCAAGCCTACCCGACCTCTAACCTTCATCATAATCTCTACTCCCTCATTCGGCGCTCAATCTTGATAACTAGAAGGAAATTTTTCTCAATCGGAGGGGGGGGGGGGAGCTCGGGCAACAATTCTGCAAAGATCAATTACCCCCCCAATTTCATATCGGCCCACCAAATTTCCATCTTCTTCCCTCAACCTCCAGCCACACCTTTGCAATCAAAATCCAAACCAACCAAACAAGCAAAAATTAAACCAAATCAATTACATAATCCTCAATATCTCAATTCCAATTTCAACCCGAATCAAATCAAACCTTTCTCTCATTTGGGCTCCTTAATCGCCAGCACACTCAATCAACCCAATCCAGCGTCAGCACACTCAATCAACCCAATCCAGCCACAGCCGCTGCAATCAACCCAATTCCATCAGCCACAGCCGCACAATCAACTCAGTCAACCAACCACAGCCGCTGCAATCCACCCGTAATCAACCGCACCACCGCTGCAACCAACCGCACCACCGCTGCAACCAACCGCACCACCGCTGCAATCAACCCGCAACCACCCACAGCCGCACAATCCACCCGCAACCAACACCCAACCGCATAATCCACCCGGCCACGCCGCCGCCAACACCCAACCGCACAATCCTCCCGCAATCGCGCAATCCACCAACACCCAGCCGCCTCAATCGCCCTCAATCCAGCCGCCCAGCAGCCGCCTCAATCGCCCACACCCAATCCACCAACCACGGCCACATCGCCGGCCAACCACCCACACCCAGCCGCGCCTCAGCCACACCAAATCGCCGCCACTATCAAACACAACCACAACCAAACACAGCCCAAGAGCAGAGGAAAAGGAAAAGAAAGAAAAGGGAAAAAGGAAAGGGAAATAGAGAAGAGGAGAAGAATGTGAGGCTGCGAAAGGAAAATAGAGAAGGAAAAGGAAAATGGGCTGCAGCCTAAGAGAAGAGAAAGAAGCTTAGCCTGCTCAGGCCCAACGTGGAAAAGAAAAGGCTTGGGCGTGTGCCCAAGCGTGGAAGAAGAGGGTTGGGATGGGCTAGCCCAGCCCGTGGGCCCGTTCCTTGGCCCCTTGGGCCGAACCCCATTTTGGGGCAAATCAATCGATGCCCTTTACAAGTACGCCTCCTAATTTTGATCCAAAAGGGTATAACCGTCCATACCCTTCTCAAGTAAACATTTCTCACCTTTTTATTTATTCACGCTTTTTCAGCATATGCGCTCGTATGCATAGAAATGTTAGATTTAATTTATCCGTTGGGCATGATCGCATAAATTAGGACTTTTATTTTCCAAAGCATGATTAAACACCTCTTTCTCCGGTAACCTTTTAGGATGTGACTCGGGTGCCTAACACCTTCCCGAGTCCATAAATCGACCCCGAACCACTATTCTCGGGTTCAGACCCATTTTGCCTTAGCTTTTTATTTTTATGTCATGATTTTAGGTTCCCTAAACCTAGAAACGAATTAGGGTGGCGACTTCATTGCATTACGTGAGATGAGTCTGATTTCATCTCACATCTCGTCCCAAACTCGCGTCGCATTAGGATAGGAAGCCAAAAAGGGGGTGCCACAGTTTGGCGACTTCACTGGGGACAATAGGGTCGGAGCCGGATTTTTTTGAGGTGTTTTTTTTTTCAAAAAATTGTCGAATTTGTTTCATACGATTTTTTTGTATATGATTAATTATTGATATGATAAATTGTTGTATTATCACATTATTTCTATGCATGATTATTAAATTGCTCACATGATTCAGTGTTACTCGCTTTGATAAACTGTCATTGCATATGCATATCTACGCATAATCCCTATTGCCGGGCATTTCCAAATAAGATTAGGAGGTTAGTAGTGAAGTCCTGGGGCCCACGCCCTGGTAAGCTTTCACGAACGCTAAACTCGGACTTGAACCCCTAAATGGGTGAGCGCCCCGATTCTTTGATGTTTCGGTAAGCAATCACGTATCCATTTACTGAGGGACCACTTCTATGGTATCGTCTGGGAGCCTTCCAGCCAGTTAGAAGTAGTAGATGTCCCCCCAGCATATGCATCATATTGAAATGAGTATATTGTGACTGTGTTTCATTTTCATAACTGATTTCTCAAATTTTTCCCATTTTACAAATGATTTCTCAAATTTTTACACATTTTACTGCTAATTTCACAATTTCTCCATGTTTATAAATTTTTTCGTGAATTTCCACACTGGAAATCTTTTTCCGCAAAATTTTCCATGTTGGCAATTTTTTCCGTAAAATCTCCACTTTGGCAAATTTTTCCGTAAATTTGTCACATTTATAATTTTTTCGTAATTTCTCCATATTTGTAAGTTTTCATGCAATGTCTCCATGTTTACAATTTTTTTCACAATTTCTCAATATCCACAAATTTTTTCGCAATCTTTTACGTGTACAATTTTTTCACGCTTCCAAATTTCTCCACAATTTTTCCACGTGTGTCAAATTTATCCGCAGTTTTCCACGTGTATTAAATATTTTTGCACTTTTTCAACCTGAGTCACGTTTCTTCAAAAAATTCCATGATTTTCGTAATATTTCCTACGTGTGCAATTTCTCCGTAAATTGCTCCACGGGTACAACTTTTCCCCCGATTTTTCACATTGACAAACGTTTCCAAAAATTCTCTGTGTAAATTTTTCCATGTATGCAGAAATTTTTTGCAATTTTTCATATGCAAATTCTTTCGCGATTTTCCCATGTTTATAATTTTACCTCAATTATTTCCATAATTCTCTATGTTTGTGATTTTTTTATGATGCCTATATTATCATTGTTATTGTACTTACCCTCTCTTTCTCTCCCAGCGTGAAGACCTCGGGATGAGATTTTGCCTACAATCATTGCTTAAACTTATAATTATTTCACCTGCTTATTTTTCAGGAAAACATTGATCCTCAAAAGCAAACTATTCCTCGCAAGATTCACGCGATTAGACGTAAAACACGGAAGATGACAGAGCATGGTAAAACGGAGGAGGCATTGAAAGCCAAGATAACCGAATTGGAAGAACAAGTTCAGGTTGCTATGACAAGGGTTGAACAAGCCGAAAAAGGGTGAGAAGGGGCAACAATTGATCTTTCCACCTAGTTTTTACGCCTGTTTTGCTCAAATGGGCAAGCCATCTGCTTCATCTGCAGTCGTTGTTACTTCCATACCCCATCATCTCCCGGTTCGTGGCAACCATCGTTCTTTAATCTAAATCCCCTTCAGCACATCGCATCTGCTATCCCGAACACTACTATCGCCACCGTCAAACAAGGTGATACACCCATTGGCCCCCCTTTAACTAGGCTCACACTCGATCTCGGTAAGAAGGAGACATGACCAGAACCTCACTATTTCCTCTCGCTTCAAAGCCGTTTAACCATCCGCACAGGATCTCAATATTTTCACCCATCTCGGGCCCATTCCATTCAACTCATAAGGCCTAAATTGCCAAAAGTTCAGCCTCTTGGGGGCATCAGATTCAGCCGCATCGAACAACGAACCAAGTTGGGAAGCGATTTGTGGTTCTGCAGCAGAAATAACACCTCAAAGCACACTCCCTGGTAAAGAAGACGTTAGCCTGGCTACAGATGACCTCCTTCACTGCATGTGCCGCAGCCCACACGATGAAGACCATTTGACCCATCAGGTCAATCGAGAAACTAAAATAATCACGGGAATCGGGAACTAATGCCACCTTTCCCCCCTCCCTGCAGGGGAAATCTACGATCATCTCTTGGCAGCAGAGCAAATCGCGCCCACTCCAACCTATATGACCTCCTTATCCAAAATGGTACGACTTTGATGCAAAATGCGAGTACCATGCTGAAGCTCAGGGCTATACAAAAGAAAATTGTTTCGCCTTTAAAAGGAGAGGTCAATCAGATGGATCTCTTTAGAAGGGTTACCCGAAGGACTCTACCCGACCACCAGCTCTTGGATGAACACTCGTCAGGCCCACGGTGGACCCATTCAGCTTATTCATTTAGCGGGAACATCCCTAATATTTTTGAACATTAGTCGAGCCTACGGCTATAAACAAGGGACCTCCGTGGGAGGCAACCCACATGTTCCTCTCAAATATTTCAATTTTTGTCAGTTTTAATTTCAAATTTTGGGATATCCTTTCCTCCATACTTATTATTCAATTCCCCTTTCAGGTGCAATGCAACTTATAGACTGGGGGCAAACGGTTGGAATGACAACCAAAAGAAGTCAACAGGGAACATCAATGGGGGAGCCCATTTTTACCAGGGGGCAAGTCATAGGGAGCGGTAATTCACCACAAAAAGCTCATTTCGCCCATCGCTTTCAGATCCTCGCTGAAGCAGGTGTAGAGGAACACTCCTCTTATCAACTCTTGAACAATTTCCCTCGGGACCCTAATCCACATACTTAATGCATTCCGACTCGGTGCTACAACGATATTCACGCACATCTAGCCCTCGACTACAAGTTCGAAGCTCAACCATGGTTAAATCCTTCATGCTTTGAATTTGGTCAACAACTCCATTCTCTGCAAGTTCTCTTTGTGCACATACACGATGATGGTCATGTGAAGATCAATCCCATAAATGGTGGACCACTAAATGCTGACTTTAAGGGAAGTTGCACTCATCCGTAATCCCTTACCGTAAAAGCTGAAGTGTTGGGGTTTCCCTGCAAGGAAATAACTGATTAGGTTCCCCTAATGACCATCTGAATCTCTAGTTGATCAAGAATTCTCTTCCATTACCAAGAATGATGTTCAAGTCATGCTTCTTGAACAAGTCGTCAAGTCAGCAATGGGTCATCCCCCAGCACAGAGGATGTCTCCTCGTCTAGAACAATCAAGAAGCGAAACAGGAAAGATTTCAAAATGGTTCTTCATTCGCTACAATGAGCTGATCTCTTTGCAGACCACCACATTCTACAAACACCCAATCTCGAGTTTGTCTTTCCCTGGTGATTTGATCAACTCCAGAAGTGATTCAGTTATTACTAAAGGCATCCAAGTGGGCATCAGCGGAGCGTCAGGGAGCCTTGATGTCTAAGCATCCAAATCATACCGGGAGTACCTGCATAAAGCCTCACCAGAAAAGGGAGAGTCTAAAACCTATTGATTATGTTGTCTATTTTCCTAAGTTGTTTTTCAATTCTACCCATTGTTTCTCACTTATTTTTGCAGGAACTCGAATCACACTATGGTTACTTGCGTAGTGCTCAGCGAGACTGAGGAATCCTCCTCTTATCAAATCTTGAATGACCAAATTGTGTGCCTTTACTGCCCTGCCGCGGGCATCGGGAAGTTCATTATGCATTCTACACCGGGGGGCAACCTTTTGGAAATTCCTCACTCCCATCCATTGCGGCGGCTCAGTTCCCCCTATTTTCATTCTTTGCGGCAACCACACCCTGTTGTCCTCTTTACATCAGCATTCGAACTCTACGGGGTTCTCGCCCTGGCCTCAATCTACATTCCTATATGAACACTGCAGTGTACATCAACGTCAGAGTGAGGTTTACATTCATAGTTCTGCAACAGCGCTTTGCGCCGACCTCAACACTTTTTGCTGCACACATCCAGAGAAGTTCACTTACCTCTCTGCCTATTTAAATTTCATACAATCATTCCTTATTCATTCCCACATTGGGGGCAACGTTTTAAATTATTCATAAATTTTTCATGAGTGGTCATACCCTTACATTTTTGTCTATAAAATTGCTAGCATTATTAAGATTTGTTGTAATTGTAAACAAAATTCTTTGAATAAAATCCACACTACCCTCAAAATTTTCAAACCTTCCATAGATTGAGCATGTTCAACATGTTATTGCATCATGGATAACTTGTGAATCCGGTTGAAATTATATGGCATGCATGATCTCGCCTGCTAGCTCTTATATCTGCAGCATGCTTAGATGTAAGCAATCACAAATGCATCCTTGTGAGCATTTTGGGCCTTCGAGCCTTATTTCTTTCAGGAGTGCAAGTGCCTGACTAAGTGCTAGTTGGATTTGCATAATATCCAGGGTACATGCACCATTAGACATGGGATAGCAGTAAGATGACAGGAGGCTTTGCTCTTTGCTTCCACCTTTCCTTGGTCTTCTCATTCTTTTGTCTTCAAACACTTGCCTTTACTTTCTATTCATTTCTAAGCCGCTTGTAAAATCTCTTGCATCTACTTAAACTCCCTAAATAATGAGCAGTGCCCAACTGAGATTGTTAACTGAAGGTAAGGGGCATATCAAACTTGGGTTGCGCAAGAGGGATTCCAAAATCTCCGAAGATTGCTGATGGTCAACGCCGAAAGAGGCCCGAAAAAAATCGAGACTTGAAGACCCCCGCCAAAGACAAGACAAACTCGTACTTGCTTTTGCTTGCAAAAAAAAACAAAAAAAGAAAAAAAAGAAAGAAAAAAAAGAGAACAAAAGCAGAAGCAAGTGCAAAAATGGGCCCAGGGTTAGCTCTAAAAACTCCATAAAAAAATTGCCCTGTGAAAGATCCAAGAACTTGGACATTTTGCCCTCAAAATGGTCTCAAAGCAATCAAGAGATTCCCAACAAAGATCCAAACAAAAAAACAAAAAAACTTGGGCACTTTGCCCTCAAAATGGTCTTAAAAAGTAAACGAGATCATTCCTTGTGAAGATTCAAAAACCCGGTTGGGTATTTCGAAGAAAGAGTCTTAGGTTGTATTCAAACAACAATTTGCAGAGAAGAACGCTGACATTTCAAAGGAAAACTTCAGAGTTTCACCAAACTCTCGCAAACTGCGCTCGAGGTACACCTTACCTCCGGTTAGTAACCTCAGTTGAGCCTTGCTCATTAACAACCCTTTCTTATGCCAAAAAGCACTCTCTTCCTAAAACAAATTCCTTCTTCTTTTCTTCTCTCTGTCTATCCACTACATATTTCTATTCTCTTGCAAAGTCCTCTCGATTATATGAATGCCCATGCATGTGCATCTTCATTTGAAGTTTATTCACTCGGATTGACATTGCAAATCTAACTTTGTGCTACGTTTGTTGCATTTTTATGAGTGTAAACACGTAGCCCTATTTCTAAGTGTGAGCGCAAACACTAGTATCCGGTGAGGATTGCTTACATTTACATGATGTGGGAAAGTCTTGTCCTTGAGGTCGTTATCTCCTAGGCAAGATGCAGATGCTTTTCTAGGCTTGTATCAAGCATGCTCATATGATAGAAACTGGATGACATGTTCTCCAGAAATGCATAAACTTGTTGAACCTTCTCTTGATAGGGAAGTGGTTTTCATAAAATATTGGGGGCAAACCTTAGGGTAGTGTGGGAATACTTGCATATACAACATACATGATTTAATCTCATTGTTTCCATTTATCAATTGCTTTCTCTTTTTCCACCCATTGCTGCTTCGTGTTTGTTTCCTCTCTATTTGCAGGATACAGATATGCTTCAGTGGAATTTCCACCAACAAATCCAGCAATGACCAAATGGAGCACGTTACCACTCCACCATCAACTTCGTGCGGAGGATCACGTATCCCCCACCATCCAACCAAACATTCGAACGAAGGTACGTTACCACTTCACTCTTCACTTATTTTGTGGTGACTTAGTCACCCGTATCAGTGTGACGACTTGGTCGTCCACTTTTCAATAGTGTCACAGTGACTTAGACACCCGTGTTGTGTGACGACTTGGTCGTCCACTTTTTAATAGTGTCACGGTGACTTAGACACCTGTGTTGTGTGACGTCTTGGTCGTCCACTCCTCAGTAGTGTCGTGGTGACTTGGTCACTCTTGTTGGTGTGATGACCTAGTCATCCACATCCAATCATGTTGTGCGACGACATGGTCTTCCACATCCAATCGTGTCATGTAGTGACATGGTCACTCACACCCACATTTCAAAAATTAGTGTGGCGGTTCGAAACCCCACATTTTAAAATTTTGTGGGGCGGTTCAAAACCCCACATGTCAAAATTTTGTGTGGCGGTTCAAAACCCCACATGTCAACACTTCATGTGGCTATTCAAAACCCCACCTTTCAAAACTTCATATGGCGGTTCAAAACTCCACCTGTCAAACTTTGTGTGGCGGTTCAAACCCCACCTTTCAAAACTTTGAGTGGCGATTCAAAACCCCACCTTTCAAAACTTTGTGTGGTGGTTCAAAACCCCACCTTTCAAAACATTGAGTGGCGGTTCAAAACTCCACCTGTCAAAACTTTGTGTGGCGTTTCAAAACCCCACCTTTTGAACTTTTGTGTGGCGGTTCAAAACCCCACCTTTCAACTTTCGTGTGGCGGTTCAAAACCCCACCTTTCAAAATTTAGTGTGGCGGTTCAAAACCCCACATTTCAAAATTTTGTGCGGCAGTTTAAAACCCCACATGTCAATCTTTTGTGTGGCGGTTCAAAACCCCACATGTCAAACTTTTGTGTGGCGGTTCAAAACCACACATGTCAAATTTTCGTGTGGCTGTTCAAAACCCCACCTTCCAAACTTCCCGTGGCGGTTCAAAACCCCACCTTTCAAAACTTTGTGTGGCGGTTCAAACCCCACTCTCAAAATCTCGTGTGGCGGTTCAAAGCCCCACCTTTCAAAATTTCGTGTGGTGGTTCAAAACCCCACCTTTCAGAATTTTGTGTGGCGGTCCAAAACCCCACCTTTCCATATTTGTGTGGCCTTTCAAACTTTGTGTGGCGGTTCAAACCCCACCTTTCAAAACTTTGAGTGGCGGTTCAAAACCCCACCTGTCAAACTTTGTGTGGCGGTTCAAAACCCCACCTGTCAAACTTTGAGTGGCGGATCAAAACCCCACCTGTCAAACTTTGTGTGGCGGTTCAAACCCCACCTTTCAAAACTTTGAGTGGCGGTTCAAAACCCCACCTTTCAAAACTTTGTGTGGTGGTTCAGAACCCCACCTTTCAAAACTTTGTGCGGCGGTTCAACACCCCACCTGTCAAAACTTTGTGTGGCGTTTCAAAACCCCACCTTTCGAACTTTTGTGTGGCGGTTCAAATACCCACCTTTCAATCAATAAAGGATTTAAGTTGACATCCGACGGGCAGCAGCGTCCGGAAGGATCTCACACCAACCTCCCAGTGGGCAGCAGTGTCCTAGTGGAGTTTTCATTTTCAGCACCAACCCCCAGTGGGTAGCAACGCCCAAGTAAAGTTCACATCTACTTTATTTACCTTTCCGCAATTTACTTTCCTGCTGAATGTTGACGCGGCTCAGTCCCGCAACATGCGTCTGTTTTACTTTCCAGCACTGAATGTTGACGCGGCTCAGTCCCGCAACATGCGTCTATTTTACTTTCCCGCACTGAATGTTGACGCGGCTCAGTCCCCACGACATGTGTCGTTTGAATGTTGTAGCGGTTCGTCCCCGCAACATGCGTCTTTCTAAGTCACGTAAGCGGTTCGTCCCCACGTGATGTCATGTCAACCATGTTGTAAGCGGTTCGTCCCCACAACATGTGTCGTTTGAATGTTGTAAGCGGTTCGTCCCCACAACATGCGTCTTTCTAAGTCACGTAAGCGGTTCGTCCCCACGTGATGTCATGTCAACCATGTTGTAAGCGGTTCGTCCCCACAACATGCGTCTTCTAAATGTTGTAAGCGGTTCGTCCCCACAACATGTGTCTTGTCTCCACACACTTATTTTCCGCACTTTACTTTACTTTTCGCAAATTACTTTCTGTTTGCATTCACGTTCTTTTATCATTCTGCATTTACTTTTCCGCATCAATCAGCTATGGCCTACGAGTGCGACCCTCGACGTAGCTGAAGTTTACTTTTCTGCATCGATCAGCGACGGCCTACGAGTGCGACCCTCGACGGCGCTGAGTTTACATTTTTCGCACTTTACTTTTCTGCACCAAGGTATGGACTGCGAGTACTACCCTCGCCCTGCCTGATTTCCATTTCCGCATCAATCAGCTACGGCCTATGAGTGCGACGCTCGACGTAGCTGAAGTTTACTTTTCTGCATCGATCAGCGACGGCCTACGAGTGTGACCCTCGACAGCGCTGAGTTTACATTTTTTGCACTTTACTTTTCTGCATCGATCAGCGACGGCCTACGAGTGCGACCCTCGACGACGCTAAGTTTACATTTTTCGCACTTTACTTTTCTGCACCAAGGTATGGACTGCGAGTACTACCCTCGCCCTGCCTGATTTCCAATTCCGCATCAATCAGTTACGGCCTACGAGTGCGACCCTCGACGTAGCTGAAGTTTACTTTTTCTGTATCGACGTCTGAGTCTTGTGGTATCCCCGTTCAGATGTCAAATTTCATTTCCTGTACAGAGGTTCGAGGCTCGCGGTGTCCCCGTTCGGATCTCAAGTTTACATTTTCTGCATCGATGTCCGACAATTGCGGTGTCCCCGTTCGGATATCAAGTTACATTCCTGCAATTTCCTTTTCACCCCACTATCAGGGAAGTCATCATTTACATTTCAGCCAATTTACTTTTCATCCCAGTATCTGCATACTTTTCATCCCATTATCAGGGAAGTTCGCATTTACATTTCGCATTTTTAAAACCAATGTTGGTTCGGTAGCAACCATCTTTACTGCTCATCCAAAATCTCGATTACATCGGATTTTTGATAAGACAGTAAAGAGGGGGCAACTGTTGCTACCCGATTTTGGATTCCAAAATTTTCATTTGTCGCATTTGTATTATCAATTTTTCAAAAATCATACCCCTGCTTATTTTCATCAATCTGATGTTTATTTTCACGCCTTATGTCATTTAAATTTTATTTCGTGTTTTTTTGCATTTTATCACTTTTTCCGTTCGAACCCGTATCGGTTCCGAGTAGAATTCTCGAAATCGAGGGTCGAACAATTTCGGTCATTAACTACTTACTATTTATTATTTTTTTAACTCGCGCTATCTCTTTTCGTTTCGCTCAATTTTTATTTTAGTATTTTATTACGCTCGAACTTTTATTGCTTATAAGTAAATATTTTTTATCGATCTATGTAGCAAACTTTTCGTCACTTACTGTGTGCTAATTAGTTTATTTTATTTTATTATACGTTTTAACATTTTCGGCTTGAGTTATATTCATTTTTTTCACAAAATTGCTCGTATCATCTACTTAAACTAAATAATTAAATAAATAAATCAAGACTTCATCTCAACCATTGATCTAGTTGACTTTTGAAAGTCAACCAAGATCAAATGGTTGAGGTAATTAACACGTAGGCATGCATCATTTTTCATTTGGTTCATACACGAGCCTAATCCTCAAACCGCCTTACTGTTCTCCTCCTCGAGCCTCACCCTCTCCATTTTCCAAGCCTACCCGACCTCTAACCTTCATCATCATCTCTACTCCCTCATTCGGCGCTCAATCTCGATAAATAGAAGGAAATTTTCTCAATCGGAGGGGGGGGGGGAGCTCGGGCAACAATTCTCCAAAGATCAATTACCCCCCCAATTTCATATCGGCCCACCAAATTTCCATCTTCTTCCCTCAACCTCCAGCCACACCTTTGCAATCAAAATCCAAACCAACCAAACAAGCAAAAATTAAACCAAATCAATTACATAATCCTCAATCTCTCAATTCCAATTTCAACCCGAATCAAATCAAACCTTTCTCTCATTTGGGCTCCTTAATCGCCAGCACACTCAATCAACCCAATCCAACGCCAGCACACTCAATCAACCCAATCCAGCCACAGCCGCTGCAATCAACCCAATTCCATCAGCCACAGTCGCGCAATCAACTCAGTCAACCAACCACAGCCGCTGCAATCCACCCGTAATCAACCGCACCACCGCTGCAACCAACTGCACCACCGCTGCAACCAACCGCACCACCGCTGCAACCAACCGCACCACCGCTGCAATCAACCTGCAACCACCCACAGCCGCACAATCCACCCGCAACCAACACCCAACCGCATAATCCACCTGGCCACGCCGCCGCCAACACCCAACCGCACAATCCACCCGCAATCGCGCAATCCACCAGCCGCCAGCCGCCTCAATCGCCCTCAATCCAGCCGCTCAGCAACCGCCTCAATCGCCCTCAATCCAGCCGCCCAGCAGCCGCCTCAATCGCCCACACCCAATCCACCAACCACGGTCACATCGCCGGCCAACCACCCACACCCAGCCGCGCCTCAGCCACACCAAATCGCCGCCACCATCAAACACAACCACAACCAAACACAGCTCAAGAGCAGAGGAAAAGGAAAAGAAAGAAAAGGGAAAAAGGAAAGGGAAATAGAGAAGAGGAGAAGAAAGTGAGGCTGCGAAAGGAAAATAGAGAAGGAAAAGGAAAATGGGCTGCAGCCCAAGAGAAGAGAAAGAAGTTGGGCCTGCTCAAGCCCAGCGTGGAAAAGAAAAGGCTTGGGCGTGTGCCCAAGCGTGGAAGAAGAGGGTTGGGCTGGGCTAGCCCAGCCCGTGGGCCCGTTCCTTGGCCCCTTGGGCCGAACCCCATTTTGGGGCAAATCAATCGATGCCCTTTACAAGTAAGCCTCCTAATTTCGATCCAAAAGGGTATAACCGTCCATACCCTTCTCAAGTAAACATTTCTCACCTTTTTATTTATTCACGCTTTTTCCGCATATGCGCTCGTATGCATAGAAATGTTAGATTTAATTTATCCGTTGGGCATGATCGCATAAATTAGGACTTTTATTTTCCAAAGCATGATTAAACACCTCTTTCTCCAGTAACCTTTTAGGATGTGACTCGGGTGCCTAACACCTTCCCGAGTCCATAAATCGACCCCGAACCACTGTTCTCGGGTTTAGACCCATTTTGCCTTAGCTTTTTATTTTTATGTCATGATTTTAGGTTCCCTAAACCTAGAAACGAATTAGGGTGGCGACTTCATTGCATTACGTGAGATGAGTCTGATTTCATCTCACATCTCATCCCAAACTCGCGTCGCATTAGGATAGGAAGCCAAAAAGGGGGTGCGACACCTCCCATCTGAAATATGCTTATCTCGGCCTCGATAACTCTCTTCCCATCATCATCTCCAACAAGCTCAACGATTCCGAAGAGTTTGATCTGATTTCTTTGTTGAAGGAATTTTGACAAGCTATAGGCTGGACCATCGCAGACATCAAGGGTTTGTCACCAGCCTTATGTACTCACCGAATTCATTTGGAAGACGCCAATAAAATAATACGCCAGCGACAACGCAGATTGAATCCACCCATGATAGGGGTAGTGAGAAAAAAAGTGCTAAAGTTGCTAGATGCGGGCGTTATCTATCCCATCTCTGATAGCCCGTGGGTCAGCCCGATACAAGTCGTGCCCAAGAAAACTGGTATCACCATTACTCTTGGGCAAGACGGTGAATCTATTCCCACCGAATCCAAAATGGGTGGAGAGTCTGCATTGATTATCGCCGTCTGAACGCCGCTACCAAAAAGGATCACTTTCCTCTCCCCTTCATAGACCAGATGTTAGAGCGTCTCGCGGGCAAGACTCACTACTGTTGTCTAGATGGATACTCAAGTTTCCATCAAATCCCGATTGCCCCCGAAGACCAAGAAAAGACTACCTTCACGTGCCCTTTCGGTACCTTTGCCTATAGGCGTATGCCTTTCGGCTTATGTAATGCCCCCGCCACCTTTCAACGTTGCATGGTGAGCATCTTTTCTAAATTGGTTGAGGATGGTATCGAGTTCTTCATGGATGACTTCATGATTTATGGTAACTCTTTCTCGGAATGCTTGTGTAAATTGAAAAGGTGTTTAGAACGATGCATCGAGACAAATCTCATCTTGAACTTTAAGACATGCCACTTCATGGTTGATCGAGGTCTCGTTCTAAGCCATATTGTCTTACGCAAAGGGATTGAAGTAGACAAAGCAAGATTGAAGTAATTGAGTCCCTACCTTACCCCGCCAGTGTTCACGATGTGAGATCTTTTCTAGGGAATACCGACTTTTATAGAAGGTTTATCAAGGATTTTTCCAAAATCGCTCAACCCATGTGTCGTCTGCTCCAAAAGATGTTACTTTTGAATTTGATGAGAAATGTCAAGTTGCCTTCGACACCCTCAAGAACAGACTTATTTAAGCTCCTATCATTCGTGCCCTTGATTGGTCTTTGCCTTTCGAGATTATGTGTGATGCGAGTAATCAAGCCCTCGGCGCTGTTCTAGGCTAGAAGAAAGAATTAGAGACTTATGTCATTTATTATGCTTTGAAGTTGCTTGACCCAGCTCAACAAAATTACACCACCACGGAGAAAGAACTACTTGCCATTGTTTATGCCCTGGATAAGTTCAGACACTATCTCTTGGGCACCCATGTAATCATTTATTAAGACCACTCAGCCTTGAGATGTTTGCTGAAGAAAGCGGATGCCAAGCCCCATCTTATCCGCTGGATCTTGCTACTTCAAGAGTTTGACATCTCGATCAAGGATAAAAAGGGATCAGAAAATTTCGTGGCTGACCATTTGAGCAGGCTCCCAACTCAACCAGATGACTCGCTTGTACCCATCAGAGATACCTTCCCGGATGAGCAATTGTGTCTTACCCATGCCGTTCAATTTCCTTGGTTCTCTGACATCGCTAATTTTTGTGCTACTGGTACCTACCCCGCAGACGCTTCCCCCTCCGAATGCAACAGAATCAAGAGGCAATCCAAATACTACATTTGGGATAGCTCATATTTATGGAAGCATTGTTCGAACCAGATCATCCGCCGTTGTGTGACTATGGATGAAGTGCCCTCGATCCTAAAATTTTATCATTCGTCTACAGAAGGAGGACACTTCACATCCAAGAAAACTGCTCTCAAAGTCTTAGAAGCCGGTCTCTACTGGCCATCCATCTTCAAGGACAGTTATCTATTTTGTGCTTCATGCCCCCGATGTCAAGCCACTGGGAATATCGGGGCCAAAAACTAGATGCCCCTGACAAACATCATTCCATTCGAAATTTTTGACATTTGAGGTATTGACTTCATGGGCCCGTTACCCAATTCTTTTGACAACATCTACATTCTTCTTGCGGTAGATTATGTTTCCAACTGGATCGAGGCCAAGGCAACTAGGACCGATGACTCCAAGGTGGTAGTGAACTTCCTACGCACCCACATCTTTAATAGGTTTGGTACACCTCGTGCCCTGGTCAGTGATCGTGGTACCCATTTTTACAACCGGATAGTATCATCCCTTCTCACCAAGTATGGAGTCTATCATAGAACCTCCACGGCTTATCATCCTCAGACAAATGGACAGGCTGAGGTGTCTAACCGAGAAATCAAGTCCATACTAGAAAAGACAGTCAACCAATCCCGCAAGGATTGGAGTCTAAAGCTAGATGATGCCTTATGGGCCTATCGGACAGCTTTCAAGACCCGATTGGCATGACACCCTACAGATTTGTATATGGTAAACCATGTCATCTTCCAGTTGAGATAGAGCACAAAGCATTTTGGGCCATTCGGAAAGTCAACATAGATCTTGGGTATGCCGGTCAGAACCAACGATTGCAAATCCAGGAATTAGAGGAATTGAGGGATGGTGCTTATGAGAATGCTCTACTCTACAAGAGCAAGACAAAGTCCTATCATGACAGGCACCTTTGACCTAAATCCTTCTCTATTGGACAAAAAGTGTTATTGTATAACTCACGTTTGTGTCTGTTTGTAGGGAAACTGAAGTCCAAATGGTCTGGACCTTTCGTGATCATGACAATTTACGATCATGGTGCAATTGAGATCCAGATTCTTGACACAGGAACAATTTTCAAAGTAAACGGCCATAGGTTGAAACCCTTCTATGAAGGATTCAAGCCCTCGACCGTCAAAGAAATGATGGTGGATCCTCCACCTGTGGAGACCTAAACTTCCAGAACACGTCGAGGCCCCGACGATTAAACAGGCCACATTGGAGGCATCTCTTATGTCGTTCCACCTCTTTCTCTCTCCCTTATCTTTTTCATATCATTCGAATCTTTCTAGTTATATTTTTACTTAAGTAGATTTCCCTTTGATTTTATTTCCTTGTATTATATGCCTTATTTATCTCCTTTAAACTCTGACCTTTCCCTTCCCTAGATGATTTTATTCCTTTTTATTAATTATTAACCCTTTATTCTCTCTTTTTGTCCTCATCCTTTCTAACTTCCTCCTTTTCAAATTTTAAAAGCTACTTTTTAGGTAGTTGGGATACGCGCGGGCCCATTGCTCCTCAAAACCCAAGGCGCCACGCCGTCTCCACAAGACAAGAAAGGAACTGTAATTAATTAAAGGTTGTACCATTTATGTCAGACGTCAGCCCCTTTTCTCTCTCCCACGCTCCTTCTTCGTCTTCACTCTCCTCACAACCAAATCACTTTCCCTATCTTTCTCCCACACAAACACACCACCTCCATCTCCATCATTCCTGTCCACATCCATCACCTTCAACAATGCCGAGAGTGAAGAAAGTAGCCCACAAGCTCGCTTTAGGACCACACCCCGTGGATAATCTTGAAAGCCCAGTTGCCTCCAAATCTAAATCCCATTCCTCACCAGGTTCCTTCAAAACAGCATCCTCCCCCTCAAACACCGACCAAGATTTTGCCATCCCACAACCCCCAACCCCTTCTCCACCCTCCAATTCGCGAGCCGCGGAGTTCACTCCCGTCGAGGAAGATGTCGAGATCACGGGCTCAGTCCCACCCACGTCGACCACAACCAGAAGTGGTTGCGTGGTCAAGCTACCACCTGGGTCTACGACCGCTAGCGGCAAGCCCAGAGCCCAGCCCAAGCCCAAAAAGACCTCGCCTGCCATTAGGAAGCTTGGAGTGGAGGCTGCCCTAGACGACTTTCTGGCCACCGAATCAAACCAGGAGGAGGAGCCTCCAGCTGAGCAATAGGCAGAAGAACCAGAGCAAGTTGATGCCCTGGAGGAGGGTACTGGAGAGAGCAGTGAGGCTGATGATGAAGGGGCGAGGAAGATCTCGAAGCCAAGGCCACAGCGGAGAAAGAAGGCACCGAGAAAGAGAAAAAAGAGAAGGAAGTCGCGGCAAAATCAGCGGCGAAGAAAGGGAAATCAAAGCCACCAGCAAAGCCTGAAATGTTGGTGGACAGAAAGAGGAAGCTCCCAACAACCAGCAAGGGAAAAGCCTCGACCTCCAAGAATCCTCGAGGTCAGGACGACGCCCCAGCTGTCGAGGGCAAGACACCAGTTCTACCTTCTGCCCCTCAAACGAACTCCACCCAGGTGACTTCTGACCTTTCTGTATTGCATTACTGGTTGGTTTTTAATGATAAGCCCTCGATTGATAAACTGCATCTTTTGAACACCAAAGGCGTTAGCTCCTGTGCGCGCCTCGATATGGACTTTTTGACCAAAATGGGGATTGAATCTCAAATCAGAGAGTTAGTTGCCAATATTGGTTAGGAATCACTGTTCTTCCTAGAACACCCAACCTTTGTTGAACTCTCGCTCAAGTTCTTTACCACTTTTTGGGTTGCATCTGATAGTTTTAGGCCTAAGGGTAAGTTTGGACCCAACTCTTCTACTCCTGGTGTCATCAATTTCAGATTGACAAACAAATGGTCCAAACTGTCTCTTAATGAGTTTAATTGCATGCTGAATTTTGTTAAGCCTGATGAGTTGAATTCTGCTCTTTATAAAAATACTTTGACTGTTATTCCGGTTGTTTTTTATGCTAATTCTGCATTTCGTGAGCTGACTGAAAACCCCGATGCTGAGTTTAACCCTAAGTCTAGTAAAGCCCATGAATTAGTTGATCCTGCTTTGCGTATCCTGCACCGATTTCTAGCCCTCACCTTCTCGGGTCGATTTGGATCCTCGGGTCAGTTATCATTGCAGGAGTTATTCTTTTTATGGTGCATGAAATATAAACGTCGGGTTAGTCTAGGATTTTGGGTTGCTTCTAGTATTCTGCATGTTCAAAATAGTTCTCGAGGCCCCATTTTAGGATCTCTTGTCTCTTTGCTTGCGGTGAAATTGCATAATGTGGACTTGTATTCCAGTGACCTTTCTGAGCCTCTTGCGTTCAAAGATTTAGACGCCCGTACCTTAGATGGTATGGGTCATTTATGTGTCTCACATGGTGTGCTGAGTTTCTCTATAGGATCCACTCCTCCAGGCGACAAGGTCTTTGGCACCAAGTCTGGCAGCCACTTCAGCTATCCAGATCTATTGAGGCCCCGATCTACATCCACTCGTCCCGCCCAAGCCGAGACATCACGTCCAACCCCCGATACATCCACAGCAATCAAACCTCCGACCCCGGCTATTTTTCATGCCCCCGCGCTCGAACATCTACTACAATCAATCCTCATTGAACTTCAGGCCTTGACGGCTGAAGTTGCGAGGTGTAACCTTCCACCTCAGTGACACCCCCCCGAACAATATTATTTTTCATGCCCTCGAGGAGGGTTCAAAATAATTTCTATCACTTTCCTTTAATTTCGTTGTACTGTACTACTTTAATCTTGGTTGAACTCCTTTGTGTGCCCTTCCCGCATTGAAGACAATGTGCTACCTAAGTGTAGGGAGGGATTTATTTGTGTGTTTGTTTGCATGATTAGTTTTCTGCTTGTTGCATGATTGCATATTTTTTGGATTTTTCAAAAAAATTCAGATTTTATTTTTAGACTTTGCTAGGAATTTTGCCATTGCCCTATTTAAAACCCTCATAACTGATATGCATTTTTTACTTCTGATGCATAGAAGAAACTTGTCATTCACTGCATCTATGCCTGGCCATGCATATTTAGACCTGCTAGCCCTTATGTCCAGTCATGCCCTAGACACCAGTAGTTACAATTTGAACCCCGTGAGCACTTTGAGCTTCATGCCTTTTATTCATGTGTGTTATAATGCTTAACTAGGCACTGGCTAGGTTTGCATGATATCCCTGGGTATAGGCACCATTAAATAGGGGAAAGCAACGAAACGACGGCAGACTTTGCAATTTTCTTTTTTTTATTTTCATATGTTTTCTCTCTTTCTTTTTCTTTCTTTTCCCTTTTCGTGCCCTCGACTTCCATTCCCTCTCTGTTTTCTCTTCTAACCATTTGAACCTTTTCTTTGACCCTTCCTTGGCAGGTGAGTAACACTCTTCATCATAAAAGGCAAGGGCTAGACATTGAAGAAGATAGGTGTGGGGAGGAAAAATATAGATCAAGGGCAAGAAGGAGCAAGTGCAGAAATCAGAAATCGGGGTCACGACAGAAACATCAGATTACTTCCTCACCACACCAAAACTCAAGTGTGGGGAAGTAAAGTCATATTTCAAGCCCTCAAAGTCAAGCACTCAAGAAGTATTTAAAGATTGCCAACTCCAGTTCCATTTCCGAGAAATTAAATGCCAATGCAAATTCTGAGCTGAGAAAAAGTAAATGCCTGCCTGCTATTTATTTTTGGTTTCTTCTAAACCTTTTCCTTAAAAAAAATTAATAAAAGCAGAGCAAGCATAGCACCAGGCAACTATTTTGAGCCCTCAAAGCAGAAGAACGCCGAATCCACCGTCTAGCCCTCGCCTTCAGCCCTCATCAGTGGGTGTTACTCACGGTCTCGCCTTCCTTCTAGCCAAGGAATCCTCCACCTCCAGATTTGTTTTCTCCTCCTTTGTTTTTCTTTTCTTTTCTTTCTTTTTCTTTTTACTTCTGTTTTATTTCTTTCCCTTTTCTTTCTTCCCCTTCGTACCCTTCCCTAACTCTTTCCTGCTCTTTTCTTTTTCTTTTCCTTTTTCTTTTTCCTTTTGCAAAGTCATCTCTAATCGCTAGATTGCCCTCGTATGTGTACTACAGTACTCGAATTGATGTACAAACTCTACCTCATATTGTGTTATTTGCATTTTGAGTGATTAGCCTGATAACTATAGAAGCAATTCCATGGGCATTTTTGTCCTTACAACCCAACATTAAGGCCGGAACACTATAGCTCCCACCGGGCGTTCGCCTCTGTGGCTACCACCTCCCACCTCACGCGGAATCCTAGGATGGTCGACATCAACGGGGGGAGGGGGGTCTCACACGTTATCTAGCCACGCTGACGGCGTTATCCCATCCCAGGAAGGATATGATGTCATACAAGGAACTTGGGCGTACCTTCCCTAGATAATGCATACCCCCTAAAGATAACACTCATATTTTACCTATATATACCTCACCATTCGAGGTGAAAAGGTAAGCCTAAGATTGCTAGTCGAGCCCCTGCCACCTTGGATAGCGATACTAACTTAAGCATCGGAGTGTCTACGCCGAAGACCCCCTCCTGCGCTTTGCAGGTACACCAGACATCAAGAACAGAGATTCCGAACGACCATTTTCCTCACCTACCCCTCTCCAGAAGTCTGAATCTCATCATAGCCTAAACACCTATCTTGTTGCGAGTGTGAGTGCAAACACATATCCATGAAAGGACTGTTGGTGAATGGGCTTGGTCTGGAAAAGTCTGATTGGTAGGGTGGTTATCCTATTATTCTGATGCAGGTGCTTTTCTAGGGCTAGATGTGTTTTGGTCAAGTGTATTTTGTCGAATGACTTGTCTACTCTGTGTGTTAAGGGGTTGAAGATGTATGTTATTGCATGAGGTGGTTTTTCAGTTTTGTTAATGCTCGAGGGCGAGCATTGGGCAGTGTGGGGATGTTTGATAGCATATTTCTTGGGCGTGATTTTATCCTCTTTTCTAGCCCTTTTGGGGGCATGATTCTGCTATTCGACCCTTATTTCCATCTTTATTGCAGATCAACACCAAAAGGAGAAAAAGAGTGAAAAGATGCGATTTCAAGCTTTAAGGCCTAGAAGATCAGAATGTCGTTGAGCCCTCGATGCTAACCAGACTAGTGGGCAGTCTCTCGCCCGTGATACCTCTGCATCAATTCTCAATCGAAAGCTAAAGAGAATAATCTTCGAAGATCCGCACAGGATTCCTTACATTTCTAGAAGATGTCAGGCGCGCCAGAGATCCCAGAATATTCCCCTGAGAATGACGTGTGCTGTCACGCTCCCATTGACTCCCTCTCTCCCGTTAGCTATTTTGTCCCCTAGCGGGTTGTAGGACTATTTAAGCATAGTTTTAGGGTTTTTGTAAGCAGGCGGACATTAATACATCACTCCACTTTTTACCTTAATTTTAGGGATTCGTTCTCTTGTCATTGGAGTAGCCGCCGGTTTGTAAAAGGAGCAAGCTTTTCTCCTTTGAATTATTAATTCATCCTTCGGTTTCTTCTAAACCTTTTCCTTTTATCTTCTCTTAATATATGCTATTTGTTATCTACTATTTATATCTATTGATGAGTAGCTAAATTTCCTTATCTTAGCAAAGGATGTTTCAAGGGTTGTAAGGATTAGTTAAGAGGCCAAAATGTGTTTAATACACCTTTACTATAATATTCGTTTGATTGCCATTTTCTTGTTACTTTCACTTGGGTATGTTAAGGGCTTGATCAACTTTTAGTATTTATTTGTGATTATTGTCACCTTAATGGTAATAACTGACGTGAGGCCATTAAGGGTAGTAGACGCCTAGAGCGGAGAGGTTACTACAGTGTGATCTCACCAATCTAGGGCGTTCGAACGATTAAGGTTGCGCCGCGAGCTTGATAAACTGAGACGTCGTGCCCTAGATATGTCTTACCTCGGCTTCATGCACGTTTTGAGTATTTCCTCCCCGCATTCGTGCCTGGGGGACAGCGAAACGTCAAGGCTAACTCATAAGTGGAAACAGGGGGTAGCTTCAATCTATGAAGGTAAGTAGGGGGTGTTGAGTGCAAACTAAGCCCCTATAGCATATCTATGGTGTAGAGGTGGAAAATCTTTGTGCCGATGATTGACTGACCCTGGAAACAACCTAAGAACACTCCTTGCTAAGATCCTTTCCTATCTGAATCTTTATTTGTCTCTCTTACTATTTTTGTGACCTTGCCATCACTTTAGTATCTTGCCTCCGATTGCGCTTTACTTTCGTGCCCTGGATAATTACTTTAATTATTTATCTTGTTAGCCCCCAAATCTATGTTGATTAATTATATTAATCAACATAAACCCCCCAGTGCTACTTCTATATTTGGTTGTATTTACTCTCTATCACACATCTAAACTGATTTATTATTCCTTCAATCTCTGTGGCTCTACCCTGTCTTTCCCTTTACACATTTTATTTGTGCATTTAGGCATCAGGAAATATTAATACATTTGAGTGACGATCACTCAACCCTGTGGTTCCCTGCCCTCACAAGGGATCTCCTGATGAGCTCTTTCTTGGCTCCTTCGGTGTGATGAGATGCTACTGTCCTCACGCTTCGATGTGACATAGTGGGCCGGTGTGATCTAGCTTCCATTTGCGACTTTGCTGGCATCAATGATCTCGCTTGCATCAGGGATCCAGTTAGTCTTCTCGTAGATTTCCTAGGCGAATGGCCTTGATTACCTTGCAGGGTTGTCGTGCTCCCCGTGTCAACTAAATCATCTCCAGCCTGAGCGGCTAGAGCTCGGGGTTGGGAACGACGAATAGAAGGCACTCAGGTATTTTTCATCATGGTGAGGGGCAGTGATTGATATGACACGGATCGACTTATTGTTTGCAAGCCAAAACGTGAAGCCCTTGAAGAGCATCTAGCCTTGAGTTTATCACACAACTCACAACAAATACAGAAGAGGATATGGAGGAACGCAACGAAAATAATGAACGAAATTACCCGATTGAAGGCGGAGAAGATGAGAGATGGAAACTTGAACAACACTTGATGTATTGCTTGAGATATGCTTGAATGATAGCTTGAACACACGAGTAAAATATTCCCAATATTACTCAAACACAAACACTCAATAATTCATTCAAATGCTCACAAACGAAGTAATAACGATTACACATAAAGGAGAAGACTTGGTGTTTTACTTGCAAAGAATCAAGGTGTCTTCAAACCATGAATCTTACAAGGTGAGTTTACATGTGTTTAGAGGGAGGAGTAATCTCTAACTCAAGCAATAAACACTCAAAATAAACTAAGTGAAGAAATGAGCAAAAGAGTTATTTATAGCATTACACAAAAACAAGTTGAAAAGCCTTCAAAGTCCACGTCTGCTCCCCTAGATAGTGTCTGGCGGTATGCCGCTTGGAGCCTAGAGGCATACCGCTAGCTTCGACTTGAAACAACGAAAATGGTGAATTTCTAGCGGTATACCGCTAGTGTCTGAAGGTATGCCGCTAGGTGCAGTCTTCACGGCTGTCTTGGGTAAGTCGCGGGAAAAGCTCGGCCACGCGGGTGGCCTCGGGTTGGCATGGTGTCGCACCCCCTTTTCGATTTTACGTGAGCTGGTTCGGGACGGATGTGAGACAAAAATGGACTTATCTCACATAATGCAATGAAGTCACCACCCTATTTTTTTCTAGGTTTAGGGAACCTAAAGTCATGGTATAAAAATAAAAAAAGTAAGGCAAAAAGGGTCTAAACCCGAGAACGATGGTTCGGGATCGTATTATGGACTCGTGAAGGTGTTAGGCACTCGGGTCTCATCCTAAAAAGGTTACCGATTAAAAGGAAGAGATGTTTAAACAAAATATGTAAAAATACATAATTGGCCCTCAGAGGAATCGCCGCTTTAGTATTTCATTGGGTCGGGACTATTCGGGACCCGTGAGGACTAGTTTTTCTGTTTAACGGGATTGTTACCATTTTTACTAAAGCGGTCGCCCTTTTTATTATCATCGGGCTATGAACATGAAGCAAATTTTAAGATAAACGAGTAAATAAATCAAGTTATTTCTCATGCAAATAAATTAATTCTAGCAATTCTAAATAGTCATAGGGATAGAGAAAGTGTACTTGCGAGCGGGGACCGATTAATTTTGCCCTATGATAGTGTGTTTCTTGGGCATGTTTTTCTCCTTATTTTTAGCCTTTTCTTGGGCATGATACTGCTGAATTGCCTTTATTTCCATCTTTATTGCAGATCTAGGCCAAAAGGGAGAAATATATGAAAACACATACTTTTTGGGCATTTTCTGCGGATCTCAAGCTTAAAGACTAGCATCGAGACCAAGACACCAACTTTGCCATCGAGGCCTTGCCGTGGTTTCCATCATCTAGCCCTGGATGAACCAAAAGTGTTATTTCCACGTGTCCTTGCTGGAAGGCTCCCACGTGTCCCCTCAAATGTCTTCCAGAAAGTTCCGTGCAGATTCCCAAGAATATTCTCTTTAGTCGTCATGCCCTTGAGGCCATAGATATCGTCTTACCCTCGACGCCGCGTACTTCCAGAATATTCCCAAAATATTCCCTTTCGGACCAAAGAGATTTATTCCGTGTTTTTGAACTCCTTAGCTGGATTTTCTCTTTTTGTAATCCCCTAGTTGGCTTTTGTCTTCTTGTGGGCAAGAGAGCCTATATAAGACTTTAGTTTTTAGGGTTAGAGGGATATCACCTACCACCCATTGATAGTAGATCTTTTGTGTGCTTCTCTTCCGTTTTCTCCCCTCCTCCTTTTGGAGGAGGCAGATCGGACCATTTCCAATAGCCTTGTACATAAACTGAAGCTTTGCTCTGGCCGGTATTTATAGCGGTATTTATCAAGTTTTCTCCTTTATCTCTTCTTTACTTGTTATGCTTCCTAGATCTTTTATTTGTGTATTTTCCAGCATGAGTAGTTGATTTCTCATCTTCTTAGTAAAGGGTGTTTCAAGGGTTGCAAGGATTAGTTAAGAGGCCTAAACGTGTTTAATACATTCTTGTTGCCATATTCGATTGTTTGTCATTTTCTTGCCATTTTTACTTGGAATTGTTAGGAGCTTGATCAACTACTAGTGTTTCTTTGTGATTAATGTCATCCTAATGGTATTAACTGACGTGAGGCTGTTAGGAGAAGTAGACACCTAGAGCGGAGAAGTTGCTACAATGTGATCTCACCAATCTAGGGCAAGCAGTCGATTAGGGTGTTGCCGCGAGTCTGACAAGCTGAGAGGTATCATGCCCTAGATATGTCTTACCTCTGCTTCATGGGCATTTTGAGTATTGCCTCCCCGCATTTGTGCCTGGGGGGATGGCGAAACATCAAGGCTACCTCATATGTGGAAACGGGGGGTAGCTTCTATCTACGAAGGTAAGGAGGGGGTTTAAGTGGAAACTTGGCCCCTATAGCACATCTATGGCACGAGGATGGAATATCCTTGAGCCGATGATTAACTAACCTGAAATGCAACCTAAGAACACCCCTTGCTAAGATCCCTTCTCATCTGGATTAATATCTTTATTTACAATCCTCCTTGTTATCTTGCCCTTGATTATGTTGTACTTTCATACCCTCGATATTTGCTTTTAATTAATTGTCTTGTTAGCTTTATCTCTGCCTTGGTTAAACTAGTTTAACCAACAACAACCCCCCTCTTTTTGTGTTACTATTTTTGGTCTGTTTGTCTTTGTCGTGCATTAAAGTTAGCATCTTGCCCTAGTCTCCATGGATCGAACCTCTTACCACTATCTTCAATCTTTTTTGTAGCAGGTGATAAGTTGTAATTATTTGATCGTGCCCTCGACAAGCATATCACCCTACATGGTGACAGTATTTGTACGAGAATGACAAATAATAAGCAAAATAAAATGATAAGTTTAATTAAAATAAACAATTGAATAAAGCGATAAAATAATTATTACAACAATTCGCAACTTATTGTCTAATTATTACAACGAACAATTGACAAAAAATAAATCAATGGGCCTCGATAACCGGGCTGAAGGTAGCAACAACAAATTGAAAATAAAACAAAAGCAATTAATTAATTGGAACCGATGCAATTAATTAATTAAGAGCAAGGAATTAAATAAATTGGAAGTAGCAGAAGGAGAGAGCGTGAATAAAAAAGGGGGGATGAAAGCATGAATTGGTCCCCCCATTTTCCAGTTGGGGAGCTTGGTATTTATAGGGAAACTTGAGTCGGTTTGGAGTGAACTGGTCGTCGATGATGACGCGCGATTGATGATGAAAATGCGTCGGCGATGGCGTGAGTCAGACCAACATTGATGGCCGCATTAAATGGATGGGAAGGGTTGAAGTTTGGAGTGGTCGACGGGGTTGTGTGATGATGAATCGAACGTCGGCAAGGCCAGCTAGAGGAAAGGTGACGAGGCTGAGGATGATGATGCATTTATGTGCATTAATGCATATTAATACGGTACGAGCGAGATATTTTGGTTCGAGCTAACGGCACGAGAGATCTTATTTAAAACCGATAAAAACTTGAGCAAAAAATCTTAAAATACAAATGCAAAAAGACGACATGACATACAATAAAATAAAGTAATAAATATAGTAAATAAACGGGAACGTTTGATCTATGGTTCGCTCGGAATCGATAGAAGTTCGAATGAAAATTAAATGCTATAGCAAAGTGAATTAAACAAAATAAAACGAGATAACGCGAAATAAAATAATAGTAGATAATTTTCAGTTAAAGAAAGAAAGCGCTCGATCTACGGTCTGAGGAAACTCGCTCGGGACTGATAGAAGTTCGAACGAGAAAAGCGATAAAAGAATACAGAAAAAGGGAAATAAAGGGAAATGGCACAAAAACAATAATAAATGTAATACGGCCGATATTAAAAGGTTAATAATATGACGACTGATAGCAAATGCAAAAATGTCAAAAAATGTCAAAATTCGGGTAGCAACACACGGATCTTGCCCACTTTTGGTAACCCCGAGCATGTCTCTCAGCATCTGAATGTGTGCTCATTCATTGCTGAAATGAAGCCATGCATGATTGTATCATCACCTTTCCCTTCGAAAGGATTCGTCCTCGAATCCATTGCTTTAAAATGGCGGTCTTGGGTTGGGCGTACACAAGTCAACATGCTTTGCAAAGAACATCTCACTAGAAGCTCACGACGTTGGCTAGGAATGTAGCGAAGGAAAGGGTCCTAGTAAATCCCCGCATCTGCATAGGTATCAAGGTCATTTTCCTCCATCAACGCCGAAATAATTGTAGATGAGCTTATCTCCCTTGTGTCCTCTACAAAATCAGTAGCAAAAATCTGCACAAGAGGCTCGCAAACAAGAGAAAGAGAATGGTTTGCGTTAGAGATAGCTAAATGATCATCATTGCTCAAAAGCACGCTCATTGGATCATTAGCAATCAACACATTCTGGCTAGGCTTTTCTTTCTTCCCTTCTCTCAAATTTTCTATCCTTTCTTATGTCTTCTCATTATTTTCCCTCATAGGGTGTGCAAGCATCTTTTTTCCATTGCAAATAGCAAACACATCATCCTCTCTTTCTCTCCACTCATCTTGCTCTTTTCACACTCAAGGTCACCCTCTTTTGCCTCACATTCAAGCTCACTCTGTTCACTCACTATGACATTATTTCCAACCTCTCTCCTCTCAATAAATTTATATTTTACCGTAAGATTCGGTTGACAAGGTGGAGCGGGTGTAGGGGCCGTTTGGGATGAGCTACGGCTTAGGTTTCTTGAGGACTCACGATCTTCTATTTTCAAAGAAAATGGAGCATGGATTGTAAGGTTGATAAATCATAAGTGAAGAGCCAATGTTTAAATCTTTCGTTTAATCCATCGTCAAACCTTCCATGATCATGCACTCTTCTTCTTGGATATGAGTTTTGATGAGTAAGTCATCGAACTCTCTGAAGTAAGCTCTCACGGATTTGGACCCTTATTGAATAGAGGACAATTCATTTTCCAACCGTCATTGATAGTGTGAGGGCACAAATTGCTTGCACATTTCTCACCTCATTTCATCCCAAGTATCAATTGGATCTCCTTGGCTTCTTTCCCTTGTACGGACTAGTTGGGTCCACCAATGATAAGCATAATCAACAAGTTTCATGACAACAATCTTGAGTATCTTGCTCTATGAAGGTTGATGATGATCAATAAGGCATTGGTGGTGGTACCCCCATTCAATATATTCGGCCGGGTCGGTTGTTCCTTTAAAAATAGGGAGGGGAACTCGTCGATGGTGAGAACTGGTGTAGTCTTGATGGTCGCGGCCACGAGTAGAGGGGCCATGGCCAAGGCCTTGTTCGGAGCGACCTAGGCCATAACTTGAGTGCCAAGAATTATATGAAGTCATTGTACCTATAAAATTGAACAAACTAGATATACATATATATATGTTAGTTAAAAACACTCGCTCACGTGTTTGCGCTCGTGTTTAGAACTCTCACAAAATTTGTGCTCACAACCACTCAAGCGTTTGTAAATAGCAATGTGAGTTCTCAAGCATTCAAGTTTACAAACTCAAGTATCAAACACAAGGAGGCTGACTCGTAAGGTGAAGGAAGACACAAAGGAAAAAAGGCAAGACACAAAGGTACACTTGCTAGAAATTATTACCCACTTGACTCAAGACTTGGAAGAAAAGAAAAGAAAATGTGTTTAGGACTTGACAAAAAGACCCTAGGACTTGAAGACACAAAAATAGAAGACTTAAAATGAGTTTAGAAGAAGGAGGGACAGCTCACTCAAGTGTTTAATACTCACCACGTCTTTCTCTCAAAAGCTGGCACAAGAGGTGTCTAGTTTAGGACTTTTGTGTTTGCAATCTTTCTCTTCGCTTTAGGACTTGAGTTTAGGACTTAGGGGTATTTTCTGCTGACTTTTGTGGCTGTGTTTGGCATGTGAAAGGTCTGATCTTGGCATGTGAAGTCCATCTGGGGTATTTAATATAAGGGTTGGTTGCTTCAACAAAAATAGCAAAGTTACAACTGCTTTTGTAACCTTCTCTTTGACTTAGCACAAAAGGGGTAAGCTTGGGGGAAAGGAGTGGTAGGTGAGGAAAGCTGACTTGGTTCAGTTTAAAATGGATTAAAATAAGAGGAAAACACTGAGATTGTCTAGGGAAAATGAAGATATGGATCAAACTTACTCAAGTTCAAGAACAATGAAGAATATGAAGAACACGAAGCAATCTGCTTGAGATGTACTTAGACTGTTCTTCGTACTTTGACTCAAATAAATAGCAAACGATGGCTAAAATTCATGAAATTTTACATGGACATGAATGAGACACAGATCTACAACTTTCCATAAATAACACAAAGAAAACAGACCTAGAACACAGAACTACTTTTCTCAGATGAAAATCTGCACACCTTTATGTTTTGGCCAAAAAGCATACGATTTTCATAGAATTTGTAGGTGACTCAAGAACAAAAAAATGTCACACACAAGCTGAAGATTTAGTACAAAAAAATTCAGAATTTTCTGGATAGGAAACTAACACAAAAGGCATAGACACAACAACAATAAACTCAAGAGCCCAGAAGCTCTACTACCACTTGATACGACACAGATCGACTTGTTGTTTGCAAGCCAAAACATGAAGCACTAAAAGAGGATCTAGCCTTGAGTTTATCACACAAATCAAAACAACAAATATAGAAGAAGATATGGAGGAACGCAGCAGAAATAATGAACAAAATTACCCGATTGAAGGTGGAGAAGATGAGAGATGGAAACTTGAACAACACTTGATGGATTACTTGAGATATTCTTGAATGATAGCTTGAACACATGGGTAGAATATTCTCCATATTACTCAAACACAAGCACTCAATAATTCATTCAAATGCTCACAAACGAAGTAATAACGATTACACATAAGGGAGAAGACTTGGTGTTTTACTTCAAAGAATCAAGGTGTCTTCAAACCATGAATCTTACAAGGTGAGTTTACATGTGTTTAGAGGGAGGAGTAATCTCTAACTTAAGTAATAAACACTCAAAATAAACTAAGTGAAGAAATGAGGAAAATAGCTATTTATAGCATTACACAAAAATAAGTTGAAAAGCCTTCAAAGTCCACGCCTGCTCTCCAAGATAGTGCCTGACAGTATGCCGCTTGGAGCCTAGCGGCATACCGCTAGCTTCGACTTGAAACATACAAAAATGGTGAATTTCTAGCGGTACACCGCTAGTGTCTAGCGGTATGCCGCCAGGTGCAGTCTTCATGGTTGTCTTGGGAAAGTCACGGGAAAAGCTCGGCCACGCGTGTGGCTTCGTGATACGAGCATGGGCCCACTGGTGCCCGCACATATGGCACGTGAAAGGCCTCCCGCGTGGCCTATCTTCCCCGAACGCGCGCGAAGAGAAGACCAAGACAGTGCCCTAGAGGCATAACGCCCGAGCCCTAGCGGTATGCCGCCAACCTCGGTATTTTGGGCAAGTGTTGGAAGCGAGGCTAGCGGTATGCCGCCAACCCTTCAGCGGCATACCGCCAGTAATGTTTCTTGGCTAATCCAAGCCCACTTTGAGCAACCCATCTAGATGTTCAAGACCCTTTGTCCAAGGGTATTTTAGGGTATTATCCCATGTAATAATTGTAGGGTATAAATAGAATGAGATAGCCTCTTTTATACCTTGTCTTGAATTTTGAGTGATTCTCTTCATAGACCAACCTTAGTATAGCTTAGTGTAGCTTAGTTAATTTAGGGTTGTTAGAACCAAAACACTATCATTTCTGCAAATCCAAGTAAGTTTCATGATTAGAGAGTGAAAGGGTTGGGTTTGTATAATTGAGATCCTTTCAATCACTTGTGATTGAAAGTTCCTTATAGTTATTCCCTAAATACATCTTCTACCTTTCATCCATTTAATCCGTTGCAACATTACTTCATTTTTCCTCCATCCAATCCATCCATCAACACCATCATTTCGCCCATCATCAAGTCACCATCCAACCTCCCAAAGAGGACTAGATTCGTGCACGCCTCAAGAGAATACGGGATCGTACCACTTCGGGTTGGCACGGATCTCGCCCACTTTTGGTAGCCCCGGGCATGTCTCTCGGCCTCTGAATGTGTGCTCATTCATTGCCAAAATGAAGCCATGCATGATCGTATCAGTGGTGCTAGCCCTGGTTGTAGTTGATTGCTTGGCACTGTCACTTGCTTAGCGTGTTCTTGGTTTTGCATAAAGGAGGTGATGTCCGCTAATGTCTCTTGACTCATCGCCACCGTGTTGAGGAGTTGAGTCATGCCATCCAAGGGAGTGTTTACGGTGGTGAGAATGGGATAGAGCATAATAAATCCATGTTATCCTCCTCCTGAAGCGAACAGATTTATCGGAGTCATCAAAGGATTAATGAAATTGGGCCTTAGAGGGGGACCCGAGTGCGTCCTAGGGGAGTTATAAAATCTAGAGGTGCACTGTAAATAGGAGGATTAGTGTAGTGGTTAGCCATGTTTGACGAGATTTTAGTGAAGGTGTTTAGGCTGAAAAGAGGTAATTTTTGTGTAAGTTTAGGAGAGTCTCAAGCACAGAGGATGTCACTACTCTCAATGAAAGTACCAACTCATAAGATATTACGGGGGGAGAAGGTATGTGTTTAAGGACGGTTGTAGACGATTAGTGGCTTGATCTTCCCTTGAACCTTGATGAACAACTCTCTTTCTTGATTCTTGAGTTGCCTGAAATGTCACAAGGTTTCCCCTTGTGATAAATTCTCCAAAGCTTAAGTTAGAATTGGTAGGTGAAGTGATTAAGAACAAAGAAGAGAGTGATTAATGAGTTGATGATTGAATGTAAGAAATTATGATTAAAAGGTAATAAATTCAGAGAGAATTTGGTTGTTGTGTGTATTTATGATGAATTGTTTGAATATGCCTAAAAAATGTGAGGTTTATATAGGCATCAAATCCTAACCTTTGGGGACATGGGTGTCATTTCCTATTTGATGATATCTTGTACTTCAAGGCTCATTTAATGCTCTAACAATCTTCACTTTTTGTGTCTCTCTTTTTGGCCGAAAGAGTGTTTACTTTTGCAGGGGTCTTTAATGACTTTGTACTTGGTCTGCAAGAGTGGTTGGTGAGCAGGTGGGGAAATCTGCCAGTTTTAGGGAATGAAGTCTAAAGTGTTTCGCTTAGTTGTTGCTTGCTTTCAAGATGGGATGTTTACTTGGATTCGCTTCTTTACCTAGCGATTGCCTTCGCTTCTCTTGTTCTTCGCCTTCGCTATGAAGGCAATTGGATTTGTTTCATAGCTTGCTAGCTCGCTTCTCTTGTGGTAGCGAGGTCATTCTCTTCGCTGAGTGCGTTCCTCGCGTTCACTTAGCGAGCTCTCTTCTCCCTTACGTGTTAAGCGAATTATAAATATGTTATCAATATTTATCGTTTGACAATTAGTTTTAATTAAGTTATATATTGAGTAATACAAATTACTCTAAAAAAATAATCGATATAGAAGAGTTTAAAAAAATTGTTATACGATAAATTTAATATGAATCCTTTTTATTGCCAAACGAAAATAATTAAATACTCATCTTAATAAAAATAATAATGTTTAAGCTCTTTAATCAATTTTGACATTTTTTTTCTTGCGATTTGATATATTAATAAAGTAGTAAAGTATAAACTAGTAATAAAAAAACTGTGTTTTTTTTCTTCTGCACATTTACTATAAATTTAAAATTTACTCTAATTTAACATATATTACTTAAATTAAAAACTAAATTACTTTCTTTATTAGATTCAAGTTATACCGAACTTATTTTCTTCGATCCTTTTTTTTAGAACAATGTAATGAATTAAGGTCTTTTCGCACGTTATGTTGGCACACACCTAGTTAGTTAATATAAACTTTGGTCATATTTTTGCCATGTGCGTATTGTTACTCAAAACGGTATTCATGGTATTTATCTATCTATATACTTAAAAAAGATGTGGTTAATTCTTGTGGGTGGTTTAACGTAAGTTCCTTAAAGCCCTCCGAATATGTATCATGACTTAGTTTTTTTGGGAATTGACATGTGGCATTGAATTATGATAAAAGATGACTTTTATTCTTACAATTTTAAAAAAATATTTATCAAATCATCTTAATTTAAAATATCAATAAATCAGTAAAGTTACATAATGATTTCTTTTAATGACAAATTATGTTTTAACTCATTGAATTTGTAAAGATAACTAAATGTTGTTAGAAGTTGTAGGAAATAATTTTGTTACGGAATCAATGATAGAGCTCAAAAGAGTAGTAGAAATATAGGCAAAAATAATTACAAGAACCTGTGTAAGAATCAAATACAAGAAGCAATCTTGATAGAGTGATTTTTCAATCAATGTAAGATATTTTACACTACTTTATAATTATATAGTTAAAATTTTAAAGTTTTGAAAAAGTTGTATCATACTATATTGTGCTCGTTAATACACATTTCCTGGGAATTTGGGTTTCATAGTCCAATTTGCTATACCAGATTAAACGATTAATATTACTGCATCCTTAGAGATTCCCGCTCTCAAAAGAAATTTGATGCGTCGTGAGAACAAAAAATGTACAAATACGGAAAGCAATTGGTTATTCAAGTTCTCTACAGCTGGCTACGGAAACTAAAACCCTCTCTATCTATCTACTTAAAAGACAGGACATCCTTCAACCTTGATACCGGTCGCCGTCGGACAAGAAGCTAGAGGGCAGTGATCAATCTCTGTTCCCCACCACTTCAAATTTATGCCATTGTTTTGCAGAGCAAAGAACAACAAAACTCCCATGAAAGCTGTCCCGGCATCTAGCGCTGCAGAGAGCACGTAATTGTACTTCTGCCACCACCTCTTGTGATATCGGAAAACAAAGAAGTTGAAAATGATTCCAGTGATGAGCCAGCTTGCGATGTTGGTGGGAGTTGCAGGTGGCATTCCAGCAAAGCCGTAAGATATAACAGGGATGTTTATCAATGCGATCCATTTCTTTTCTGGGAACTTCATGCTCAAAAGCCACACGGGCACTGGCAAGAACGCTCCAATAAGGAATAACCATACCAAATTCCTGTACATCCCTCCAGGTCCAAATAGGCGTTCCGGTCCAATCAGCCCCCAGATGACTGAAGCATCAAACGTGACCCGGTATTTAGGGCAGGTCCACGGACTATCAGGATGTAGTGCTTCAACATCACAGATGTTCTCAACGTTCTCCAGCATCCACCAAGCAACAGCAAGATTGACAACACCAGAAACCAAAGTTCCTACCAGCTGATGAAAAACAGATTCTTAAGAATCTTTAACCACAAAGTTGATAAAGAGAAAAATTCAGATGCTAAGTTACACAGAGTTTCAGAACTGCATAATACCTGAGCCACGTACATGCACTGTGGTGGGATTTTCATATAGTGTCCAAGCTTAAGGTCAGATAAGAAAGAAAGTGCATGGACAGTGCTTATTCGACCATAAATCTTGAAAAGCAGATTCGCAATTGGTTTTCCTGGTAGAACATACCCAATCATGAACTGTGCAATGATGTCATATCCAGGTTGCTGCAAGATGGAAGGAACAAGAATGTTATTCCGCTAGAAACTCTAACAAGCAATTTGCATCCTGTGTTGGTTTAAGACCGAATGTAAAACACACAAAAGATTGAAGAACCGAGGAAATAAGGAAAGTTGCTGCATTACCTGGTTTGTAGTTGCTTGAATGACGCCAATAGGAAGGGTAACAACAAAAGCCAAGAAAAAGGCAAAGAGCATTCCCCACCAAGGGAGCTGCACATCACTTTTCCAAACAAAACACATCATTAAAGACAGGACAATGCTACCAACTAATAGGATGCTGAACCACCATTCTGGCACTTGTTTGTAGTTTCTCATCAATTTTGCATGAATGTCCAATTTGGCATTATGCACTGCTGACCGTGATTGCCTAAGAATATCCCTGAGGAATGTAAAACAATGAAAGTGTAAGTTTTAACCCAAGTATTGTACTCGTAATAAGCGAAAGGAGAGCAGCTTACCGGCCATGAAACAATGCGACATGAGTTAGAGTCGCTGTAAATCTTGCAAATCCAGAGCCAATTGACAGAGCAAACAGAGGGCTAAGGTATAGCTTGCTATAACTGTTGTAAGCAGCGACATTAAGCTCAAAATCGGGAGTTAAAATCTTTGTGGTGTCATATTTGTGCCCACTAGAAGTGAACAACTGATTAGAAAATATAGGAAACTTGTGAGAATCAAAAGTGTTGTACTTCCAATAACATATAGGGAGTATTATGTAGATGAACATGATAAAGCCAACTGCAATATTGACAATGGAAGACCAGGGTGTGACTAGGGGGCTGCCGTGATAGGCAGAAATCCCGGCCCAATCAAGGGTGAAGGCACCGAGACCAAGCCCATGGTAACCTGAACCGATTTGTTGGGCTGTGATACTGTTCGGCCACGACCAGCACACCCAAGAGAAGAATGTCAGGATTGGGAATAAGTATCCAGGGAGTGCAAAATAAAGAAAGCTTGCAGTCATAGCAATAAGGAAGAACTGCATCCGTGTAAAGCCTTTCCCTTTAGCCTCCTTTTCATGAAGTGCTCTGCACAGACAAAAGTTGGGAAAATAAAAAAAAAACATATTACCATAGAGTCAAACTACAAGGAAAGTAAAATATTCATTCATACGCATGAATTTTATTGCATAAAGAGCATTTTATGTTTGAACAGAAAACGTGTAGAATATAATCAGGGGGTGGTCTAAAACAAGACTTGTGCATATCAGAACTAGTCTTTCGGTCATTAATAGAGTTTTGATGATACGATTACTCCAAAAAGACTGAAATTTTGATTTTTTTTGGAAACCAACCATTTTACTATAGACAAACCCTATAATCTGATACAAACTCTTCACCAGCAATAAGAAGTTAAGCAAGTTCACATCATGGGCACTATTTTATACTTTTAGCATTAATTCACTCTGTCCCTAAATGGAACATTACAACTGGATGCTATAGACAGCCCACCAAACAAATTACTAGACCAGTGCACATGCAATTGTTATCACATATATATCAGAGGTGTGGAACAGAGAATAAAGTAGCATCTTTTTAAATTTTTTTAAGCATATAAATTAGTAATCAGAAAATCCTGATGAGAGAAAAGAATACCTAAAAAGAGAAACCTGAGCAAGGTTTGAAGGCCACCACATCTCAACTGGATAAACAAGGAATCTCCTCAGAACACCCGCCCATCCATAACCCAGAACCTGCATATATCAAAATCAATTCTTTTTATTATTATTATTTCTTAATTCAAAAGACCAAAATTAACTATTCCCACCTCAACGACAACTTTTATTTAAAAACAATTAAAAAAAACAAGCCTAAAGCAAAAGATTAAAAAAATACAGAATTTTCAAAGAGAGTGGCCTTTTGGGGATGACGAGGGAGAGAAATATTATTATAATATAAGTACAATACTTAGAATAAAAAAATACATAAATTGCAGCCTAATAATACTCCCTTTAGATCATATTAATTAACTTCCTGAAACAGTAATATTTAGTAAAATAAATACTAAAAAATCAAGTAAAGTGTATAGAAAAATGACGATTATTGCGATCCAGAGGGAGTACCTTCTAAACCAAAATACCACAGAGAACAGATTTTTTCATAAAAGGGAAAGAAAAATGAAAACCCCCAATTCAATCATTCAATCAATCAATCAACAAAAAGGAAAGGAAAAAAAAAACCTTGGCAAATTACCTGAGTAGTCAAGACAATGAGAAGGGCGCAGAGGAAACTGATGCTCTGTTTATAATAGGCCTTCATAACAGTGATTGCCCCAATAGAGTAAGCATCACCGCCGCCGTAAGAAACACCACAATTGGCGAAGATGGTGATGATGACATGCTCTTTCAAGTTGAAAGGGCCCGGATTGAGAGTAAAACCCCGACCAAAAACCCTGTACTCCTTCGTGGGGAGAACTCTCTCCATGAACCTTCCAATGGGTAGGACGGAGATTTGCATGAGGATGGCGGAGATGGTGAGCGGCTGAGTGCGGTAAGTGAAGAAAGTGTTGAGGAATATGAGGACGGTGCAGGAGGTTAGCCCGAGAAACCAGGCTCGAAAAGTCATGACAGGGAGTGACGGGTCGTCCGTTTCCGGCACGACCAGAGCCACTTCCTCCACAGAGCATCTCTCGAGCGGTTCCTCCTCCTCCGCTGCTGCTGCTCCGCCGTTTTCCGCCGTCGCTGCCTTCTTCTCTTCCTCTACGCTACCCATTTTTTTCTCTCTCTTAGGGAGTGAGTGGAATTTAGAGAGAGAGAGAGAAGAGTGATGGAGAAAGAGGAGGACGAGTGTTTGTTTTAATAGTTTTGGATGGACGTGTGACTCTGGTGGTATGAGAAGGTGCTTATTTATATGCAGGAAGGTTTGGGTGATTTTGTGATTTTGCAATATATTCTGACAATAATGGCCTTCCCCTTTTCAAAAAACAATTATAAATATAATTAATTAATCATTGATTTCACAATATTGATAATTAACGACTCCTTTTTGGACGTAATTTTAGACTAATTTGGGCCGCACGTCATAATTTCATAAGTTTAGGTTAAGTGATTAATATTTTTACTTATGAGTGTTTCTAATTTGCAATTTCTATGCATATGTTGAATATTTTTTGAGCTTCACACTTTTTTTTTTTTTTCTAGTCATGAGATTAATATTGGTGAATATTTATAAAACATAATTGAGAACAATTTTACACAAATAAATGGTATAATTTGTATTGTTAATGACAAAAATATTTATAAATTATTTGAATTCAAATTCGAATTTAATTTTCATCCATTGAAAAATAATGGTATAATTTGTAACAAATGTTAGATTAATTAGGAAAATAAATTTTGTATATTCTTGGACTCTCTTTTTTTTTTCTCTTTTTTTTTTGTTGTCGTTGTTGTTGTTTAGTTCACTCATTTCAACTTTTGGGGCTTTTTGGGGTACTAGCTTATAAGTAGCTAGTTGCTAGAGATGCGTCATCGGTTGGATACCGTGCTCTGAGTTCTGACGCTTCACCTAATTCGATTTCGCACAAATGGACCACAGCTCCACTCAGTCTACAACACTCATTTTCTTACATCTTAATTTCAGTTCTTTATTTTTACAGTACATGCTTTTGTTATGATATGGGGACGTTCCCGTTTACATGTAGCGTCGTAGTAAGTGGGACCTTACTTTTCCAGAGTTGATTCTCTTGCGGTGCATGTAATGTCCACACTTTCGACCAAAATAAGTAAAAACTAATATGTCCACACTTAATAAAGTTAAAAGATTTAATGTTCAAATATCCCGAAAGAGAAATTATACCGAAAAAATTATTATTTTTAAAAATTGATTATATTTAAATAAGATTAAATTCGTAATTAGTAGAAATAGTATTTTACTAGCATCACTTTAAAAGAAGATTGCGCCTTTTTAAACATCCATATATTGGAACTTTTACATATTCTAATGTTAATTGTAGTTTATGTGACAAAAGTGGCCCATTAATACTAAACAACTCACGGGCTACTAATGGGCACAAAAATAATTTTCAGGATGACAAATTTTTATTTTTAATTTTATTTTTATTTTACTAATCTGATCGAATTCTATCGAATCTAAAAGGAGGTGATTTTTTGAGTATGATATTTTGATTTATAGTTTATCTGAATATAAAATTGAAGTCATCCAATTTGAATTTAAAAACGACACACGGAGGTTGAGTAAGAGAAGCAGATCTAAATTGAAGCTTGGAAAACGGGATTGTTGCAACAAAGATTGGCTTTGAAAATTAAAATTGAGATTTGGAATCAAAGAGCCGCACCAACTGATAATTTTTACTAAGGATTAGGACTCTAAACAACAAAATCAAAACAGATAATACCAAAGGCTAATAATTCAATATTCAAGATAATTAAAATATTAAAAAGTGGCAAATACGCCATTTCATAAATTAATTAACTCTTTGAAAATTAATTGTGTCTATTTTAGTCAAATTGGGGATATCAATTATCAACTTCAAAAGAATTTCTCCGTCACTCAAATTGGAAAGCCAGATCATAAAATAGAAACAGTTGCCATTAAGTGGAAAAATAATAACATAAAAATCTAATATTAAGAAAGATGTAAATGGCTGGTGGGCGTTAATTTTAAGGCGTGAGATCACGTGCTGTGGAGTGAGCGACACACTTCCAAGTGGGTGTTCCATATGACACGTGGAACCCCACGAGTTTTGCTCCCGGGACCCATAAGTAAGGCTCCATGTAGGATAGGTGGGCCCCATATTCTTGGGTTGAATGTTGCGATGTATGAGAAGAGCTCGTGGATTTCTTACGGGTTTTGGTCGGCGCACATGGTAAATGGTAATGGCATGCTGAGTATGCATGCTAATTAACTTTGAAAAATCTTTACTATTTTGGTTTGGAAACCTTTATTTTGGTGATAGATTTGTGGTTAACTTCTTATTAACTCTCTTTTTTTCTTTTTTTTCTCGATCCCAAACATTATATTTATTAATTTATTTAAATTTCAACTGTAAAAAAAAACTAATAGAGGCAAACTCCTTCATTTAAATTATTGTATTTTTAGAAACTACAATTTCAACTTAATAGTTGTACAAAAACTGCATTTTTTATATTTTTAGTGGTGATAAATTAGAAATCGATGGTAAATAAAAGACTTAAAAAAGTTAAAAAAACGTAATAGATATGGTACACCCTACAACAATAAAAAAAAAACTTTAATTTAGTTTTGCAATTTCTTTTGATTTTTTTCCCATTTTTATGTCAATTTATTCAAAAAATAATAATTTGATGGCGTGGGCCATACCGTATCGTTACACCTTCCATCAAATTTTCATTTAGTTTTGTAAGTTTTTAAGTATTAAAAATATAAAAATTATAACTTTCAAACTCTATAATTTTTTGATTATATTAATATTTTCGTTCGAGTATCTTGAGATTTGAATTGTGCGCGAGTAATTAATCATAGTATAATTTAAATTTGTATGGCCACATTTAACACCTTTTTGGTGGATAATTTTGAAAGTGTTTTTTTTTGTCCTATACAGTGGATGGCTGATGTAATTGAAGCATCTTATTTACATGCATGATGTGAAATAGTCATGCCTGAAATGAGCAATGAGCAATGAGCAATGAGCAAAAGAGATGAGTGAATGGAGTACGACAAGCGAAGATTGACGGGGAGAGACTTTTGTTTTGTGATAGCCTGATAGGGATGGTGGTGTGGTCCTGTGTAGACTCGTGGGAAGGTGCAGATCCAGAGGTTCAACATATGGAGCGCTAGAGACCGATGGTTATGGAAAATAGTGGAGCGACTGGGACCCATTCAATTATTAATAATATATTGTTGCAATAGTAAAAGCGCGATTTAGAAGTGTTGACTCAATAATAGTCAAGTTGAGAGTGTTCATTCACTACTTCACTTCATCTTTCCTTCGCTTCTGGGATAATTTTCTTGCTCTTTTTATTCTCGATCATTTTTGGATAATCTATATTTGTGGGTGGGTCACGAGTGGCTTATTTTTTTTCTTTCTTTTTTCTCTTTAAAATCTATCATAACGGTAGGTGGCTGGTAATGACAGATCCAGAATTTGTATTCAGGAGGTGTGAGGGTTCGAGGGCAGCATTCCCGATATTTTTTTTTGAGTATTTTAAAAAGAAGGCAAACGAGCTGAACGAAAAATTAGAAAAATGCTTAAGAATATTTACAGATAAGAAGAATAAATACTGCAGATAAATATTACAATTAATTACAAATTCGCAAATAAATAAATACAACGATAAAATTCTTTATTCGAGCTCCGCTGATAACAATACGCCTAACGACAAGGGTATTTTCGTCTCATACCCCGCGGGGAGAGAAAATGGTTGTTGTTCCTACCGTCACGGCAGCATCGAGGCTACCGTCTCTCCCTATGAGATTGACACTGGGATGGTCGACGTCAACGGGGGGTCCCACACGGCACTTTGTGATGGCCAAAGGCGCTATCCCATCCCAGTATAAACTGAGCGTCTTGAGAACGTAGCCGTTACCTTGCCTAGGTAACGGCTACCCCCGCATCTAACGCCACGATGGCATATCGCACCATGGGAGAACTATAACCCCTGACGGGAGCGATAACCCATGGTAATCCAAACTACGCAGAAATGCTCCTTTCCACCTATAAATACCTCCACCCCAAAGGAGGAAGGTAAGCAGTATTTGCTAGCCCAAGCTCTGCCATTCTCACCACTCATACTAACTTAAGCATCAGAGTGTTTACGCCGGAGACCCCCTCCGACGTCTTGCAGGTACATCGGACCACCGTGGACACTGAATCCGAGGAGCCCTTTTACCTTCTACCCTTCAGCAGCAGACAAATTCTTATCAAATTGGTGCTTTCATTGAGAGTTTTGGTTCTATTAAGTGAGCATCCTTAATAACCAAGCTCCATTCTTCCCGAAGCTCGAAGGATTATGGCTTCAGATTCAGATCCCGTGCTATCCCAATCCTCCAGTGTCCCGTTCACCACTCACCGACGACTTTTTCCTTTCACTACTTCTGATACTTCTACTGCAATGCAAGAGATCACCATAGGGGGATCAGATCCTCCCTTTAGACAAGTGACAGAAACATCCGCATCCCAGATTCGTTCCCTTTTTTCCCAGATAGCGGGACCCAGCTATTCTACCCCCCAAGCGAGGGGATCCGTGATAGGTGATGCAGACAACCCTCTCGTGAACTCAATAGCGGCCCTCCAAGCCCAATTGGATCATTGTCAATGAGCGATCGTTGTCGCCGCGGCAATCCAGAGGGTTTCCGTTTTCCTTACCCTTATCATCGGCCCCCATGAATGTCCCGCAACTTGCACATGGACATGTCGAACCTTCTGGGCAATATAGGAGAGAAATCCCTATCCCTGAAGAAGGCCGCCGGCATGATGAATATAGAGAACATTGGGATGACAGGTGAGATGAGATGTTCAGAGAACCATCTCCTGGATATAGTGAAAGATCAAGCAGCAGGAGGCGTCGGACTCAAACGCCAAGAAGCCGCAGCCGATCTCCCAAGCGGCATGGCGAATATGACCCTCAGAACCCAAGATACAATGTTGAAAATCCTCCTCCGCATCGACCTCATGGAGTCCCTGACGGTAACGCTGGTCACCCGTTCAGTTACCGCGTAAGGCATCACAGGGTCCATCGACATGTAAAACTCCCTACAGAATCATATGATGACACGAAAGACCCTATTTCTCACCTTAATAAGGTGAAAGTCTTTGTGCAGTTCCAAACCCGTAGTGATGCCGCGCTATGCCAAATTTTCATCATGACACTGTCAGGAGTGGCACGTCTCTAGTTCGAGGGACTCCCAGCCGGATCTATTGATAACTTCTCCCAACTGGAAGATAAGTTCAGGAGTCGGTTTAGCACTGCAATCCCTATCAGGAAGTCAGCGGCTGCGCTATTTGATATTCATCGAAAACCGCAGGAATCGTTGAATGAATTTTTAGGTCAATTTGATCTCGAAATGTCCTTAACGCCAGGGGTCACTATCAATTTTGCAGTGGAAGCCCTAAAGCGTAACTGCCGTTACGGAAAATTGAGAGATACATTAATGGTGGACCCACCATTGACCCTGGATGCACTAAGACTAAAAGCGCACAATTATGCGAGGATGAAAGAAGAGGAAAATAGAGAGCGGATGCGGGACATGTCGTCAGACCCGCACCCGGCCCCTAACGCCCCACCAAGTAACACTCCTGATACGCGACCAAGCGATGACTATAGCCAGCGGAAAGAGCACGCCGCCAAGGCCTCTAATCGGCAGAGAGGCAATTTTTCGAAAGGGAGACCTGGAGGTTCCCCTACCTGAAAATAAGCGGATCCGCCAAAAGGCCGGATATACGACCCTGACCTTCCTTCCCTCATACTCCCAAGAGCCAAAATCCTAGCGATAGTCCAGCAACGAAATCTACCCATCCGTTACCCAGCTCCTGTGAAACCAGGAGTAATTATGGGAGGAAGAGAGAACGCATTCTGTAAGTTTCACAAAGTCAAAGGACATTCGACGGATGTGTGCAGAGAAATAAAACATGCCATAGAATGCCTAGTTGAAGAAGGCTATCTCAGAGAGTTTGCCACCAAGGCAAGAGAAGGGGCCAGGAACAATCCGACTGAAGGGATAACTGACCATAGGCAAACACCTTCTCGCGCCACGGGAGCTAACGCAATCCCCCTCGGGAAAAATAGGGAGACACTCATTGTTCACAGCGACCAAGTGCCTATGATTAATATCATCGCGGGTGGGACACCCTACTTTGATGAAGCTATACAGCAAACGCCCAGTCCCGGGGATAAGTGCAAACGAGAAAGCGCACAGGTGAAAATCGAGGCAATAAGCGCTTTAGACAGAATGGTATTGTCCTTCTCAGAAGAAGACGAGAAAGGCATTATTTTCCCGCATAACGATGCGTTGGTAGTAACACCCGTTATCGAAAGTCACGGAGTAAGAAGAACTCTTGTCGATAATGGGAGCGCGGTAAATCTATTTTCGCTAGAAGCGTACAACCTGATAAAGCGCCCTGACGGTGAGTTAACGCCTTGTAAAAGGCCAATTATTGGGGTTGATGGGGTCCCGATCCTGGTAACAGGGATCACGTCACTGCCAGTATATTTCCGAGAAGACACATCCAAACGCTCGGAAGAGTTATTATTCCTGGTCGTAGACTTGACTTTGCCCTATAGTGCCATACTAGGGCGGCCGTTCCTCAATCGCTTCGGGGCAGCGATATCACAAAAACACCTGCAGATGAAATACCCCTCGTGGGACGGCGTGGTTTCGATCAAAGGAGACCAGAAGCTAGCTGCCGAATGCTACTTGCTCATGACTCAAAGGAGTTGTGATCGTTACGTATGTGTAGCGGACGATCCCTTTGATGATAAGGAAGAAAAGCGCACTCAGCCACTGGATAAGATGATGTCAATACCTATCGGTGAAGACAGTGAAGCGAATCTCTTGATCAATGAAAAGCTAAGCCCTTAAGAGAATGTGCAGTTAGCTCGACTGCTAAGAAAATACAAAGGAGAATTCGCGTGGAAACCAGCGGATATGCCTGGAATTTCGCGAGAGGTTGCGGAACATCGGCTGAACGTTAACCTTAACGCCAAGCCTGTTCAGCAAAGGCGGTGCGTTTTCTCACCAGAAAAGATAGCAGCTATCGAGAAGGAACTATTAAAGCTCACGGACGCGGGGTTCATCCGAGAAGTCCTGTAACCGACCTGGCTGGCTAACCCTGTGTTAGTGCCTAAGCCTAATGGAGATTGGCGCATGTGCATCGACTTCACCGACTTGAACGATGCCTGCCCCAAGGATTGCTATCCCCTTCCCCGAATCGATCAGTTGGTCGACCAAACCGCTGGGTATGCCTACCTAAGTTCTCTAGATGCTAACTCCGGGTATCATCAAATTCCCATGGCCATGGAAGACGAAGAGAAAACCGCCTTCATCACCCCGAAGGCCACTTACTGCTACACTGCAATGCCGTTTGGGCTGAAAAACACCGGGGCAACATTCCAGCGCATGGCAAATAAAGTCTTTGAAAAGCAAATTGGGAGAAATGTAGAAGCCTACGTGGACGACATCCTGGTCAAAAGTCGAAGTTTTAAAGACCACCTAGCTGACTTGGAAGAAGTCTTCAATGTGATGAAAGAGTACAAAATGAAATTGAATCCGCGAAAATACATGTTCGCGTTCCAAACGGGTAAATTCTTGGGCTATGTGGTTAGCCAGAAGGGTATCCAGCCTAACCCTTCGAAGATAAAAGCCATCCAAGACATGATACCCCCTCGGACTGTCAAAGAAATACAGAAGCTCACTGGGCGCATCATCACGTTAGGACGTTTCATCTCCAAGCAGGGTGAGAGATGCTTACCCTTTTTCAAGGTCATTCGAAACAAGGCCCCCTTCAGGTGGACGGAGGAATGTGAGAAAGAATTCGCAGGGCTAAAAGCTTATCTCTCATCTGATTTAGTGCTAACGAGGCCTGAATCCGGCGATGAGCTATATTTATACCTGGGCGTAGCTGACGAGGTAGTTAGTGTTGTCCTCGTACGAAGTGAAGGGCATATACACCGCCCCGTATTTTTCGTCAGCCACATATTGAGAGACGCTGAGCTACGATATGCCCGCATTGAGAAGATAGCGCTTGCCCTAATACAGGCAACCCGGAAGATGGATCGGTACTTCCAAGCCCACCCCGTCACAGTACTCACTGACCAACCTTTGAGAAAAATCTTTAGAAAACCAGAGTCCTTAGGGAGGATGTTAATTTGGGCAATCGAACTCGAACAATACAGGCTACAGTACAAAGCTAGACCAACTATTAAAGCCCAAGCGTTAGCGGACTTCATAGCGGAATGCACATTCACAAAGGATGCGCTAACAGACCTGTCAGAAGAGGAGTCAGAGGATTCATACCTCTCGTCCCTAGAAACATATACGGACTTATGGGTTATTCATATAGACGGAGCAAAAAATCAAGAGTTAGCAGGCGCGGGTGTTTTCCTAGTCGGACCAAACGGTATAGAGATACGATATGCCATCAGAATTTTACAACCGTTGTCCAACAATGCGGCTGAATACGAAGCGTTGCTAGCAGGGCTCAGAATAGGAAACAACTTCTCTGTCGAAGCTGCGCATGCCACAGGAGCGGAACATGGTCTACGCTTAAAGATACGCGGAGATTCTAAACTAATAATAGACCAAGACCTAGGGAACTCCCAAGCCAGAGAGCCTATCATGATTCAATACCTGGCCAAAGTAAAGCGTGAGTTGTCAGAAATACAGGAAAAAGGCACCCAAGTCACTTTTGAGCATATTCCTAGGGAGGATAATACGGAGGCTGATAACCTCGTCAAAATGGCAGCTAACTTAGAAGCCTCCGTACCCAAGGATGTGCACTACGGGGAGCTATCCACACCTTCTTTCATGGAAGAACAAGCATCGCTTTGCGTGGAGGAAGTAGAGAACGATTGGAGAATCCCAGTAATAAAATATCTGAAGCAGGACGAGCTACCGGCGGAAAAAAGGAAAAAAGGAAAATCCTTAAACGAGTGGCACGATGCACGTACTACAATAGAGAATTGATTCGGAGATGTTTTTCCCATCCGGCCGCTAAGTGTATATCGGAGCAGGAAGGCCTTCACGTGTTGCGAGAAATTCATGAAGGAATATGCGGCATGCACGTTGCCAGCGACACCTTGGCAGCCCAAGTTTTTCGGTCAGGGTTCTACTGGCCCGCTATTCGGAGAGATTGTCACAACTTCGTAAAAACCTGTCAGAAATGTCAAGAATACGCTAAGATCCCTCGAAAACCGGTCGTGCAGATTTCAGAGATAGTCGCTCCATGCCCGTTTTCCAAATGGGGCATTGACATTTTGGGCCCATTTCCGAAGGCCAGATCTCAATTAAAATTTATGGTCGTGGCGGTAGACTATTTCATAAAATGGGCAGAAGCAGAGGCGTTAGCCACCATCACCACTAAGAAAATCTGGCATTTCTTTAAGCACCAAGTCATTATGCAATTTGGGGTACCTCGTATACTGGTTAGCGACAACAGAACGCAATTTACTAGCCAATTCTTCAGAGATCAGTGTGCAGATTTTCAGATCGAACAAAGGTTCTCTTCCGTAGCGCACTCTCAAACTAATGGCCAGGGCGAAGTGACCAACCGCAGTATTCTTTTCGGCATCAAAAGAAACCTGGAAGGTTCCAAAAAGAAATGGCCAGACGAACTGCCATACGTATTGTGGGCCTACCGCATGACTGTGAAGGCTAGCACGGGAGAAACCCCATTCGCGTTGGCCTTTGGAACAAAAGCTGTCACGCTGGTAGAAATTGGCACCATAAGCCTTCGAGTGGCTCATTTCAGAGAGGAAACCAATGAAGAAAGGTTACGCGCTAACCTTGACTCACTGCCAGAAATACACGAGGAGACTCTCCTAAAAACCCTGCATTACAAAAGGAAAATGGCACAATACCACAACAGGAAAGTGAGAGAGCGATTGCTTAAAGCAGGGGATCTAGTGCTCAGAGACAAACGAGCAGCAGGGCAATGTATGGGGAAGCTTAGCCCAAATTGGGACGAACCATACCGTGTCACCCGCGTTGTAGGGAGAGGAGCATACCATTTGGAAACACTCGATGGGACTCCCCTGCAAAACTCTTGGAACATAGCTCGGCTGAAGCTATACCATGCCAGAAACTAGTCTTTCTTATCCGGTAATATCAGCATTATTCTAACAAATGAATCAGAAGCACTCTCCGTGCACTTTGCAACTGGAAATATGCAGGCAATGAAGAATGCCAGGAGTGAAAATCCTATCCTTGTGATGGCTGGCCCTGATCAGATAGCTCACTAAGACGAGGCACGCCCTGACATAACATAGCGTTGGGAGTGAAAATCCTATCCTTGTGGTAACCGTGCTCACATAGACAACCCATTAAGACGAGGCATGCCCCGGCATCCTCGGGAGTGAAAATCCTATCCTTGTGGCAACCGTGCTCACATAGACGACCCATTAAGACGAGGCACGCCCCGAGGATAGAGCAACTCCGTCCTGGAAGTGAAAATCCTATCCTTGTGGTAACCGTGCTCACACAGACGGACCACTAAGACGAGGCACGCTCCAGAGACGCGAGGTTTTAGCGCTTGGGAGTGAAAATCCTATCCTTGTGATGCCCGGTCCTGATCAAACGGCTCACTAAGACGAGGCACGCCCCGAGCCAACCGTTGATATTTAGAATGATAAGAGATACCCCAGCTAGTAATCGAGCGGTTGATACCCGGTGAAGTAGGGCTAGAGAGGTGTCTATATCACAGCAACATTGTCGCGGCAGGAATGAATTTAGCAAGGCTAGATAATTCCCCTAACAACAAAGGGTGGCATTGATTTGAGTACAACACGGACAAAAGTAACGCTGACTCATCCTCGGAAATACTACCAGAGACACAATGATAAGGTAACAGAAAGATGCAGCTGAGAAGCCTGTATTGAAAGTCAAGCCATTACAGAAATGATATGTCTCCAAGAACAGAAACACGACAACAAACGCCACGGTTGAACAATCACACAAACAGTATTATGAAGCGAAGTGGATAAAGAAATTCCATTCAAAAAGCAGCGGCCTAACCGAGAGAGAGAATATTGTTAATATTACAAAATATGGGAAGGCGCATACGCTACAAAAAATCAAAAATAAATAAGACATGATGCCTAAGGAGCAGTTGATGTATTGCCTCCTCCTTCCTGAATGGATCTTGAGCGATAGAAGTCCTCATCAGAAATGGTTGCGACCCTCTTGTCGAAGAAGTCAGCAAGAGCTTGAATACGAAGGTTCTCTACCCCGTAATTATACATAAGGGCCTCCGACATAACTGCCCCACCTTCTTTCAAGTACCAACGGCTCTTCTCGGAAGAAAGAGCAAGCTTGGCAGATATCTCAGCATTCCTCTGCCTCTCCCGACTTAACTTGGCTTCCTCCTGAGAAAGGCATTCGTTCAAAGCAATACCCTTCTGTTTCTCCTCCTCTAAGGCAAGCCTAACAGCTTCCACCTCCTGCTTAGAAGTGGCCGCCTCCTACTAAGCAGTCGCTGCCTCCCGCTTAGCAGTCTCTGATTCTTGTTTGGCAGCGGTAAGGGCGTCCAGGAGACCCTGACGCTCAGACATCAACTTATCTATCCCCCCCTGCCCGTCTGCCGTCACTCTTGCATTTTCCTCGTCCATGTAATGGAGATGGCAGAAAGAAGAAAACACTTGAGAATGGAGGAAGTTTATGCGCTCCTGTTGACTCTTAGCCACAAAGGCATCCCTCTCTCTTTGAAGAAACATCATCTCAGCCGTCAGGATGGAGGTAGACGCGAGGATAGCGTCACTGCTAGCATCCGCCGGAAATTGCAGAGCGTTATCTATAAAAGAGCCCAAGTCAATTTGGTGAGTAGGGAGGACAGGAGGAAGATATGAAGTGGCACCAACCATCAAGTTGGGAACAGTAGAGTAGAGGGAGAAGGAGGGCGGCTGTTGGAGCCTCTCATGCTAGGAACAAAAGACCCCTCCCCGCCAAGCGCTCCAAGATTAAGAGCATTCGAGTTAAAGCCTGCAGCAACGGAGGTAGAATAGAGCGGAGAATCACCAAAAGTGTAAGGATCACCGCCGAAACTAGCGCCTTGCGATTGCTCGACAGGCGCACCACCGCCCCCAAGGGTCGTCAGAGGAGGATTAGCGGCAGATGACGAAGGGCTATTTTGAAGCTCATAACGAGCCTTCTTCTGACGCTCTATGAGGGACTCCGCGATAGACATACCGCCTTGAGAGGATGAATGAGCAAAAATAGCACCGACTTCCTAATAACACAAAAGCATAATAAGAAAACCGCGCAGAAAGAAAGAAAGCGGTAGGGGAAATAAATAAATACCTGGGTGCCTAAAGGAATCAGAGGAATTCTAGAAGGGATCGTATCAGTTGTCGCCTTCGAAGAAACGACAGTCTGGGAAGAAGCGAGATGCGTAACGCTCGCTTTCCTAGCCCTCTTCTTCTTCACAGCACGAGTTCGTGGAGGCGGCGCTTGGGCAGTGTCTAGAGTAGCAGCGGTAACCTCCCTTTCAACAGCGGTAGCAGCTGCGACAGCTTCGGCCTCGGCTTCAGCCTTTTTCCTTTGCTCCCGTTTCCTCTTCCTTCGAAAGTACTCAGGCTCCCAACCAGGTGGAGGCACTGCATAGTTACAAAATGTTAGCGTTAGTACTTCCCTGCAGCGTAAAGGAAAAAGGCCAAACGCTCACCCTTTTTGCATTTCTCCATATCCAACCCGTTAGCCACTTTACGGGCGTCAACGCTAAAGTCCAGTTGAAGCAGCGTCTTCAACCAACCATCTTCCGGGTCAGAGAGGGGTTTCCTGCTACCCCAAGCCCCATCTTTAATTTCTTCATTAAAGTCGACCCTCCATAAAGGCTCAGGCAGGTCAACAATGAAAAATCCCTCCTTCTAGCCAGGAACGGAGGATTCAATGCCCATGAGTTTCCAAGTAAAGGGCTTCAGCGAGCTATCTTCATAACGGGGGGATATCGATATCACCCCCTTACGAGAGTACATCTGGAAAATATTATGAAGTAATGCTAAAGAGGGGGATTCAATCCCTTTGAATCGGCACAATACTGCAAAGGCACTAACAACGCAAATCGCGTTAGGGCTCAACTGAGCCGGAGCCAAGTCGGAATCAGCCAGCAACAGTTTCACGAGTGGATCAAGGGGAAGCCAAAACCCATAATCAAACAATTTAGCATACAATATTCTACTATTACCAGGCAAAGGACTGTTTAGGCGAAGCGATTCAGAAGCAACATGCACGGGATAATCCTTAGGGAACCGAACACTAGACTCGGCTAACTTACGATGAATTAAAGGCAGAGTATAGAGAGAAGTGGGCGTATTATCAATTTTTTCTTCCCCAACAGACCTTTGAGGATCTCCTTCCTCAGCAGATTTCTTAGAACGAGTCTTAGCCATGACCAACAAAAAGAAGAAAGAAAGAGAAAGAAATGGCGTGTACCTTCACAAAAGAAAACACCAGGAGTCCCAGACCAGAAAAGAAGGAGCGGCGCGGGTTATTTTCCAGAAGGTAACAACGGACGAGAAAGGAGATTAAAAGAGAAAGAGGAGATAGGGAAAACATTATATAACCCTGAGAGGGTAAAAAGGCATGACCAGTTAAAAACTGACACATGGCGAAGCGGCGTGACACGCGTGAGAAGGCGTAAGTTTTAAAATGATGATGAAACGCTTCAGCAATCGCATCTCCCTAGAAGGCGCTTACTTCAAACGCCTCTCCGTGAGAAGGACACGTGTCTTTCCTCATCATTACTCTTCAAATTGCATTAATTAGGGATTTGTAGCATTTAATGACCTAAAAAGCAGTGCTAGCCTCACCGCGCGACCTCACGAAACGGCGCGACAGTACAGAGAGGCTAACGAAGTGTGAGTAACAGTAACAATACAATGAACCAAACGGTGCGATAAAGGCTGTATGGCGTCAACATTATTACAGAAAGAACGATGTCAAATGATTTTCCAGGGAAGAATAAAAGAAATACAGATAGCGAATGGAATAACAATCAAGGGGGAGATTCAGGAATTTACTGCGGCACTCGAGCCACCCCTCGGGGGAAAATGTTGTGCACCCCCACCACCGTTGCCGTCAATCCTTTCTCCCTTCGGGGTAGACAAGCCATCCCTACTTTCGCTAACCTCGTCCATCACGGTAGAAACATAGTCAGCAACTTGGGCCGGATCAGAAGAGTCACCCTTAAAGCGGGCTGCGAATCCAGAGGTGAAGGCTTCCAAGACCTTCTTTTTCCACCACTCCATTTCCAGCGGTGTCCTGGGAAACTCCTCGTCTCGAGCTAACATCTCTTCGTGAAGAAGGAGATTTTTCTTCTTTTCCAACACTAACTCTGCCTCCAGAACCTCAACCTACGCTTTCCCTGCGGATCTCTCTCTGTTTAGCTCCTTCCGTGACTCGTCATGGAGACGTGTTAGCAACCTCACTTGGTCCACTGTTCGGTCAAGCTGCACCTTTTGAGCGCATATCGCACTAGAAAAGTTTCGCAATTCATGATCATGAACTTCGAACAGATAGTTCAGATGGTGAAAGATATCCAGAGAGTCATTCATAACATGCCGGTGGTGGGCCTTCGGAGAAAGCTGAAGAAACTTCTCTTTCTCTTCACGGGAACTCATCATTTCCCCTATAAAGGGTGCGGTAAACTCATCTCTAGAAAAAGGATTGGACACCCCGATACCGTGGAGACCGTCAAAACAGAACCCTGTCAAGTTCATACGATAGTTCGGGGTCCCGTTAGGGCTGCCGCAGGAAAGATTGACTGTTGGAGTTGAAGAAGAACTTGCGCTAATCACATTCGAGATAGGAGTAAAGAACAATTGCGGAAGGGCTTTAGGCGGCAACTCAGCAACTGAATCCGCAGCGGAAGACGTGACCACTACATTGGGAATACAGTGAGAAATTGGAGAATCAGGAGCGTTAGCTGTAGGAGGAGAGCCTGTCATCGGTGGGGTCCCCGCCTCGATAGAACGGGTGGCAGCCGACGCCTCAGCGATCTTCACCGTCTGAGAAGTACTTGCTTTGGACGAAATGACAGGTATGGAAGCAGCCGCCGCACTAACAAAAGAAACTTCGGTAGCCCGTCCACTCGTGTTTGCTCAAAGCTTTTTCCGGTGAGAGGAAGAAGCATGACGGAGGTCTGGTTTAACATCCATATCCTCGTCGTCACTATCAAATACCCTTGTTGTAGGTCGGCTTGAGTCTGTTCTCCTGCGACGATCTGGTAGCCAATTCTCGATGAAACAAGAAGCTCGGACAGAGCCGCCGAGCCTTCGCCCTCCCCGAGCGACTGTCTTGGTCCTTCCCCTCTAGGGCCAAGCGCTTCGGCGATTAGAGCCTTCGGCAGGGGGAGAGGCTGGTAAAGTTTGGAGCGGCGTTACATTCAAAGGAGCGTCAGCATTACCAGGTGATCGACCGTCAGTGTCTCCTGTAAAAGAAACGTGTTAGGACAAGGAACGAATGCAAAAGAAAATGCGAGAAAAGACAGACTCACCCATAACGCACTCCTCTAGAGGCTTGGACAAAGAAAATTTGTGGATACGATAGCAGGTATCCACGTCCAACAAGGTGTTAGCCTGCTCTAACTCAGTTCTGGTCAATACCGCGGGATTTGTCCAAATGGGGCCGATGAGCTCCTGGTTAAAGTTAATGCGCCACAAACGGGACGGTAGGTCGAGAATGAAGAAGCTACTTTTCCAGTCAGCCACACCCCTCTCAAAGCCGCGAAACCGGTGCCAGAATGACTGCACGAACGCGACATCCCATCGAGGAGTGATGTCGATTAAACAATTGTGACAATTCATACTAAAGAATTTGCGAAATAAATTGAGGGATGGGGTGAGAATATTCTTCAACTCGCAAGCGCGAAGAAAGGCATAAACCCCACAACAGGAAGAAGGAGTTATCTGGGCAAGATTAAGGTTGTGCTCCCGCAGCAGCGTTAGTATTGAATCATGGACGGGAAAGCGAAAACCATAGAGGAACATCTTAAAGTAAAGTAGCCTACAGAAACCCCACGCCGGATTATGAAGACACATGTAACTTTCAGGAACAAAGGGTTCATATCCGGGGGGAAAGGTAATACCGTGCTCCTCCAGTTCGGCCCTTAAAACCACATCGCACGTAAAAATACTGGGTGATTGTGCGACCTCTAGATCCACGGGTCTCTAGATAACCTGGCGGGGCCTATTCCTAACCATAATAAACCAGCAAATAGGAAATCTGAAAGGATTGAAGTGGTACCTTAAAAGGGAAGATTTACGGGTGACTCGGCGGACGACGGCGGGCGACCAGGAAGTTCTTCTGAGAAAAGACGAAGGAAGACGAAAGAGAAAATTTGAAGCAAGGGCAAAAAGTGTTGGAAAGAGAAGATGGTCCCTTCTTAAAGGGTTAAATGCCACCGCATTAATTGAACTACCAACCATGCTGAGACGAGTGTAAAAAGATGTTGGCCACGTGGAAACATATTAAAGGAATCTAAAAAGAGAAGTTATTTGTCGCGATTCCCCAAATGGCGACAAAGTTGACCCAGTCAAATAATTGCGAAACGGTTACCTCAGCAAGGCTAACCCCTCGCGTTAGCTACCAACAAGACCAACACGCTGACAAAAAGATAATGATAAAGAGAAAAAGATAGAAAGCATCACTTTATTCATAAGATGCCAAAAGGCATATACAGTATGCCTAACATAAGGGCACTAATCCTCATCGGGCAAGTAGATGCCATAGTGATAAACCCCGTCGTCATCCAGGAACGACATCTTCTCATTAGCGGGTGGAAAGGGCTCATCCACTCCCCTCTCCAGGCCGAGCCCTGACGGGCCTGACTTTTCCTTGGTAAATGACACTACCGTTCCAGCACCAGCATCGATGGAGGAAGTTTTCTCCAGCGAACAATCAGGCAAAGGAAAGCGTTTGCTACCCTCCCGAGTAGCAGAGCCAAAAGAATCAAAAGGCACGATGGACACCTCTTCAGAGCCTCATCGCCAAGCTCTCTTAAAGGTCCTGAAGCAAGCCTTCGTGACTAAGGATATCACCACGGAAGGGGTGGAAAACCTTATCGGAAGGATTCAAGCCCTAAGCAGTATTTCTTTCTCTAAAGGAGAGATCGACCCCTCAGGAAGAGATCACAATAAGGCCCTATACATCATGGTAGAATGTAAGGGACACGTCATAGCAAAGGCCCTAATCGACAACGGTTCCGCACTGAATGTCATGCCCAGACATGTCCTCGAACAACTGCCGGTCAATTTCTCTCACATGAAGCATAGCGGAATGATGGCTAGGGCTTTCGATGGAACCACTCGAGAGATCATCGGGAACTTTGAGTTGGATATGGTCATCGGGCCTCACACTTTCGCCTTGACGTTCCAGATCATGGAAATCCAACCCGCTTACAACATGCTTCTAGGACGGCCTTGGATCCATTCAGCGGGAGCCGTCCCCTCTTCCCTGCATGAGTGCCTCAAATAGGTCAAGGACAATGCCCTCGTCACGATAAGGGCAGAAGAAGCCTTGATCTTGGGCAAGCATGCATCTGTGCCTTACATCAAAACTGCAGAAACCTTGGAGAGTTCTTTCCAAGCTTTTGAAATCGTCAACGGGGATTGGATCGAGGAAGGATCCCCCGTTTGCGAAGCCTCAAAATCTGAGATAGCCGAAACAACCACTAAGTCAATACTAGAGGGAAGTTTCTAATTGGAAAAATGGCTCGGGGCTGAGTTACAAGGATCAAAAGGCTGGGCACCTCCGAAGAGCTTCGGAGACCGCTTTGGGTTAAGGTACCAACCCAGCAAGGCCGATTTTGCCAGGATTGCCCAAGAAAAGAAAGAAAAGCAGCTGGCTAAGCTATTTGGATGTTCTGCGCCAGAGGGCAAAATGCCAATCCCCCATATCAGAATCACGTTCCCCTCCGCAGTCGAAACCATCAATGGAAGTCCGGTCAGGGTATCGGACCTCCGTATCTGCACTATGGGAGAAGAGGAATCGTCACCTGGTTCAGTCATTTTCGTTAAGAAGTTAGGGGAACCTGTTTGCAACTGGACCATCACCATGCTTCCGGATGTCTCTCCGTAATTACTCCTTTTAAAAAAATATATATGTTTGCACGTTTTCTCACGAAAACATTTTTGTAGGAACTCACGTTCCCCTTTTGTTAAAAACTAAATATATATGCAATTTTCATTTTACGCATCTCTTCTTTTCGCATTTTTTATTTCAGGATGAATGTTAGTTCGGATTGTCATGATAAAACCTATGTATTTACTGGCGAAGAAATCGTCACCACAACCGAAGATAAGGCCGAAGTCTCCGACGAACTAGCCCGTTTACTAGCAAATTCAGAAAAAGTAAATAACCCCTCATCGGGAGGAATTGGACGAAGTAAATTTGGGGGCAAGCAATGAGAATCAGAAGCCAGTTAAGATCAGAACCACCCTGGACACGACTTAGAGAGAAAGGTTGATCTCTCTCCTCAAAAACTACTCGAACGTATTCGCATAATCATACGCCGATATGCCAGGTCTTGATCCTGGGATAATCAAGCATCGTATCCCATTGAAGCCTGCGTTTAAACTTGTCAAACAAAAAAAAAACTTGAAGAAAATCATCCAAAATGGTGGTCGCTCACAAAGATCGGCATGACATGCTTCCCTTCGCACTGCATGCTTACCGGATAGCAACTCGCGCGTCTACAGGGGCAACTCCCTACTCATTAGTTTACGGCATGGAAGCCGTAATTCCCCTTGAGGTAGAAATCCCTTCTCTCAGAATTCGGGCAGAGTCAGAAGTAGAAGAGTCAGATTGGGCAAGAGTGACGTACGAGCAGCTGAACCTCCATCCCGAAAAGCGCATGGCCGCTATCTGCCATGCACAATTATATCAGCAAAGAATGGCCAACGCTTATAACAAGAAAGTGCGACCTCGCAAGTTCGAGGCTGGGGATTTAGTGCTGAAGAAGATTCTCCCTCATCAGGAGGCCAGTCAAGGAAAGTGGGCCCCAAGGTACGAGGGCTCATATCTAGTTAAAAGTGCATTCTCGGGGGGTGCCCTAACGCTAACCAACATGGATGGAGATGATCTCCCAAGACTGGTAAACGCCGATGCAGTCAAGATGTACTTTGCCTGAAGCGTCGCGAACGGGGCGTTCGGCCAGACTAAGGACATAGGGTTTTATCATGACAATCTAGCACAAACATTTGTCCTGAAATTAATAAAACAACTTTTTTCAGGAGATGCTTATTATTTTAAAATTTATTATCCCCTTCTTTCTCTTAAAATTGTGAGATGACAAAAGGAGGCATGACATGGATGGCTCCCCAGGAGTAGCTCGGGACGTAAGACACGTCACTTAGACTAACGCCACTAATCAATTTTAAGTTTTGTAGGGACGTAAGGTCTCACGCCTCATCTCGCCATCGCGATTGAACCAGGGAGTTCCGCTCGTAGCAGCTCTTGAATTGCCGCAGCAGGCCACCTTCAAGAGCGAATCAGGAAAGATTTTAAGGCAAACCATCACCATCTAAAGCGAAATTTCTTTTCCTCGCAGTGCTACCAGCGCAACCGGCATCCCAAACAACCGGTCTCAAAGGACTAAATGCTGGACCAAGGTCACAAAGCCCATCCTACGTCGGCCGAGCTGTCGGAACACTAGCAACAACGACTCCCATCTCCGATTCACCTATTCGGAGGAGCTCATCACCAAAATGCCGTGGTCGCCCAGCGCACCCTTGTAGGCAACAACTCCTGGAAAAAGCACGACAAAAAGTTGTCCTCCTAGGACCACCATCAACATACTTAATGCGGTCTTGCTCAAGAAGCTTCCCAACATCCGCACCATGATCAACACGGTGAAGATCAATCCTTTAATTGAAGGGCAGCCGGGCTGCAAGTATCACCCACGCCAAGGCAAGAGCTGCGGCAAAGCATCTAAAAGAAAAGCCATCGTCAACAAACATCTGATGCAAGTCATGCCGCAGTGACCAACGAATGACTCGTCCAAAAGGGAGAGCTTAAAAACTTATCCATCGCATTACTTTTTCTGAAAAAATCGTCTTGCGTTTACTCCTCATTTGTCATCACCTTGTCTTTTTCAGGAGCTGGGTCACCCCCATTTGGCTGCCTGCAGGAGAACGGTAAGCATACGCCCTTACATCCCCGCTGCAAATTTCAGGGACAGAGGGTTTTCCCCTTTATCCCCGAGCAATCACGAAGCCAATCAACGAAGGTCCGGCAGGGACCGATAAGTAAATGGACAAAACGCGGATCTCATCCTCGCTCCGACTTAGATCGGCGGTCCCCGCAAAGCAGCTGAAAAAGAAACCAATCAAAGCAAAGCATCCCAGAACTAGGACCACATCGTAGACACCCTCGAAAGGCCGGGCTAAAGGAAGGGAGAATCCCTGAACTTATCTCATTTTCATTTTCAGATTAATTTCCCTTTCTGCTCTGTTGTCCCCTCTGCGTCTCACAGGGACTTAAAGCATCTCACTGTCATCCGCATGGAGCTTGTGGAAGACGCCCTTGCAGCCCCGCTGCACATCTTAGGGGAGTCCATCTTTCTTTCCCCTTATTTTAATTTTGTTTTCATTCCTGCTCGCTTTGTTAGCTTTAAGTCGAGTACGGTCGTCTGACCCACTGGGGGCAACCCTTTAGGTTCTTGTTGGTTTCTTGCAAACAGGTCATCCTCCGCGTCCTAGCTTTAAACTATCAATCAATCAAACTATCAATCAGTCAAAATCAAAAATCAATCAAAATCCCTCTTTAGCCCGGCTAAAACAAAAGCATACTACTCTCATAAGTATTTTCATGCATTGCATAGATCGGGGACGTCCAATCCCTCTGTTAAATAAAGCATCTATCTAAATTACATGCCATGCATAATATTACCTGTTCGCTCTTATATCCGCGGTTTGCTCCGACGTAAGTAGTCATAGACAAATCCCGGTAAGCATCTTTGAGCCATCGCGCCGTATCCTTCATGAGTGTAAGAGCCTGACTAGATACTAGTTGAGTTCGCATAATATCCAGGGTACATGCGCAATTAGACATGGGATAGCTATAAAATGACGGGGGACTTTTACGATCTTCTTCATTTTTTCGTTTTCTTCCCTCTTTCCACCATATGCCATCACTCCTACCAAAACCTTCACTATCACTCATACCCCGGGAGCCAAGGAGCAGTCTCAGCTAAGATTGCCAGCCAGAAATAAAAGCACGCCAGGTTCAAGTTCCCGACGAAGGAGACAGAAGAGGTCGCCGAAAGATCGCTAAGAGCCATCACTGAAGAAAGGCCAAAACCCCAAAGAGGAAAGCCGAGGCTTTAAGCCTAAACGAGAAGAGATCAAGACAAGGGCTGTGCTTACTCTACTCTGTTGCATTTCACATCAAATCAAAAAGAGGGGGGGAATAGAGAAAAAAGAAAAGAGAGAAAAAAAAAGAGAAAAAAAGGGGAAAAAAAGGAAAAAAAAGAAGAAGAAAAAAAGAAAAAAGAGAGAGGGGAAAAAGGAAAAAAAAGGAAAGAGAGAAATGCTCAGAGACATTCGAAGAATACAAACAATCGAAGAGCCGAAGCAAGCACATCCCAAGGACAACTCAATTCGAGAAATCTCAAAGAAAACTTTCCCCAGTGAACTCGAGCAAGAAAAGGGCCCAAAGCCAACTCGAGAAATCTCAAAGCAAGCATCCCCTCAGTGAGAACTCAAGAAGAAAAGGGCTCAAGGCCAACTCGAATAGTAAGTCGTAAAAAGAATAGCGACGACACTCCCCAGTGAAGACTCAAGAAGAAAAAGGGCCCAAAGCCAACTCAAAGAATCTCAAAAAAAACATTCTCCAGCAAAGAATCGAGAAAAGGGCCCCTGGCCAACCGGAGAGTAGCTACAGCAAGGATCCAAGAGCTTATGCACTCTGTCAAGAAAGCATCCCCAGTAAAAAGCGAAGGAACTCGCGCACCTCGCCCTCATCAGGGCCAATCGACAAAACACCACTCATCAAAAACCTTCCAACTCATAAAAAAAAAGCACATCTTTACCAAAATAAGCTTTTTTCCAGACATTTCATGTCCTTTCATTCTTTTCCGTAAAAGTCCCATCGATTATTAGAATGCCCATGCATGTGCATCTTCATTTGAAGTCTATTCACTCGGATTGACATTGCGAATTGAAAATTATGTATCATGTTAGTTGCATCTTTATGAGCGTAAAACACTTAGCCTTGTTTCAGAGCGTGAGTGCAAACACTAATATCAGGTGAGGACTGCTTACGGCTGCAAATCGTGGGAAAGTCTTGTCCTTGGGGTCGTTGCCTCCTGATCAGGATGCAGGCGCATTCTAGGTTCGTATCAAGGCCGCTGGCATCATTAGCATTTTTCTCCTCCCAGAGTGACATCATATGCATTTCCTCCTCCTAGAGTGACATCACGTACATAATTCTTCATTTCTGCATAATGCATTCCTTCCTCCCAGAGTGATAGCATCTACATTTCATCCTCCTAAAGTGACGATTAGTTTATTTCTGCACCTCGCGTTTTCTCCTACGGGATTAAACGTCGAGCACATTTCCTCCTCCCGGAGTGACAACATGCATTTTCCTCCTCCCAGAGTGACAACATTAGCATTTTTCTCCTCCCAGAGTGACCTTAGTTTAGTTTCCGCATTTCACGTCTTCTCCTACGGGAATTGACGTTGTTTACATTTCTGTACTGTATTTCCTCCTCCTAGAGTGACAACATGCATTTTTCTCTTCCCAGAGTGACATCATTAGCATTTTTCTCCTCCCAGAGTGACCTTAGTTTAGTTTCCGCATTTCACGTCTTCTCCTACGGGAATTGACATTGTTCACATTTCCGTACTGTATTTCCTCCTCCCAGAGTGACAACATGCATTTTTCTCCTCCCAGAGTGACAACATTAGCATTTTTCTCCTCCCAGAGTGACCTTTGTTTAGTTTCCCCATTTCACGTCTTCTCCTACGGGAATTGACGTTGTTTACGTTTCTGTGCTGTATTTCCTCCTCCCAAAGTGACATCATCATGCATTTTTCTCCTCCCAGAATGACATCATCATGCATTTCCTCCTCCCAGAGTGACATCATTTGCGTTTTCCTCCTCCTAGAGTGACATCATTAGGACCAATCATTCGTACTTCTGTGAATCCCGTATTATCCTCCTAAAACAACGTCAGTCACATGTCAAGCGATTATCCCCCCCAGTGGAGCCTTCATTTACGTTTTCGTAAAATTACCTTTCATTCCTGTCAAAGTAGTTCTCATTTATATTTTCTGCAAGTTACGTTTCTCTCGATATCCGAATAGATCTAAGTTTATATCTTTGCAGGACATCCGATCGAATCTATCTCCTCCCAGAGTGACGACAAAACTATCTCCTCCCAGAGTGACAGCAACCAACTATCTCCTCCCAGAGTGACATTGAAAGCATACCTCCTCCCAGAGTGACATCTACGACAATACCTCCTCCCAGAGTGACAGCAACCAACTATCTCCTCCTAGAGTGACATCGAAAGCATACCTCCTCCCAGAGTGACATCAACGATTACCTCCTCCCAGAGTGACATCAACCAACTATCTCCTCCCAAAGTGACATCGAAAGCATACCTCCTCCTAGAGTGACATCAATAAACTTACCTTCTCCCAAGGTGACATCAACCTATCTCCTCCCAGAGTGACATCAAAAAATATACCTCCTCCCAGAGTGACATCAACAAACTTACCTCCTCCCAGAGTGACATCCACAAACTTACCTCCTCACAGAGTGACATCCGCGAATAACATCATCAAAACTATCTCCTCCTAGAGTGACATCAACGAATAACGTCATCAAAATTATGCCTCCTCCCAGAGTGACACCAAAAATAAACTTACCTCCTCCCAGAGTGACGTCAACCAAATATCTCCTCCCGGAGTGACATAGACCAACTACCTCCTCCCAGAGTGACATCAATAAGCCTATCTCCTCCTAGAGTGACATCTACCGCAATATCTCCTCCTAGAGTGACATCCACAGCAATATCTCCTCCCAGAGTGACATCAACGACATATCTCCTCCCAGAGTGACATCTACGACATATCTGATCCCCGAGTGACATCGACGAACCTACCTCCTCCTAGAGTGACAGCAACAACTTGCCTCCTCCAAGAGTGACATCAACGAACAACATTGGCAAACTACCTCCTCCCACAGTGACAGCAGCAACTTACCTCCTCCCAGAGCGACATCATCACTGTAAGCTTGAGGTAAGACCTGCGGTGTCGCGAAAATTCGGATCTGTAGGGGCAACTGTCTTTACTGCTTATCAAATACTTCGATAAGACAGTAAAGAGGGGGCAACTGTTGATACCCGAATTTTGATGCCATTTTTAATTGATTTTAGCATTTATGTTATTTACTTAATTTACTGTCATTTTTAGTTGATTTACTGTCGCTAGCATTTTTAAAATTTTCATCGCGTTTTAGCATCGTCAGCTTTCGAAATCGCATTTTTAATTTTTCGTCACGTATTTTCATTATTATTATCATTATTATTTTTAGCCTTAAAAATCACATTTTTGACTATTCGGCTGTCGTTTGCTAGGTTTTTCTTCATTTTAGGTCATCACATGAATTTTATGATTTTTAGTATTTTAGCGCATTTTTTAGTATTTTTATTTTTTTATTATTATTTTCGTTCGAGCTTTTATTGGACCCGAGTAAGTTTGCTCGGACAATAGCTTGAATTTCAAATGTTTTCCATCAACTAGTTGCTAGCTTTTTTTCCGTTCACAACGGTCTACAACGTTTCGTGTAATTTTCGGCATAACGTCATTATTTTTCCGTTCGAACGTTTCACATTTTTGAACGAGAAAATAAATACGTTAAACGAAAAAATTTCATCATTCGCTGTAGACGGTTAAAATCGTCTTATTTTTCTCTACGCGCTGGTACCTTCGGTTCGAAAAGTCAGAACGTTTGCTCGCAGGACTCGGCTCGAGGCCATTTAAATAAGATAAAGGGCAAGTTGATCACAACCGTTGATCTGGTCAACTAAAAAAAGTCAACCAGATCAACGGTTGACTAATTAATCAACCATGGTGCACATGCACCATGGACGTGAACAGCAGCGGAGCAGGCCACCGAGCAGCCTGCTCCCGTCGCCTCCAAGCCGTTTCTTGTCCCGTCAACCATCATCATGGTGACCGTAGACCTGCCACCTCGACGCCGTAGCCCCGCCAGCTCCCAGTCACGGCCTCAACCCGCACAGCCGCGTCTCCCTCCTTACGCGACTCGAGCCTATGAATACCGAGGCCCTCTCAACGTAAAACGGGCACCAAATCTGCATGAAACCCTTGCTCCTTCTCCCTCTTGATCAGTTTGCTCACTTAGAGCGACAATCGTCCAGTTTAAAGCTTGAGAGAGTAAGCTTTCTCTCTCTAAGCATTTTTGGTTTTTAAGCTTGTTTTCTTCTTTAATTCGTTTGGCCGAATTTAGAGTAGATTAATTGCTTGTTTTTGTGCCATTAATTCATGTGCATGATGTAGATTAAATACATGCTTTCAATTTTAAAAATCGTTAGCTAGATTGTGCGAATTAATTAGTTTTCGATAATTAACGGTTTTATCATTTTTTCGAAATTAAATTCGGTACGAGTCAAAATAAAAATTGAGGTTCGTACGGTCGAGAAGTCGTCGAAGAGACGAGCGTCTCGGAGTTTGGCCGCTGGCAGTACACCGACGACCAAAGAAGGAGATGATGAACAGTGACAGGCTTCGCAAACTGCTGGAAATTCTTCCGCAATATCAACCGTTTATTTTCTACAAATATCAATTGTTTTATCTTCCGCAACATCAACTGTTTTAATTTTCTGTACTATCAACTGTTTTAATTTTCTGCAAATATCAACTCCTTTAATTTTTCCCAAACTGCTGGAAATTCTTCCGCAATATCAATTGTTTTATTTTCTGCAAATATCAAACTGTTTATTTTCTGCAAATATTAAATTGTTTATTTTCTGCAAATATCAAATTTTTTATTTTCTGCAAACATCAAACTGTTTATTTCCTGCAAAATATCAATTGTTTTATTTTCCGCACTCATCATACTACTGGAAATTCTTCCGCAAATATCAATTGTTTTATTTTCTGCAAATCCTCAACTGTTTTAAATCCCCTGTGAATCGTCAACTACAATCAATTTTTCTGCACTTATCAAAACAACATTTAAATTTCGTATGCGTTAAATCCATCATTTTTCGCATGCAATCAACTCAGCATTTAAATTTCGTATGCGTTAAATCCATCATTTTTCGCATGCAATCAATTCAGCATATAAATTTCGTCCTTTAAATTTCGTATGCGTTAAATCCATCATTTTTCGCATGCAATCAACTCAGCATTTAAATTTCGTATGCGTTAAATCCATCATTTCTCGCATGCAATCAACTCCGCATTTAAAATTTTGTATACGTTAAATCCATCATTTCTCGCATACAATCAACTGTCATTTAAATTTTCGCACTCATAAAATTGCTTATTTATTTCTCAAGCTATCGCTAACACTCTCACCTTGTAGGTTTTAATTTCAAGCTTCGCTCGAAAGTACGCCTTTCGATTCCTTTTTATTTATTCAACGCTTTTCGTAAATATCAATCGTACGCATGATATATAGAACTGCTAGAATTAAAATCAACCCACATGAATAACGTGTTTAAAGAGTTGCTTAAAATGCCATGCTCATGTGATTTTAAATACTCGCTTATATTGACTGCATGTACATGGGGACTTTCGATCCCACATCAATTTTTCACTTCAAAATCTATCATTTAAATTTATACTATATTAGCAATCAATGATAGGATCACGTAGTAATTAATTTAATCATGCATGGCCTGATGATAACATCGAGGGCGTTCATTCAGTCTTTCAGAAAATCCAGTCCCATCACGTTACGGTCAGGAATAATCAATCGGTCTTGATAAACGGTAACCCCGTCTGAAAGACGTTCAAACGGTAACCCCGTTCAACGATTAATTATTTATGAACGGTCACGATTATGAAAAGGACTAAAGTGACGATTCCTCTGAGGGTCCCCCTTTTCAAAACAAAACGCATTTTATCAAACACCTTTTTAAACACCTCTCTCATCAACCGGTAACCGTTTTCGGATGTGACTCGGGTGCCTAACACCTTCCCGAGACCATAATACTACCCCGAACCTTTTGTCTGGGGTCCAGACCCCTTTTTTGTGCCTTTAGTTTTTTTACTTATTATATTTCTTATGCCATGACGATTAAGGTTCCCTAAACCTCGCAACCAAATTAGGGTGGCGACTTCATTGCATGTTGCGAGGTGTCTGTTTATGCTGAGCATTGTAAGGTCCCAAATTTCATTGCACACTCGCGAATTATTTCCGATTTTGGTAGGGCGCGACAGAACCAATGCGCCAGTGAGATGGGCCTAGGCCGCAAACCAAGGGAAAGCGTGCCAACCTCCTCCCTTTGAAAGAAGATATCCAGAAGGAGTTTCAAAGTTGTAAAACATCCAAAGAGATAAGATAAGAACAAATCAGTTTTGAATTATTTTAATTTCTAGGAAAACAAGGAAAGAAAGACTATTTAATCTTTCCTTGTTTTAGCTTAGGTTTTATATTGGATTTTTGTATTATCAGTTCCTGAACTTTTATTTTCTCTAGGGTCAGACTCGAGGACGCTGCTCTTTTTTTCTTGCTCCCCTCATCTTATTCCTTGAAACGAGGAGATTTCTATTTATGCAATTTAATTTCGTATTTTATATTAATTATGTTGATGTCTACCTATTAATTCTTTCCTGGTAAAGTCTTTAAGGTTCATGATTCCATTATTGTGAGATCTAATCGTTTTTAATAAAATCTGAATTTTGTATTTCTTCTCTTTCTGATTTCCTCTCAGTTTATTCTTGTTTGATTTAAAACTGATCAACTTAGGTTTCAACTTGAATAATTACAATTATTCCTAATGACTTTGGATCTACATTGTTAGAAGGAAGTAGTAAACAACTAGTTTGTGGCTAATTAGACTCAACTAGAGAAAGCAAAGAATTAGGTTTATAGGGACGAGTGGACCGATCCCTTCATCTAGGGATAGTCTCTCCCTACTTTTATCAATCAACTAGTTAAATTCTATAAGCGAACCTTATGATTGCTAGATGATTAGGGTTCTTAATAGAGAGATTTTTTTAAGAAACTTGATTAGGAAGAGAGTAGGAAGTCAAAGTGAACCTGATTTCTGTAGCTTCCCTACGAAACTCAGTTTTAAATATCTTTGCATCAATGATCAATATTTTTGAATCATGACCTTGAGCATGTATTTACTAAGAATTCTTCATTATCTGATCTCATTATTATCTATTATTTGTCAACTATTTTAATTAGGGAAACCTAAGGTCCGAAAAACAACGAAAATAAAATAAAAAACTAAGGCACAAAAATGGTCTAAATCAGAGAACAACGGTCCGGGGTCGATTTATGGACCCGAGAAGGTGTTAGGCACCCGAGTCTCATCCTAAAAAAGGTTACCGGATAAAAAGAGAGAGGTGTTTAAAAATAGTTTTAAAAAGACATAAAAAGTTCCGATTTAATTATCATGCAAACGAAGTGATTCGAGTTCTAACATTTCTAAATGATCATGCATATGAATATACATACGGAAAGCGTCAAAGTAAATAAAAGGTGAGAAAAGTGTACTTGCGAATGGGTACCGATTGATTTACCCTACAAAGCCGAGATTATTAGTAGGAATAATAATAAATGATAAACAAACAAATAAAATGATTAACAATTAAAAGCAATTAAAATAATCAATTAACAATTAAAAATAAATAATTAGTTAATTAAAAGCAAATAATCAATTAACAATTAAAAGTAAGCAAAATAATTAATTAAACGTTACGAACAAACAATTAATTAGCACAAAAATAATGCGATGGGCTTTAACTAACGATACAACCTATTGGGCCTAAAATTCCAGCCCACTACCTAAGCCCAGCAGGTAAGCCTTTCTTTTTCTTTCTTTCTTATTTTCCGCTAGGGCTAGGAACAACCCCCAGCCCGACTCCCTTTCCCTCATTTCATTTTAAACATCATTTTCTTCCTTGGGTCGCCGGTGACCAAGGGTGAAAAAAAGCAATTAAAACCCAAGACAGTCGACTCAAAACAGACCCAATAGAAGCAACAATCAAACCAAACAAACAACAGTTCAATTAATCCAAAAACAACAAGCAATTTAACAAAAACAAGAACATGCAAATTAAATCAAAACAACGATTAAAATAAACCAAAACAGCAAGCGATTAAATGAAGCAGAATAGAGAAATTAATTTGAAATAGAGGCAGTAATTAATTAATTGAAATAGGTAGAAATAATTAATTGAATCAAAAGTAGAAGCAATTAATCAAATTAAAAGCAACAATTAAATAAATCAAAAGTAGTAAACGAATTAAACCTTGCTGTTGCACAGTTGCAGAGAGAGTGAGAATTTAGAGGGAGAGAAAATGTGAATTGGTCCCCCCGGTTGATGATGCAATAGTGGGTATTTATAGAGGTGGCGATGAGCGCGTGAGCGTGGGGAGCAAGGGAGAGTGGGCATCGTGAACGTGGTGAGAAATGGGAGAGTAGCGATGAATAGTCTAGCAATGGGAGGTTGGTGATGATGATTTGCGTTGGGGGGAGGCCGAGGAAGACGTGGTCGCGAAGGAGGAGATGAGTCGGTTCTGGAAAGGTGATGATGATGAAGGTTTGTATTAATGTAAGCCGTTGATCTGTTTGAAGATGGGAGTCAAACATATCCAACGGTGGATGATGAAAGTTGATAAAGGGTGGGTTTTATTTATCTATTCGGTTCGAGCTAATGGTACAAAAAATCTCGTTTGAAATGAATAAAAGCTCGAACAGAAAATTGCTAAAATACGAAATAAAATGAAACAAAATAAATAATAAACAGTAAGCAAGGAAAAGTTTGATCTATGGTTCGAGGAAACTCGCTTGGAACTGATAGAGGTTCGAACGAAAAAATAGTAAAAAATATGGAAAAATGAAATAAAAATAAAATGACACGAAATGAAATAAAATAGAAAAAAAACTAGTAAATGAAAGGAGAAAAAATGATTTAAAAGGTTAATAATAGGATAAATGATATAAATGCGGAAATGCCATAACAAAATGTCAAAATTCGAGTAGCAACATGACTAATGATCGATTAAGAGAAGACAACTCCAGATTGTGTCTACTTCGATTCTCTTAGTTAATAATCCATGGCTAAGAGAAATGGTTGCTAAGATCGATTAGGTCTTATGCATATTCATGCTCATGCTTTAGATGCCTCTACTAAGAAAGGATGTATTTAGCTACTCATGCTCATAATCTCCAAAAATAAAATTTAAACAATGTATTGAAAAATATAATAATCCTTCGTCTCCGAAGGAGCAAAGTGTAGATAAAAAAAATGGTCGTCAGAGATCCGAGAGGAGATACCTCTCTCATCCAAAACCTAAGGAAAGTACATATATCCCTAGAAAATAGCTAATCAACGAAATTAAAGGAAATCGTATCCTAATCAAATTTAAATTGTATTTGAATTTCTCTCTTCCTCACAAAAAGATCTAATTAGATTAGAACAGCAGGCGCATCTTCAATCCGTCCGTGATTAACGCTCTCAATCATCAGCGCAGGAAAATTATCTGCCAGCGCCTTTTAGGCATGATTCTAGGCAACTCTGTCTTGGTAAAAAAAAAGATGCTCGTGTCTAGTCTTGGTCAAGAATGCAACCAGGAATCTGCTTGCTCCAAATCAGCCCAGAATCATGCCTAATTCTTCTCATTTTTTGCTCCCTGCCTCTCCAAAGCTGTTTTTTATGATAATAAAATGATTTACAGGGAAATCAATAGCATACCATTCGATGTTGCAAGAGAATAGATGAGAAAAACCACCACAATTAGAGCTCAATCAAACCCCCCCACACTTCGCCTAACGCTTGCCCCCAAGCATACTGATTCTAAAACAAAATAAAACAAAACACATAGAAAGATAAAAATCAGAAAACACCTACAGTTAACCATCCATCGTATCACATAGAACGTTCAAACACTTTAATCCATGGCTCTAAAACTATATTATTAAGGCCTAACCAATACCCAAAATATCCTACACATACATAGTCATAACTCAAGTGCTCCATGAAAAAATCATGCAAAGTGAAACACAACAAAATGTTCTGCCTTCCTTGCTTCTTTTTCAGCATGAACTGTTCCTATTTTATTAGAACTTTTGAGCCTTACTTTTTACAGCATTTCACATGAATCTTTGATTCATTGAGTAGTGTCCTAGATGCTCCTACTTGATTAGGCAAGAACAGCAAGACAAACTATTTTTTTTCCTACGCTGCTCATTCTTATTCCTTCAAGGTAGTTCTCTGGACACTCTCGCTTAATGAGGCAAGAATACCAGAGCAATTGCAAAAAATCATTTTCAGGGGCTCATTTAAGAATTGCATGGCGGTTCTATGCATCAAAGATTTTCAAGGTAAGACAGAACAGTGAGGATTGTTTCATTTACAGATTCTGGTGTTAAGCACCAGTCTATTGTAGGTGAAGGATGTTTAAAGAGTACTAGGAGTTGTACTCTTACAAGTACTGGAAATGTTAACGCAATTTATTGCCCTAGCAGTATAGTATGGACTCATGAAAAAAAGCGTTCTTGCTTTCTATGTGAATAGATAAGATGTTCAAAGACAAGATGGATTCTGATTTTTGAAAAATAATACAAAACATGCAATCTATCTAAAAACACACAAAAAATTGAAATATAAAAATCATGTAGAAAAAATTTAAAACATTATCCTCAATGTGAGAGAGGTAGGACACAAAATCACGCAATGACACAAAAATAAAAACAGAAACAAAAATATAGACAAAAAGAAAAAGAAAAAGAAAGATATGACCTAGGGCAGTCAGTCAGATTTTGAGTCTGTATCCATGTGGTATTGGTGGGAAGGTCCAGAAGGCATGTGAGGGACAGAAGTATGGGATTCTTCAAGCTTGTGGTGTAAGAGGAGGAGGGAATCTAGGATGTTCTGGTTTAGGAGAAAGGATTTTTCTTGGGTGTCCTTACTGGATTGGAGCAGAGCATTGGTTTTCTATTGTTCTAGCAGACGAGAAATCATTTCCTGGGAAGGGCCTGGGGAAGAGGAGGAGGCCACCGACTGCTCTTGGCCTTGGAATTGGCCAAGAGGAACATTCTGATCATTCTGATGTTCAGCTGGGGCTAGAGGACTCCATCTAGATGCTTCTACTGTTGCCAGTCTCTTTGCTTCTGCTGGTCCTGGTTGGATTCTCAAGGTAGCTAGTTGGTAAACTCCTGCAAAGTTGCCTCAAAAAATCCTCTCCTACCTAGGGGTGGTACTTGTATTATAGCAGACTATGCCTCTTTCTAAATGGAAAAATCCCATTTGATCAAGGACGTTCAAATAAAGTAATTTCAGTGTAGGAAATTCATTTAATTTGCTGGCTGGGTCTAGATTCCCTAAGAGGCTAGCAAGCTTAAGGATCAGAGATCATAGGATCATATAACTTCCACAGGAACTAAACCTCTTGGCCACCCAGTAAGCTAAACTTAACCTACACCCATTCTGTAGGCACCAAAGGATGAAAAACTCATCCCTAGACAAGACACTTGACTTCTTGGTGTTCCCAAAAAGATAGATGGAAAGGATTCTATGGAGAATCATGAGAACTGGATCACGAAGCCTTAAGGCTTTGGACGAGGCATTGAATATTGCTTCTGGATCATTAGTCAAAGTTCTAAAAACTCTAGTTGCATCCCAATTCTCAGGGATCTCATAGAGGGTTGAAGGATACCAGCTGGGCTGGTCCTTATAATCATGCACAAAACCAAGCAGAACATAAAATTTATGCAAACTAAGGTGGTGCCATTTCCCACACAACCTGAACTTAATAATTCTCCCTAGATAAATGTTAGGGCGTTCTCCTGTTTGCACATCCAGTATAAAAGAGTCAAATTGGAAGGTGGAGTGAAATTCCAAGCACAACTCATGATAGATTGGTTTAGTGGGGAAGAAACAAACCCCCAACCTATATTCTTGACCATTTGCCTAAGCCTAGCATGTAGCCCTAAGCGATACATTAATCCATCATCAAGAATGATATAGGGTGTGATCTCCCCATAGTTCAAATAAAAAGAAAACAAATCTCTGTCATGTTCTGAATGAAAATTCAACCACCCCCCGTATTGAGAGCGCGAGAGGGTTAACCTGTTACCTGAGCTAGAAGTGATTGGAGGCACCAGCTGACCTTGGGACTCAGTTTCTAGTTTAGGGTCTACCATGGGTGCTTCCTCTCCCTCTATCGTTTAGCAGAAGAGGAAGAAGGTCCGACAACGGCTATTGTTGTTGCTGTTGTGGTGGTAGGAAGAATTGGAGTTACATGTGTTTGATCAGGAGGATGGGCAAAGACAATAGTGGTCCTAGTCAAGGAAGGTTGGGGAAAGTCCCAATTGCTCCTAAAACGCCTTCCCATGTCTGTGTTGAGCTCATAGTTTTCCAACCTCCACTTTCGGAGTAGGGCAACGACAGTCTCGGTGGCGTCTGTATCTGCTCTGGCGTGCAAACCTTCACCAGACATGAAGCGTTGGATATGAGAAGGAGGCAAGGCGTCTCTGCGAGTCTCCTCTGTTTCAATCACTGACAGTGGGGATTATGGGTCCGAATCATCGGAAGCGCCAAAAGTATCAAAGACCATCGCTTCAAACTCCACAGCTGCTTCAGCTTGTTTGTGGAGTGACCTATTCGACCTACGATGAGTGGTTTAGATCGGGCTGACATTCAAGAGCAGGACGGGCAAATCAACGGGGTCGCTAGGAGAGAGAGAAACGAGGGGATTATTTCTGGTCACACTGGCTATAACTTCTTGAGAACTCCGAAGTGGGAAACAGTTGGTTGAAGGAGTGGAGGAAGATTGGTATGAGCATTCCATTACAGTTTAGAGGATTGCTGGAGGTAGTGGGAGGCGAAAAGTTTTGAGGGTTTGAGAGTTGTGGGAGTAGTGGGAGTAGTGGGAGTTGTGAGCTGTTTCCAACCAAAATTTGATGGGTGTCGAATCCGTAAAAAATAAATATAAGTTACAACTTGCCACTAAGAACAAATAAATTGTAAATAACAGTAAGAGGTTCGATCCATAGGGAGCTATGGTATGAATTTTGTGAGAACTTGTAATGATTGAAGTAACACCTAGGTGAAATTGGGGTTTTTGTATGAAGACTAAAACGAGAAAGTAAATAAAACAAGTAACTGTCTTGGCCAAGAATGGTGTTCTTGGTCAAGATGACAGATTCAGAAATAGAAATCAAATGGGAGTGTGATTCCTAGTAGATGCTAACAACTATAAGACATGAGATACAATCATCGACGCACGGGTATTAATGTTCAATCTACATAGTTGCTATAGGATCAAGGTACGCTTATGACCCCTGCTTCCCTCCTGTATCAACACCACCTCAGGTACGCTTAGAGATGATGCCTAAACAAGTAGCACATTGCTGGTTAAAGGGTTTATTGAGTGGGCTGATGAACGATTAGGGGAAGTGATACGATTGCACCGATCGCATCGCGCACTCGAAACCGACGCCAAAAACTCGTGGCGCTTATGCTCCAGCAATTGCGCCACGAGGAGGCTCACCCAATGCCTAAGGACCAGTGGAGTCTATGTATGCAAGCAAATACATTGACCAAAATCAATTCGAGAGACGTGTCACACACCCAAAGCTTGAGAGACGCGTCACACACCTGCCTCTCAAACGACGTGTCCACGCCCACGCCAGCGCCCAGTGTGCGCCCGCACCTGCCTCCCCGCAATCCAGGCCACGCAGCGCCTCTACTCCGCGCACCATCCTCTGCAAGACCTGGTCATGCCCAGGTGGCACTCCCCCACGCTGCCAGCGTCGTGTCCGGCCACCAATTTCACTCAACCAACTAAGGGCAGAATAGTCTCCTCACCTTGGATTTTCCTAAGCTATAAATAGATGCCTTCATTCTCATTTAATACTCATTTTTTGATCATTGATAAACACTCAATCTTGAAGCCAATCTTAGTTTAATTAATTCTTGTAATTTCTTGCTTTCTTAGTTTCCTTCTTTCCCTAAATTTCTTGTAAAATTTCGGTCTTAAGCTAGCATTTTCATTGCAAGTTTACGTTCGATATTTCAAGTGTATTCATTATAGAAAGGTTGCTTTCTAGTTAACGAGAGGGTTTTCTCGAATTTACTTGTCCATTTAATTATCCATCTTTCACTTCTAAAATTCTTGATTCAAGAACCATTAATCTTGAACCAAAATTCCATTCTTTTCCACGATCCTCTCTAAAATTCCTCCATATTTCCTACATAATTTCCACTGCGCCTATCTCCTAAATCCATTCCAATGTAACTGGTTTCCAAATTTCAACAAGAATGCCATAATCCTTCATTATCTGAGCCATCCCCAATCGAGACTAGTTCCTTGCAAATTCAACATCGAAGGATGCTAACAGGAAGACAACTCCAGACTAGTATCCTCGGGCATCAATCGGGACTGGATCTGATTAACCCTTCCTCCTACCATTTCACAGACTCCCGCTAGCGCGTAGGTGTCTACTTCGATTCTCTTAGTCAATGATTCATGGCTAAGAGAAATGACTATTACATTACCTGTTTAACACTTGGCCAGATCTAACATCAAACAGAAACATGTTGAGAATAGTCACGAAATTGGTTAAATGCAGATTCAAAGAATAATAAGATCGATTAGGTCTCATACATATTCATGCTTATGCTTTAGATGCCTCTACTAAGAAAGGATGTATTTAGCTACTCATGCTCATAATCTCAAAAAAAAAATTTAAACAATGTATTGAAAAAAAATAATCCTTCGTCTCCGAAGGAGCAAAGTGTAGATAAAAAAAATGGTCGTCTATGATCCGAGAGGAGATACCTCCCTCATCCAAAACCTAAGGAAAGTATATATATTCCTAGAAAATAGCTAATCAATGAAATTAAAGGAAATTGTATCCTAATCAAATTTAAATTGTATTTGAATTTCTCAAATAGATCTAATCAAATTAGAACAACATACGCATCTTCAATCCGTCCGTGATTAATGCTCTCAATCGTCAGGATAGGAAAATCATCTGCCAGCGCCTTTTAATCCGCTGTCTGCGTCGAAGATTTCTCCAAGTGTGGCTTAGCCAAGCATGTCTGTCTTGGTCAAAAAAAAGATACTCGTGTCCAGTCTTGGTCAAGAATGTAGACAGGAATCTGTTTGCTCCAAATTAGCCCAAAATCATGCCTAATTCTCTTCATTTTTTGCTCCCTGCCTCTCCAAAGTTGTTTCCTGCAATAAACAAACGATTTACAGTGAAATCAATAGCATACCATTCGATATTGCAAGAGAATAGATGATAAAAGCCACCACAATTAGAGCTCAATCAATTTCCAACAAGTACAATATGACTGGTCTATCAACCAAACACCATTAATAACCTTAAAAAGTTCCATGGCCACTCAACTGAAAATCCCTACAAACACCTCTAAAGACTTTATTGAGAGTGTGACAACTTGAAACCTGCACAAGTCAACATTGAGAGAGCCAAACTTAGAGCTTTTCTATGGTACTTGGAAGATTCAGCTAGGAATTGGTTCTTGAGTTTGCCACACAACTCAATAATCACATGGGCCCAAATGTCATTAGCCTTCCTGAAGAAGTATTGGTCAACGAGCAAAGCAGATGCAATAAGAAAGAATTTTGTGGCCATACAACAGAGGGATGATGAAAATTTTAGAGAAAATCATCAGCGATTTAAGGATTTGCAAGAGATTTGTCCTATATACGGAGTGCTAGAACAATCTCTAATCCAATATTTTTATGATACTATATGTTTGACGAATAAGGAGAGGTTAGATGCAGTTCCAGGAGGAGCTTTGTAAGACTTGACTCCCACAAGAGCCAGGACTCTCATCCAAACACTGGTAGAAAATTACCACCCAAACGGTTCAGTAAAAAGAGCGACACCAATAAGCAATATAAAGGTAGCAGCTATTGAGCAAAAACTGATTGAAATTTCTAATTGTATGCAAAATATGTCTGCAGGTACAACACAAGCTCAAACTCAACCTCAACTAGTCAATGCTTGTGGAGTTTGTTGCCAACAAGGACATGTGATGCATGAGTGTATTTTGGTAACAAAAAATACTGAATAGGTGAACGCGGCGATGCTATAGTACCACCAGCAAGGGAAGTTCAATAACAACAACAACCTTTACTCGAATGTGTACAATCTAGGATAAAAAACCATCAGAATTTCAGTTGGGCTCCCCAACAGACCCAACAACCACAACAGCAGCAGTAGCCCCTATTCAACCTGCAAAATTTCAAACCACGACCCCCTCAAGATCACTCAAACGCACCGTTCCAGCTACCTGCGCCACAATAACCCTTACAACTCATATGTGTCCCTATTGAAAAAACCTTGAAGCAATTTATGCAATCTACTCAAGCTGGCATTGCAAATTTAGAGAAGCAGATATGACAGTTGTCAGTGAGTAAACAAGACCACGTTGGGCGACTACCATCAACCATAATTGATAACCCAAAGCACAACATCGGTGCCATTTCACTAAGGAGTGCAAGAGATTTTCCAGAGAGACGTGCCCCTTCCCTAGACCTAGGAAAGAGTCTCCCAAGCCCAGAACCTGAACCAACCCAAACTAATGACGTTCTAGAGATCCCAATCAAGCAGAAGCTACAGATAATCCCTCCTCCTTTTGCAGAAAGGTTTGTAAAGACCAAGAAGGTAAGGGAAGAGAGATTTTAGAGATTTTTTTCAAAGTAGCTTTTAATATTCTTTTGATTGGCATGATAACTCAAATACCCAAGCATGCTAAATTTCTTAAGGAATTGTGCACTGATAATAATTGGATGAGATTGTACCCGGGGTGGGAAGGATCCTGTCAGTAGTAGTAGTGAGAGAGAGTAGTGAGAGAGTAGAGAGAGAGTCCTCCCCTTTCTACCTAGGGGGTATTTATAAGACATTAGTGGGGAGTGTTATCTTGGGATGCTAACGCTTATGGCGTACCGGGTGTGGGAATAAGCGCCATATCGTGTTGGATGCCCCCCCCGGCTGACGTCGACCACCCCTGGTAGCAGGACGAGCAGGAGGCCAGGCAGGCCCTACAGTAGCTGAAGATGACGTACCCCCTGTCCGGACTAAAATGCCCTCGGGGGTATATTAATAGTTATCACAAGCCCAACCGAAAATGAGCCCGAGTGTTTACCAAGGGCTTCATTCTCGGTATCTGGATGAGTGCTATTTCCTTCACGTCGTGGTAGGCTTGCAAAGATCTTCGAGTTTCTCTGACTCTTTTGACATTCACGCTATAAATTCTTATTCCCGGTGTTTGCCAAAACTCTGTATCTTCGAACCAGTTGTATCAAGTATACAATAACGTAGCAGGTAACATGAGCCGATAGCTTGTGATAACTGTTGGCCACGAAGGAGATGACGACCAAATTGATAAGGTGACGATAAGCGATGCTTCTGCCGATAGCTTGCTTCTCGATAAGCAGGTTCTGGCGACCATTCATGAAAATAGGGTATGTGTGGTATGGCGGAGACATCCGACTTATACTGTCACATGTGTTGCTGGGAACACGAAGAATGCTACTCGCTTGACGGTGTGGGCACAGGTGAAAATTCCAGGATGTTGCTCGAATGACAAATATTCCCGATATATGGACTCATTCACCGTCAAGTGACCATTTCTCGTAGATAGCTGATAACGCGGAGATAACTGATGACGCGGAGATAGCTGATAACGCGGAGAGAGCTGATGACGCGGAGACAGCTGATGACGCGGAGACAGCTGATGACACGGAGACAGCTGATGACGCGCTAATAACGCGGAGATAGCTGATGACAGGGCAACAACTGATAGGGCGACAACTGCTAACACGGAGGCAGCTGGTAACATGGAAGCAGCTGAATAGAGGATGACTGTTTCTTCATACGGTTACTGAGGGGGTACTTCGCGGCAACTCCCTCTCTTTGTGCCAGTTCCTTCCCTGAACTGTCATGATGAGATAGCAGTGCTGATACCGAAGTGATAACGCTGGTCATAAACCAGAACTGATAATGCTGGCGATAACGCGACACTGTAATGAAGCAATGTCATAGCTTGCTGATAAAGATGGTGTCATCACGAGACCACCATGTAGTCAGCCAAATCATGGTCAGATAATAATAATAGAGTATTCTTCTTGATATCGTGACATGACTAAGCATGCGCATTTCAACACCGGGAAGGAGTTATCGCAAATAAGATGGTGTACCATCGCTCTCATCACTGAGGATGTATTCCCTCGCTAACAACAGGAGATACCCCGTTGGTAGTAATAAATTCTTGTGTAATCTTGCTGCCTTTGTAGGCTTTAGTCTCTTCACTTATTTCGATATTTCATCGACTTTCCTGCACATTCTCAAATGTTGCCTTGCCATGTTAGTAAAAATAACATGTAATGACAAGTACTAGTTACCCTTAGAGGCTTTCACCTGCACATATCGGGGTGTCGTTGATGTCGCTTTTTCCATCCAAGCTCGTTGGATCCGGCCTTGTTGTAAGCCGCCTGCAATATTGTCGCGGTTTTACGCCATAAGCTACCTACAATTTGTACGATTTTACGCCGTAGCTACCTGCAATATTGACGCAGTTTTACGCTGCTCGGAGCTACCTGTAATATTGACGCGGTTTTACGTTGTAGGCCACCTACAAATTGTGCGATTTTATGCCGTAGCTACCTGCAATATTGCATTTTTTCACATTCCCCAGGATTTCAATCTGTACTCCACTTGAGCATCTGCATTGTTAGTTGTACAAATACACTAACAGAGTCTGCTAACTCTGGTTAGATTCCTCTAAGAATGTTAAGGACAGTGAAAATATTGAATATAGAGGTAAGGAGAAAGTGATAATGTTAAAGGTAATAGTGATACCTTAAGGGAATAAACAAGGAACTCGACCGTTGTTTAATTCCCGCTCAACTCCTTGCCTTTACGAAGGAGAATGACATGTCGTTGGAGACCTTTTTGATGATAAGAGGATGTCGACATGATATTACGAGGGCTCTTCAAACGGGGTAGATATTCACCCGATAAATCATATGAATACTTATCCGGGGTAGATATTCACCCGCCACATAATATTCTGAATCATCATTTATCTCACCCACCGTCGTCATAGAGGAAAGCTGTCGACAGATAAATAACCAGATATAAAGCAGGACTAGGCTGCAATCAGTAGTCGAGTGATATTGACCGATGACCAGATTGTAGCTGAGGAATTTAGACTGTGACGTCACTTTGAGGCTTAATATCGCCTAATTAACATCGACATCTCGTCCAGATATCTTCATAAGAATTGTAGCCCTTCGAACTGTCTTCAAATCGAGCTACTATCTAGAAAAATCCGAGCACGTATGAAGAAGATATGATTTTTTCTGTGAAACTTGATATATCTTGACAAGAATTGTAGCCCGTCAAATTGCCTTCAAATCGAGCTATCACACGTAGAATTCTGAGTGCCCACAAAAAAGATATGATTTTCCTCGCAAAACCCGATATATCTGGCCAAAAATGCATTTTCTCCAAACCTGATACTGTTTGTTCACTTCGCTACCCCGGGGTACTGTTCACCGGTAGTAATCTATTTACATGAAACCTGTTGCTGACGCGGAAGCACCGTTGACGCGTCAACTTCCATACTTGTTTGCTTCTTTTCTCGCTATCTTCTCACTGCCACACTATGCTTGCCTCCGATAACATGTCGCTACTGGTCCTCTTTCTTTCCTGTTAACTTATTCAAGGAAGGGTCAAAGAAAAAGCTCAATTGGTTAGAAGAGAAAACAGAGAGGGAATGGGAGTCGAGGGCATGAAAAAAAGGAAAGAAAAATGAAGAAAGAGAGGAAAACTAGATGAAAAAAATAAAAATAAAGAAAAGAAAGAAAAGAAAAATTGCAAAGTCTCTCATCGTTTCCCTGCTTTCCCTCGTCTAGTGGTGCCTATACCTAGGGATCTCATGCAAACCTAGCCAGTGCCTAGTCAAGCATTCAATCACATATGAATAAAATGGCATGAAGCTCAAAGTGCTCACAGGGTACTAATTTTGACTACTGGTGTCGAGGGCATGACTGGTCATAAGGGCAAGCAGGTCAAGATGTGCAAGTTAGGCACACATGCAATGAATGAGAAGTTTCTTCTATGCATTAGAAGTCAAAAATGCATGTCCATTATGAGGGTTTTAAAACAGGGCAGTGGCAAAATTCCTAGCAAAGTCTGAAAATAAAATCCAATTTTTTTTGAAAAATCCAAAAAACATATGCAATCATGCAACAAGCGGAAAATTAACCATGGACACAATCACACAAATAAATCCCTCCCCACACTTAGGTAGTGCATTGTCCTCAAACCGAGAAGGGCACACAAAAGAGTTCAACAAAAATTAAAGGAGTACAGTACAACAAAATTAAAGAAAAGTGATATAAATGTTTTGAACCCTCCTCAAGGGCAAGAAAAATAAATTGTTCGGGAGGGGGGGCGGGGGGGGGGGGGGGGTCATTGAGGTGGAAGGTTGCACCTTGTAACTTCAGTCGTCAAGGCCTGGAGTAAACGCTCGTGCGTGGGGTCACGGACAAGAACTGGGATCGAAGGCTTGATTGTTGGGGCAGCATCGGGGGCAGGACGGGATGACTCGGCTCGGGCTGGATGAGCAGATGAAGTTCGAGGCCTCGAAAGATCAGGATAGCTGACATTGCCGCCAGTTTTTGTGCCAAAAACTTTGTCACCAGGAGATCCTACAGAGAAGCTCAGCACAGCTTGTGAGACACATAAATGGCCCATACCATCTAAGGTATGAGAGTCTAAATCCTTGAATACAAGAGGCTCTGCAAGGTCACTCGAATATAAATCCACATTGTGCAAATTCACAGCAAGCAAGGAGACAAGAGATCCTAAAATGGGGCCTCGGGAGCTATTTTGGACATGAAGAATACCCGAGGCAACCCAAAACCCTAAATTAACCCGACGCTTATGCTTCATACACCACAAAAAGAACAATTCCTGGAACGATAATTGACCTGATGATCCAAATCGACCCGAGAAGGTGAGGGCCAGAAATCGATGCAGGAGTCGTAATGCAAGATCAATTAATTCATAGGCCTTAGAAGACTTAGGGTTAAACTCAGCATCAGGGTTATCAGTGAGCTCACGAAAAGTAGAATTGGCATCAAAAATAGCTGGAATAACAGTTAATGCATTTTTATACACATCAGAATTCAACTCATTTGGCTTAACAAAATTGAGCATGTAATTAAATTCACTAAAGGACAGTTTAGACCATTTATTTGTCAATCTGAAATTGATGACATCAGGAGTAGATGAGTTGGGTCCAAACTTCCCTTTGGGCTTAAAGTGGTCAGATGCAACCCAAAAAGTGGTGAAGAACTCGAGTAAGAGTTCAACAAAGGTTGGGTGTTCTAGGAAGAACAGTGATTCCCAACAAATATTGCCAACTAACTCTCGAATTCGAGATTCAATCCCTATTTTTCTAAAAATTCCAAATCGAGGCGCGCACAGGAGCTAACGCCTTTAGAGTTCAAAAGATGCAATTTATTGATTGAGGGATTATCATTAAAAACCAACCAGGCGTGCAAATGAGAAAGGTAAGAAGTCACCTGGGTTGAAGTTGTTCGAGGGGTGGAAGAGGGAACTGGTGTCTTGCCCTCAAAAGTTGTGGCATCATCCTGAGCTCGAGGCTTCTTGGAGGTCGAGGTCTTTACCTTGCTGGAGGATGGGAGCTTCCTCTTTCTGTCCACCGGCATTTCTAGTTCTACCGGTGGCTCCTCTCTAGCTAGAGTTTTTGATTTCCCCTTTTTTGTCGCCATTCTTTCCACAACTTCTCTTTCTTTCTTCTCCTTCTCAGCAGCTGGTGAAGTCTTTTTGGTCTTAGGGTTGGCTTTGTGCTTGCCGCTAGTAACCGTGGAACCGGGTGGCAGTTTAACCACGCGGCCAGATCTGGTCGTGGTTGAAGTTGGTGGGACAGAGCTGTTGATCTCAACGTCATCTTTGACAGGGGTGACCTCTGCGGCCCGCGAGTCAGAGGGTGGAGAAGGGATTGGGGGCTGTTGAATGGCAAGATCTGGGTTGGTGTTTGAGGGAGGAGTGGACGTCTGGAAGGAACCAGGTGAGGAGTGAGACTTGGAAGTGGCTGGGCTTTCAGGTTCGTCCACGGGATGTGGTCCCGAGGTGAGCTTGTGGGCGACCTTCTTGACTCTCGGCATTGGAGAAGGTGATGGAGGTGAAAAGGGTTGATGGAGATGGAGGTAGCGTGTCTGTGTGGGAGAGACATATAGATAGGTATATTTGATGGTTGTGAGGAGATTGAAGACGAAGAAGGAGCGTGCGAGAGAGAAAGGAGTTGACGTCTGACATAAATGGCGCAACCTTTAATTAATTAGGGCAATTTGTTTTTGTCTGTTGGAGTCAACGTGGCATCTTGGGCTTCGAGGTGCAACTGGCCCGAGCGTATCCCAACCACCTAAAAAGTACCTTTTAAAATTTGAAAATGAGGTAGTTAGAGAAGATGAGGACAAAAAGAGAGAATAAAGGAGTTAATATTAATAAGAGAGAATAAAATCAACTTGGAAAGGGAAAGATCAGAGATTAGGGGAGATAAATAAGGGATAAAATATAAGGAAATAAAATAAAAGGGAAATCTACTTAATAAATATAACTAGTAAAAAAAATGAAAGATATGAAAAAGATAAGAAAAAAAAAGAGGTGGAATGGCATAAGAGACGCCACCAGTACGACCTGTTTAATCGTCGGGGCCTCGACGTGTACTGGCAGTCTAGGTCTCGACAGGTGGAGGATCCACCATCATTTCTTCGACTGTCGAGGGCTTGAATCCTTCATAGAAAGGCTTCAGCCTGTGGCAGTTTACTTTGAAGATTGTTCCTGTGTCCGGATTCTGGATCTCAATTGCACAATTATCGAAAATTGTCGTGACCACGAAAGGTCCAGACCATTTGGACTTAAGTTTCCCTGCAAACAGACGCAAACGTTAGTTGTACAATAACACTTTTTATCCAATAGAGAAATATTTAGGATGAAGGTGCTTGTCATGGTAGGCCTTTGTTTTGCCCTTGTAGAGCAGAGCATTCTCATAAGCATCATCCCTCAATTCTTCTAGTTCCTGAATTTTCAAGCGACGGTGTTGACCGGCATGCCCAAGATCAATGTCTGATTGAGTCGGATGACCCATCATGCTTTGTGCTCTATCTCTACTGGAAGATGACATGGTTTTCCATATACAAGTCTATAGGACGTCATGCCAATCGGGGTTTTGAAAGTTGTTCGATAGGCCCATAGAGCATCATCAAGCTTCAAACTCCAGTCTTTGCGAGATGGATTGACCGCCTTTTCTAATATAGACTTGATTTCACGGTTAGACACCTCAGCTTGGCCATTCGTTTGAGGGTGATAAGCTGTGGATGTTTGATGATGGACTTCATACTTGTTGAGAAGGGACGATACCACTCGGTTGCAAAAATGAGTGCCTCGATCACTGATGAGGGCACTAGGTGTACCAAACCTGTTAAAGATGTGGGTGCGTAGGAAGTTCACTACCAGTTTAGAATCATCGGTCCGAGTTGCCTTGGCCTGGATCCACTTGGAAACATAATCTATGGCAAGAAAGATGTAAATATTTTTGAAGGAATTGGGGAATGGGCCCATGAAGTTAATACCCCAAATGTCAAAGATTTCGCATGGAATGATGTTTGTTAGGGGCATCTGGTTTCTGGCTCCGATATTCCCAGTTGATAAGAGTCCGAGATTCGTCGAGTAGGATCGGCCAAAGCGAGGCTGGTTGGGAACACTGTTCCGGTCATCTTAGTCACCTGCAAAGCGCCGGAGGGGGTCTCCAGCGTAAACACTTCGATGCTTAAGTTAGTACGAGTGGTGAAAATAGTAGGGGTTCAGCACGCTATCTTAGGCTTACCCTTTTGTTTTGAATAGTGGGGGTATTTATAGGCGAAGGAAGGGCCTTGCCGACAGGGGGTAGGTGTTACCTCTAGTAGATATCGCTCGGGTGGTAGGGAGTGACGTTATACAAGGTGACGTCACTCAAAGTGACATCATGTGTGACCTGGGATGGGATGACGCCGTGCCCATGTCGCGTGAGATCCCTCCCGTTGATGTCGACCATCCCAGAGCTTGCTGCCAGGCTAGGGGCGGTAGGAACAGCACCAGGTTCCTATGGATATCTACAGTGCTCCGGCTATGTCGCCGGGTGTGAAGGGGGGAATGCCCCTAGAGTCGTGTCAATAGTTATCACCAGTGACTTGACATCGGGGGCATGAAGCACAAAATAGATAGCTGTCCTTGAAGACGGATGGCCAGTAGAGACCGGCTTCTAAGACTTTCAGAGCAGTTTTCTTGGACGTGAGTGTCCCCCCTCAGTCGCTGAATGGAAAAAATTCAGGATCGAGGGCACTTCGTCCATAGTCATGGAACGGCGGATGATCTAGTCTGAGCAATGTTTCCACAAATATGGGCTATCCCAAATGTAGTATTTGGATTGCCTCCTTATCCTGTTGCGTTTAGAGGGTGAAGTGTCTGCGGGGTAAGTACCAGTAGCACAAAAGTTGGCGATGTAAGAGAACCAAGGAAACTGAACGGCATGGGCAAGACACAAATGCTCATCCAGGAAGGTGTCCCTGATGGGCACAAGCGAGCCATCTGGTTGGGTTGGAAGTCTACTCAAATGGTCAGCCACAGAGTTTTCCGATCCTTTTTTATCCCTAATCGAGATATCAAATTCTTGGAGTAACAAGATCCAGCGGATGAGACGGGGCTTGGCATCCACCTTTTTTAACAAAATTTTTAGGGTAGAGTGGTCTAAATAGACGATTACGTTCGTGCCCAAGAGATATTGTCAGAACTTGTCCAGGGCATAAACGATCGCAAGGAGTTCCTTCTCCGTGGTGGAATAATTTTGTTGAGTTGGGTCAAGCAACTTGGACGCATAATAAATGACATATGTCTCTGAATCTTTCTTCTGGCCTAGAACAACACCGAGGGCTTGATTGCTTGCGTCGCACATGATCTTGAAAGGTAAAGACCAATCGGGGGCACAGATGATTTGAGAGTGTCGAAGGCAACCTGACAATTCTCATTAAATTCAAAAGTAACATCTTTTTGGAGTAGAGGACACATGGGCTCAGCGATTTTAGAGAAATTCTTGATGAACCTTCTATAAAAACCGGCATGCCCTAGAAAAGATCGCACGTTGCGAACGCTGCTGGGATAGGGTAAGGACTCAATTACTTCAATCTCTGCCTTGTCTACTTCAATTCCCTTGCTAGAGATGATATGGCCTAGAACGAGACCTCGATCAACTATGAAGTGGCATTTCTCAAAGTTCAAGACGAGATTGGTCTCGATGCATCACTCCAAACACTTTTTCAACTTACACAAGCATTCAGAAAAGGAGTTACCTTAAACCGTGAAGTCATCCATGAAGACATACCATCTTCAACTAATTCGGAAAAGATTCTCACCATACAGCGTTGAAAGGTTGCGGGGCATTACAGAGCCCGAAGGGCATATGTTTGTAGGCGAAGGTGCCAAAGGGGCACGTGAAAGTAGTTTTTTCTTAGTCTTCAGGGGCAACCGGGATTTGATGGAAACCTGAGTATCCATCCAGACAACAGTAGTGAGTCTTGCCCGCGAGTAGCTCTAGCATTTGGTCTATGAAGGGAAGAGGGAAGTGATCCTTTCTGGTAGCAGCGTTCAAACGACGATAATCAATACAAACTCGCCACCCATTATGAATCCTGGTGGGAATAGATTCACCATCTTGCCCTATGGTAATGGTGATGCCCGTTTTCTTGGGCACGACTTGCATAGGGCTGACCCATGGACTATCCGAGATAGGGTAGATAACACCCGCATCTAGAAACTTCAATACCTCTTTTTTCACCACCTCCATCATGGGTGGATTCAATCTACGCTGTGGCTGGCGTATTGTCTTGCTGGCATATTCTAAATGAATTTGGTGTGTACATAAGGCTGGCAATAAGCCCTTGATGTCGGTAATAGTCCATCCTATGGCTTGTCTAAATTCTTTCAAAAATGAAATCAGCTCAACCTCTTCAAAGGCATTGAGTTTGTAAGAGATGATGACTGGAAGAGAGTCATTGATGTCGAGATAAGCATATTTGAGGTGAGAGGGTAACGGTTTCAGTTCGAGGGCAGGAGGTTGCTCAAGAGATGGAGACAACTTAACATGGTTTGAACAGATAGGGGGTATGATCGGAGGGTCATATGGGACAATGGAGCACTCTTCTAAGGCTGTGACAACAGAATGCAGCTCAGGAGGAGTGATGAGTTTCGAGGCCAAGACATCTAATAGAGGAGGTGTGAGACTCCTATCAAGGGTAAATTGCAAGGGATTAGTAGAGTCTAATTCAGCAATTTGGTTATCAAAGGGGTCAATCAAATCAACATAATTAACACTAGAGAATTCAGAAGGATATCGCATAGATTCTAGCATGTTAAATTTGGTGATCTCCCCATCAAATTCGAGAGAAATGGTGGCCTCATGGACGTCAATCTTGGCTCTAGCAGTGGCTAGAAATTTTCATCCTAGAAGTACATCCGAAGACTTGGTTGAGTCCTCGTTCTCCATGGCGATGACATAGAAGTCCACTGGAAATAGAAATTCACCAACTTGGACTAAAACATCTTCGATAATACCCTCGGGGTAAATAATAGAACGACCGGTAAGTTGAATAGCAAGTCTGGTGGGTTTCAGAGGTTCTAGCCCAAGACAGTTGTAGATGGTCAAGGGCATGACATTTATGCCTTCTCCCAAATCGCACATGGCCTTGCCAATGTCGACGATGCCAATCTTGTAGGGAATTATGAACATCCCTTGATCTTTGCACTTGGGAGGAATCTTTCGCTGTATGTGGGCAGAAACATTGACCCCCACGCTTATCTTGTGGACGCCGGCTAATTTGCACTTGTTCGTGCATAATTGTTTCAAGAACTTGGAATATCTAGGCACGTTCTTGACTTCTTGCAAAAGTGGTAGCTTTGCATGACTGTGTATTTGTTTGGCTTTTCCAAACTAGAACCCACTTTGCATTCAATCATTTACTTCACCATTAGAAATACATTTGACATTTGTTTGACCAAATCTAAGCTCTAGTATCAGAGGAGTGAATGAGCATAATATACTCAATGCTTAAGAGACACATATCCTAATGGACTTAGAATATCTTTCTCATCCCCATAGTTTCATAATAACCTAGCTTGAAGTTTGAGAAGTGATTGTGGGAACACCCAAAACTATTTTGCCATGACTTTATTAAAATGACCACTCTGAACATGTATGGCTGCGTAGTTTTTCAATTCTATACTTATATGAGAGTCATTTCATTTGATATGTGTATAATTGTTGGCTTTCAAATTGTATAATTCTACTCCAATGTCTATTATTATGAGTGACATTCAAATTGTAATCGTCGACTCCAACCTATATAAAGAAGTTCAGCCTAATGATCTTATAATAGGAAATTCCAATGAGAATTATGAAGATTCATATTATGAGGATTATGAGATAGATGACGACAAGGATGATTCTGCTAGTGCGGGTGATGACGACGATGAAGATTATGTAATATGACGTTATCTGTTTAATTTTTACATGAATGTTAAAACAGTTTTTTGTTTTTAATTTCTGCACCATTCAACATGTGAAATGTATGTTGCTGGTAACCATTTTAAACTAATCTTGAACTATTTATAACAATTCAAAATTGTGAATAGATGAGTGGTCGAGATCGTACATTTGATAGATCAGGTGCCAGACATGATACATCTAGTAGAGGTTGTGCTAGAGGTAGTAGAGCACATGGTAGTGATAGTAGAGGAACCAATAGAGATAGTAGGGATGGTAGAGATTCTCAGGGTCCTACAGAGGAGACAGATTTTACAGGCACATTTCACTATCCCGTCGGACTACTCGCAGGTTGTTGTCCACTCGGGGTTCAGATACAGTCTCCACTCCTACGATCCCATTCTGGATCTTCCCATGGCTCGGGAGTGGGTATTATGTCATCATTGCCGCAATCATATCACCAACGGTATATTCAGATGCAGGTTCTTGATGATGTAGTTGATTATGACCTCCTTCAACCCCCACGATATCACTCCCCCCAGCACGCCCTACAGTGCTATCATGATCCCGACTATGTTCCTGTTGATGAGGCTGATACGATCTTGCCTCCTTTGTGAGAGTTGACCGATTCTATATGTTATGGAGATTTAGTGGATCTAGCTTGGGAGTTAACTTAGACAAACAAAAACACAAAGATAAACACAAATGAAGGAAGATGATGGTACAGACGTGCAATGGAATGGAAGTAATGATGAACAAGGAAAGGAAGAACGTTACCGAGATAAACAAGAAGGAGATGTGGTAAGCACATGAGTGCGGTGAAGAAAATTGAGATACATGTTGAATACACAGGTTGAGTGATAGTGTGTTTTTTTTATAGGTTTTTCTCTTTTATTTCAGCCTTTTCGAGGGCATGATACTTCTAATTTGCCCCTTTTTCCTATCTTTTTGCAGATAGGTGCCTAAAGGGAGAAAAGAGCGAAAATGAGCATTTTTGGAACGATTTCTGGAGTTTCGAACATCGAGGCCTAGAAGAGTGAAATGTCATCGTGCCCTCGACACTAACAAGACCAGTGAGCAGTCTTATGCCCTCGACACTTCCGCATCCGATCAAAGATCAAAGAGCCAAAGAAAAGAATCTCCAAAGATTCACAAGTGATGCCGAGCGTTTCTAGAAGGTATCAGTCGCTTCCGGAAGATTCCAGAATATTCTCTACCAAGGGCGCGTCCCCCTTGTGCGCTGGCATCCTCCCAAGCGCTAACACCCTCTCTCCTTTAGCTGTATTTTGTGATAACAATCAAGACAACCCTAACGGTGCTACCACACTTGCGGCTCCCGCCGAGACGATTTCCCCTATGACTCGTAGGATATCTTCATATCGCCCCAGAATTGGCGAAGGATTCCTAGGATGGTCGACATCAGCGGGGGGGGGGGGGGGGGACTCACGAGGTTATCGTTCCCGGCAGCCCTGTCAGATATCGCTCATGACGCCATCCATCGGTATCGCTTGTGACGTCACCATCAGACATCGCCTGGATTGTTATCGCCAGGTATCGCCGAATAGGCCTATAAATACCCCTACTTTTCCAATCAGAAGGTAAGATCGAGATCACTCAGACGAGCCTCAGAAAAATAGGTCTCTATATAAGAATGAAGGACGGAATCCGCTTGTTCGCTGGAAAGCTTCAGAATGAAGTTCCAGCTCATCACTTAACACGGTTAACGTCGAGCAGTCAGAGAAACTCGGAGATCCTGCAGACATACCGCTCCACGAAAGAACAAGTTTTCATCTAAGATTTCAGACATGGACAACCCTTGGTAAACACTCGGGCTCGTTTTCAGTTGGGCTTATGATAACAATCAAGACAGCCCTAACGGTGCTACCACACTTGCGGATCCCGCCGGGACGATTTCCCCTATGACCCGTAGGATATCGTCATATCGCCCCAGAATCGGCGAAGGATTCCTAGGATGGTCGACATCAGCGCGGGGGGGGGGGGGGGGGGGGAGGGGGGGGACTCACGCGACTCTACACACATGGCACCATCCCATCCTAGGGACCCACGAGGTTATCATTCCCGGTAGCCCCGTCAGATATCGCTCATGACGCCATCCATCGGTATCACTTGTGACGTCACCATCAGACATCGCCTGGATTGTTATCGCCAGGTATCGCCGAATAGGCCTATAAATACCCCTACTTTTCCAATCAGAAGGTAAGATCGAGATCACTCAGACGAACCTCTGTTATTTTTGAAACCCGAACTGACTTAAGCATCGGAGTGTCTACGCCGGAGCCCCCCTCCGGCGCTTTGCAGGTACATCCGGCACCAACCGTCACCGTTCCGATCAGGCACGACTCCAAATCTTACAAGATCGAAATTGAATCTTATCAAATGGTGCTTTCATTGAGAGCTTTGGTATATTAAGTGAGCTTCCTTAATAGCCAAGCTCTGTCTAGTCGGAAGATTGGAACGGTCATGATCACGGGATCGGAGCCGATCCGATCATCATCCTCTAATATCCCTTTCTCAATCCGCAAACAGTTATTCCCTTTTGCTACTGCTGATCTCTCTTTGACGACACAACCAATTATTTCGGGATCTCTGGACCTCTCGGCTGGAATTGCTGGGGGACTGGCCTCCTCGCAGACGGACATCTTGTCATCTCAGATAGCGGGATCTGATTTCTCCACTCCTCTTTCGGGGGGATCTGTGCTCAACCGTGAACATCCCTTTGCAATGGAAATAGCGACCCTTCGTTCTCGGCTGGAATATTTGACTGAAATGGCTGCAAGAGTCACGCCTGGTGCTTCTGGATCTAGTCTCCCTCCCCGCATCATGTTCACACCATCTATTGTCGCTGATCGACCTTTATCACCGTTGTTTCCAGAAAACCTCCAGATGCCTTTATCCGTGGGAAATCCTCCGATTAGTGTTGAGCAGTTTACTCAGGGAAGAGTAGAGGCTTACGTACCACAAATGCCGCAAGGTCTCCTCCTACAAGGAGACAGGCAGCTTGAGGGGGTTAGGAACCGGTGGGACGGACGGAGGGAAGGAGCCAACAGAAGTTTGTCTCCCGAGTACAGTGAAAGATCCAGTAGTCGAAGGTATCGAAGTCGTTCACTCAGGAGCCGTAGTCGATCTCCTAGACGACATCTTACGCTAGAACCACGAAATAGGGGGCGTCAGGCCGAAATGTCTCCTCCGCGTCAGGCGCGTGAAATTCTTGATGATACATCGGGCCACCCATTTAGCCGCCGTATAAGGCGTCACAGGGTCAGTCGGCGCGTGAAGCTTCCCACTGATACTTATGATGGCACCAAGGATCCCATCTCCCACATTAACAAAGTGAAGGATTTTGTTCAGTTCCAGACCCACAGTGATGCGGCGTTATGCCAAATATTTGTTATGACATTATCGGGCGTTGCGCGTCTCTGGTTTGAGGGTCTCTCTGGTGGATCCATTAATAATTTCTCACAGTTAGAATCTAAATTCCGGAGTAGATTTAGCACGGCAATTCCAATCAGGAAATCTGCCGCCGCGTTATTTGACTACAACGAAGGCCTCAAGAAACTTTAAAGGAATTTCTTAGTCGCTTCGATTTGGAAATGTCCTTAACGCAGGGCGTTACTATTGATTTTGCTATAGAAGCTCTGAAAAGGAACTGCCGCTATGGAAAGCTGAAAGACGCGCTCATGGTGGACCCTCCAGTGACTTTAGATGCGTTGAGACTTAAAGCCCATAATTATGTGAAAATGGAAGAAGAAGAAAACAGAGATAGGACGTATAATGTGCCGCAGGGGACATCTCAAATTGCCGCTCATCCCACGAAGCCCCTTCCTGACGACCATTTTATCGACGATTACGCCAGGCGGAAGGATCATATCCCCAAGGCCTCCAACAGACAAAAGGGTCATTTTTCGAAGGGAAAAACCGGTGGTTCCCCCACTCGATGTCACGGGGATTCTTATAAGAATCGGACGTACGACCTAGATTTTCCTTCTCTTAATGTACCAAGGGCAGAGATTTTAGCGATAGCGGAACAGCGAAATCTTCCCATCCGCTACCCCGTGCCTACGAAACCAGGAGTGCATCTAGGGAGAAGGGAGAATGCTTATTGTAAATTCCACAAAGCCAGGGGCCATTCCACAGAAGCATGCAGGGAGTTAAGATCGGCGATAGAACGTTTGGTGGAAGAAGGATATTTAGGAGAATTTGCCACCCAGATAAGAGAAGATGCCAGAAATAATCTCATGAAAAGGACAGCAGACGAACCACCGGCTCCTCCTCGCGTTCCGCAGAAGGATGATGCTCCCAGAGGAAAAGATAGGGAAACTCTTACGGTTGATGACGAATATATCCCTATGATTAATATTATCGCGGGAGGAACCCCTTATATGGACGAATCAGAGCATCTGATAGCCGCGAAAGGAGACAAGCGCACACGTGATGGCATGACAAAAAAAGGAGATGCGATAGGCATATTGGATTGAATGATATTATCCTTTTCCGAAGAGGATGAGAAAGGCGTCGTTTATCCGCACAATGATGCATTGGTGGTTACGCCCGTCATCGCCAGTCATGGAATCAGAAGAACTCTTATCGATAACGGGAGCGCGGTGAACCTCTTTTCGCTGGAAGCATACAATCTCATGAAACGACCTGATAATGAGCTAACGCCTAGCAAACGGCCTATAGTCGGCATTGATGGGGTTCCAATCCCTGTCACGGGGGTGATTACTTTGCCCATATACTTCCGAGAAGACACCTACAAACGATCAGAAAACCTGTTGTTCCTTGTCATGGATCTGAATTTGCCTTACAATGTCGTACTCGGACAACCTTTCTCTAATGAAATAGCCGAACATCGGCTCAATGTGGACCCAGATGCCAGACCGGTACAACAAAAGCGACGCGCGTTTTCTAATGAAAAGGCGTTAGCTGTAGATAAGGAGGTAGCAAAGCTCCTTGACGCAGGGTTTATCCGCGAAGTTCAATATCCCACCTGGCTAGCGAACCCTGTCCTTGTTCCTAAGCCCAATGGGGATTGGCGCATGTGCATCGACTTCACAGATTGAAATGATGCCTGCCCTAAGGATTGCTACCCGCTTCCTCGCATAGATTAGTTAGTTGATCAGACCGCTGGATACGCTTATCTAAGCTCACTGGACGCCAACTCTGGATACCATCAGATCCCCATGGCCCGGGAAGATGAAGAAAAGACTGCGTTTCTCACTCCAAAGGCCACCTACTGTTATACGGCGATGCCGTTTGGGCTGAAGAACGCCGGGGCTACGTTCCAACGTATGGACAACAAGATATTCGAAGAGCAAATAGGGAGGAATGTGGAAGCGTATGTTGACGATATATTGGTGAAGAGCGCAAGCTTTCAAGATCACCTACGAGACTTAAAAGAAGTCTTTGACGTAATAAAAAGGTATCGCATGAAGTTAAATCCCCGAAAATGCATGTTTGCGTTTCAAACAGGAAAATTCTTGGGCTACATGGTTAGCCAAAAAGGCATCCTGCCTAACCCCTCAAAGGTTAAGGCCATACAAGACATGATATCGCCAAGAACCATTAAAGAGGTGCAAAGGCTAACAGGGCAAGTCATTGCCCTTGGGCGATTCATTTCCAAGCAAAGAGAGAAGTGTCTCCCTTTTTTCAAAGTCATACGCCAGAAAGCCTCATTCGGGTGGACCCCGGAATGAGAGGAGGCATTTATCGGGCTAAAGGATTACCTATCGTCAGACTTATTATTGACGAGACCTGAAGTAGACGATACCTTGTATCTATATCTTGGCGCTGCGGACGAAGTGGTCAATGCCGTCCTCGTTCGCGACGATAACCACTCTCATCGCCCGGTCTATTTTGTGAGCCACGTCCTAAAGGATGCGGAGTTGCGATACGCCCGAATTGAAAAATAGCTTTCGCTCTTATACAAGCCACCCGCAAAATGGATCGATATTTTCAGTCTTATTCCGTTATCGTGCTCACGGACCAGCCTCTGAAAAGAATATTCCGAAAGCCTGAATCTTCCGGAAGAATGTTAATTTGGGCACTCGAATTAGAACAGTACGGATTGAGGTATCAGTCTCGACCATCCGTAAAGGCTCAGATCCTAGCTGATTTCATAGCGGAATGTACCTTTACAGAGGATCCTTTGGACGGCGTACCTGAAGCGGAATGGGGCGATATGGATCTCCCGTTTCTGGAAACCTACACGGACCTCTGGATCGTCCATGTGGATGGAGCCAAAAACCAAAAGCTGGCTGGAGCTGGAATCTTTATAAATGGGTCGCACGATATGCAAATACGATACGCCATTCGAATCCTACAGCCGTTATCTAATAACGCGGCAGAGTATGAGGCGTTGCTAGCCGGGCTCAGAATAGGGAAAGGACTTTCCTCTAAAGGGAGGCACGATACCGGAAGAACAGGAGACCTGCGTCTAAAAATCTGTGGTGATTCCAAGTTGATAATTGACCAGGTCTTGGGGCACTCTCAGGCCCGGGAACCCATCATGATTCAATATCTCGCCAAAGTAAAGCGAGAATTGTTGGAAATAAAGAAAGAGGGCATGCAAATCAGCTTCGAGCATATCCCCAGGGAGGAAAATGCTGAAGCTGACAATCTAGCCAAATTGGCCGCGAATCCGGAAGCGTCCATACCCAAAGGCGTATATTATCGTGAACTATCGGTACCATCCTTCATGGAAGAGCAAGCGTCTTTATGTGTGGAGGAGCGTGAGAGCGACTGGCGAATTCCCGTAATCAAATTCTTGAAACATGAGGAACTACCTGAGGATACCGCTGAAAAGAAGAGGGTACTGAGACAGGCAGCTCGTTGTACGTACTATGACGGGGATCTAATTAGAAGGTGTTTTTCTCACCCTGCCGCCAAATGTATAATTGAACAAGAGGGTCTTCACACCTTGCGCGAAATCCATGAAGGGGTATGTGGTATGCACGTGTCAGGCGGTACCTTAGCGGCACAAGTTTTCCGATCCGGATTCTACTGGCCCACCATCCGAAGAGATTGCCACAACTATGTGCAAACCTGCCCTATGCTAGGAGTTTGCCAAGATTCCTCGGCGGCCACTGAAATATCTGAAATTATCGCCCCTTGTCCTTTTGCTAGATGGGGGATCGATATCCTAGGCCCATTCCCAAAGGCCAAGTCTCAACTGAAATTTGTGATAGTGGCGGTAGACTATTTCACTAAGTGGGCAGAAGCTGAAGCGGTCGCCACAATCACGGCAGAAAAAACTTGGCGTTTCCTCAAATATCAAGTTATCATGAGGTTTGGCGTACCTCGTATCCTTGTCAGCGATAATGGGACGCAGTTCACCAGCCAGTTCTTCAAAGACCAGTGCTCAGAATTTGGAATCGAGCAACGCTTTTCCTCCGTGGCTCATCCGCAAACTAATGGACAGGCGGAAGTAACCAATCGGAGCATCCTTAGCGGCATCAAGAAAAACCTAGAAGGGTCTAAAAAGAAATGGGTTGATGAGCTACCATACGTGATGTGGGCGTACCGCATGACCGTTAAGACTACCACCGGAGAAACACCTTTCGCGTTGGCCTTCGGGACCGAAGCCGTTACACCGGTGGAAATTGGAACCATGAGCCTACGGGTGGCTCACTTTCGGGAGGAACTGAATGAGGAAAGGTTACGAGCTAACCTGGACGCGTTACCAGAAGTCCGAGAGGAGATCCTTCTAAAAACGCAGCATTACAAACGAAAGATGGCCCGTTATCATAACAGGCACGTCAAAGAACGGTTGCTGAAAGCCGGTGACCTGGTGCTTAGAGACAAGCGAGCGGCAGGGCAACGCATGGGAAAACTCAGTCCAAACTGGGATGGACCATATCGCGTCACCCACGTTGTCGGGAAAGGAGCCTATCATCTAGAGACTCTCGATGGTACACCCTTATCCAACTCTTGGAATATCGCTCGCTTGAAGTTATATTACTCTAGAATTTGATTTTATCTGCACCTTTGATTTATGTCAACCCTAACCATGACTAACGCTCGATGAGAGAGCTTTCGTGGAAGTTTGTGGTTGCCTTTGTACAGATAAAAAAAGGGGTATTTTGGGGAAGTGAAAAGTCCTATCCTTGTGATGGCCGGTCTTGATCAGATGACCCATTAAGTAAGGGCACTACCCACCATACCTTGAATTAGCGTTGGATTGAAAGATCCCGGAGGCCCCCGGGGGTGAAAAGACCTATCCTTGTGATGACCGATCTTGATCAGATGGCTCATTAAGTGAGGGCACCACCCGGTATCTTTGGGAGTGAAAAGTCCTTTTCTTGTACTGACCGTTCTCGTGGAGACGGCTCAGCAAGACGAGGTACGCCCCAAAGAAATAGAAACTCTGTTCTAGAAATAAGAATCCTATCTTAACCACTAGGCTGCTGCAGCTAGGTCATTAAGTAAGGACACGGTTCTAGACGCGAGGGCAACGCCTAAAAGTGAAAATTCCCTAGCCTTGTGATAGCCGTCCCGATCCGACAGCTCACTAAGACGAGGCACTTTAAGGGCCGATCGTGAAACAGGGAAACGCAGAGAATCACAAAATCCCAGCTAGTAACCAGATGTGTAATCCCTGGTGAAGTATAGAGCTGATAGCGAAAGCGATTCCCGCGGGTTCCAGGGTAACGCCCTATGATGGCAACGAAAAGGCTCCTACGGGTAATTACTATCCCTCGTAACATGTTTTTGTTACTGATGATTTACAATTAAGAATGCGCAGAATACTTTTCGGGCAGCGGAAGGAGTGAGGATCTCGTAAGCAGAGATATCGCTAGGCTTACCGAGAAAGTTAACCCAATACCAAATTCTGTAATTTTGGTGGGAACGCTAAGGATCTGTTCAGAAAAGTAAGCGCATTGGGAAAACATGGCAAAGATAACGCCGAAGGAGTTTGCAAAGAGGCAACTAAATAAAGGAAAGTCAGCAATAAAAGTGGCTTGAACACATCGAAATGTTTAAAGGGGGCTACAAACTTTGGTGGTCAAAATAATAAACAAAAATTTAGTGACGCTTGATCACTAAGGAAAGAGCGGTAAAGCCTCGAAGCACGTCAACCTTCGGGGTGCCTCCATTTCCAGCCTGCCGCTTTAGCTTGGCGAAAGCCCTCCTCATTAAGGTGGCCAGATCTTCATTTGAAAGCGGCAGTGACCTCATTGGGTTTGTACGTGTCGACCCCGTGGACTTCCTCAAAGCAAGCGACCAAAATAGCGGCAGTCTGCTCGATGTGCCACAGGCTCCTATCGGCCGACTCTTCCTCCAGGGCAGCTTTCTCTTTGGCCAGGGATGACTTCTCATTCTCCAAGGCAGTAACTTTGGCCCTCTCTGCTGCCAAGGCGACAGATTGTTCTTCTTTCTGCTTCTGATGAGCCAACAATAAGTTCGTACGCTCCTCCAGTAACTTTTTCTTCTCATTCTACTCTTGTGCTAATTCTTCTAAGGAGGAGGAGAGAGAAGCAGCCTGACGCTGCGCCTCCTCCGCCCAGTAATGGAATTGCATCATATTTATAAAAAGGTTGGAGCGTAATGAGTTCACCCTGTCAACCTCAGGCCTGGAAAGGAAGGCTTCTCGTTCTGTCGCAGACGCCAATACTTGAGAAGCAAGCAAAGCCGTAACCTCATCCGAGCCATCACCCCCCAGTGCCGCCAGACCAGTGTTACGCAGATCGTACAGTGCGACTTGATGGGTCACAGTAACGGCCCCACTTATCGGACTAAGATCTGCCACAAAGTTAAAGGTGGTACCTCCTTCGCCATAACGGGACGATAGGGGGATGCTTGAACGAACGAAGGCCAGAGGAAAAGGAGGGCGAGCTTGTGTGGACGAACCTCCTGGAGAAAAATAAACGCCATGATGCTGATAGCCTGAAAAATCTGACATAACCTCCTGATATCCCATGTTGGAGGAATATACGTGAACGGGACCACCAAAAGAATTGGGCGAAACCTCGAAAGTCTCGCCTGTGCCCAAGTTCTCCAAAAATTCTGACGGATTCCCTCCCTAGGAAACAACCGTAAAGTCAAACCCGTCCGCAGGTCTATTCCCCACCTCGGCGGCAGAGGAAGAAGGATTTCTGCCCTCCTCTTCCGGCCACTGTCTCTTCTTTGAGCCAGTCAGCGCATAGCCCAAATCCATACCGCCTGAGGGAAGAGCGGAGGTAGCGACAACAATAGTGTCCTGCCAAAAACGCGATATGAAATAGAAAAAAGAAATCAGATAGCGACAGACATTAAAATATAGCATATCATGGCTAAAAGGCACCCTTACCGTAACAGCGTTGGGAGGAGGTACTTCTGAAGAACCTGCCGCATCCGGAGAAGGCGTAAGAGCGGCGACACTTCTCATTTTTCTCTTCTTTTTTCCTTTGGCAATGGCCTTAGGAGCCTTGAAAGAAGAAGAAGGCTGGGCAGGAGGAGCAGCGATGGTCACAAGGGGAACGCCTGAAGGAATGTCAGGATCCCTCACACCGGCTGAAGAAGAGGAAACTTGAACAAGAGTAGCGGAAGTAGCCGGAAGATCGGTGGGGTTATCAGTTGCTTCCGTGGAAGTAGCTCTCTCTTTTTCTTCTCTCTCTTGAGCCCTTTTCAAGCGTCTCCTTACGCTCTCAGGTTTATAGTTGGGATCCGTCGCTGCGAAAGCACAAAATAACGTCAGCATTAGTATCAGCGATAACAAAGAAAGGAGTAACGCGACACTCACGTTTAACACAAGATTGAATGTCCATTCTACAAGCCACTTGACGAATGTAAACGCTGATTTCCAGTTTGAGCAATGTGTTTAACCAGTCTTGCTCACGTTTCGGAAGGGTCCCTGGTCAGCTCCAGACGTTGTCATCCACGTTTTGGTTAAACCCAGATCGCCACCAGGAACCAAGATCTCCAGGAAGATCTATCACAAAAAACTCCTTTTTCCAGGCATCAACGGAAGACTCGATATGGAGGAGTTTCCAAGTAAAAGACTTCAGAGAGTCATCATCAAAACGGGGCGATATCGTTATCACCCCCCGACATTTCATCAGCTTAAAAAGAGATTTAAGCAGTAGAAGGGAAGGGTAAGTAATCCCTTTATATTTGCAAAGTTCCAGAAAAGCATAAACACAACAATATGCATTTGGGGATAGTTGGGCTGGAGTCAGATCGCCGGCAACAAGCAATTCTTTGACAAAAGAGTCAATGGGAAGCCGAAAGCCATAACGGAACATTTGTGCATACATGACCCTGCGATTGCCCGTCAAAATGCTATTCAAACGTAGTGACTCAGGGGCAATAGTGGTTTTATAATCATCAGGAATATCAACATTATGGGCGGCCAAATGCTCACAGAGAGCGGCCTCAGATGTGATAACACTAGCCGTAATATCCATCCTTTTCTCATCGGCAGATTTTGACTCAGTACGGCGAGTCTTAGCCATGACAGAATTAAAGAATTAAAAGTTGAAGAAGACGATGGAGGAGAAAGGAAATACCTTCAGAGAAAAGCACTTCAAAGAGCCTTGAATAGTGGGGAGAAAATAAGACGGCTAAAAGAAAATATGATAAAGTGGGATGATAAAAGAAAAGGGAAAAGAATAAATATTGGGTTTTATAACCCTAATGATCGAACGAAACGACGAATGCCACAGTCGTTGCGTGGAAGCGGCATAAGGAACAGACTCAGGTAATGAGTGCAATCCTAGAAAAGCGCTACAACGCCTCGATTTAGGCAAAGTTCTCAAGCACGCTAGCCCGTAGCGCTGGAAGAAATGGACACGTGTGCCTGCACAATCACGACTTTTCTAAGGAAAGGATAGCAAGCATTAAATGCTCTGAAAAGCAGGTACCATCTCTTGGGAAAAACAAGAGCGATATCGCAAGAAAGGAGATAACGCAAGATGGCGTTGATTAAAAGAATAGCGTTGGGTTAACGCGAAAAGGTGGAATGAAAATCAAATAGCAATCAAATACAAGTATTGTCGCACAACAAGGCGTTATTACAAGACAAAGAAATAAATAAGCGGAAAATCTTCTAAATAGAGCAACCTCGATTAATCATGGGCCCTCGCGAGCATCGCGATCACCATTCCTCCGCTTTTCTCCAGAAGAAGGAAGATCTCTCTCACCTTCGCCCAAATACTTCAGTCTCTTGGAAGCGTAATCGGTCAGCACTGACGAGTCAACAGTTCCCTGGCGATAGAGACTCATAAATCCAGCGATACAAATATCCATGGTCTTGTTCTTCCACCAGGCTATCTTTGAAGGCACTTTGGCCAAATCCGCATCACGAGTCCCTGGCGATAGAGACTCATAAATCCAGCGATACAAATATCCAATGGAAGATATTCTTTCTGTCAGCCACCACCAATTCCGCCTCCAGAAGGTCTGTCTTAGCCTTCCCTTTTGATCTTTCTCGAGCAAGCTCAGCGCAACAGTCGTCCAACTCCACCCGGGTCCGCTCCTGAAGCTGCGACAGCTCCGTTACCTTCCCTAAAGCAGCATCTAGTTCTCCCTTTAAATCAAGAGAAGGTTGAACCTTGTCACACTGATCCTCAAAAAAGTAGTTTAACTCGCGGAAGCAGGCCAGCATGTCAGTCAGAAGACGTGAATGTCGTACGCCGGGAGGACGCCATAAGAACTCTTCTTTGTCCTTCGAAGAAGTAAACATTTGCCCCACTATCGGGCCCACTGGCTCCTCTCGCGATGACGGGTCCGATACTCCTAAAGCACGGAGACCGTCGGTGCCAAGGGAAGACAAGTCCAGCTGATAAGCGATGGGGCCTTGAAGACCTTGAGGGGAAAGATTGGCGATATAAGGAGGAGAGCAATTTTTGGCAGAATCACCAATGCCCGAAATCGAAGAAAGAAACAAAGGCTGAGGCTTCCGTGGAGGAGGAGCGATTGGATTCGGAGTTGGTAAGTTCACATCTGGAATAAAGGAGCGAATAGGGGAGCTAGGACCGCCAGACACTGAGGGAGAGCCCACCGCTGCCGAAGCCTCGTTAAACTTAGGAGGAATGGCAGAGGGCACCTTGGTAACTTCCGTCACTGGCAAGGGACCCGTAACGTGCGAGGCGTCAAATTCCTCGGAAGGAACCCCATTGACTTCCTCCACGGAAGGAACTGGTGGGTCAGACTTCTCTTTACGAACTCTCTTTACGAGATGCTCCGTTTCGGCAGCGATCTCTTCGCTATCGTCCTCGGTTGACTCCATGGCAGGATCACTTTTTCTGGACCTAAGTTTCATTCGTTGGGCAAGGGTGGCATGACGCAGCTCGGAACCAGTATCCATGCTTCCGCTATCACTGTCAACCTCTTCAATCACGGGATTGCTTGGGGCCACTCCCTTACCGCGAGGCGGCAGCCAATTCTCAAGGAAACGGGAAGGTCGGGCAGATGTGTTACGTGTCGAGACGGTTTTGTTTCTCCTTCCTTGCGGTGGAATAGGCGGACGACTAGAGCCTTCGGGTAGAGGAGAAGGAGGTAATGTCTGAAGCGGCACCACGTTTAGAGGAGTGTCACTTTCCTCGGAAGATCGACCCTCAGCGTTACCTGCCGATAAAATATTTTAATATGACAAGAAAGTCGAAGCGATAAGGCGATAAAAGAAAAGACTCACCAACGACACACTCTGACAAAGGCCTGAACTGAGAAAATTCCCGAATGCGGAAAGGCCCTTCTATTTCTAACAAGGCGTTAACATTGGATACATCCATACTAGACAACACATCTGGTTCTCGCCAAGCGGCACTGGTAATCTCTCGGTTGAAACCACCGCGCCAATACTGAGAGGGCAAGCGAAGGGTGAAGAAGCTATTTTTCCAGTTGTCCACATTCTCTTCGAAACCTTGAAAATTCCGCTAGAAAAACCGGACCAGAGCACCATTCCATCTTGGGGTAATATCCACTAAGCAGTTGTGACACCTCAAAGTGAAAAACGTGCGGAACAGATCGAGTGATGGAGCGAAAATATGCTTCATCTCACACGAGGGAAGAAAGGCGTAAAGCCCACACCAGGAAGGCGGAGTTATTTGAACGGGATTGAGATCGTAATGGTTTAGCAGCTTCATCAGAGAAGTATGAAGCGGGAGACGAAACCCGTAGGTAAACATCTTGAAATAAACCAACCGGAACGTCCCCCACATGGCATCAGTGAGCCGAGTATCTTTCAATGGGACAAAGGGGCGATATCCCGTGGGAAAAGTGATACCGTTCTCCTCTAACTCAGCCCTCAAAACCTCATTACAATCAAAAACACTATGAGCTCTCCTGACTTGGGGATCTAGAGGATTTTCGATAATTGCAGAAGGCCTAGCACGAGACATAATGGAATGGAAAGTAAAGCTATGACAATAGAGAAGCAAAATACCTGGAGCAGAGAACCAGTGAATCGGCCATCGGCACCGGCGAGCAATTGCAGTAAAATCCCTCGGGAAGAAAGAAGTACAGAAGAAAGGAAATACGAAGAATTTTGAAATATTAGCAAAAAATACTAAAAGAGGAGCAAATTCCTTATAAAGGTTAAACCTAAAAAGGGAACAGCCTGTGAAAATAAAACACGTGCAGAGTGGAAAAGGACGCGTGGGCAGTCATCAATGTCTTTTGGGAGAAGACAGTTACTGACTGAAAACCGAAAGGCGGTTGCGTCAAGCGAAAGGCCTACTCCCGCGATAATCCTGGAAACATAAAGAAATAAAAACGTCATTTTATTATTTGGAAAAGCCATACGGCATCTACAAAGAGGCATGGTATGCCCAACTATTCGCCGTCAGACCATGAGATGCCGTAGCAGTAGACCACGTCATCATCATCTTCACCTAAAAGCGATGGATCCTCGCCAGCGAAAGGGAAAGGTTCCTTAACCTTCTCCCCCACGCGTGTGGATGATCGATCCGACTCCTCCTTGACAGACGGCGACACCGCTTTAACAGCTGAACAGGCGGAAGGAGCCCTTGGCGGTGACTCGTTAGGAAGGAAAGAAGTTTCTTTCCCCTTCGAAGAGAAAGAAGCAAGAGAATCAAAAAACGATTTAGATGCCTTCGCAACATCTTTCCTCCGCCTCTTGCGGCACCGTCGGGGAACAGGTGGCCTCCAGGGAGGCGACGGAGGAGGATTATCTGAATCAGGAGAAGTTGGAGGAGTTGGTGGAGAATCTCGGGCGAACGTATCTAAAAAATGAGAATCAGCCATGAGATCACATAATACTAATCAGAGGAAAAAACAGCAAGGAGACGAAGAATAACGAGGGGAAGAAGATCCCTTAAATAGCTAGAAAATTGGGAAAAAGGATCTTCGATCTTCCAACCCGACTCTTCAGAGAAGACACGTGTACAGCCTGAAGTGCAGATATGGATTTACAGTCACGCCTGTTGAGATTTTCCCCTGATCGAGGAAAACCGCAAAATTGCCCAATCAGTTGCCAGGACAACAGCGATGTAGATTTAATATTGAATAACCAATCAGAAAACCACCCAGTGGCCGAACCGTTTTCAGTTGGGCTAAGAATATCTCCAAGGAAAAAGACAAAGGGTGCATTAAAGAAGAAGAACAGTTGCAAACGGCGTAATAAAACCAGTTTATTTATTATGGCCTAGAGGTCGGAAAGTACATTTACATGCCAGGAGGAAAAGAGAAAAGGCCCAAAGGGAGCCATCGCTATCAGGCGTCAGAGCCAGTGTCCTCAGGCACTTCGGGAAGGTCTCTCAGAGAATCCATGACCAGAATCAGATCATGGGAGGTGGCTCTCATTCCCTTCAAGCAGCACCCCAACATATCCTTGCGCTGCTGCAGCATGGCAATCACCACTTGAATCCGAGCGATGGAGGCAGCCAGCTTTGACACGCTCTCCAAAGGGCTGAAATCCTCCAGAGACGTGGCTCCCAGAATGGAATGAAGAGGGGTCAGCATTCCTTGCAGCTCTAGGATGTCCTCAGAGGTCTTGACCAGCATGTTCTCCAGGAACCCGACATCGCCATCATTGAGGTTCTTGAGAGAATGGCCCTTGGAAAGGAGGAAATTCTTAGTCAAATGATCCATGATGTGAATTGCCAGAGATGAGGAGAACGTGGGTGGAGAAAGTTCCCCAATTTATAAGCCCCAAGAGAGAGGCCTAGGAAAGAACAAAGAGGTCCTCAAAAGGTGAGCCGTCTCGTCACCCTTAAGGACTGATAAGCCTAAAGCAGAATCAAAGGTTGATGCTCGTATGCTATCTGCGACATGGATGTTCGAAAGGATGCGAGATAAAGTATGGAAAAACGCCAAAAGGCACGATATCACAGGTAGCCATTACGTAAAAGCCATATGGTTACCGGTATCCACAGTGTAAGGCCGCGTTGATGTCGCAGGTGGCCCTAAATGCGTAAAATCTCGTCGACATCGCAGGCATCTGGTGGTATAAAGCCGCGCTAATCGTAGGCAGCTGATGGCGTAAAGCCGCGATGATATCGTTGTTTCCTTAAGCGAAAGAGGAGAACGGGGCCCGCGTGACTTCAAACCCCTGTAAGTACAAAGTTTACTAACTTCTCTATAAATGCCTATCTCCTCCGTGTGTTTTCAGTACACTTGAAAGGATGATGGACCCGGAACGAATGCAAATCCATGACATGACCTGGTTGCAGTCCTTGGCGGTATCATAAGTGACCCATCAACAGCCCTTCTATGGCATGAATAAAGTTGAGACTCCGTAAGCCCTGCCAAGAGGCCAAATAGACCAACATCGCTGGGCGAAAGCAATGCCCTCATGATCACGAGCGTAATAGCAGTGTCTCTCGTGGACCTCTTAACGCCTCAGAAAAATAGGTCTCTAGATAAGAATGAAGGACGGAATCCGCTTGTTCGCTGGGAAGCTTAAGAACTAAGTTCCAGCTCATCACTTAACACGGTTAACGTCGAGCAGTCAGAGAAACTCGGAGATCCTGCAGACATACCGCTCCACGAAAGAACAAGTTTTCATCTAAGATTTCAGACATGGACAACCCTTGGTAAAAACTCGGGCTCGTTTTCAGTTGGGCTTATGATAACAATCAAGACAGCCCTAACGGTGCTACCACACTTGCGGATCCCGCCGGGATGATTTCCCCTATGACCCGTAGGATATCGTCATATCGCCCCAGAATCGGCGAAGGATTCCTAGGATGGTCGACATCAGCGCGGGGGGGGGGGGGGGGGGGGGGGGGGGGGATTCACGCGACTCTACACGCACGGCACCATCCCATCCTAGGGACCCACAAGGTTATCATTCCCGGCAGCCCCGTCAGATATCGCTCATGACGCCATCCATCGGTATCGCTTGTGACGTCACCATCAGACATCGCCTGGATTGTTATCGCCAGGTATCGCCGAATAGGCCTATAAATACCCCTACTTTTCCAATCAGAAGGTAAGATCGAGATCACTCAGACGAACCTCTGTTATTTTTGAAACCCGAATTGACTTAAGCATCGGAGTGTCTAGGCCGGAGCCCCCCCTCCGGCGCTTTGCAGGTACATCCGGCACCAACCGTCACCGTTCCGATCAGGCACGACTCCGAATCTTACAAGATCGAAATTGAATCTTATAATTTTGTCCCCTAGCTAGTTTTAAGGCTATTTAAGCTTAGCGTTAGGGTTTTTGTAAGGACGGCTAGTCCTAGGACATATTCTCACTTTACCTAAATTTTAGGGATTCTCTCTTCTCTCTTTTTGTGCAAAGTCGGCCAGCTTGTAAAGAAGGAAGCATTAAACTCCTAATCGGTTTATTCTAATATATTTTCCCTTTTTATTTCTTTAATCTTGTTTTATGTTATTATCTCCCTCTACTTACTATTTGTATTTGATTATGAATAGCTAAATCCCATCTTCTTAGTAAAGGGTGTTTCAAGGGTTGTAAGGTTCGGTTAGGAGGCCTAATGCACGCTTAATATATTTTGATGTCATATTCAATTGTTTATCATTTTATTTCCATGCTCATTTAGAATTGTTAAGAGCCTGATCAACTATTTATATTTCTGTGTGAGTACTGTCATTCTCTTGGTTATAACTAACGTGAATCCTTGAGTTAATAGTAGACACCTAATGGAGACATCGCGAGAGGTCTTTCGTCTAGGGGTACACAGTCGTTTAGGGTATGTGATGCGAGCTTGACAAACTGAGATGTCACACCCTAGATCTATCTTACCTCCCCTTCATGGGTGTTTTGAGTAGTGTCTCCCCGCATTCGTGCCTGGGAGGACGGCGAAACGTCAAGGCCACCTCATATGTGGAAACGGGGGGTGGCTTCTACCTACGAAGGTAAGTAGGGGGCCTACGTGGAAAAATGGCCCCTATAGCAGGTCTGTGTATGAGTTTGGAATATTTTTGTGCCCATGACTAACCAACCTAGAAAGCAACCCGAGAATACCTTTTGCTAAGATCTTTTCCCATCTGATTAATCTCTCTTTTACTGTCTCTTTTGTTATCTTGCCCTTGAACTGCTATTTGTTATCTTGCCCTTGATTGTCCTTTGCAATCGAGCCCTCGAATGATTGCCTCTTTTATGTTTTGATTTGCTGTTTTAATTTTCTGTCTTGTTATCTTCCAGTTCTGCGTTGATTAATTCGTTAATCAACATTAACCCCCCAAGTGTTACTTTTATATTTGGTTGCTTTTATTCCTTTTCATACATCGAAATTGAGATATTATTCCTTCAATCTCTGTGGTTCGACCCTGTCTTGCCCTGTACACATTTATTTGTGCATTTAGGCATCAGGAAAATATAAGTATATTTGAGTGATGATCAAATTTTGACGCCGTTGTCGGGGATTGAATGGTACTAATTATTCTCTTTTCACTTGTATGACCAGGAGATATGCACCAGATCTACTCCCTCTAGATCTTGAATTAGCCAGAATAGAAAGAGTATTTTGGAGGCAAGCCAGAGGACCTTCTGCCCAGCGTAGAGGAATTCCTCATCCTGCCCTCAACAGACAGCCATCCAATCTGGCCGACCAAGACCATTAGTTTTTCCAAGATTTAGCTTACCTCCATCGAGGTCTCGAAAACCCAATAGCAGCTCATTTTGATTTTCTGGCCATGGAAGATCATGACCACCATGTGCGTCAGGAAGACCCACCGCCACCTCCTCCTAATCAGCAGACCATTGACCATCTCAATGCAACCCCCGACATGTTGAGTAGTTGCATTGTCTGGCCTGCTGTCCCTCATGACTGGATTCTTAAGTCTGTCGTTATGCACCATCTACCTACTTTTCGTGGTGTTGCAAGGGAAAATGCACTTCGTCACCTTCAACAGCTTCATTCTATATGCGAGGCCATGAAACCTCCCAATGTTAGCATCGAGCAAGCAAAGCTGCGCGCTTTCATGTGGTCTCTTAAGGATGATGCCCTCGATTGGTATTATGACCTTCCACCAAGATCCATTCACTCTTGGGCAGAGATGTCTAAGATCTTCACCGAGAAGTATTATCCAACCTCGATTACCAATACCACGCATAAATAACTTGTCTCCATAGTCCAGAAGAAGGAGGAAGATCTTGCCCAATATTATGAAAGATTCTAGAAGATGCAATCTTCGTGCCCTTCATACAACCTCACGGAGCATGCCCTCATTCAGTATTTTTGTGAAGGCCTTAAGGCCCATGACAGAGCCCTACTCAACGCTGCTGCCAATGGTTCTCTAACTGCTCTCACTCCAGCTGCTACCATAGCAACTATAGAGATCATGGACAAGAATGCCACATCTCACACCGCTCACAATGGAGGCCAAGATGCTCAAGTAGTTGCCTTGCAGAATCAGCTATCCTCTCTCACGGGGATGTTCCAGAACTTCATGGTAGGACAATCTACACCTATCAAGGCCTGTTAGATTTGCAACTTTGCGGATCACCCCACTGATACATGCCTTCATATTCCGGATGAAATCCAAGTGAATGCTGCTGGCCAGTATGTCCAGGCTCTTTATGGTCAAAACTACAATCAGGGCTGGAAACAGCAAAATCCAGGATGGGTTCCAAACCCTCAGCCATCGGGACCTAGCCATTAACAACACCAACAAAATCAGTATGGAAATCATCCTCTCCCTCTCAATATGCAGAACTTCAGACCTCGACCCACGTATAATCAGAATCAGTATCAACGTCAGCCTCCTCATGATCAGACTTTTGTCGTGCCCCTGAATGCGGAACCTCCTCGAAACCCCGAACATCAAAATGAAATCGATGATCTTAAGAAGCAAATGAGCACCATAGTGGCAGAGATGAAGGCACTGAAGAACTAGGGGAGATTTCCACCCCAGACGGAAACCAATCCAAAGCACAATGTTTGTGCAGTGACTCTACGAAGTGGAACGACCTTGACACCTCCTGCACATTCGGCCCTCGATATCAAGAACACTCCAGAATCTAAGCTCAAGCCGAAACCCATAGCGAAAAAGCCAAAAGTTCCCCGATTTATGGAGGTCATGGAAGACAGAATCCGTTCCCCAGAGGTTCACTAAGGAATGACCCCAATCCACCCGAATTCACCCAGCAATATATTCATAAGATTCTCAAGCCCCCATTTCCCAGAGATGGATAAAGACCAAGAAAGACAAGGAAGACCGTGAGATTTTTGACATGTTCAGCAAAGTTTTTGTAAACATCCCCCTCCTCCAAGCGGTTAAGAATGTGCCCCGTTACGCCAAGTTTCTAAAATAGTTGTGCACCAACAAGAGCAAATTGGCCGAAGCCAACAAGATCAGTGTAGGAGCCAACCCTTCTGCCCACATCCAGAGGAAGATCCCCCCGAAATGCAAGGACCAAGGAATGTCCATCATTCCCTGCCGAATTGGTACAGTCGACATCGGGAAGGCTATGTGCGATTTAGGGGTAGGAATTAATCTCATGCCCTTAATCATCTATAATTATCTTGGCCTCGAACCACTCAGACCAACCAGTCTCACTATTCAGCTTGTTGATCGTTCTATCATCTATCCCGAGGGGATCATTACAGATGTATTGGTCCCAGTGGGCTAGTTCTTATTCCCAATTGATTTTTATGTCATTGCAATGGAGAACGAGGACTCCACCAAGTCAACAGATGTACTTCTAGATCAACCATTTCTGGCAAAAACCCATGCAAAGATTGATGTTCATTATGCAACCATCTCCCTCAAGTTCGACGGGGAAATCATCAAATTCAATATGCTAGACGCCATGCGATACCCCTCTGATTTTTTCAGTGTTAATTATATTGATTTGATTTATCCTTCTATTGAGGAGCTTGCTGAACTTCATTCTACTGACCCTTTACAACTTGCCCTTGACAGGAGTCTGACACCAACTCTTCTAGATGTCGTGGCCTCGACACTTTCCATACCCCCTGAGTTGCATTCTATCGTCGCTGCCCTAGAAGAGTACGCTATTGTCCCGTATGAGCCCCTAGTGGTATCCCCCAATTGGCTAGACCATGTTAAGTTATCTCCATCTATTGATCAGGCTCCAGCCCTCAATCTGAAACCACTACCTTTCCATCTGAAGTACGCTTATCTAGGCCCCAATGACTCTCTGCCCGTCATTGTCTCCAATAAACTCAGTGTTTCTAAAGAATCAGATCTGATATCCTTGTTGAAGGAATTTAGACAAGCTCTAGGATGGACCATCCCAGATATCAAGGGCATGTCCCTAGCATTTTGTACTCATCACATTCACTTGGAAGACGCCAGCAAAACCATCCGTCAGCCTCAGCGCAGGCTGAATCCGCCCATGATGGAGGTAGTGAGGAAAGAAGTACTGAAGTTATTGGATGCGGGTATTATTTACCCCATCTCTGATAGCCCATGGGTCAGTCTGATACAAGTCGTACCCAAGAAAACTGGCATCACCATCACCATCAGACAAGATGGCGAATCTATTCCCACCCGTATCTAGAATGGGTGGCGTGTATGCATCGATTACCGCCGCTTGAATGCTGCCACCAGGAAAGACCACTTCCCTCTTCCCTTCATTGACCAAATGTTGGAACGTCTCACAGGCAAGACCCATTACTGTTGTCTTGACGGTTACTCTGGTTTACATCAGATCCCAGTCACCCCCGAAGACCAGGAGAAGACCACCTTCACGTGCCCTTTTAGAACTTTTGCTTATAGGCGTATGCCATTCAGCTTATGTAATACCCTCTCCACCTTTCAGCGTTGCATGGTGAGCATTTTCTCTGAATTGGTTGAAGATGGGATCAAGGTCTTCATGGATGACTTCACTGTTTATGGAAATTCCTTCTCAGAGTCCCTATCCAAATTGAAGAAATGTTTAGAGCGTTGCATAGAGACCTTAATTTTGAAAAATGCCACTTCATGGTGGATCGAGGCCTCGTTTTGGGTCATATTGTCTCGGCCAAGGGAATTGAAGTTGACAAGGCCAAGATAGAGGTAATTGAATCCTTACCCTACCCTACCTGTGTTCGGGATGTGCGATATTTTCTAGGGCACGCCATTTTTTTTAAACGGTTTATCAAGGATTTCTCCAAGATTGCCCAACTTATGTGTCGTTTGCTCCAAAAGGAAGTCCCTTTTAATTTTGATGAAGCATGCCGAGCCGCCTTCGACACACTCAAGAAAAGTCTTATCTCAGCTCCAATCATTCGTGCCCCTAATTGGTCCTTACCTTTCGAGGTCATCTATGATGCTAGCAATCATGCCCTCGGCGACGTTTTGGGTCAGAAGAAAGACAAGGAGACCTATGTCATCTACTATGCTTCCAAGTTATTGGATCCAGCCCAGCAGAACTACACAACCACCGAAAAAGAACTCTTGGCAGTAGTTTATGCCCTCGACAAGTTCAGGCAGTACCTCTTGGGCACTCATGTTCTCGTTTACTCGGATCATTCAGCCCTTAGATGCTTATTGACAAAGGTTGATGCAAAGCCTCGACTCATTCGATGGATCTTGTTGCTATAAGAATTCAATATCTTGATCAAGGATAAGGCAGGAAGAGAAAATCTGGTGGCGGATCATCTAAGCAGACTTCCAACCCAGGAAGATGATTCACTTATACCTATCTGTGATACTTTTTTGGACGAACAATTATGTCTTGTCCATGCTATTCAGTTTCTATGGTTCTCCACCATTGCAAACTTTTGTGCTACGGGTACCTACCCCGCGGATGCTTCCCCTTCCGAGTGCAACAGAATCCGGAGACAGTCTAAGTACTATATTTGGGATAGCCCATATTTGTGGAAGCACTGTTCAGACCAGATAATTCACCGTTGTGTAACTATGGACGAAGTGCCCTCGATCCTAAAATTCTGCCATTCTAAAGGTGGACACTTCGCGGCCAAGAAAACTACTCTCAGGGTCTTAGAAGCCGGTCTTTACTAACCATCCATCTTCAAAAATAGTTATCTCTTCTGCGCTTCATGCCCACGATGTCAGGCCACTGGAAATATCTGGGTCAGGAATCAAATACCCTTGACAAGTATCATCCCATGTGAGATTTTTGATATCTGGGGAATATATTTCATGGGTCCGTTCCCCAATTGCTTCGGCAATATCTACATCCTTCTCGCAGACGATTATGTTTCAAAATGGATCGAGGCTAAGGCAACTCTAATAGATGACTCCAAGGTGGTAGTAAACTTCCTACGCACCAATATCTTTAATAGGTTCGGTACCCCTCGAGCTCTCATCAGTGATCGGGGTACCCATTTCTGCAACCGTGTCGTGACCTCGCTTCTGACCAAGTATGGGATCCAACATAGGACTTCTACAGCTTATCACCCTCAGACAAACAGATAAGCTGAAGTGTCCAACCGTGAGATCAAGAACATCCTAGAGAAAACCATTAACCAGTCCCGAAAGGATTGGAGTCTGAAGTTGGATGATGCCCTCTGGGCATACAGGACAACTTTCAAGACCCCGATTGGCATGACACCCTATAGACACGTATATGGCAAGTCGTGCCATCTTCCAGTTGAGATAGAGCACAAGGCCTTTTGGGCCATCAGGAAAGTGAATACAGATCTAGGACATGCCGGCTAGAACAGAAGCTTACAAATCCAGGAGCTGGAATAATTAAGGGATGACGCTTATGAGAATGCCTTGCTCTGCAAGAGCAAGACCAAAGCCTATCATGACAGGCACCTTGGTCCCAAAACCTTTTCCATTGGACAGAAAGTATTATTGTACAACTCTCGTTTGTGTTTGTTTGCAGGAAAGCTTAAGTCAAAATGGTCTGGACCTTTCGTGGTCACAACAATTTTCGACCATGGTGGGATTGAGATTCAAAATCCAGACACAGGAACAATCTTCAAGGTGAACGGTCATAGGTTAAAACCGTTCTACGAAGGATTCAAGCCCTCGACCGTCGAAGACCTAGATTACTGGAACACGTCGAGGCCTCGACAAGTAAACAGGCCATACTGGAGGCATTGCGAATGTCGTTCCACTCTTCTTTCTTTCATTTATTTATTTATTTAATTCCAGAAATGTTTTCTTTTACCCCTTTCATTTTTATTTTATTTTATTAGTTGAGATATCGTTTCCTTATTTTTATCCCCCGATCTCTCTCCTTTCCCTTTCCCAAATGATTTTATTCTCTTTCAATTATTATCTTTCCACTTATTCTCTCCTTTTATCTTTATCTACCCTAACTACTTTTTTTTTTTAAAATTTCAAAAAGGCAAGCGGTTGGGATACACGGGCCCGTGCTCTCTCTCCTGGTTCCAAGATGCCACATCATCAAAGGAGACAAAAAAGAGGCCCTAATTAATTCCTTGTCAGCCGTCAGTCACCTTTTGCAGCACGCTCCCCTCGTCCTTTCACTTCCCTTCTCCAGCTACTACTCACGCTATCTCTCTCTCTCTCTCTCTCTCTCTCTCTCTCTCTCTCTCTCTCTCTCTCTCTCTCTCTCTCTCTCTCTCTCTCTCTCTCAAACATCTCCATCATCCCTGTCCTCTACCATCACCATCAACGCACCTTCTCTCTCTTGCAAATCATCCTTTTTTCCCCCACCCTATAACTATCAAACGCATAGCCCACAAGAGCAAGGATCACGAACCAGAATCGTCATCCACCTCCCAAGACTCCATCCCTAAATCTTTAAGCCTTGGTCCTGACCGAGAAAACCCATCATCCCAAAAAATCCCGACTGCCGAAACAGTTCCACAATCCGACGCTGCTAACCAGTCGGACGACGAGTTAGAAGTCGCAGGCTCAATCCCTGCAACCTCCACCATGACCAGATCCGGGCGAGTTTCCAGGAAACCACCAAGTTGTGCAACGATTCCCAAGAAGCCCAAGGTGGAAAAGCCCTCACCTGCGGCCAAAAAGGAAATCACGGTGGACGAGGCCTTGAAGGACATCCTTGTATCCGAATCTGAGTAGGAGGATGAGGCGTCTACCGGGATGAAAGAAGACGAAGTCGAGAAAACCGCCACTGGCAAGGAAGAGGAAGGATTCGATGAGAATGACACTGAGGAGGAGGAAGATGTTGATTTGGAGAAGGAAATGGCCGAGAAGGAAGCAGCCCTAGCGGCTGAAAATGAGAAGAAAACTAATGAGAAGGAGGTAGCGGCAAGGAAAGCAGCTGCCAAAGGAAAAGCAAAGACCTCGGCCAGAGCGGAGGAGCTAACCGAGACGTCAGCAGGAAGGAAAAGAAAGGCAACGTCTTCCTCACAGGTTCAGAGCAAGCCCACGATATCAAAGAAGCACGTCGAGGGCAAGACGACGACTCGGACTCGACACCATTGCCAACCTTTACTCCGCGAACGTCTTTCATCCAGGTTGTCTCTGACCTTTGTAATCCACATGCTTGGCTGAACTTTAATTATAAACCCTCACTTGATAAACTGCATGCTATGAACTCTAGAGGCGTTAGCCCTTGTGCGCCTAGATCTGGAATTTTTGAGAAACATGGGACTCGAGTCTCGAGTCCGAGAGCTTGTTGGGAACATTGGTTGGGAATCCCTGTTCTTTCTAGAACACCCAACCTATGTCGAGCTCTCACTTGAGTTGTTCACTACTTTTTGGGTAGCTTCCGACCACTTTAGGCCTAAGGCCAAAAGTGGACCGAACCTTACTGCCCCTGGATTGATTAATTTTAAGTTAGCAAACAAGTGGTCCAAGCTTTCATTTAATGAGTTCAACTGCATGCTCAATTTTGTCACCCCTGAGAATTTAAAATCCAGTGCTTATAAAAAGTCTTTGACTGTTATTCCTGCTATGTTTGATGCCGATATGGATTTTTGTGAATTAACTGAGAATCCCAGTGTTGAATTCAACCCTAAATCCTCTAAAGCGCATGAAATTATAGATCCTACCCTTAGAATCTTGCATCGCTTTCTTGCTCTTACCTTTGCTGCTAGATTTGGCTCTTCAGGCTAGTTGACTTTGCAAGAACTGTTTCTTCTTTGGTGCATGAAAAGTAAATGTAGGGTGAATTTAGGATTTTGGATTGCCTCTGCATTTATTCAAGTTCAGAATGGCTCTCGAGGCCCTATTTTAGGATCTCTCATCACTCTCCTTGCTGTGAACCTGCATAATATCGATTTGACCTCTTCTGGCCTTAGTGAGCCCATTGCATTTAAATATTTAGACCCCCATAACCTAGATGGTACGGGGCATTTGTGTATCTCACATGGTATTTTGAGATTTTCCATAGGAAGTACGCCCTCGATAGAGAAGGTTTTCGGCACAAAGCATGGAGGTGATTTCAGCTATCCAGATTCCTCCAGGGCTCGAGCCCCCGTAGCGCCTCGTGCCCCCGAAGATGAATCCAATCGAACCCCCGATGCCACCCCAGCAAGTAAATCATCTGATCAATCATCCCAGGCGATCCTCAGAATTGAGAGACTCCTCTAGGCGGTCCTAACGGAACTTCAGGCTTTGACGGCTGAAGTTGCAAGAAGCAAAATCCCACCCCCATGATCCCCCCCCGAAAAATTTCCTTCTCATGCCCTCGAGGAGGGCCCTAAAACAAACATTTCTACCTACTTTACATTATTTTATTTTTGTATTGTACTTATTTTTATTTTTCGTTGAACTTTTGTGTGCGCCCTTCTCGCATTGAGGACAACGCGATGCCTAAGTATGGGGAGGGATTTATTTGTGTTTTATTTGCGTCTGTCTTGTGTGTGAATGCATGTTTATATTTCCGTTGTTTGCATCACTATGTGTTTTTGAAAAAATTCAGATTTTAAATTTTTTAGCCAAAATTCCTCCACTGCCAGTTTTCAAAATGGGGCCTTGTGCATATGAATGGACACACACATTTTGATCATGTGCACACAAATATGAACCATCAACACCTTGTCTAGACCTAGCTATTCTCATTCTTTTTCCTGTTGAACCTTATATCCACATCTAGGCCTAGACACCAGTAGTCACAAAAAGCACCCTATGAGCACTTGAGCTTCCATGCCTTCTTATTTTCTTATGTTATTAGGATGCTTTAGCTAGGCACTGGTTGAACTTTCACGATATCCCTGGGTATAGACGCAAAAGACATGGGAAAGCTTCGATTTGACGAAAAACTCCGCATCAATGTCATTTTTCTTCTCTCTCTTTCTTCTTCTTTTTCTCTCATCACCTTTCATGCCCCCAACATTCCCCCCACTTTTCTTTCTCTTTGTGACCATTTGACCTTTTTCCTTGATCTTTTTCCTTCGCAGGTGAGGCAGCGATTATTGAGGGTAACGTCGAGGGCTAGACATACAGAAGACGTGCGGAAAAGTTCAAGTTGGGGGAAGGAGAGAAAAAGCTAAGACTTCAAAGCAGAAAGCAGATTTCTAGGGCAAGAAAAAGCAGAAAATCAAATATTCTCGAGCCCTAGACCGTTCAAAAGAAATCGAGCCCCTAGAAAATTTTAAGTGTGGGGAAGTCGAAGAAGTCACCATCGATGCTGGAAGCAGATCTGGGGCAAGCACCAAATTTAAAATTAAAAGTTTCATGCCCTAGAAGAATCAAGAGTTTGTAATTAGTTCGTGCCCTTCCCTTTTTATTGCTTAAAAAAAATCAGAATAAAAGGAAGGAGGGAGAAATACACGAACAAAAGAGCATCCACACCAGAGCCTCAACAAGAAAAGAAATCCTGTCCTCGAAGAAGAAGACCTTCGTCTAGCCCCCGAATCCCCATCGTGCCCTCGATAAAAGTTGCCTTGCCACTTTGCCTTTTTCCTGAGCCAAGGAATCCATTTAGGTTCTATCTGGTTCTTTCTCTCTCTCTTTCTTCTCTTTCTCCACCCCTCCTCGCTTCTATTCCTTTTCTATATCCTTTCTTTTCTCTTCTAGCTCACCCTACCCTTTTCTTTCTTTTTGTTGATGCGTTGTTCTTTCCGATTGATGATTGCCCATGTGTGTGTTCTCTGTACTCGGATTGATGTGCAAGTTTGATTTTGTGTCTGTTATGTGCATTTAGTTCGAGCGGTAAACACTTAGCCTTGCTTGCGAGAGTGAGTGTAAACACGTATCTAGTGAGGATTGCTGGTTATGGGCCTGATGTGGGAAAGTTTGATCTTTGGGGTCATTATCCCTCTGATCTGATGCAGGAGTCTTCTAGGAGAAGATGAATTTATGCGAAGTCTAGCTCGGTGCCGGTTTGTATTGGTATGTGGTTGATTATGTGTGTCTGTCTCTATGAGTGATTTCTATTTTTTGTGAATACTCGAGGGAGAGCATTGGGCAGTGTGGGGATGTTTGATAGTGTGTTATTTTTATAGGTTTTTTCTCTTTTATTTTAGCATTTTTTAGGGCATGATACTTCTGATTTGCCCCTTTTCCCTATATTTTTGCAGATCAGTGCCTAAAGGGAGAAAAGAGCGAAAACGAGCATTTTTTGAAGGATTTATGGAGTTTCGAAGATCGAGGCCTAGAAGACTGGAATGTCATCGTGCCCTCGATGCTAACTAGACCAGTGAGCAGTCTTGTGCCCTCGACACTTCCGCATCCGATCAAAGATCAAAGAGCCAAAGAAAATAATCTCCAAAGATTCGCAAGGGACTACGAGCGTTTCTAGAAGGTGTCAGTCGCTTCCAGAAGATTCTAGAATATTCTCTGCCAAGGGTGCGTCCCCCCTATGCGCTGGCGTCCTCCCAAGCGCTAACACCCTCTCTCCTTTAGCTGTATTTTGTCCCCTAGCTAGTTTTAAGGCTAATTAAGCTTAGCTTTAGGGTTTTTGTAAGGACGGCTGGTCCTAGGACATATTCTCACTTTACCTAAATTTTAGGGATTCTCTCTTCTCTCTTTTTGTGCAAAGCCGCCAGCTTGTAAAGAAGGAAGCATTGAACTCCTCATCGGTTTATTCTAATATATTTTCCCATTTTATTTCTTTAATCTTGTTTTATGTTATTATCTCCCTCTACTTACTATTTGTATTTGATTATGAATAGCTAAATCCCATCTTCTTAGTAAAGGGTGTTTCAAGGGTTGCAAGGTTCGGTTAGGAGGCCTAATGCATGCTTAATATATTCTCATGTCATATTCGATTGTTTATCATTTTATTTCCATGCTCATTTAGGACTGTTAAGGGCCTGATCAACTGTTAATATTTCTGTGTGAGTACTGTCATTCTCTTGGTTATAACTGACGTGAATCCTTGAGTTAATACTAGACACCTAGTGGAGACATCGCGAGAGGTCTTTCGTCTAGGGGTAAACGGTCATTTAAGGTATGTGATGCGAGCTTGACAAACTGAGATGTCACGCCCTAGATCTGTCTTACCTCCCCTTCATGGGAGTTTTGAGTAGTGCCTCTCTGCATTCGTACTTGGGAGGACGGCGAAATGGCAAGGCCACCTCATATATGGAAACGGGGGTGGCTTCTACCTACGAAGGTAAGTAGGGGGCCTACATGGAAACATGGCCCCTATAGCAGGTCTGTGCATGATTTTGGAATATTTTTATGCCCATGACTAACCAACCTGGAAAGCAACCCGAGAACACCTTTTGCTAAGATCTTTTCCCATCTGGTTAATCTCTCTTTTACTGTCTCTTTTGTTATCTTGCCCTTGAACTGCTATTTGTTATCTTGCCCTCGATTGTCCTTTGCAATCAAGACCTCGAATGATTGCTTCTTTTATGTTTTGATTTGCTGTTTTAATTTTATGTCTTGTTAGCTCCCACTTCTGCGTTGATTAATTCGTTAATCAACATTAAACCCCCCCCCCTAAGTGTTACATTTATATTTGGTTGCTTTTATTCCTTTTCATACATCGAAATTGAGATATTATTCCTTCAATCTCTGTGGTTCGACCCTGTCTTGCCCTGTACAATTTATTTATGCATTTAGGCATCAGAAAAATATAAGTATATTTGAGTGACGATCATTGAGATTGGAAATGGAAAGAACATACACATATATTTCACAAGGAGTTCATTCACAAGAACGACTAGCAAACTATTACATCAAATATAAAGATTTGATGGTTTACGTTTTACTTGGAGAGTATCAAAGCACCATCAAGGCTTAGAAGTCCACAAGATGAGTTCAGGAGGATAAAGGAGGAGTTATCTATACTCAACAAAATCTCTCAAATATCTAAACCTAATGAAAATAGTAGCTAAGTTCAGTATTTATACTAAGTCACAAAGGTAGTCGAGCCTATGATGCTTGAGTGCCTCGAGGTCGAAGGTCCAGAAGGATTCATGGCTTAGTAGGGTTGGTGTTGAGACTCCTCATGCGATGGTCGTTGGAGAAATGAGGCTCACGAAATTATTCATGGTCTGCTCCGCCAATGTATAAGTCACATGATGGATGGCCCAAGCTTCTCCCAGTAGTTTGCCCAAGGGTTTTCGGGTTGGTGCGGTCCTCACCCATGTCTCCCGATAGACTCCTCCCAGTAACTTGCATCCTCGAATGGCTCTCGGTAACCTACTCTCCCGATAGGCTCCCGTTAGTTTGTATGAAGGGCTCAAGGTTGGCGCTGGCTTTGTTGATGCCCCTCGCTAGGCTCCCGATAGTTTCCCTATTTCCCGATAGATTCCCGTTGACTTGTGCGAAGGACTTAGGTTTAAGGTTACCGCTGGCTTCGTCTAGGCTTCTCGATATACTCGTGATACTCTGTCGGTTTCCCGATATGGTGCGCGAGCACCGTTATGACTCGTTCCTCAACTCTTGGTTGATCTTTGCTCATCTCATGCTCGAACCAAAGGGCTAGCTTCTTTGTTTGACTTGTTATGATTGGCCATTTAGGCTCGGTATCCTCGGCCTCAAGGTGTGAGGGGTCCATGATCGCATCAGAGGCTGCCATTCCTTTGAGCCTACAGGTTGCCTGATCATTAGGGTGGGAAATGGCATGTAAATATAAAATGTCATTTGTGAATATGCTATATCTTTTATTATAAAATTTTGATATTTAAATGTAAATGATTTCTATTGTGATTGTTTTATTTGCAGCCTCATCAACGACGCCAGCTTACAGGAGATCACTCTTACCTCGAGGAGATGGTTCACTATCGCAGTCCATTCCTAGAATGAGTTTGGATCGAACACTCTCGACAAGCTGTGGGATGAGTTTTGTGTACGATTATCTTCTTTAACTTCTAAATTATTTATCCTTAATATTTTTTATTCACATGTATAATGTAATTACTAAATGTAAATTGTCACTAATAATTTCCTTCTATTGCAAACAAGGCTTCAGTGAGACCCATCTAGTACAGGTAAGGTTAGACACTTATGAAGGAAGGTCTCTGCTAACCGATTTAGGGACATGATGTACGGATGGTGGCAAAAGGCCTTGAATAAGTATGGGACCTTCTCGGACGTGAAGAAATAAAGAGGTCCGGAGGGTTTTTCATAGGAAGTCTGGGGGCACTTGTGTGACTATTGGTCGACCCTGGAGTTCCAAGCAATATCTCTAAGGAACAAGAGGAACCAGTGGAGTGGTGCAAAGGGTGATTGGACATATTTTGTGACTGGTTTTACTATCTATTTTCATGAATTTTAGATGGTGATACAATCGATTAGAGTTGAATTTCTTTACATTTTGAAGAAAATAGTCTTGGAGCAAGAAAGATGAAAAAGGGGCAGAAAAGAGCAAAAATTGGACAAAGCTACGAAAACACCATTATTGCTACCTGATTTTGGATTTTTTAGTCACAACTTTACGTGTTTTTTTTGTTTATCTCATTAATAGCTCATCTACGTCAAATTTCTATCGATTTTTGATCTTTGGCTATTTTTTTAATATTCCTCGTCATTTCATGCCGTTTAGTTTTTTTGTACTTTTTACTGTCTTTAGCGCGAACTTCTATCGGTCCCGAGTAATTTTCCTCGGACCGTAGATCAAACGTGTTATTTCTTTAATTGACAATTACCTACTATTTCTCTCTTTCGCGTCATCTAGGTTGGTTTCATTCAATCTTTGTCGTAATGGCATTTTTTTTGCGTTCGAACTTTTGACACTTTCGAGCGAGAAAATTCGTACGTTAAACCAAGCTTTCTCTTTATTCACTGTCTACTAGTTATCTTGTCTTATTTTTCTACATATTTTTGTCCTTTTGATTTGGATTTATTTTCATTTCAAGCGATTTCGCTCGAATCAAAAAATATCTCGTTCGTACCAAATTGATGCATTAATGCCAATTAATGTATCCTCATCCAGCCTCGTCACCTTTTTCCCAAATTTGATCTTGCCGACTTGGATTCATCATCATGAGCTCCCATCCATTCTCTCTCAACCACACAATCGAAACTTGCTCCTCACTCTGGCACTGTGCACCGCCACTCGTCGTTGGGCCTCACGCCCGTCGCCGACGCGCACCACCCTTGCCACACAATTAACGAAGCTCTCGCCTATAAATACCAAGCAATCTCCAAACGAGGAAAGCGGGGGCCAATTCAGGCTCTAGTCCCCCCCCTCTCCCTCTTTTTATTCATGCACTCTCCCTCGGCTGCTTTCAATTACTTGCATTTATATCAATTGCCACTGTTTTCAATTTAAATCAACTGCTCTTGTTTTATTTTGAATTAATTATCGCTACCTTTACTAATTAATTGCAGGGACTTAATTTCACTCCTACTCCCAATTTCTTGCACTTCCTTCTTGGTTAAGCTCTCCCGACGAGTAAGCTTCTCTCTCTAGCTTTTCCTTTAAACTTTCGTTTATGCTTTCAATCAATTAATTAATTACTCAAACTTGTTTTAAATGTTCTATTTTCAAGTGAAAATCAACATTCTTGCTTCAATTTAATTGATCGCTGCTTGGATTAATTAATTGCTAAATTGTTGCTTTAATTGCTTGTTTTTGTTTTCTTTAAAATCGTCACTATTTTACGTCAAATTTCTTGCTGTTTTCGTTGATTTACCTTGCTATTGTGCTGTTGGTTTTATTTGTATTGATTTGGGTGAGTTTTGTGATCATTTTGTGCCTTGGTCACTGGCCGTGGCACCGACGACGCAAGGAAGAAGAAGAAAGGCTTTGGCGGGAATTTGGAAAGGAAAGGTGATGGGCTTGATTTCACCACAAGCTCATGTTGGTTAAATGAGTGTTGGGCTTGATTTCATCACAAGCCCAGCCACTGTTTTGGCAAGAAATAGAGGCCGACCCACTTATTTTTTGTAAACTTTCATGTTTAATTCCTCGTATAATTTTCGTATGCTTGTAAATTATTTATTTATTCTATGTGTTAGTATGAAATGTTCACATGCAATTTATTTTATTTCGTGCCTAATCATCATAAATTGCTCACATGTTCGTATGCTCACATGTTCGTATGCTCACATGATGCTTTGTTTGCTTTATGCCATGTTTAATTTTCGTATGCAATTATGCAATAAATTGTTTGTTTGCCATGTAAATTAATTGCTTGCTTGTTAAAAAGAAAATAAATGTTGTGTGTGCTTTTCTTATTTATTATTTTCGAGTTATCACTAACACTCTCGCTTTGTAGGTTAAATCTTAAAGTCTTCGCTGGAAAGTACGCTTTCTAGTCCTCTTTTATTTATTAAATATTTTCTGCAAATATTATTCGTATGCATGACATATAGAATTGTTAAGAACTAAAATCAATCTCACATGCATAACATGTTTAAATCACTTGCATTTAAATGTCATGATGATTGTTTTATTTTATTTTTGCATTGATATATGAGTATGGTGGCTTAGATCCCACACGGTTTATTTGTGCATTCATGAAAATGGTACGATGTTAGTTTTGCCATGATAGATCACTTAGTAAATTAATCATGCATGGCCCGATGATAATAACGAATCGCTCACTTTAGTAAGAAACGGTAACAATTCCGTTAAGAAATACTTATCCCGAAGTAGTCCCGAAGTAGCCCCGACTTCTCCCGAAGTTGTCCCGACCTTAAGAATACTAAAGTGACATTTCCTATGAGGGCCGAAATTACGTGTTAAAATCTTTTCTCAAAACACCTTGCTTACCGGTAACCTTTTTAAAGGATGTGACTCGGGTGCCTAACACTTTCCCGAGTCTATAAATACGACCTCGAACCGTTGTTCTTTGGTTTAGACCTATCGTGCCTTAGTTTCTTATTTTCTATGCCATGACAATTAGGTTCCCTAAACCTAGAAAATTAGGGTGGCGACTTCATTTTTGCATTATGTGAGAGGAGCCCGATTTTTGTCTCACATCCGTCCCAAACCACTTTCACGTCAAAACCGAAAAAGGGGGTGCGATATTTTGGCGACTTCACTAGGGACCTTAGGGTCGAAGCAAGTTTTATGGTGTTTGTTTTTTTATTTACTCGCTTTAATAATTTATTATCATGATTGCTATTTGTTATTTGTTTTGATAAATTGTCATACGCATCTCACGCATTGAAAGCCTTATCGTTGGACTACGTTTCCAAATAAAATTAGGAGGTTAGTAGTGGCGCCCTGTGGACTTAGGTCTCAGTATGTGTCCACGAATTCCAACTCGGACTAGAACCCCTAAATAGATTGGAAAGTGTTCGATTTCCGCAAGGATTTGGTTGGACCTCTACGATTCATTTTCTGAGGGACCACTTCTATGGTATCGTCTAAGAACTTTTCGACTAGTTAGAACAAAGTTGGAATCAGAGCCCTAACATATGCATCATGTTCGTGCATTTATTTCATGTTTATGTGTTACGACTTTATTTATATATTGTCCTCATGTTTCATCTTTCGTTAACGCAGGAATTGTTTTACTTCTCGTAAACAGCCCCACCTCACTTGTTCACTCAAAACGGCAACACCAACGATGCTTTCACTTAATACTTTCAGGAATTCAAGCTACAATGATCAGTTAGAACAAGGGGACATGTTGAAATCAGGTTTTTTTCCCGATATTACGACCGAGATTGGGATGGAGGAAGTGGAAATGCAAAAGGGAGAGCTTGCGTCGTTGGAATACTTTTGGGATGAGCAAACGGATCCCGACTTCCAAGGTTGACACAAAAAAAATCGCACATCGGCTACTTAGTTTTTTATCTTTTCACCCCTTCTAATGATGTTCCTAGACTTTTGTCTACTAGCCTTTCCTTGGTTGGATCTAGATAGTTGATCAAACTCGCAACGGTTGTAACCCTTTTTTGGACGAAATTCGTAAATGACAAGTTTGAACTTTTTTGGATATTTATTAAATTAGTGCCTTTACGTTTCAAAAAATTTTCTTTTCCAAGAGCATCACTTGACTATCGCTTACGAAAAAACAACCTTCCCTAAAATAAACCACATATAGAGCCCAAAGAAATAAAACCAACCCTCGAAACGAAAACACACTCAAAAATAGACCAAAGGTAAAATTCGAACGCAGCCGATTCGTCATGGACATACACGAAATTCGAAGGCCACAAGATCTCAAGCAATGCACACACGCCTCTCACACAACGACATTTACAAGCCTTGATTCCTCAGATAAATGGCTAAAGAGCACCCTCAACTTGATTGAGATTCATCCTCCAAAAATTGAATGTCAGTATGCAAGAAGGGGCTACTATGAAATTCCTAAGGAAGACCTTCGGAAAGCCATGTTTGGCTCCCAAGTTGATCTCTAGTGGCATGCCGCCTAGTCCCTAGCGGCATGCTGCTAGCCCCGATTTAAGAAGAAGAAAAAAATACAAATTCTGGCGGTATGCCGCCTAGAGCCTAGCGGTATGCCGCCTAGAGCCTAGCAGCATGCCGCCAGCTTTGCTTGAAGAAAGGAAAAGGTGACAAATTCTGGCGGTATGTCACCTAGAGCCTAGTGGCATGCCGCCAGCTTCGGCTCCAAATTCCTTCAAAGTCATTTTCGGCCTCCAAATATTGCTCAAAGTGCTTCCAAGCTGGGTTTTATCATCTTGGCTCATCATAAACATGACTTTCATCGCTCAAATTACTCATTAAAACCTCTTGGTATGATAGGTCCGCTCTTCGAATCAAGAATATACCCATAAACTCATCACGAAAGAAGAATTCCAAGCATGTTAAACATTAACTACTTGCACGGGTTTCCTTCAAGGGTTTCGGATTGTAGCCTTCAAGGTTACCTCGTGCCTTGACTCGGGAATGAATAAAATCTTCCCTCTTTGGTACGATCTCGAGTCCAATAGGGAGATGAGACCGAGATGACAAAGATGCGAGGATAACTTATCTCTGCTCAGAATTTCTACTCGGCTAAAACACGAAAGACGTTGATAACAGGTTAGAGTTTGCCCACACCAAAACTCAGATTTTTCTGGGTGGAACATCTCCCACGAAGCAAGGCTGAAATAATAGAATACTATTATAATTAAAATAAAAGTCCCAAAAATTATAAAGTTTATATATATATATATATATATATATATATATATATACCATATTGAGTTTTGAAACTCTATGCTCTTTGACTCACCTATGATCGAAAACAAATAGATTCATCTCTGTATATATAAGCAAATGTGTTACTCACAAAACAATACTAGTAGTAAGCAATGAGTTAATCCTTAGAATCGATGTATACTTATGATCAAGGTTGTTAGAATCGAGATTTTAATTGAAATCAAAATGGTTATGTAAAATCAGAAACTTAAAATCGAAACATAAAATCGTAAGAGTTTATATAAAAATTCTAAAACTTTTATGTATATTTAGTTATTTACACATAAAATAAGACTTGTCTTAACGGGAAGGACACGAAAAAAAAAATTATAAACTATAATTTTATAGTCACCTTTTCAAGAATATATCAGTACTCGAATAAGACTTGTCTTAACGGGAAGGACATGAAAAAAAAATATTTTTTTATTGCATAAATGAAAAATGGTAAACATTTGTCCCTCATGTAGTCACGTGGCATCCTCTAATTTTTATCCTCATGCTTTCGAATGAGACTTGTCATAACGGGAAGGACAAAAACAATTTGAGATAAATAAATGAGTATGAAGAAGCACGATTTTGAGGTGGAGAAGAAGGAAAATAAATAAGGAAAAAATGAAAGAGAAGAAGAAAAAAGTTTTTTTTAGTGTTCAAAACAAAAAAGAGAAAAAAATGGTACAACAAATCAAAAAGAGATCCAATGCCAACTAAAGAAAGCTAAGTCGAGCCGAGCAAACCAAGCCATTGCTGTCAACAAAAGTAGCCACTAATCTCCAACCCGGATGCATCAACTATTACATACACCTGATCTCACCAATACTACTGTCAACACACTATTTGTTTGACTGATGCTGTCAACCAAAGCCCATCCCTTTGTAAATTGCTACTTTATAGTACCAAGTTCTTCGAGGACATCCAGAGATGGGAAAATTATATATCAACTATCGACCTCCTAAATATTATAAATTAAAATCGGTGTAAGGTTCTGTCGAAGCTTAGTGTTGTTGGTGGTGGGGTGTCAGAATGCCGCAAGATTTAGACTCTGTTTGCCGTTCCGGTTCTGGTTGGAAAAGTGTTGTAGGAAAAAGTGTTGTCGGAAAATCACTTCTGGAGATATCAGTACGTTGTTTGGTAAATATTTGTTAAAAGTGTTGTGAGATACCAGAAGTTGTTTATGGTGTTTGGTAAGAAATGAAGTTAAAACTATGGTTGGAATGTAAAATGACTATAAAGGACACAATTTGTTTCAAGCATTATAATTAATATTTTTTAGTATCTCTATAGATTGTTTAAATCAATCTATTTCTTTAAACAAATAATTAACATTTTATTTATAACAAAAATTAAAACTTCATTAGTAGAAGAAAAAAAAGTTAAATACCGAGGACTATTTTATAGTTTTACATATATAAATTATAATTACATATTCATCATTAAGCCATTAGCTATTGAGTTACAAACTACATTCATAGGTAACATTTCACTATTATTTCCTTCACTTTGCATACTTCCTTCACGCATATGCATTGCATCTTGCGAAACTCCCTCCATATCATCTGGCACAAAATCAGGATTCTCATCCAATCTTCTAAAACCAGGATCATTCAAAGATTTTCTTCGTATAAAATTGTGTAAAACCGTAGAAGCGACTACAATTTTAGCTTGCGTTGGAAATGGATACGAAGGCATGTCACATAATATTTTCCATCTTCTCTTCCAAACTCCAAATGTTCATTCTAAACAACATCGTAATGAAGAATGTGCCCGATTAAAGGTTTCCTTCCGACCCCTTGGTGGTTGCGCTGGTTGAAAATCAGGTAAGTGATACCTTGTACTCTTGTAAGGTTTCAAATACCCATTAACCTCTGGATATCCAGTATCTACCACGTAATACTTACCTAATATCATAAATAAATTAACATTATTAATACCATAATAATTATTACCTTAAATTCAATTATGATTTCCTAATTCAAGTATTCTGGTTTAGATACAAGTGCAAGAAGCTATGCCAAATAACAGAACAAAATAAATGGGAATGAAGCAAGTAAACCAATTTAGGCAATGAAAAAATGTTATAAACCTGGAGGTTGTTTAGGGAATTTCTATTCTGGATTGTTGACTATCGAATTGAAAATGCGAGTATCATGGGTTGTGCCTTCCCATCCGGCACAAGCATAAATGAATTGCATGTTGAAACTACATGTTGCCATGATATTTTGAGTCGGGATACCTTTTCTGCCAATGTATCTAATTTGATCTTCTAGAGCGACACAAACATATACATGTGTTCCGTCTATGGCTTCAATACAATCCTAGAAGAAATTGTAATCAATTCTTAGTTGTATTAAATATGCATAACGTATATATAAATATAAAATGTAAATGAAATTAATTTTTTACCATACCTTAAAATATGGCATATATCTTGTATCATTCGAAATTTGTGGCGGGACACTATTGAATTCTCCAGGACGAATGATGTGCTCTGATAATGACCACACAGCATCTAATACTTGATTAAAAACTCTACTAATTGTTTCACTAGAGTGTTGAAATCATTTACAAACGTGTCTGTTTGAAACACCTAAGGCGATAGTGTATAAAAATATACACACTTTCTCAAGAACTGACATTCTTCGTGATGACTCCAATTTGCAAGATGATTGTAATGTGCTCACTAGTTCTACTACTGTATCTTTATCCATCCTGAACATATTTATAGATCGTCAATCCCTACCAGACAATACCTCAGTCAACCATTTCATTCCTGGTTGGTATGAGGTCATACACGATTCTTTATACAAGTAAGTGCAATAATACATACTGATAGTTCCAGTCGTAACAGACATTAACTGCCAAAACTCTTCTTTGTCATTTTCTACGACCAAAAAAGCATTTATATATACGTTATTTAAGGAAACAACATGCCAAGGATAACATAATTGATTTACAAGAAATGTTGAGATTTACGTGGAGCATTCATCATATACACCAATCCAAACTCTAGTTGGACCACCAAAAGTATTACTTTCCTAAAGAACAACCACAACTACTGACTTTAATGAAGAACAGCCACAGCCACAACCACAACTCTTAACGGTTCAATCTGAAACCAAACAGTGTCTATCATTTTATTTAGAACCATACCGGTTGAAATCTGTCACACCATGTAGCTTTCTAGACCGGAAAAAAACCCAATTATCATTACACGAAATCCTTACCCAAAATTGATTATTCACCAAAAAAATAATAAGGAAGTGTAAAACTTACACAAAAAGATGTAAAGATGTCGCACAGATTGGAGACTATAAACCAAAAGGAAACAATTAGATGATGAGATTAATATAAAACTTTTGGGAAACCCAGGCTTACTTGCTACATGAGACGGAAGCAGCCAATTTAATGGCAGTTCTAATTTTTGGTGGCAGTCTTGGATTCCAAAGGAGTCAATGCAAGAAAGCTTGAAACTTCGGGTTGGTATTTGGTACAAGCATTTAATTTTACCTTCATTTCCTTCTTTATTATGGCGTCTAGTTGGTAGATACATATAAGGTTCCCCCTATCGATTTTTGGTGACCATCATACAAAACAAGTTAATTAAGTCAGCCCAATTAATATTATTTTCTCTTTCTTTAACAAATTATTATTATTATTATTATTATGTGCTTGTTGTTTTTAATGTGTAAGTAAAGAAATTATTCTCAAGAAAATACTAAAGAATTCATATCATTTTAGTCTAACTCATGCTAATATAAATAATTAAACCTCAGATACTAAAATACAAATAATATTTTCTATTTAATAGCATAAATGATCTAAATAAATACATAATTTTAGCTAGCATTTTTATGCAAATATCTAATTAAATAACTTTAGATCAAAAATTGCAACAAAAAATTAAATTACAATCAAATAATGATATTATACTAAATTAAAGTTATAGCCTAAAACGCATGCTAGCTAAAGAAAATAATAAAAGAAACATAAGTTAAGAGTTAAAAATGAGGAATGAGGAATGAGGAATGAGTTAATATTCATTTTTTTTGGCTTTTATAGGTCGGTTAGTATTCAATAACCATATTGAAATAAAACCCATTTGAACATTTTCAGTTTCGTGTACAAAGTCTCCATTTTCAGTTGGTAGATACAATGTCTAAAACAAAGTTATAACATAACACCCTGCATAATAACTAATACGAAAACTTGAACTAAAACTAGAGATTCTTATTCGGTCCCTGATACAAGCACGGCCTCGCATTGCTACCTCACTAGGAGCACTGGTACGGTGGCCTTACTCTTAAAGACTCTAAGGGACGAGGAGAGTGACGTAAAGACCCGAGACAGTTGGGTGACTTGTGTGCACGCCAACATACTCACGCTTGGACCCCTACGAACCCCATAGGTGGACCCCACGAGCCATGGAAGAGCCTCTCCAAAAGCTTGCAAGACAGTTTCTGGCGGCATACTGCCAGGCCCCTAGCGGTATGCCGCTAGCTTCGGTATTTGGAGTATTTAAATCAGTGAGCTTAGCGGCATACCGCCAGGCCTTAGGCGGTATACCGCTAGACCCCTTCCATGACAAGTCCAAGCCCTTTTAATGTTGGCATTCTAGTTGTTTCAAGCCCTTTTGTCCAAGGGTAATCTAGGGTTTTCCCCTATGTATATAGCCTTCATATAAATAGGTTTGAACCTACTCATTTATGCTTCGTCTTTGAACTTGTAAGCATTTCTCTTTCTTTGACCAATTTTAGGGCTAGTTAATTTAGGGTTTCTAGAACCAAAACACTTATCAAATCTCCATATTCTAGTAGGTTTCACAATTAGAGAGTGAAAGGGTTGGATATGCAAACTTGAGATCCTTTCAATCACTTGTGATTGAAAGTTCCTATTTAGTTTATCATCAATACATCTTCTACCTTCTTTCCATTAATCCGCTGCAACCAAACTCCATCTAACCTTCATCCAATCCATTTATCAATCCCTCCATCTCCGTCCGTCACCAAGTCATTATCCAACCTCCCGAAGAAGACTATATCCGTGCACGCTTAAGAGGATCCGGGATCGTACCATGTGGTAGCGGAGCTTCATGGCCATCTTCTAGGTTGGTAATATTATGTTTTTGATCATTTTTGTGGTCAAAATCATCTCCCCCACGTCCTCCTTCATTTTTGAGGTTTCTGAAAATTTTTGGTTTTGGGCAAAAAAATTCATCTTTTTGTGTTTTGATCTTGCTTGAACCAAAAATCTAGGCAAATTGGTGTTTAAATTCTTCATCAAGCTTCAAATCTTCATCTCTTTCATCTCCCCACGTTTATGTCTCCTTTATGTTCTTCGTGGCCTTCAAATTTGCTTGTTTTTGCATGAACAAGGAGACAAGTGTGTAAGTGGTCCAACTTTGTTTGCTTGTGCAGCTGTCTTGCATTCTCTTCTAGGCTCAAAAACTGTCCACAACTCACATTCTCCACCTAGTATTTATTTTAGCATCATCCTAGGATATTCCTTGAGATATTTTAGGCAAACTTGCCACTTCACTTGCCATATCACTACACAATCACTTGCCACATCATCACTTTTCCACCTCATTAATTTTTGGCCTTTAGTGAAAAATATTTTCTTGATTTTAGCTACTTGTCACACACTTTTAAACTTAAAATACTTGTCATCCACACCTTGCTTGTGAACTCTTGCACTCATTCAAAAAAAAAAATAATGAAAGTGCAAAAGAGGCTAGAAACGAGACTAGCGGCATACCGGCCCACTCCCAGCAGTATATCGCTAGCTTCGGCTGGACACACATTTGAACTATAAAAGAAAAAGAGCAAAGGATGAGTCAAAAGCCAAGAGTTCCATGGTGTGTGATCATTAATGTGTGTATTTAGTCTATTCTAAGGTGCATTTGAAGTGATTGCATTTTCGGTTTCAATTTTTCTTTCTCCTTCCTTAAACACCTTCTCTTATTTGTGTCCTTTCTTTCTTTTGAGTCTTGTGTTTTCTTCTTTGTTTCTAAACATCACCATTCTAATCCAAGTCTATTAGTGCTCATTTGTCTAGCATTTTGCATTTCATCACTAATTGGCTTTCTTTTCCTTTCTTTCTAAGCTCTTATTTTCATTGCTTTCCTTGTGCCTTCTTAATTCTTAGAGTCTTTTGCTAGCTTAAGAGTTGGTCTTTGCTTGGAGAATTTTAGAGGGTAAGATGGTGAGCTTATTGGAATGATTGAGCGAAACACGTGAGGGAGGGACTAACCCCTTTTTTATACCACTTGCGTTTGTTCATTTTGCAGGTACTTTTCTCTATGTCTACCCAAGACATACCCCCGGGTGATGGCTCAGATGAGTCCTCCACACTCAATCCAGCCATGGCATCTCTAACGGTTCAAGTGGTTGAGTTGCAACGCCACAAAGTGCAACAAGAACAAGCCCATAATGAGATCATGGTTGCCCTTGCCGCATTGACCACCAAGGTTTCTATACCCCCACCCCAACCCAAAATTATCCACCCACAACACACTTTCCACCCGCCCAACACTACCACCAAACCACACAGCCAAATAACCCTAACAGCCTCGAGTACTATGGTTTTCCACACACGAGTTCAATATGTACAAGGTGGGAGAGCCTTAAGCCACCATAGTAATGAAGCTGAAGTACATGGCATTCACTCTCACCATAGTGCTCCGTCGGTGCTTAATCACAACCGTAACACTCTTCTTATGGATCACAATGGTGTAGCCTTTCCTCGTGAGCCTAGCTACCACCAAATACCAATCCCTCCACCCGTTACACACCCATTCGAGCCAAGACAACGTCAATTCCACAACCCCCGCCCGTTGGCTCCACCACATGTACCTAGACAACCGCACATCCCAACACCACACCAAATGGCAAACCATCTCACCGTTCCCCTACACCAAGCCAATGCTTATGTGCCACCGATGTATGAGAGGCAAAGACCACCCCCGCCCCTACCCCAACCTCCTTTCTATGAGTATGCCAATGGAGATCACCGTTTTGAGTATGATGAGCCTTTTGAGCCAAAGAAAAGATACCATGAAGAGAGAGTGGATAGCAACCTCTCCAATCTCAAAATATCCATTCCTTCATTTGAGGGTTGAGATGACCCAGATGCTTATTATGAGTGGGAAAGCAAAGTGGAGAGAATTTTTGCTTGTTACAACTATGCCGAAGAAAAGAAGGTCAAGGTTGCTATTGTGGAATTTTTGGGAATGGCAACCCAATGGTGGGAAAGAGTGTTGGCCACTAGGCGGATTGAAGGAATTCCACCTGTGGCCACTTGGGAGGAATTAAAGTATGAGATGAGAAGGAGATTTGTGCCAAGTTACCACATTCGAGATCTTCATAAAAGGTTGCAATGTTTGACTCAAGGTGCTAAAAGTGTGAGTGACTACTTCCATGAGATGCAAACATGTCTTATGCGTGCCAATGTGACTGAAAGTTTGGAGGCTACAATGGCTAGATTTATGGCTGGATTGCATAAAGACATAGCATACCAGCTGGACTTCCAAACATACAACACCTTGGATGACATGTTCAACTTCGCCTTGAAAATTGAGAGGCAAGTCAATACTAAACCAAGATTTCCTTTCAATTCTTCCTCTACTCAAGTCAAGCATTAGTGGCAATTCTCTTCCTTTAACCCCAAACAAAATCTAGACACCAAAAAGCCTACATTCACATCTAAACCAAACACGTACCCAACCTCCAAACCCCAAACACCCACTAACCCAAAACCCACCCCAAACACAATCTCGAACACTCGTACCCTTACTAGAACCATCGAATGTTTCAAATGTGGTGGTAAAGGCCACATGGGGGCCGAATGCCCTAATATGAGGAGTATGGTGTTGCGTAATAGTAGGGAAGTAGTGAGTGAGGATGAAGATGAGGCATTGAGCCGAGGAAAGAAGTCGGTTGATGTGTGTGATGATGTTGATGATGGGGATGACTACGCTTGTGTTGAGGTACCCCATTGTTTAGTGGTGTGTAGGAGTTTGAGTATCAAGGCAAAAGAAGATTCAGCTCTAGAGCAAAGGAAAATTTTATTTCACACCCATGGAGTTTCCAATGGTATGACGATTTCTATCATTATTGATAGTGGTAGTTGTGCGGATGTGGCTAGCTCTCTTCTTGTTCATTGTTTGGCCTTGACCACCACTAAACACCCTCACCCGTATGTCCTCAATTGGTTTAATGATAGGAGCTCAATCAAGGTTACACGGCAAGTTCTTATTCCTTTCAAGATAGGTGTATACGTGGATGAAAGGATTTGTGATGTTGCTCCCATGGATTCTAGCCACCTTCTTCTTGGACGGCCTTGGCAATTTGATAGGAGAGCCATCCATGATGGTTTTTGCAACACTTACAAGCTAGAACATCTCGGTAATAAATTTCTTATTCCTCCTTTGCCTCCACATCATGTTTATGAGGACCAACTTAAGTTGGAGAAAGCTTGTGCCACTTTTGATATTACTTCAAAACATTAAAAAAAATATGAGTGGTGTGGGGTGAAGAAAGTAAGTAGTGAGAAAGAGGAAAAGAGCGGGCATGCAAAAAGAGAGCATGCACCGAGTGGAGTGAAAATTGTGAGTTGTGTGCATGAGAAAAACATCTTGCAAGAAAAAATTGAGCTTGCATTGAGAGGTAAAACATGGCTTGAAAAGTGAGGAGCCGAGGGCTAATCGAATGAAAAGTGAGAAGAAAATCAGTTTATTTGCGAGAGGAAAGGATATAAGGCATGCCTTGATTTTAAGGAAGCCTTGTATTCTCATTTGGTTCAAGGACCATTGTTTGATTTCTTCTAACACTAACCCTCCTTTGCCTAGTGATGTTTCCTCTCTCTTGCAGAATTTTGTTGATATTTGATAACTATTGATACCACTGAAGCGGCATCCCCACCCCTCCACCAGGTGACCAGGCCAGGATACTGTACCCGCCGAGGGAGACGAGACCCTGTTAATACCGCCCCTAGCCTGGCGGCCGACCTTGGGATGGTCGACATCAGCGGAGGGGGCTCTCAGGCGACATCCGCACGGCGGCATCCCATCCCAGATCATCCTTGACGTCACTCCGCATGACGTCATCCCGCATGACATCACTCCCTGCCACCCCGGCGACATCTATCACCCCCGCGACATCTACTCGGGGGTAGCTCCCACCCCCTATCGGTACATTCCTTCCTTTACCTATAAATACCCCCACCCATTCTGACAAGGGGGTAAGCCTAAGATAGCGTACTGAAACCCTGCCATTTTGACTACTCATACTGACTTAGGCGTCGGAGTGTTTACACCGGAGACCCCCTCTGGCGCTTTGCAGGTGACGAAGACCCCGGAATAGTGTTCCCGACCAGCCCAGATCAGGCCAATCCTGTTCAGCATTTCTCGGACTCTTATCAAGTGGTGCTTTCATTGAGAGTCTTGGTTAATTAAGTGACCTTCCTTAATAACCAAGCTCTGTTCTTCCTGAGAGTCGAAGGATCATGGCTTCAGATTCAGAATCCACACCCCCTCATGCTCGTAATATTCACGCACGCAGGGAACTTTTTCCCACGTCTTCGTCCAGTACTTTTGTCACATCACGTGAAACTTTTTCTACGCAGACAGATTTTCTTTCCGGATTGACAGTTGGCATGTCATTTTCTTAGACGGGTACCTCGTTTCTTCAAATGGGTCCCCACTTTTCTTCAGTGGGTACCCCGTTTTCTCATATGGCCGGATCTAGCCACTCCGCTCCTCCCCCCACGGGTCCTAGAATGGGCGACTCTAATACTCCTTCGGTAAGCTCGATGTTAGCTCTTCGCGCCCACCTAGATTACATGATTGGGTTGGCCGCAGGCTCCACTTCTAGCACCGCGTCATCGGGTGTATCCTCTCGAATCATTTCCACCCCGTCTATCGTCGCTGATCGACCAGTATCGCCCCCGCGCCAGGTGAATGTCCCTCTGACCTCACCTGCGATAAGCATGCCATTCAGCTTCGCGCAACTTGTAGACGAACAAGAGGAGCCCTACACGCCGCGGGTACCGCGAATTCCCGTCTCTCAAGTAGAGCGACAACAAGATGAGTACAGGGAGCGTTGGGATGGTAGAAGAGAAAGAGCTGGTAGAGAGGCATCCGTGGAACGGAGTAAAAGATCAAGCAGTAGGAGGCGTCGAACCCGTTCACCTAGAAGTCGTAGCCGGTCTCCCAGGCAGCGTCATACCCCTGAGCCTCGAGGGCACAGGCGACACCTGGACATGTCTCTGCCCCGTCATGATCGTGAGATCTTGGATGACACCGCGGGTCATCCCTTCACCCACCGTATCAGGCACCACAGGGTCAGCCGACATGTTAAGCTCCCCACGGAGTCATATGACGGCACCAAGAACCCCATCCCGCATCTTAACAAAGTGAAAGACTTCGTCCAATTCCAAAAGCACATTGACGTGACATTGTGTCAAATATTTGTTATGACATTGTCGGGAGTAGCCCGCCTCTGGTTCGAAGGACTTCCCGCTCGATCAATTGATAATTTCCAGCAACTAGAAGCCAAGTTTAGGAGTCGCTTCAGCACAACTATTCCCATTCAGAAGTCTGCCGCTGCCTTATTCGATATACGTAGAAAACCAGAAGGGTCATTGAACAGCTATCTCGGTCGTTTTGATACGGAAATGTCGTTAACACCTGGTATCACCATTGATTTTTCCATAGAAGCTTTGAAACAGAACTGTGGATACGGAAAGCTGAAAGACACGCTGATGGTGGACCCTCCAATGACTCTAGACGTATTAAGACTGAAGGCCCACAATTACGCGAGAATGGAAGAGGAGGAATACAGAAATAGGATACGGGACATGCCCCAGACCGCCCCTCCTGTTCCTGCTGTTCAAGCTAGTATGACCCACGATACCCATCCAGGTGATGAATACGCTTGAAAGACTATATTCCCAAGGCGTCGAATCGACAGAAAGGTAACTTTTCCAGAGGAAGAATGGGCAGCTTGAATGCTGAGCGGCAGGCAGATCCGCCTAAGGGTCGAATATACGACCCCGACCTACCTCCCCTTACACTCCCACAAGCGAAAATCTTAGCCATTATTCAGCAGCGGAACCTGCCAATCCGCTATCCAGCCCCTGTGAAGCCAGGAGTGGTTATGGGAGGAAGGGAGAATGCTTTTTGCAAGTTCCATAAGGTTAGGGGACATTCTACAGAGGCATGCAGAGAATTGAAGTCAGCAATACAGCGCTTGTTGGAAGAAGGCTATCTTAGAGAATTTGCCACCCGAATAAGAGAAGAAACTAGAGGCGACCCCTCGCATGGGGCACCAAGTGATCACCAATTGCCTCCTCCCCCTGGAGGCAGCGGGACTTCTGATGTGAGGAGAAAGGAAGCGTTAATGATTCATGATGAGGACATCCCCATTATCAATATCATTGCTGGTGGCGCGTCGTTCTTAGACGAGGTTACCCCGCGACACCCACGGCAGGACAAAAGCGGAAAAGGGAAGGCCAGCATATAAAAAAGGGGGCGATCGATGTACTGGACAGAATGGTGATATCCTTTTCGGAAGAGGATGAGAAGGGCGTCGTTTTCCCTCATAATGACGCGCTAGTAGTCACACCGGTCATTGGGAGCCATGGGGTACGGAGGACCCTCATCGACAATGGCAGCGCGGTAAATTTATTTTCTTTGGAGGCATATAATCTTATGAAGCGCCCCACCGGTGAATTGGTGCCTTGCAAGAAACCAATCATTGGAGTGGACGGCATCCCTATACCCGTAATTGGAGTCACAGCGCTGCCTGTGTATTTTAGAGAAGACACGTCCAAGCGATCAGAAGAGTTAATGTTCCTGGTTATGGACCTCATCCTACCGTATAATGCCATTCTAGGGCGGTCATTCCTTAGTCGCTTCGGGGCAGCGGTATGTCAAAAGCACCTCAAGATGAAGTACCCCTCTTGGGAAGGAGTAGTATCAGTCAAGGGCGACCAAAAACTAGCCGTCGAGTGCTATTCACTCATGGTCCAGAAAAGTTGTGATCAATATGTGTGCGTGGCAGCGGATCCCTATGAGTAAAGGGACGAAAGGTGAACCCGGCTAGTAGATGCAATGGTACCCATCCCCGTCCAGGGCAATGGTGAGGCGAGCTTCCAGGTCAGTGAAAAGTTAACCCCAGAGGAGAATGCACAATTAGCTCAGCTGTTGAACAAGTGCAATGACGCGCTAGTAGTCACACCGGTCATTGGGAGCCATGGGGTACGGAGGACCCTCATCGACAATGGCAGCGCGGTAAATTTATTTTCTTTGGAGGCATATAATCTTATGAAGCGCCCCGCCGGTGAATTGGTGCCATGCAAGAAACCAATCATTGGAGTGGACGGCATCCCTATACCCGTAATTGGAGTCACAGCGCTGCCTGTGTATTTTAGAGAAGACACGTCCAAGCGATCAGAAGAGTTAATGTTCCTGGTTATGGACCTCATCCTACCGTATAATGCCATTCTAGGGCGGCCATTCCTTAGTCGCTTCGGGGCAGCGGTATGTCAAAAGCACCTCAAGATGAAGTACCCCTCTTGGGAAGGAGTAGTATCAGTCAAGGGCGACCAAAAACTAGCCGTCGAGTGCTATTCACTCATGGTCCAGAAAAGCTGTGATCAATATGTGTGCGTGGCAGCGGATCCCTATGAGTAAAGGGACGAAAGGTGAACCCGGCTAGTAGATGCAATGGTACCCATCCCCGTCCAGGGCAATGGTGAGGCGAGCTTCCAGGTCAGTGAAAAGTTAACCCCAGAGGAGAATGCACAATTAGCTCAGCTGTTGAACAAGTGCAATGACGCGCTAGTAGTCACACCGGTCATTGGGAGCCATGGGGTACGGAGGACCCTCATCGACAATGGCAGCGCGGTAAATTTATTTTCTTTGGAGGCATATAATCTTATGAAGCGCCCCGCCGGTGAATTGGTGCCATGCAAGAAACCAATCATTGGAGTGGACGGCATCCCTATACCCGTAATTGGAGTCACAGCGCTGCCTGTGTATTTTAGAGAAGACACGTCCAAGCGATCAGAAGAGTTAATGTTCCTGGTTATGGACCTCATCCTACCGTATAATGCCATTCTAGGGCGGCCATTCCTTAGTCGCTTCGGGGCAGCGGTATGTCAAAAGCACCTCAAGATGAAGTACCCCTCTTGGGAAGGAGTAGTATCAGTCAAGGGCGACCAAAAACTAGCCGTCGAGTGCTATTCACTCATGGTCCAGAAAAGCTGTGATCAATATGTGTGCGTGGCAGCGGATCCCTATGAGTAAAGGGACGAAAGGTGAACCCGGCTAGTAGATGCAATGGTACCCATCCCCGTCCAGGGCAATGGTGAGGCGAGCTTCCAGGTCAGTGAAAAGTTAACCCCAGAGGAGAATGCACAATTAGCTCAGCTGTTGAACAAGTGCAAAGGAGAGTTCGCCTGGAAACCGGCGGACATGCCTGGTGTGTCCAGAGAGGTGGCCGAACATCGACTCAATGTTGACCCACATGCCACGCCGGTTCAACAGAAGCGGCGAGCGTTCTCCGCGGTAAAGACGGTTGTGATTGATAAGGAGGTAGCGAAACTGTTAGACGCGGGATTCATCCGAGAGGTTCAATATCCCACTTGGTTGGCCAACCCCGTCTTAGTCCTCAAACCCAGCGGAGATTGGCGCATATGCATTGATTTCACTAACTTGAACGACGCTTGCCCCAAGGATTGTTATCCGCTTCCCCGGATTGATCAGCTGGTCGATCAAGCGGTGAGGTACGCATATTTGAGTTCCTTAGACGCCAATTCTAGATACCATCAAATTCCCATGGCAAAGGAAGATGAGGAAAAGACGGCATTTATAACTCCAAAGGCCACCTATTGTTACATGGCGATGCCGTTTGGTTTAAAGAATGCGGGGGTAACTTTCCAGCGCATGGCCAACAATGTATTCGAGGGACAAATCGGAAAAAATGTAGAAGCATACGTGGATGATCTACTGGTCAAGAGCAGAAGCTTCAGTGACCATTTGACGGACCTGCAAGAGGTGTTCGACACATTAAGGAAGTATCAGATAAAATTGAACCCTCGCAAATGCGCGTTTGCATTTCAAGCGGGAAAATTTTTAGGGTATGTGGTAAGCCAGAAGGGCATCCAGCTGAACCCGTCATAGATTAAGGCTATCCATGACATGGTGTCGCCGCGAACCCTTCAAGAAGTCCAGAGGTTAACAGGACGTGTCATTGCTTTGGGACGGTTCATCTCTAAGCAAGGCGAGAAGTGCTGGCCGTTCTTTAAAGTCATACGCAGGAAAGCTCCTTTTGGATGGACACAAGAATGCGAAGAAGTGTTCGTGGGTTTGAAAGCTTACTTGTCGTCAAACTTGGTGCTAACACGACCGGAGCCGGGTGACACCCTATTCCTGTACCTTGGCATCGTGGATGAAGTGGTCAGTGCCGTTCTGGTGCGGGAGGACAATCACAATCACCGGCCCGTTTTCTTTGTCAGCCATGTGTTGAAAGACGCCGAGGTGCGATACACCCACATTGAGAAGGTGGCGTTCACCCTGATACAGTCCACACGAAAAATGGACAGGTATTTCCAGGCCCATCCAGTCGTCGTGCTTACAGATCAACCCTTGAAAAGATTTTTTAGGAAACCGGAGTCCTCGGGGAGGATGTTGATTTGGGCGATCGAGCTTGAGCAATATGGACTACAATACAAAGCTCGGCCATCCGTAAAAGCTTAGGTTTTGGCGGATTTTATCGCCGAATGTACTTTTACCGGGGACAAGGCGTTGGAGCCGCCCGAAAAGGAAGAGAGTGGTGCAAAGCTCCCACCTTAGGAGGCCCCTGCAGACTTATGGGTCATCTACGTGGATGGCGCTAAAAATCAAGAGCAGGCAGGAGTTGGCATTTATATGATCGGGCCACACGATGTACAGGTGCGACATGCCATTAGAATCTTACAGCCGTTATCCAATAACGCGGCGGTATACGAAGCGCTATTGGCAGGGCTTAGAATAGGAAGAAATCTTTTCACCAAAACCGAGGACGACATGGTAACAGGAGCCCCACGGTTAAAAATATGAGGAGACTCCAAGTTGGTAATTGATCAAGTCTTGAGACATTCCCAAGCCAGAGAACTGATCATGGTGCAATACCTCTCCAAAGTGAAAAGAGAGTTGGCAGAGATTGAACAAAGCGGCGTGTGCGTCACCCTTGAACACCTCCCGCGGGAGGACAATGCCGAGGAAGATAACCTTGCCAAAGTGGCAGCTAATCAGGAGGACACCATACCAGAGGACGTGCACTACGAGGAAAGGTCATTACCGTTTGTCGCACCCTTTTTTTTGTTGAAAACGGGTTTAGGTTCGGGACGGGCCATAATGATAGACGAGCGTTGGACTCGTCTTAACATCATGCAAAATGAAGTCGCCACCCTAATTTTCTAAGGTTTAGAGAACCTAATCGTAATGGCATAAAAATAAATAAAACTAAGGCACAATGGTCTAAACCAAAGAACGATGGTTCGAGGTCGTATTATGGACTTGGGAAGGTGTTAGGCACCCAAGTCACAATGGTTCAAGGTGAGAGCAAAGTGCACAAATCCTTGAATCTTTGCTGGAGATGTCTCTTCTTGTTTGTTTTGAGGGCACCGTGCCCAAGTTCAGTGATAGTTGCAGGGAATGATCTCCTTTCCTTTTGAGATCATTCTGTTGTTGATGTTTGACAGTTCTTTTTTTGTATGTGCTTGCTTCTTCTGTTGTTTTGTGTTCCTTGAACACTCTTTTTTTTATTTTGATTCTTCTGATCTTTTCTTTTCTTTTCTTTTCTTTTGTTCTTTTGTTCTTGTGTTCTTTTTTCTTTTTCCTTTTGTTCTTCTTTTTTTTCTTTTTTTTCTTTTTTTGTTTTTGTTTTGCAAGCAAAGCAAGTACAATCTCTTGTTTGGTCTATCATTCTCTCGGTCTTTGGCAGAAGCCTCCTAGTCTTGATTTATTATGGCCTTCTTCTGGCGTTGTTTTGTCAGTGATCCTCTAAGGGCTTCCTTGTCATTCCCTTGCTTGATGTGTAACTCCAATTTAGCGGTCCAAGTCGAGCACCAACTCACTTGTTTAAAAGGCTTTCGGGTGTTTGATAGAGTTGTACATGGTGTACAAAATATATGTTTGAGAGAGAAAAAAAAATGTGGAAGAAGAGCAAAAGAAAAGTCCAATGTCATCTTACTGTTATCCCATGTCTAATTGTTCATGTACCCTGGATATTATGCAAATCTAACTAGCACCTAGTTTAGCATTTACACTCATGAAAGAAAATAAAGCGTGAAGGCCCAAAGTGCTCACAGGGATATGTTTTGTGATTGCTTATATCTAAAACTGTCATGGACATAGGAGTTAACAGACAAAATCTCGTATGCTCATACAATTTCTAATGAACGCACATGCTATCCGTGACGCAATGAAATGATGAACATGCTTAATCTAAGGAATGTTAAAATGTAGGAAAATTTTCAAGCCAAGCAATATACATTTTTTTTAGTTTTTTAGTTTTTTTTTTTTTTTGGGAAAAAATTAAGAATTTTAGCAGACATGACGCATAGACTCTTGCAACAACATAAATTGTGAGAGATTTTTTATTTTTATTAATTTTTGTTTTTTTTTTATTTTTTAAATCATGGAAATGTAAATTGCAAAAACATAAATTGCGGAAATTGAAATTGCAGAAACGGAAATTGCAAAAATGTAAAAGGACAACTTCCCTGAAAAATGAGCTTTGACATTTTTTTTGACACCTTCTTTTGGTCGTCACTTCACTTGCTTGCCCCCAAGTTTACAAGTCTCGTTGCACCTAAAATATAGAGGGAATTTAGATAGTAAATTCACGGGAAAAAGATATCCCAAGATGTTGAAATTTCAAAATTTGTCGAAAAAAATAGATATATTTAAAGGAACACGTGGATTGCCTCCCACGAAGCGCCCTTGTTTACAGTCATAGGCTCGACTATATACAAAAAGTATTGTAGGCATCGCCACTAGATGAGTAAGCAGGATGGGTCCCTCGTGGGAGAATGATCATTCAAAGGTTGGTAGGAGGAGGGTAGATGGTCGTGTTAGGTCCTTTGGTTAATCCTTCAAAAGAGATCCATCCATTCTTGATCAAATGGTGAACTTTTCCTCTTAGGGCGAAGCAGTTTTCTATCGTGTGACCCTGAGCTCCAGCATGGTACTCGCATCTAGCGTTATGATCGTACCACTTCGGGTAAGGAGGTTGCAGAGGTGCCATTGGGGTGGGCGCGATTTGCCCAGCCGTCAAGAGATGTTTATAAATCTCCCCCAGCGGAGCGGGAAGAGTTGGCAGTGGCTCTTGGTTCCAACGGTTACTTGGGTTATTTTGGTTGTTTGGCGGGTTATATGGAGATGGTGGAGATGGTGTAGGGTGTTGAGGAGGTGGCGTGAAAGGTGGCCTATAGCTAGGCTGGTGAGAGGCAAAGTTGACACCTTTCTTCATGATGGGCTCCTTCTTAGGTGTTACCTCTGGTGTGGAAACATCGATCCGCCCTGACTTGATCCCTTGTTCGACTCTTTCAGCCACCATGACCATGTCAGAAAAGTTATTTGAGGGATTGGATATAAGATGATTGTAGTAGGGAGCCTTGAAGGTATCCATGAAAATGGCTATGAGTTCTTTGTCATTCAAAGGAGGAGAAATCCTGGAAGCTAGTTCTCTCCACCTCTGAGCATAAGTTTTCACCGATTCTTCAGTTTTTTTCTCAAGATTTTGGAGATCAGAACGGTCTGGTGCTACCTCCATATTGAACTTGTTCTGTTTAAAGAAGGCGTCAGAAAAATCTCTCCAAGCCCTGATTTTGATCCTATCCAGACTCATGTACCAAGTCAATGCGTTCTTGGCCAGGCTCTCCCTTAATAGATGGATCAACAAAGGTTCATTGTGTATCATATCAGCCATTTTGTTGCAGTAGGCCATGAGGTGAGTTTTTGGGCACTCGATCCCAGTGTACTTCTCAAAATCCGGAATCTTATATTTCGGAGGCATTATGATCCCCGGGACCATGCACATGTCGGTGGGACCCATAGGGTCAACGGGGTCTGTTCCTTCGATAGCCCTGAACCTTTCCTCTAGAAGGTTCATTCTATCCATATTTGGTCTTTCTGTGATGAGAGCGTTTGGACCAAGGTGTGGCGGGGGTTCCGTCGTGAATGGTGATTGCGTCGGATTGACGAAAAGAGGACGAATTCCCGTAGGATCGGGGATCATGCCTTGAGTGTAGTGGCCCTGAGGAGGGCAACGGCTTTGGGATTCCTGATGAATCTGAGTTTTACCAGGGTCCAAGGTGAGGTTGACTAAGGAATGCTGGAGAGCTGCAGTAGCTTCTTCACCTATGTTGACTACAGGATTTGTGGTGATAGGTCTGACGAACGGACTATTCCACTGCCATTGACCCATGGGCCCTGAGAATGACTGGGGTACCGAAGGTGCAGCTATGGTGGATGAAGAAGGTCCCATCATCTGAGTAGGATCAAAACCGGGTGGGAACTCTGAGGTGGCTTCATCACACTCTTTTTCGGCCTGAGCGGCCCTCTCTGTAGTAACCCTGACCTGCTCTTCTAACTCTGCTATTCTAGCAGCCAATCTCTCTTCTGTCTTCACTTGTTCAGCCAGTTTATTCTAGCAGAGTTAAACTTTAACATGTTGGGAACATCTTTCATGTTTTGGCTGAGTGGAAACTCCGAGCCAATCATCTCCGTTTTGGCAAAGACAAAAGATCGCGCGGCTGGGACTAAAAAAACTGTCCTCCTTACGTCCAAATTATTTACGAGCGACGTGCTTGTCAGAAAAATCCCATTTTTGGTAAGGGAAATCTTCAATGTGTTACTAACATCTTTAGTGTTTTAGCCAAGTGGAAATTCCTAGCTTATCGTGTTGATATTGGCCAAAACAAAAGAACGCGCAGCTGAGACTGAGTAGAGAAGTCATCTCCGAGTTTATCGTCATTTGGTCTATATTTCTTTGTGTTTTCATTTCATTCCAATGAGGCAATCTCCCCTTTTTGACTCTCCACTTCTTCCATCCCAATCTTGGTTGTAATATCGGGGATAAAATCGGATTTCAACATGTCACCCTATTCTGGCTGATCATTGTAGCTTGAAATCTCAAAAGTATTAAGTGAAAGCATCGTGGGTGTTGCCATTTGAGTGAACAAGTAAGGTGGGGCTGTTTCACGAGAAGAAAAGAAAATTATTGCGTTAGCAAAAAAATACAACATGAGGAAAATACAAGTATAAAGTAAAACCGTAACATATAGTCATGACATAAATGCACGAACATGATGCAGATGCTGGGGTGACTCCGACTATTTCTAACTGGCTGAAAAAGTTCCCAAATGTTACCCTAAAAGGGGTCCCCTGTAAACGGATACGAGAGCGTTGACCGAATCATGACAAGGATTCTGTGCGCTCAATCCATTTAAGGGTTCAACATCTGAGTTAGGGTTCATGAAAGCTTACCAAGGCATGGGCCCCAGGACTTCACTACTACCAATCCTAATCCTATTTGGTGTTTATGGCCGGCGATAGGCATTTATGCATGAGATGCATATGAACAATTTATTAAAGCCAATACATATAACAATCACGAAAACAATTTATTTCAAAACAAGTAAATAATAAAAAGCAAACACCATAAAATCGGCTTCGACCCTACTCGTCCCCAGTGAAGTCGCCAAACTGTAGCACCCCCTTTTTCGTTGAAAACGGGTTTAGGTTCGGGACGGGCCATAATGATAGACGAGCGTTGGACTCGTCTTAACATCATGCAAAATGAAGTCGCCACCCTAATTTTCTAAGGTTTAGGGAACCTAATCGTAATGGCATAAAAATAAATAAAACTAAGGCACAATGGTCTAAACCAAAGAACGATGGTTCGAGGTCGTATTATGGACTTGGGAAGGTGTTAGGCACCCAAGTCACATCCTAAAAAGGTTACCGGTATGCGAGGTGTTTTTTGAAAACATTTGAACATGTAATTGGGCCCTCTAAGGTGACGTTACATCTTAGCATTTGGGTCATGTTATTTCCGTTTGGGTTCGAGGGATGGGGTTACCATTTTGTCTCGATGCTAGAGCGGACGCTCCCCCTCATCATTGGGCCATGCATGATTATCTAGTTACTAAGTGATCTATCATGGTAAAACTATCATTGTACATTTTTATGAATGCACGTATGGTTGGTATGGCCTTTGGAGCCATTATGCATATCACTTAACAAGAAAAATATTTAATTTCATGGCAATTAAACGCGAGTGACGTAAACATGTAAGCATGTGGGTTTATTTTACTTATTAGCAATTCTATATGTCATGCATACAATTTGGTAGTTTTAGTGCTTCCTAAGTGGTCATGCATACGATAAGATTAAGGCGTTGGACCTTCGTGTGAACATTCAAGGAAACGTTTTTAAGGTAATCTTACCTTTTGGACGATCCCCGATTGACGACAATTAACATAAATACTCTTAGGTATACAAACATACACGATGTTTAACTACTTAGCTAATTATTACAAATCATAATTCGAAATAAAAACTACTTACCTAATTATTACAAATTGGAGGTCGGAATAATTAACGTAGCTAATTATTACAACAATTGAAATATCTAATTTATTACAAAAAATTGATAACGAGTAATTACTTATTACAAGAAGTGAAGATAAGCAATTAATTGTTACAACAAGTTTAGTAAATAATTATTACTCCATACATGCGCTTAAAAATAATTGACGATTAATTATTACATACGAATGCGTGGAAATGAGACTTTCAATTTTAATGGGCCGGGTTAGGCCCATAATTGGGTTCCTAATTTTTTGGACACTATGCATGCAGATTTCTTACGGAAACATTTTAATTAAATAAAAGAAAGGTAAAACGTACTTTTCGGTTGAAGATTTAAAATTCTACCTACAAAATGAGAGTGTTAGTACGAACTTAAAAATAATAAATAATAAAAGCGCATACACCATTTATTTCATACGAGCGGTCATAAAAACAAATAAACATCATGTGAACATTGCACAATTTTTTACAACAAATTGGCACGACACATGAAAAAATATCATACAAAACATGCAGTTAAAAATCATGATAAAATTACATGGTCTAAACTAAATAAAATCTCATACATGGCATACAAATACATAAAACATCATACATGTTATGCAATTAAATCCAAACAGATTAAACATGTCAAAAATGGCATACGAGCAATTCAAGAGAGTTGACAAAAATAAATTGAACGGGTTCATACAAAAGGCTGAAATTAAGACAAAAGGAAAAGGACACATGGGCTTGGCTTGGCCAAGCCCATCAGTATTTTAAAACAAGAAAGGACGGGCTGAAGCCGTCACCTTCTTCTTCTTCTTCGTCAACGAGAACAGCAACGTTGTTGTTCTCCTTCTTCACGTCGCCGACCACCATGGTCGGCGACCCAAGCTTCCCAAACCACCACGACAACTACCCACAAAAGCCCAGAAAATACCCACTCCACAACATCAGTAAAACCTTCTGAAAACAGTAGGTAAACAACAAGCAAAACCAAAGAAAAAAGCATGCGATTCTTGCGAGAGAGAGAAAATACAACGGTAAACAAACAGCCAACGATGATCAAGGAAAACGCATCTCAACACGTAAGGATCAAGCACAGCTAATCTCCGAACAAAACCCAGCAAGACTCAAGCCGTCTCACTCCCAAACCACAAGCAATTTCAACGTCCAAGATTAATATGCATTAAAATCAACAATTTGTAAATAATTAATTCAAGCAGTAAGCAATTAAATTGAAGCAAGAATAGACAATATTACTTGATAATAAATCATTTAAAACACGTTTAGGCTAGTGATTGAATTAATACATGCATAAAACGAAAAGTTGCGAAGAGAGAGGTTAGAGAGAGAGAACTTCTTTATCTCACCTGGATTGATGTTGATGATGAGTAGGTGCGACAACCCGTGCCGAATTGTGGTGAACAACTTGCTATTTATAGGCAAGAGCCGCGAGGGGTGTGTGGTGGTTTGGCCGCGCGTCGGCGTGGGCTCGGGCTTCCACGGCGAGTGGAAAATGAGCAATCTGGAGTGGTGAGCAAGTCTCCTCTTCTGTGGCTGGGAAGAAAAGGAAGCTACTCTTGATTGGAAAGGCTTTCTCTGGAGGTAGAGTTTGCCCGTGCTTGTGTTTAATGCATGAGGAAAATGAAGGAAATGTGATGATGAAAATGTCTCATGGCCATTGGATGATCATACAAGAGTCAATGATCTTGATCCAACGGCTGTGATGAAGGGAGATATTTATAATTTTCCATGTTTTAATTAATTGGTTCGAACCATCAGTACGTAATAACTAATAATAAATTCGAACGAAACCCACTACGTCGTGTAATAAAATGCAAGGAATAAAATGATGCGAACGAAAATTCAAACTCATCTCTCGAAATGGAAATATCTTCTTTAAACCTTAAAAGGCTCGTTCGGGACTAAATAGGGGTTTTACGAAAATTGATAATAAATCCGAACGAAAACCACTATGACGTGTAGAAAAATAAGACAAGAAAACTAGTGTACAGTAAATAAACGAGAAGTTTGAGTTAACGTATTTATTTTCTCTTTCAGAAACATCAAAACGTTTGAACGCAAAATAAATGTCCTTACGACGAAAATTGAACGAAACTGAACGAGGTGGAGGGAAAGAGAAAAATAGCACGTAATTATCAATTAAAGAAATTACGCGTTCGAGCTACGGTCCGAGAAAACTTACTCGGGGCCGAGAAAAGTTCGCGTGAAGACAGTCGAAAAATATGAAAAAACTAAAAAGACCCGAAATGACATGGAATATTAAACAAATTAGCCTAGGATCAAGAATCGACAAAAATGTGACCTAGAAGAGCTATTAAATGTGATAAGCGTAAAAAATGCGTAGAGATTGTATCAAAGTCAAAAATCGGGTAGCAACAGTTGCCCCCTCTTTACTGTCTGATCAAAAATTCAGTGTAACTGAGATTTTTGATTAGCAGTAAAGACAGTTGCCCCAAGTATTTACCACGTTTTGGAAATGATGAAGACTTACCTGAGAGTGGGGTGAGCTTTAGATTCTGGTTTGGGTGAGGCTATCACATTGCCAAATGATGGCATGAAAAAATGAGACTGCAGGTCCGTGCGAGGCTATCGCTCTCCGGACGTTGTCGCGGAAAATGTAAATGTGTGTCCGTGCGAGGCTATCGCTCTTCGGACGATGTTGAAAGGTAAAGATATCCGGGCGAGGCTATCGCAGTCGCGGACGTTGCTGAAAGGTAAAGATATCCGGGCGAGGCTATCGCAGTCACGGACGATGCTGAAAGGTAAAGATATCCGGGCGAGGCTATCGCAGTCGCGGACGTTGCTGAAAGGTAAAGATATCAGGGCGAGGCTATCGCAGTCGCGGACGTTGCTGAAAATATAGTCACTCAAGGAGGAGTTATATAGATATGCAGAAAAGTAGTCGCTCAAGGAGGAGTAGATTAGATAGACAAGGTGTATGTGGGGACGTAACCTATCACAACACTAAATAGACGAGATGTGGGGATGTGACCAATCACAACTTTTAAATGACAACGATGTGGGGACGTGACCTGAACAGAACGCTAAACAGACAAGATGTGGGGACGTGACCAATCACAACTTTTTAAATGACAAGGTGTATGTGGGGGCGTGACCTATCACAACACTAAACAGACAAGATGTGGGGACATAACCGCTTACAACTTGTTTTAAAGACATGGTGTGGGGACAAACCGCTTACGCAAATTTAAAAGACAAGTTTTTTGAAAAAGGGTGTAAAGGGAAAACAGGTCTTACCTCGAACTTACCGTGTGAACCGAAGTTGATCTGAACGTGAGGGAGCGTGATCCACCACACGAATTTGATTTGGGAGTGGTAACGTACTCCATTCGATGTTGATTGGACTGTGATGAAAATCCAAGACGAGGGCATTACAACGATTTCTTTATCGAAGACCCATGGTTAAGGAGTGGTAATGTTCTCCATTCGTTTGTTGACTGGATTTTTGATGAAAATCCAAGATGGCGAGGGCTTCACAACGATGCTGTGATCGAAGACCCAATTTGTGGCATGATTCCAACGAAGTGTATCTGTGTCCTGCAAATAGGAAAGAAGCAAACACAAAGCAGCAACAGATAGAAAAAGAGAGAGCAAATGACCTATGTGTGAAATATCAAATATTCCTACATTTAACCCATGGCTTGCCCCTAAGTTTTTGTTTTGAATGAAAATGACCTCTTTGTTTAAGAGGAAATAAATTCAAGTGTTATTTGTTTTTGAAAAATGCGTTCGATTTTTCGTTATACAAACTTAATCGACACAAGTCTAGATAACGTCTGCGTCTTGTTCAGGAAATAACGACCTCAAGAACAAGACTTTCCCATGACATGTAGCTGTAAGCAATCCTCACCCGATATTAGTGTTTGCGCTCACGCTCAGAAAACAAGGCTATGTGTTTACACTCCTAAAAATGCAATAAACATAGCACAAAAGTTAAATTTGCAATGTCAATCCGAGTGAATAAACTTCTAATGAAGATGCACATGCCTGGGCCTGCTAATAATCAAAAGGACTTTGCGAGGGAGAAAAGACAGAGGAATTTTTAGAAGAAAGTGTTGTGTGTTTTTTGGCGAAAGGTTTAAATGAGTTTGTGCTCGACGACTGATTGCGACGAGGACGAGTTGCGGTGAACGATGCTTGGCGATTTGAACGCGGTGAGAGCAAATTGTGGTGAACAATGCTCGACGATTTGATCGTGGTGAGAGCAAAGTGCACAAATACTTGAATCTTTGCTGGAGATGTCTCTTCTTGTTTGTTTTGAGGGCACCGTGCCCAAGTTCAGTGATAGTTGTAGGGAATGATCTCCTTTCCTTTTGAGATCATTTTGTTGTTGATGTTTGACAGTTTTTTTTTTGTATGTGCTTGCTTCTTCTGTTGTTTTGTGTTCCTTGAACACTCTTTTTTTTATTTTGATTCTTCTGATCTTTTTCTTTTCTTTTCTTTTCTTTTGTTCTTTTGTTCTTGTGTTCTTTTTTCTTTTTCCTTTTTTTCTTCTTTTTTTTTTTTTTTTTTTGTTTTGCAAGCAAAGCAAGTACAATCTCTTGTTTGGTCTATCATTCTCTCGGTCTTTGGCAGAAGCCTCCTAGTCTTGATTTATTATGGCCTTCTTCTGGCGTTGTTTTGTCAGTGATCCTCTAAGGGCTTCCTTGTCATTCCCTTGCTTGATGTGTAACTCCAATTTAGCGGTCCAAGTCGAGCACCAACTCACTTGTTTAAAAGGCTTTCGGGTGTTTGATAGAGTTGTACATGGTGTACAAAATATGTGTTTGAGAGAGAAAAAAAATGTGGAAGAAGAGCAAAAGCAAAGTCCAATGTCATCTTACTGTTATCCCATGTCTAATTGTTCATGTACCCTGGATATTATGCAAATCTAACTAGCACCTAGTTTAGCATTTACACTCATGAAAGAAAATAAAGCGTGAAGGCCCAAAGTGCTCACAGGGATATGTTTTGTGATTGCTTATATCTAAACCTGTCATGGACATAGGAGTTAACAGACAAAATATCGTATGCTCATACAATTTCTAATGAACGCACATGCTATCCGTGACGCAATGAAATGATGAACATGCTTAATCTAAGGAATGTTAAAATGCAGGAAAATTTTCAAGCCAAGCAATATACATTTATTTTAGTTTTTTAGTTTTTTTAGTTTTTTTTTGGGAAAAAATTAAGAATTTTAGCAGACATGACGCACACACTCTTGCAACAACATAAATTGTGAGAGATTTTTTTTTTTTTAATTAAATTTTTTTTTTTATTATTATTATTATTTTTTTTTTAAATCATGGAAATGTAAATTGCAAAAACATAAATTGCGGAAATTGAAATTGCAGAAACAGAAATTGCAAAAATGTAAAAGGACAACTTCCTTGAAAAATGAGCTTCGACATTTTTTTTTGACACCTTCTTTTGGTCGTCACTTCACTTGCTTGCCCCCAAGTTTACAAGTCTCGTTGCACCTAAAATATAGAGGGAATTTAGATAGTAAATTCACGGGAAAAAGATATCCCAAGATGTTGAAATTTAAAATTTGTCGAAAAAAACAGATATATTTAAAGGAACACGTGGGTTGCCTCCCACGAAGCGCCCTTGTTTACAGTCATAGGCTCGACTATATACAAAAAGTATTGTAGGCATCGCCACTAGATGAGTAAGCAGGATGGGTCCCTCGTGGGAGAATGATCATTCAAAGGTTGGTAGGAGGAGGGTAGATGGTCGTGTTAGGTCCTTTGGTTAATCCTTCAAAAGAGATCCATCCATTCTTGATCAAGTGGTGAACCTTTCCTCTTAGGGCGAAGCAGTTTTCTATCGAGTGACCCTGAGCTCCAGCATGGTACTCGCATCTAGCGTTATGATCGTACCACTTCGGGTAAGGAGGTTGCAGAGGTGCCATTGGGGTGGGCGCGATTTGCCCAGCGGCCAAGAGATGTTTATAAATCTCCCCCAGCGGAGCGGGAAGAGTTGGCAGTGGCTCCTGGTTCCAACGGTTACTTGGGTTATTTTGGTTGTTTTGCGGGTTATATGGAGATGGTGGAGATGGTGTAGGGTGTTGAGGAGGTGGCGTGAAAGGTGGCCTGTAGCTAGGCTGGTGAGAGGCAAAGTTGACATCTTTCTTCATGATGGGCTCCTTCTTAGGTGTTACCTCTGGTGTGGAAACATCGATCCTCCCTGACTTGATCCCTTGTTGGACTCTTTCAGCCACCATGACCATGTCAGAAAAGTTATTTGATGGATTGGATATAAGATGATTGTAGTAGGGAGCCTTGAAGGTATCCACGAAAATGGCTATGAGTTCTTTGTCATTCAAAGGAGGAGAAATCCTGGAAGCTAGTTCTCTCCACCTCTGAGCATAAGTTTTCACCGATTCTTCAGTTTTTTTCTCAAGATTTTAGAGATCAGAATGGTCTGGTGCTACCTCCATATTGAACTTGTACTGTTTAAAGAAGGTGTCAGAAAAATCTCTCCAAGCCCTGATTTTGATCCTATCCAGACTCATGTACCAAGTCAATGCGTTCTTGGCCAGGCTCTCCCTGAATAGATGGATCAACAAAGGTTCATTGTGTATCATATCAGCCATTTTGTTGCAGTAGGCCTTGAGGTGAGTTTTTGGGCACTCGATCCCAGTGTACTTCTCAAAATCCGGAATCTTATATTTCGGAGGCATTATGATCCCCGGGACCATGCACATGTCGGCGGGACCCATAGGGTCAACGGGGTCTGTTCCTTCGATGGCCCTGAACCTTTCCTCTAGAAGGTTCATTCTATCCATATTTGGTCTTTTTGTGATGAAAGCGTTTGGACTAAGGTGTGGCGGGGGTTCCGTCGTGAATGGTGGTTGCGTCGGATTGACGAAAAGAGGACGAATTCCCGTAGGATCGGGGATCATGCCTTGAGTGTAGTGGCCCTGAGGAGGGCAACGGCTTTGGGATTCCTGATGAATCTGAGTTTTACCAGGGTCCAAGGTGAGGTTGACTAAGGAATGCTGCAGAGCTGCAGTAGCTTCTTCACCTGTGTTGACTACAGGATTTGTGGTGATAGGTCTGACGAACGGACTATTCCACTGTCATTGACCCGTGGGCCCTGAGAATGACTGGGGTACCGAAGGTCCAGCTATGGTGGATGAAGAAGGTCCCATCATCTGAGTAGGATCAAAACCGGGTGGGAACTCTGAGGTGGCTTCATCACGCTCTTTTTCGGCCTGAGCGGCCCTCTCTGTAGTAACCCTGACCTGCTCTTCTAACTCTGCTATTCTAGCAGCCAATCTCTCTTCTGTCTTCGCTTGTTCAGCCATTTTTCGCGCTTGAAGTCTAGTCACGGGGAGCCTAGGGGGAGTGATTTTCCTTCGAGGAGCTATCGTTAACCTGAAAAAATGAAAAAAAGGCAATAAAAGGGTTAGTATCGTTGATGCAATCCCGAGGCCTCCACACTGCTTATTCACTCTTCCGGCCACACTTTCACTTGATACTTTGAGGATGGAAGAGAAGATGATACTTTGGTGAAGATATAGAGGAAGCTTTTATTCATTCCAACGACGCGACGCGATCTTGGATGCTACCAATGGAAACCCTTGAAGCCAAATGGCGCGAGTAAATAATGTTATCCTGCTCAAAAAATCTCTAAATCCGTCGCCCAAAAAGGTTGATTTTTGGTATAAGCATACTTCAATCTGTTATCGATAACTTTCATGTTTTGGCTGAGCGGAGATTCTGAGTCCATCGTATCCATATCGGCCCAGGTAAAAGATCGCGCGGCTGAAACTGATAAAACTGTCCTCCTTACGCCCAAATTATTTTCGAGCGATGTGCTGTCTCAAAAAAATCTCATTTTTGGCATGGGAAATTTTCAATGCGTTACGAACATCTTTTGTGTTTTTTCCAAAGGGAAATTCCTAACCGATTGTGTTGATATTGCCCAAAACAAAAGAACGCGCAACTGTGACCGAGAAGAAACGACTGTCCTTGCGCTTAGAAATTTTTTTGTGAAAGATTGGTCGCCTAGAACTTCATGAAAGTTTTCAGAGTTAAACTTCAACATGTTGGGAACATCTTTCATGTTTTGGCTGAGTGGAAACTCCGAGCCAATCATCTCCGTTTTGGCCAGGACAAAAGATCGCGTGGCTGGGACCGAAAAAACTGTCCTCCTTACGTCCAAATTATTTGCGAGCGACGTGCTTCTCAGAAAAATCCCATTTTTGGTAAGGGAAATCTTCAATGTGTTACGAACATCTTTAGTGTTTTAGCTAAGTGGAAATTCCTAGCTTATCGTGTTGATATTGGCCAAAACAAAAGAACGCGCAGCTGAGACTGAGTAGAGAAGTCATCTCCGCGTTTATCGTCATTTGGTCTATATTTCTTTGTGTTTTCATTTCATTCCAATGAGGCAATCTCCCCTTTTTGACTCTCCACTTCTTCCATCCCAATCTTGGTTGTAATATCGGGGATAAAATCGGATTTCAACATGTCACCCTATTCTGGCTGATCATTGTAGCTTGAAATCCCAAAAGTATTAAGTGAAAGCATCGTGCGTGTTGCCATTTGAGTGAACAAGTAAGGTAGGGCTATTTCACGAGAAGAAAAGAAAATTATTGCGTTAGCAAAAAAATACAACATGAGGAAAATACAAGTATAAAGTAAAACCATAACAAATAATCATGGCATAAATGCACGAACATGATGCAGATGCTGGGGTGACTCCGACTATTTCTAACTGGCTAAAAAAGTTCCCAAATGTTACCCTAAAAGGGGTCCCCTGTAAACGGATACGAGAGCATTGACCGAATCATGACAAGGATTCTGTGCGCTCAATCCATTTAAGGGTTCAACATCCGAGTTAGGGTTCATGAAAGCTTACCAAGGCATGGGCCCCAGGACTTCACTACTACCAATCCTAATCCTATTTGGTGTTTATGGCCGGCGATAGGCATTTATGCATGAGATGCATATGAACAATTTATTAAAGCCAATACATATAACAATCACGAAAACAATTTATTTCAAAACAAGTAAATAATAAAAAGCAGACACCATAAAACCGGCCCCAGTGAAGTCGCCAAACTGTCGCACCTTTTTTTTTGTTGAAAACGGGTTTAGGTTCGGGACGGGCCATAATGATAGATGAGCGTTGGACTCGTCTTAACATCATGCAAAATGAAGTCGCCACCCTAATTTTCTAAGGTTTAGGGAACCTAATCGTAATGGCATAAAAATAAATAAAACTAAGGCACAATGGTCTAAACCAAAGAACGATGGTTCGAGGTCGTATTATGGACTTGGGAAGGTGTTAGGCACCCAAGTCACATCCTAAAAAGGTTACCGGTATGCGAGGTGTTTTTTGAAAACATTTGAACATGTAATTGGGCCCTCTAAGGTGACGTTACATCTTAGCATTTGGGTCATGTTATTTCCGTTTGGGTTCGAGGGATGGGGTTACCATTTTGTCTCGATGCTAGAGCGGACGCTCCCCCTCATCATTAGGCCATGCATGATTATCTAGTTACTAAGTGATCTATCATGGCAAAACTATCATTGTACATTTTTATGAATGCACGTATGGTTGGTATGGCCTTTGGAGCCATTATGCATATCACTTAATAAGAAAAGCATTTAATTTCATGGCAATTAAACGCGAGTGACGTAAACATGTAAGCATGTGGGTTGATTTTACTTATTAGCAATTCTATATGTCATGCATACAATTTGGTAGTTTTAGCGCTTCCTAAGTGGTCATGCATACGATAAGATTAAGGCTTTGGACCTTCGTGTGAACATTCAAGGAAACATTTTTAAGGTAATCTTACCTTTTGGACGATCCCCGATTGACGACAATTAACATAAATACTCTTAGGTATACAAACATACACGATGTTTAACTACTTAGCTAATTATTACAAATCATAATTCGAAATAAAAACTACTTACCTAATTATTACAAATTGGAGGTCGGAATAATTAACGTAGCTAATTATTACAACAATTGAAATATCTCATTTATTACAACAAATTGATAACGAGTAATTACTTATTACAAGAAGTGAAGATAAGCAATTAATTGTTACAACAAGTTTAGTAAATAATTATTACTCCATACATGCGCTTAAAAATAATTGACGATTAATTATTACATACGAATGCGTGGAAATGAGACTTTCAATTTTAATGGGCCGGGTTAGGCCCATAATTGGGTTCCTAATTTTTTGGACACTATGCATGCAGATTTCTTACGGAAACATTTTAATTAAATAAAAGAAAGGTAAAACGTACTTTTCGGTTGAAGATTTAAAATTCTACCTACAAAATGAGAGTGTTAGTACGAACTTAAAAATAATAAATAATAAAAGCGCATACACCATTTATTTCATACGAGCGGTCATAAAAACAAATAAACATCATGTGAACATTGCACAATTTTTTACAACAAATTGGCACGACACATGAAAAAATATCATACAAAACATGCAGTTAAAAATCATGATAAAATTACATGGTCTAAACTAAATAAATTCTCATATGTAATTAAATCCAAACAGATTAAACATGTCAAAAATGGCATACGAGCAATTCAAGAGAGTTGACGAAAATAAATCGAACCGGGTTCATACAAAAGGCTGAAATTAAGACAAAAGGAAAAGGACACATGGGCTTGGCTTGGCCAAGCCCATCAGTATTTTAAAACAAGAAAGGACGGGCTGAAGCCCGTCGCCTTCTTCTTCTTCGTCAACGAGAACAGCAACGTTGCTGTTCTCCTTCTTCACGTCGCCGGCCACCATGGCCGGCGACCCAAGCTTCCCAAACCACCACGACAACTACCCACAAAAGCCCAGAAAATACCCACTCCACAACATCAGTAAAACCTTCTAAAAACAGTAGGTAAACAACAAGCAAAACCAAAGAAAAAAGCATGCAATTCTTGCGAGAGAAAGAAAATTCAACGGTAAACAAACAGCCAACGATGATCAAGGAAAACGCATCTCAACACGTAGGGATCAAGCACAGCTAATCTCCGAACAAAACCCAGCAAGACTCAAGCCGTCTCACTCCCAAACCACAAGCAATTTCAACGTCCAAGATTATTATGCATTAAAATCAACAATTTGCAAATAATTATTTCAAGCAGTAAGCAATTAAATTGAAGCAAGAACAGACAATATTACTTGATAATAAATCATTTAAAACACGTTTAGGCTAGTGATTGAATTAATACATGCATAAAATGAAAACTTGCGAAGAGAGAGGTTAGGGAGAGAGAACTTCTCTATCTCACCTGGATTGCTTCCTTTGCTGGTTTGATATTGATGATGAGTAGGTGCGACAACCCGTGCCGAATTGTGGTGAACAGCTTGCTATTTATAGGCAAGAGCCGCGAGGGGTGTGTGGTGGTTTGGCCGAGCGTCGGCGTGGGCTCGGGCTTCCACGGTGAGTGGAAAATGAGCAGTCCGGAGTGGTGAGCAAGTCTCCTCTTCTGTGGCTGGGAAGAAAAGGAAGCTACTCTTGATTGGAAAGGCTATCTCTGGAGGTAGAGTGTGCCCGTGCTTGTGTTTAATACATGATGAAAATGAAGGAAATGTGATGATGAAAATGTCTCATGGCCGTTGGATGATCATACAAGAGTCAATGATCTTGATCCAACGGCTGTGATGAAGGGAGATATTTATAATTTTCCATGTTTTAATTAATTGGTTCGAACCATCAGTACGTAATAACTAATAATAAATTCGAACGAAACCCACTACGTCGTGTAATAAAATGCAAGGAACAAATTGACGCGAACAAAAATTCAAACTCATCTCTCGAAATGGAAATATCTTATTTAAAGCTTAAAAGGCTCGTTCGGGACTAAATAGGGTTTTTACGAAAATCGATAATAAATCCGAACGAAAACCACTACGACGTGTAGAAAAATAAGACAAGAAAACTAGTGTACAGTAAATAAACGAGAAGTTTGAGTTAACGTATTTATTTTCTCTTTCGGAAACGTCAAAACGTTTGAACGCAAAATAAATGTCCTTACGACGAAAATTGAACGAAACTGAACGAGGTGGAGGGAAAGAGAAAAATAGCACGTAATTATCAATTAAAGAAATTACACGTTCGAGCTACGGTCCGAGAAAACTTACTCGGGGCCGAGAAAAGTTCGCGTGAAGACAGTCGAAAAATACAAAAAAACTAAAAAGACCCGAAATGATATGGAATATTAAACAAATTAGGCTAGGACCAAGAATCGACAAAAATGTGACCTAAAAGAGCTATTAAATGTGATAAGCGTAAAAAATGCGTAGAGATTGTATCAAAGTCAAAAATCGGGTAGCAACACCGTCCTTCATGGAGGAACAGCTATCGCTATGTGTGGAAGAAATTGAAAAGGACTGGAGGATCCCTGTGATAAAATTCTTAAAGCACGACGAGTTGCCCAGCGACAGCGCGGAAAAGAAAAAAGTACTGAAGCAAATGGCAAGGTGCACTTATTACGACGGGGAGTTAATTCGGAGATGTTTCTCGCACCCAGCTGCAATATGTATAACGGAACAAGAAGGCCTCCATACCCTGCGAGAGATTCATGAAGGGATCTGTGGCATGCATGTATCGGGCGGTACCATGGCCGAGCAGGTATTCCGGTCAGGATTCTATTGGCCCACCATTCACAGGGATTGTAACAACTTCGTGCAAACATGTCATAAGTGTCAAGAATTTGCCAAAATCCCTCGACGACCCGCCACTAAAATATCTCAGATCGTGGCACCTTGTCCTTTTGCTAAGTGGGGAATTGACATTTTAGGCCCTTTTCCTAAGGCGAGGTCCCAACTGAAATTTGTAATTGTGGTTGTGGACTACTTCACCAAATGGGTAGAAGCGAAAGCGGTAGCCAACATCACGACAGAGAGGGTATGACACTTCTTTAAACACCAAATTATCATGCTCTTCGGGGTGCCCCACGTGCTAGTCAGCGACAACGGGACACAATTTACGAGTCGCTTTTTCAAAGAACAGTGTGAGGAGTTTCAGATCGAACAGAGGTTTTCCTCTGTGGCGCATCCCCAGACCAATGGTCAGGCGGAGGTGACTAACCGAAGCATTCTGAGTGGCGTCAAGAAAAATCTTGAGGGTTGGAAAAAGAAGTGGCCAGATGAACTACCCTATGTAATGTGGGCCTACCGCATGACTGTCAAAACTAGTACGGGGGAAACGCCCTTTGCTATGGCTTTCGGCACCGAAGCTATCACACCTGTGGAAATCGGCATTCTAAGCCTAAGGGTGGAGTATTTCAAGGTGGAATTAAATGAAGAAAGGTTACGAGCTAACCTTGACGTGTTGCTTGAGCTACATGAGGAAGACATCTTGAAAACAATGCATTATAAGAGGAAAATGGCGCGATATCACAACAAACATGTTAAGGAGACTTGGTGCTCAAGGACAAGGGAGCGGCGGGCCAACAGATGTGGAAACTTAGCTCAAACTGGGAGGGCCCATACCGTGTCACTCGTGTTATCGGAAAGGGGGTGTATCACCTAGAAGCACTTGACGGTACTCCCTTACCTAATTCTTGGAATATTGCTCGCTTGAAATTATATTATGCTAGAATTTGACATGCCGTGTGGCATGGTTTGATAATTGAAATTATATTATGATGAAATTTGACATGTTGTGTGGCATGGTTTGATAATTGAAATTATATTATGATGAAATTTGACATGCCGTGTGGCATGGTTTGATAATTGAAATCATATTATGATGAAATTTGACATGCCGTGTGGCATGGTCTGATAATTGAAATTTGATATGCCGTGTAGCATGGTTTGATAATTGAAATTATATTATGATGAAATTTGACATGCCGTGTGGCATGGTTTGATAATTGAAATTATATTATGATGAAATTTGACATGCCGTGTGGCATGGTTTGATAATTGAAATCATATTATGATGAAATTTGACATGCCGTGTGGCATGGTCTGATAATTGAAATTTGACATGCCGTGTGGCATGGTTTGATAATTGAAATTATATTATGATGAAATTTGACATGCCGTGTGGCATGGTCTGATAATTTAAATTTGAAATTATATTATGATGAAATTTGACATGCCGTGTGGCATAGTCTGATAATTGAAATTTGACATGCCGTGTGGCATGGTTTGATAATTGAAATTATGCTATGATGAAATTTGACATGCCGTGGGGCATGGTCTAACAATTGTTATGGAAATATCTCTTGTTCCTTGTTGGTTGTATGTATGATGTGCAGATAACAGGAAAAGAGGGATGTCGGGGGTGAAAAGTCCTAGCCTTGGGGCAGAATGGGCTAACACAGACGGGTCATCAAGACGAGGCACGCCCCGGCGATCCTAGAAATATATAGTGCTGGAAGTGAAAAATTCTGGCCTTGATCAGGCGGCTCACTAAGATGAGACACGCTTCAGCACTGTCGGGAGTGAAAAGTCCTATCCTGGGGAGACCCAAAGAGGGCACGCCCTGACTCCCCTGGGGTGTAAAGTCATATCCTTGTGACAGCCCGCACTCACATAGGCGGATGATCATTAAGCGAGGTACGACCCCAGGGAAGATAAAAACTCCACCCCGCAAGTAAAAATCCTATCCTTACGATGGTGGCGCTAACATAGGCATATCGGTAAGAAGGGGCACGTTACGAGGTGTGAGGTGACAACGCTGAGGGAGTGAAAAGTCCTATCCTCGTGATGGTCGGCCTTGATCAGGCGGCTCACTGAGAGGTGGCACTTCCCAGCCAATTGAGGAAATATAAGAAGTCACGATACCCCAGCTAGTAACCGGAAGGAACAAACCCGGTGAAGTTTGGCTGGATGAGTATGTGACACGAGCGACATCGGGGAGAGATCGTGCGCAAATGAACCTGGAGAATGCGCGGCAACACCCCAAGGTAATTAAGATTTTTTGAAATATGTCGCTACTAACAAAGTATAAGTGAAAATGTGCAGGAAATTTAAGAAAACGTAGAAGTGACAAAGCATTTGAGAAAGAAAGGGTGCCGCGGAAAGGCAGAGTATCCAAGAGGGAGATCCCGTTGTTGTCTTAAACGCAGTATGAGATGGTGGGGAAGATCAGTTCTACCTGATCACATGGAGAGAAACGCGAGGTCGCTTAGAACATCACATGTTACGACCCCGCGAGGGAGGCTCGAATGCGCGGGCGACATCATTTCAACAGTGGCGACAAGTTTGGAAACAAGTGGTAGCGGAAGTAAATTAAGAGAGATCATTGATAAAGTAAAAGCGCAGCAAGTTAAGCAGACTGTTTACACAAGAGGGGAGATTTGTTTAAGCAAAATGCCCCAAGATAACAAAAAGGGTAAAAAGTAAGGGCGTCCAATTGGCAAAAAGAGAAGTAGCATTCACGACCCTAGTAAGTTGTCGTCCCCCTCATTATGCCGCGGTGTCTTCGCTTGGCGATAACCTTCTTCCGTAAGGAACCCAGACTTCTGCTTGAAGAGACGGATGATGGCATCAGCATCAAATTTATCACGGCCATAACGCTCAATGAAACAGTCGGCCATGAGGCCCGCAGTCTGTTCCAAGAACCATTTACACTTGTCCGCCGTTTCTTCAACAAGCGCGACATTCTTACCCCGTTCCACTTGAAGGGCGGCATCCTTCATGGCCTGTTGTCCTCTAGCCTCTTCCAGTTCCTTTCTCGCAAATGTTAGGCTGGCCTCCGCACTCTGTCGCTCGTCAACACTTTTCCTCAACTCTTCTTGAGTTCTACCAAGTTCCCCTTGGTACTTGTTAACTTCCTCCAAAAGTTGATGATTAGCGTTACGCCATTCTTGGGAGGAAGAGTTGAGAGAGCTTACTCGCCTCGTCACATGCCTGGACCCATAGTGAAAAGCCTGAAAGCCGGAGAACAATTGGGTCCTTATCCGCTGCAGTTGTTCACCATCGGCCCAGGAGAGGAAAGCCTGTTCCTCCTCCTCAACTGAAAACATATGTCCCGCCAAAAAAGCAGATGTCGCTGGAGAGTTGTCGCCTCCTAGCGCCGGGAACCCGCACTGACAAATGTTGCTTAAGTCAACCTGGTGAGTGGCAGCCCCGCCAGAAAGCATAGTGCTTAGGTTAGCCACCATGCGCGGAGTGTCGACGGGGGAAAGAGAAGGAGAGATCGTTTGAACGACAGAAGGAACAAAGAAGACATCAGGAGGAGATGGAGGGGAACGATTAGATGTCCCAGCGTCAAGGTTAAAACCGCCGGTTTGCAAAGACGGAAAGTCACCCTCTGTAAGGTCCTCTAGGAAGCCCAGCGGGTGACTAGCGGAAGGAGACGACGCAGCATAAGAGGAAACAAGGGGTGCAGATGCAGCTCCATTCCCTGGCAGATCTAAGCTCTGATTGCCCACCAAAGAGCCGGTATCGGTAATGCCGCCCTGTTCCTCCTGACCAGCGGCAATGTCATCCAGAGAAGGGGTGTTACCATTGGGACGTGGTCTTTTGGGACCAAGAATGCCTGTTAAGTCCATGCCGTCGTAGGAAGGAGTGGCAGAGGAGTGAATAGCAGCGGTATCCTACGGGTGAAAGAGAAAAAGAAATTATGAAACAAATGAAGCAGATAGACGGAGAAAAGTTTGTAAGAACCACCTGAGCGGAAGGACGAGTAGGAGCGATAACACGGAGGTGAAGAGTCCTCTTTTTCTTCTTTATGGGGAGAGGAGGACGAGAGGATGATGCTTGAGTGGGATCAATAATGGGGGAAGAAACTGGCCCAGTAGCCGATGTGGCAGTAACCTCCGCTTGAGGAAGAGAAGCAGACTCAGGCACAGAAGTGGACGCGTGCGGGGCGTCAACAGCGGCACCGGCAGAGGCGGCGGAAAGAGCCTCTTTTTCTCTCTTTTGCTGAGCTCTTCTTTCTCGCTTTTTAATGCACTCGGGTTTCCACCCGGCGGGAGGATCTGCAGGAATAAGAAAAGAACGTTAGAGTTAGTACTGACGAGGAATAGCGAATGAAAGGATGGTGCTCACTTTGAATGCAACCCTGGACGTCGCCCCGGCATGCGAGTTCGCGGGTATGAACACCAGGAATCCCTGGCAGGTTGAGCAGCTTGTCCAGCCAGCCTTGTTCAACTGGTACTAGGCGTGGCCTTCCACCCCAGGCACTATCTCTGATGTCTAGATTAAACCCACTGCGCCATAAGGGCTCAGGCAGATTGACGACAAAGAATCCTTTTCTCCAAGCGTCAACAGAAGATTCGAGATACAACAACTTCCAAGTAAAGGGGTTTAGGGCATCAACATCATAACGAGGCGATATCGTTATGATGCCGTTACTTTGGTAGTATAATTGGAAAAGGGAGCAAAGCAGTAATAGAGAGGGAGATTCAATTCCTACATATCTACAAAGGGCTATAAAAGCATAGATGCCACAGTAGGCATTCGGACTCAATTGGGCAGCATTAAAGTCAAATTCAGAAAGTAACTAGGCGACTAAAGGATCTAGAGGCAGCCGAAAACCATAGTGAAACATCTTAGCATAAAGAACCCTACGGTTGCCAGATAATTCGCTGTTAAGGCGAAGCGACCTTGGGGCAACTTCAGTAGAATACCCATCTAAATGGTCCAGATTGGCGTTATAACTTCGCAAGTGCCGTCGAAGGACGGCGGTGGAAGCGATGGTGGAGACAGTATTATCAATATCTCCCTCCCCGGCAGAGTGGGAATAGCGGTGATTACGAGCCATGGGCAAGGTTAAACGAAGAGCAAATAAGAAGATACCTTTTTTGAGAAGAAGACCGAGGCACTCAGGTGGCGGCGGATCGTAGGAGGAAGAAGAGGAGTTGCGTTTTCTTTTCCTTCTTGTTTGTTTTTTAAAGAAAGAGGTAACAAAAGATAAAAAGAGAGCACATGAGGGTTTTTATAACCCTAAGGATTAAAGGAAACGATGGGTCAAGTGATCATTGTGTGTGACGTGTCAAGAACAAGAGACGCGGGAAGCGGGTACAATCCTTGAGGAATGAAAAGACACGTTCAGTACCGCTATTCCCCTAGCACTCCCCTTTGAGGACACGTAGGCTTAGAACATCATGACTGTCCCTTTTGTATCAAATAAAAGGAGTCAGAGCATTAAATGCTCTAAAAAAGGGCAGCAAAACCCAGGGAAAAAGAGAGGCAAGTTGCAATGCCACGATACGTGAGAACCCAAGCGCGAAGAAAAAGTAGACAAGCGGCAAGTGAAAAAGGACAGCATCGTCACGGTACACGTATTATTTGGTCAAGAACACAAGATTTATTAGTTAATTACAAGCAAGGAGGCGACATCAAAGTCCAAATAGGGAAATTTATACAGCAAGGGAGTAAGTAAAGAAGCGACACCCCAATCAAGCGACATCAAACGGGCCCCGCATGGGCGTCATCTCATTACTCCCCTTCGGAGGAGAGGAAGCCCTCTTGGTTCTCATCGATTTCTTTCATCTTTACGGAGGCATACTTGGCGACCTCAGTGGGATCAATGGCCCTACTGCGACACTGATCTGTGAACCCAGTGATAAAGGCTTGTTCAGTTCTCTTCTTCCACCAAGCCACTTTCGAGGAAGCTTTTGTCGGACCGACATCGCGGGATGATATCTCTTCAAGAAGGAAAGAATTTTTCTTCTTTTCAGCGACTAGCTCAGCCTCCAAAGCTTCAACCTGGGCCTTTCCTCTAGACCTTTCCCGAGCAAGGTCAGCGCGGCACTCGCGTAGTTCACCCTGAGTGCGTTTTTGGAGTCGCGTCAGCTCCTCTACCTTTGCTAGGGCACCAGGGTTTTGAGATTGGGTACCACGGGCCTTGATGTAGTAGTGAAGCTATCGAAAGGCAGTGAGACAGCTATTCATGACGCGCACGTACTGAACCTCAGGAGGGAGTTGCAGTAGCCTACTCTCGTCCTCAGGGGCGCGAAACATCTCGCAGGCCAAGAGAGCTGTGGACTGATCTTGCAACAAGGGGTCTGATATACCCAAGGCACGGAGCCCGTCAGTCCCAAATTTTGAAAAATTTAGCCGGTGAGAAAGGGCTCATTGAGGCCCGTCAGGGGAGAGATCAGCAACAAAGGAAGGGGCGGAGATACCGCCTGAGCTCTCAATGTCTCGAATTGAAGTAAGAAACAACGGACAAGGGGACTTCGGAGGAGAGCGAAAAGAACCAGGGCCACTTGGGACTGATGAGGGCACGTCAGGAATGCAGGAGCCAATGGGCGAGTGAGGAGGCTCCATGACTAGAGCTGAGTCTATAGCGGATGGCGACATCATTGCGGCAGGGGAAACCTTGTTGGGGGCAGGCGACCCCAGAGTCGAGGAAGTGTCACCCAGTGAAGCGGCACCCTCCTTAGTGATGTCAGGAGAAACGGCAGCGTGGGAGGCGGCGGTGGTTGTAGCATTTGCTGGGGGACCGAGCAGCCATCCTTACCATTGGAGCCTCGCTCGCCTCCCTTAGTTTCTTTCGTTGAGCCGTGGAAGCCGGGCGGAGACTCAGTTCTGTATCCATGTCCTCCATGTCCTCGACTTCGTAGGAGAAAATCTTTGTCTCAGTTACTGGTGAACCAGAGCTGGACCTCTTCTTCCGACTAGGTTACCAGTTTTTCACGAAGCGGGAAGTATGGAGGGAGGAACCGCTCTCCCTTGAAAGAGTCGCGTTTAAAGCTCTTTTCTTTATGGGCATACGGTGATCAATACGGTGATCAGCTTGAGCCCCAGCGGAAGTAGAGGGAGCAGTTGTTGGAGGCACGACAACTTTGTGAGAAGCGTCACCTTCGGAAAGCGGACGAGCGACAGTCTCTCCTGCGAAAAGTCATGTTAGTAAGTAAGGTGTAAGTAAGACAGCGGCAAAGCTCAAAAACTCACCTATGATACACTCAGATAAAGGCGTGTACAAGGCAAAGTTTCAGATCTGGAAGGATGAGTCCATCTCCAATAGAGCGTTGGCCTGGCCTAATTCTTCCCTAGACAGAACCCTTGGCTTCACCCAGTTAACAACTTCCAGGTTGAAGTCAGAGTGCCACAGACGAGAGGGTAGTTCGATAACAAAGAAATCGCTCTTCTAGTCTTCGACGCTCTCCTCAAATCCTTGAATTTTTTGCCAAAAAGGCCCCACTAGGGCATCATCCCACCTTGGAACGATATTAATAAACCCATCGTGAAAGACCAGATTCAAGAACTTGCGAAACAAAGCAACGGAGGGAACAAGGATGTCTTTTAACTCGCAGGCACGAAGGAAGGCGTAGATGTCGCTCCATGAGGAAGGGGTGATCTGCGCAGGGTTAAACCCATGCTCGCGCAACACGCGCTCTAGTGTGGCATGAACCGGAAGGCGAAACCCGTATTGAAACATCTTAAAGTAAAGTATCCTACGAGTCCCCCAAAGCTGGCTCTGGAGACTCATAGTGTTAGAAGGAATAGTAGGGCGGCAACCGCTGGGGAAGGTAATGTTATTTCTTTCCAGTTTAAGGCGTAAGACAGTGTGGCAAGTAAAAATGCTAGGAGTGTTGTCAAGCTCAGGGTATTGAGAAATTGGCCTAGGGGTAACTAAAGAACTAGATTGAGATCTCGTGCGAGGCATGATAGATAAGCAGCAAAGGAAAATCAAAGCAAGATCGAGCAGAGTACCTTGAGAGAGAAGACTGAAATTAGCAGGCGGATCGTCTGGATGCGAACGAGAGAACTTCCTCGGAGCGAGCGAAAAATGAAGAGAATTGTGAAGTATAAAAAAGGAGCAAAAGGGTACAAAGAAGGAGCGTATTTCCTTTTAAAGAGGCGGTTGAAAGCCAGGCAGAAGGACAACCTATCACAACAGGACACGTATGGGGAAAATGGGACACGTGGAAAGATCCTTACAGGAAACTTAAAGTCAAGCGCCTCGGATTTTGCAAAGGAAAGATTCACGAATTGTAAAAAATCCAGAAAGATTGTCATGTGAGGTGGTAATTGGCTATCCAGCGACAGTTACCCCATGAAGCGGCATCATGCCAAAATGAAAGGAAAAGGCAAAATGTTACATCATTTTATTTCATTAAAAAAATAATAATAACATGACATCGTCAGTCCTCGTCTGCCCAGTGTATGTCGTAGACGTAATCATAATCCTCCGGAGATGATGGTGTAGAAAGGGAAGGGCTCGTCGATCCTAAAAGGTCTTTGGCCAAGCCTAGTCACAGAACCTGTTGTGGGAGCAGTCAACTCTGTTGAAGCAGCGCGAGAGCCCTCCTCCAGGGTCGAGGCTACCAATCCTGAAGCGGCATCTTGAACAGAAGTTTTATCCCTAGGAGAAGAGCAAGGAATAGATGGTGGTGTCTCATCCTTTTACCGTAATACGAAATAATGAGGCTCAAAATTGGCAAAGAAAGATTCAAAAGGCTTGTTCCTTGTTTTCTTCGGATTCTTGCGACCCCGGCGCTTAGCAGGACGCCTGGCAGGCCTCTAGGGAGGTGAGAAAGGAGGATTGTCAGAATCTGGTGAAGTTGGAGGAGTCGGGGGAGAATCACGAGCGGCAGTATACAAAAAACGAGAGTCAGCCATGGAGATATCAGTCAAAGTAAGAAGAGGAAAGAAAAGAAGAGATGAACAAGAAAAAGGGGGAAGAGACCCATTATATATAGCCGAGGCGAGGAAGCAACTATGGGGGGAAAGATCTGGTTTTGCAACTGTTGAAAGTCTGCACCAACCAAAAGGCACCAAAATTGTTGCCCAATCCGTTAACACTGAGAGAATCGTCATTATGAGCCAGGTAGGCAAATAAAGTTATGGGATTCCAAGGGACGCCAAGCTTACAGTTAGTGAGAGCAGAAGTTGTTTTTCAAGCGAGACAGCATGAAAGGAAGAGAAATATCGACAGCGCGGTAAGCTAATAAGGAAAAGCATTTTATTTAAAAGGCCTAACGGCTCGAGGTTACAAAAACTGGCCCCAGAGGAGCATAGAAGACATGGCAGAAGGGTTCCCATCGCGGGTCAGGCATTCGACCCAACATCATCATCCTCTCACTCTAAGAATGGAATTTCCCTCAGGGCATCCGCGAGAGTGGTCAGTTCAGAGGAATAGGCCCTCATGCCCTTCAGGCAGCACCCCAGCAAGTCCTTCCTATGCTGCAGCATTGTCATAAGCAGCTGAATTTGAGAGACAGTCGCTGACAGCTTCACCGCTTTCTCCACAGGGCTAAAGTCCTCCATGGTAACAGCAGTCTGCCTAGCCTGCAGGGGAGTCAGCATTCCCTGGAGCTCCAAGATATCCTCCGAAGTCTTGGTGCTCAACGACCCCAAAAAGTCGATGTGAGCCTGGGTCAAATTTCTTAGGGTATGGCTTTTGGATAGCAGAAAGTTCTTGGTGATCTCGTCCATTGAAAGAAAAGAGATGAGGAAAATTGAAGAGAGATGGGAAGAAGGTTGAGAGGATTATGGAAACAAGTGCAAAATGAAAGGCCTATTTATAGACTCGGGAAAAAATGTGCTCTGAAAATATACCTTTATCGATTGTCGAGCCCTCATTAATGCAAAAACCTCTGAAGAGACAAGACGGAAGACGTGGTGATAGCCCTTGGTAAACGCTCGGGCTCTTTTTCAGTTGGGCATATGATAACTATTTATACCACTGAAGCGGCATCCCCACCCCTCCACCGGGTGACCAGGCCAGGATACTGTACCCGCCGAGGGAGACGAGACCCTATTCATACCGCCCCTAGCCTAGCGGCCAACCCTGGGATGGTCGACATCAGTGGAGGGGGCTCTCACGCGACATCCGCACGGCGGCATCCCATCCCAGGTCATCCTTGACGTCACTCCGCATGACGTCATCCCACATGACATCACTCCCTTCCACCCCAGCGACATCTACTCGGGGGTAGCTCTTACCCCCTGTCGGTACATTCCTTCCTTTACCTATAAATACCACCACCCATTCTGACAAGGGGGTAAGCCTAAGATAGCGTACTGAAACCCTGCCATTTTGACTACTCATACTGACTTAGGCGTCGGAGTGTTTATGCCGGAGACCCCCTCCGGCGCTTTGCAGGTGACGAAGACCCCAGAATAGTGTTCCCGACCAGCCCAGATCAGGCCAATCCTGTTCAGCATTTCTCGAACTCTTATCAATATTTTTCCCGACGAAATTCCTCATGGCCTTCCACCGGTGTGCGACGTTGAGCACAAAATGGATTTCTTTTCGGGCTCCACCCTTCCTAATAGACTGACGTATCGCTGCAACCCCACGGGGACAGACGAGCTCCAAAATTAGATTAATGCACTCCTCGCAAAGGGTTTCATTAGAGAGAGCCTCTCTCCTTGCACTGTGTCCGTTATTCTAGTCCCCAAAAAGGATGGGAGTTGGCGAATGTGAATGGATTGCCGATCCATAAACAAAATCATGGTGGAGTACTCTCATCCTATTCCTCGTCTTGATGATATGCTTGATGAACTAAGTGGTGCAATTATTTTTTCTAAAATTGACTTAGTTAGTGGCTATCATCAAATTAGAATGCATGAAGGTGATCAATGGAAAACCACATTTAAGACTAAATTTGGTTTATATGAGTGGTTAGTCATGCCTTTTTTTTTTACCAATGCACCTAGTACATTCATGCGTTTAATGAACCATGTCCTTAGACCTTTTATAGGCAAATGTGTAGTGGTTTATTTTGATGACATCTTGGTGTATAGTAAATCGCGTCATGATCACATGACTCACTTGCATCAAGTTTTCTTAACTCTTCGTGATCATAAACACTATGCTAAGTTGTCCAAGTGTGAGTTTTACTTGGAAGAAGTGAATTTCCTTGGTATTCTTGTAGGTGTCGATGGCCTCAAAGTGGACAAGAATAAGATCAAGGCAATATCCGAGTGGCCGCCTACCCCTTCCAATGTGGCCGAGGTCCGTTCCTTTCAAGGATTGGCTGGATTTTACCGCCTATTTGTGCAAGACTTCTCAACTATTTCCGCACCCCTCAACTCCCTCACCAAGAAAAATGTTCCCTTTGTGTGAGGTGAGGCACAAGAGCTAGCCTTCAACACCCTCAAACAAAAGCTTTCCTCTAGCCCTGTAGTATCCTTGCCTAACTTTGATAACACCTTTGAGGTGCAATGTGAAGCTAGTGGAATTGGGATTGGAGCGGTGTTGATGCAAGACAAGTGCCCGGTTGCATATTTTAGTGAGAAATTGAAAGGGCCACAACGAAACTATTGCACCTACGATCATAAGCTCAATGCCCTAGTCCTCGCGCTTGATGTGTGGGAGCATTACCTCTTTTCCTACCACATCAAACACATGAAGGATAAAGAAAATGTTGTAGTTGATGCTCTATCTCGACAGTACACTCTCTTTAACTCCCTTCACACTCGCTTACTTGGTTTTGCTCACTTGCCCTCTTTGTATGCTCATGATGATAACTTTAAGGATGTGTATGCTACTTGCCTTAATGGATTTGTTGACAAATTTATGATTCATGATGAGTTTTTATTCCGCAAGGGTAAATTATGCATACCTAAGTGTAGCACTCGGGAGCTTCTCATTAAAGAAGCACATGGAGGGGGTTTAATGGGACATTTTGGCATTGACAAAATATTTAGCATATTAAGGAGCATTTCTTTTGGCCAAAAATGAAAAGTGATGTTGCATATTTTGTTGATAAATTCCTTGCTTGCAAACGTGCTAAGTCTAAATGTTTGGATCATGATCTTTACATGCCCCTACCTGTTGCATCACACCCTTGGTGTGACATTTCCATAGATTTTATCATTGGCCTCCCTTGATCAAAAAATGGTAAGGACTCCTTGTTTGCAGTTGTTGACAAATTTTCAAAAATGGCTCATTTTATTCCATGTCACACTACACATGATGCATCTTTTCTTTCGAGAAATTGTTAGACTTCATGGTATGCCAAAGACTATAGTGAGTGATAGAGATTCGAAGTTTCTTAGTAATTTTTGGCGTGTTTTGTGGGCTCAACTCGGCACAAAACTTTTGTTCTCTACCTCTTGTCATCCTCAAACGGATGGTGAAACTGAAGTTGTTAATCGTACACTAGGAACAATGTTGCGTGTCATGGTGCAACAGTATGCTAAATCTTGGGAAGATTGCATTCCATTCATTGAATTCGCTTATAATCGTACCATGCATTCTTCTACTCACTTTTCTCCTTTTGAGCTTGTCTATGGGTTTAACCCCCTCACCCCCATAGACTTGCTGCCTCTCCCTTTGAATGATGTTGCTAGCCTAAATGGTGACATGAAGGCAGCCACGGTGAAGAAGTTACATGAGAAAGTGAAGGAACGCATGGAGCACGTCAATGCAAGCCTAGTGCAAAAAAGGAACTCCGACCACTGTATCAAGACATTTGAGGTGGGTGATTGGGCAAGCTCAACCTTCGAGTAGACAGTCCATTCCTCATTGTGGAGAAGATTGACGACAATGCTTATCGCCTTGATATTCCTTCCTCTTTTGGCAACGTTAGCCCTACATTCAATGTCACTGATTTGTCCCCTTATTTTGTAGGTGCTGACGAGGAGCATGCGGACTCGGACCTTGCTGATGGTGACCCCGTGGATTTGAGGACGAATCTCTTCAAAGGGGGAGGGGATGATACAGGCATGATCTTGCATCGCTATCTCACTAGGAGCACGGGTACAGTGGCCTTACTCTTAGAGACTCTAAGGGACGATGATACGATCCTTGCTAGGCTTGAATCGTTTCTCCTTATGTGATCGTTGTTCAAGTGTGGATTTCATGCGGAATAATAACTCAACCGAGCGCTGACCTTGCTAGACGCAATTATCTAGCCAACCCAGCTACACAATCAAGGGTCTTGCTCGAACTTCTAACCCTCTAACCCTTGGTGAGGTTAGCAACCTAGATAGGTGAACAATAGGATGAACTTTCAATTTACTTGAGTTATTCTTCGAGTGTTCGGACTCAAAGGATTCAAGGTTCTTAGTGAGATAAATTAACGCAAGTGTTTGTCTGAAAAAGATCTTGTTTTATTAAGCCAAGCGGCTGCCTTTAAATAGGCATAAACAATACAAGTTTAACTAAGACTAGAAAACCTATTTTAACTAGAACTCCTAAGTAACTTCGAAATAGAACTTCTACTAGTCTAATAACTGTAAAAACTAATTAATAAATACAAATAAATCCTTCTAGAACTTCCTAGAAGCATTCGCATCATCAGTCCAAGGTTTGAGCCGAATTCTCCAAGTTGCGGGCTGCTCGCATTCACACTGCGCACCAAAATGTCTCCCCGCCCTAACTGTTGATTGTCTTGTCCAATTGGGCTGAAACTTGTCCCATTCGATAGCTAAGACCCAAAAATAGTAGGACGGTGCTCCTCTTCCTGTCCGGGCCTGACTAGTATGAAGAATGGTCGTTGGCGTTGACGGACGCGTTTTGAAGTCCTCGTCCGCGTAGGATTGCTGTTAGAGAAAATGTAACGAGTCATAACAAACAAATGGCTCATCTGTGTGATCGGAATTTTGGACACAATGAAGCAAACATCATGACGTTTCATAATTGATATAGAGAGCATGATTCCGACTTCTGATGATTGAGATATGGTCCGAAGAAGTTGTCCATCACGTTTGCGCTTAAGACACTTGTGCATGCAAAAGTAGCAACGGGCCTTCTTGCAAGTTGCTCATCCAAATGTCCTCAAACTTGGCAGGGGCTCTCCTAAGATCCCAATCGGTCTTATATTTATCTTGGAACCCGATTTGGAACCTTTCTTCCATGAATTGGCTCGTGTAGATGTTCAACCTTGTACTATACGCCTCCAAGCCACCTTCCATGTCATCCTTCTCCTAAGGACTTGATCCAGCAACGTTCCTTGCCTAGTTTCCATGTCTAGAGGTTGGTCGCAAGGCGTGTGCACGTTGTGCGTGCGTTAGGGTTAGCCTCGGGGCTAAAATCGTATCAGACGAGGAGAGTGTCGTGAAGACCCTAGACGGTTGGGTGACTTGTGTGCACACCAACATACTCACGCTTGGACCCCTACGGACCCCACAGGTGGACCCCACGAGCCATGAAAGAGCCTCTCCAAAAGCTTGCAATACAGTTTCTGGCGGCATACCGCCAGGCCCCTAACGGTATGTTGCTAGCTTTGGCATTTGGAGTATTTAAATCAGCGAGCTTAATGGCATACCGCCAGGCTCTAGGCGGTATACCGCTAGACCCCTTCCATGACGAGTACAAGCCCTTTTAATGCTAACATTCTAGGTGTTTCAAGCCCCTTTGTCCACGGGTAATCTAGGGTTTTCCCCTATGTAAATAGCCTTCATATAAATAGGTTTGAACCTACTCATTTATGCTTTGTCTTTGAACTTGTGAGCATTTCTCCTTCTTAGACCAATTTTAGGGCTAGTTAATTTAGGGTTTCTAGAACCAAAATACTTATCAAATCTACATATTCAAGTAGGTTTCACAATTAGAGAGTGAAAGGGTTGGATATGCAAACTTGAGATCCTTTCAATCACTTGTGATTGAAAGTTCCTATTTAGTTTAGCATCAATACATCTTCTACCTTCTTTCCATTAATCCGCTGCAACCAAACTCCATCTAACCTTCATCCAATCAGTTCATCAATCCCTCCATCTTCGTCCGTCACTAAGTAATTATCCAACCTCCCGAAGAAGACTAGATCTGTGCACGCTTAAGAGGATCCGGGATCGTACCAGTCCCTTATTGATAAAATGGTAAGTCAGCCAACGCAGCTTGTGTGCTAGTGAATCGAGCTCAATATAAACCTCTCTCTTTAGTTTATCTTCAAGAAATTCAGTCACAAACATAAACATGTCTCCGTTGATATCGAACCCTAGTATGGTTTTAAGGTCAGTCACAATCTCTCTCAAGGAAGGGACTTCAGGTTCAGTAACTCTAGATGTACCTGTTAAACTCCTAGAGGCCACCGCACCAACCAATGTATCGAGGTATCTAGCTAGCATTGTTGAAACCCCCCCCCCCAATTGTCTCTTCCCTCTCTTGGAAGGGATGCTTGACTTGTCACTACCCCTTACTTCAACATTTCTCCTCCTATTACTTGCAATGCCTGGTTGAGTACTACCAGTCTCAAACATCTCATCCAAACTTTCTTCAAATGGAATCCCCTCTGCTGAATCACCACAACCTTCAACATCAGCTTGCTCCTCCTGAGGTGTAACGTTCACACTACATCCAAGTGATATAGCAAACTCTCCAGTAGCTACGATGGTGGAAAACATCAATTCTAATTTCTCTTCAAGTTGAGGTTCAATTCCACCAATTCTGAAATTTCCAAAACTTGGGTTTACCTACACATTTAAAGAGATCCAAAATGATACATCATGCAGCAATTATGTTATAAAAACAAAAAAAGTAGAGCAAACAAAATGCAATAAATCAAAAACTAACCTTGATTTTTTCTTCCCACCAAGCATCATCTGCACCAATATTATTTTTATGTGTATCCCATCCTAACCCCGTCTCATTACGCATCAAATCTTTCCATAATTTATAATCTTTTTTTAAAGCATCCCATTTGTTTTTAAGTTATTTTTGCCCATAATTTAATCTGGTTTCTTTACGGAACTCAATGATAATAAAGTCCTACCCTTGTTTGTTGAAATGAGTGTGTGGCCAAAATATTTTTTCAATAGCTCGAATGCAGATATCACAATATATATGCATTGTGCCAAACAACCTTGGGTACTTTACTTCCAATTCCTTGGATTGTCATCTACAGCAAACATAATACAATTTGACTACTTCTACAAAACAATTTGACACACAATTTAGGTTTAGTATTGAACATGCAAACTAGACTGCATACGCATAATAGAGCTCTCAAACCAACAACTTCTGGTCATCCAAAGGACCAGCAAAAATCAGCAATAACAGTCATAAAAAACCAGCATTTACAGTACCAAAAGACTAGTAATTACAGCCCAAAAAACCAGCAATGAAAATATAAAAAAAATCATTTTTTACAGCCGCAAAGAAACCAGAAATTACAGCAATTGCAGCATGAAAATTAACCAAGAAAACTCAAGTAAGTGAGTGAACGAAAATGGAGCAAGCAAGCAGGAAAGTGATGAGCTATTAGAGTTTTTACTCTTTGCACCCAGACCAGCAACAAAATACAGCCATCCCTAGATTCAACACTAAGTTCACCAACAGAAGCTTCCTAATCAGCTCTAGTTTTCAAATAACTACATAATAAAACCAAACTTTCATGCCAAGATAATCATTATCCTAAATCAGACCATGATAGTCACAAGCTATCCTATCACTTTCTTAATAAATAGCAAGTCTAAGTGGTGCAAAAACTTCTACACGCACATGCCGCAATTTATCTCTTACATTCTTCTGACGAGAAAGGCTCATAACTTGACTCATTTAATGATAACATAGAAATGACAAATGCAGTTAAATTACCATGGGAACCATTCAGCAACAAACATGAATCAACAACCAGCATCCGTCATTTATTTCAACAACACATTAAAATAAAGCTTATGCAAAAATAGAATGGAAAAAAGTAGTGTAACAAAATCCATGCACTTTTGGATAACAAATGGGAGTCATATGATGAGAATTCCACCCAATGGTCAAAAACTTACACTGAAATTGGGATTGACTGGATAGTAATCTGCTTAGGCTGCATCATATTGAAGAGAAACATGACAGTAGCATAAATTCAGGTCATGACAAATACTAAAAGATTGTGCAGGTCATGACAGACAGGTAAAGGAGAACTTTTGGTCATATCTAGGGCACCTGAGTTTTCAACTTCAATATATGACAAGTAATTTAAGCAAAGTTTAAGAGATTATTGAAAAAATCCAAAAAAATAAACAATTCTGAAAAATGTACAAAGTGCAAAAAATATTTAACATTTCCAAAAAAATGTAACAATAACCAAGAAAATTAAATAATCTAAAAATCCAGAAAAATTGTACAGATCCAAAAGAAAATTAATAATCTACAAATTCAGAAAAAATGTAAAATCTCCAAAAAAATAAAAAATTATGAAAAATGTACAAACTCCAAAAAATATTTAATATTTCCAAAAAAATGTAAAAATAACCAAGAAAAGTAAATAATCTAAAAATCCAGAAAAATTGTAGAAATCCAAAAGAAAATTAATTAATCTACAAATCCATAAAAAATGTAAAAATTCCAAAAAAATGTAAAATCCAGAAATTAATCTAAAAGTCCAGAAAACTGTGAAAAATCCAAAATAAAATTAATTAATCTAAAAATAGAAACAAAATGTAAAAAATTAATTAACTGTAGATTTTTACATTTTTTCTAGATTTTTAGATTAATTAAATATTTGATTCGAATTTTTACATTTAATCTAGATTTTTAGGTTGATTAATTTTCTTTTTAGAGTTTTTACATTTTTTTGGGATTTTTTACATTTTTTTTGGATTTTTTACAATTTTTCTGAATTTTTTAATAAAAGTCAACGGTCAACTAACAAAAAAGTAACGGAAACAGAGCATTGACTAACGGATGGACTTTTTTTTCAGTTAACCCAAAGTTCAGAGGAGGTTGAATAAAAAATTTGAAAGACATGGGAGGTTTCTATTTTTTGCGATAGTATAGAGGGCGTTTCTGCAATTACCCCAAAATATCATGAAAAAAATGCTTAAATAAAGTGGAAGTCAATTTCTCTTTTTTTAAAAATAATAAAAGGAAAAATAGAAAACTCCATTGAAAAGAATTACTCTATCAAATCATGGACTACTTCAATTCTCAAAGGAGAACTCAATCAAAATAAGCTAAGAAACATAAATTTCAGAGTACAGGAAACATAAATTTCTATGACCCAAATTAAAGCATCCTTGTGCAAAAAAATAACAGATTGACATGAGCCAGAATGCCTAAAAATCAATTTCTATATAATTTTGATAATTCCATAGAATCCCAAACCCAACCAACAGCTTAATGATGCAAAATTTACTCCATCAAAAATATAAACACACAAAAGCAAAAAGAGAGATTACCTCTGCAAGGAAATGGAAAGTTTGAGGTTTGTTTATCTGAGCAAGTAAATAGAACAGAAATTGAAATTAATAAAATGTATTAATACTGGAAAATTCAGTCAAATTAACAAACACAAGACAACAATAAAGTAACCATCCAAGCAACTTTGATAAATATAACATTCATATTCTTTCGATGTATGAATTTAAAGCAGTTTGAGGAAAACAAAATGAAAGAAAGAAGGGGGAGTACCTGAAGCGAGGTGGCCCGATTCACTAGAGAAAACCCAATCAGATTCGTGGTTTAGAGGGACGAAGAGAGCCGCGACGAGGAGTGAGGAAGGGAAATGATGGAGAACGGCGACGCGGAGGAGGTGGGTTGGCAGTGAAGGTCCGGACCTTTCGTGGTCATGACAGTTTTTGACCACGGAGCAATTGAAATTCAGAATCCAGAAACTGGGACCATCTTCAAAGTAAACGGGCACCGGCTGAAGCCCTTCTATAAAGGATTCCAGCCCTCGATCATTGAAGAGATGATGGTGGACCCCCTACTTGTCCAGACCTAGATTGACAAAGCACGTTGAGGTCCTGACGAGTAAACAGGCCACACTAGAGGCATCTGATATGTCGTCCACTCCCTTCTTTTTTTCCCTTATCTTTTCCATATCTTTTCGAATTCTCTAATTTTATTCTTGTTTATTCCCTTATTTTATCCCTTGTTTATATCCCTTAATCTCCGACCTTCCTTTTTCCCAGAACGATTTTATTCCTTTTTATTACTAATCATTAACCTTCATTCTCTCCTTTTGTCATTATCCTATTCAACTACCTCCTTTTTGGAAATTTAAAAAATTATTCTCCTTTTTAGGTGGTTGGGATACGTACGGGCCGTTGTTCTTCAAGCCCAAGGCGCCACGTCATTTGACAAAGGGGCAGAAAAGTAACCCTAATTAATGAGAAAGTTGCGCCATTTATTGCCAGCATCAACCCCTTTTCTCTTTCCCACGCTCCCTCTTCGTCCTCACTCTCATCACATCATTGTCATCTCTCTCTCTCCCACCAAACACGCAACCCTCATCACTCTCCTCTCAACAATCTCCATCATCATTGTCCTCTCCCATCGCCATCAGTCATGGATAAAACGAAGAAAGCTATCAAAAAGCTCAGCTCAGGACCACACCCTGAGAGCCCTGACAACCCAGCTCTATCAAAATTAAGATCCCTCTCCACCACCCCTACCTCCTTCAAAACAGTCACTCCTCCCTCCACCCATGGCAACCCCATACCAGAACCCCCAGCGCCCTTTCCACACTCCGGATCCTGAGACGTGGAGTTCACTCCCATCGAGGAAGACGTCGAGCTCGAGATCACTGGCTCCATCGCGCCAACTTTGACCACAACAAGATGCGGCCGAGTGGTTAAGCTCCCTCCAGGATCTTCAACTGCAAAGCCCAAGGCCAAATCCCAGTCCAAAAAAGTATCACCAGCCGCTAGGAAACTCCCAATCGACGAGGTCATAGATCGGTTTCTGGCCCCCGAAGCTCCCCTGGAGGAGGAGATGCCAATCGAGCTCGACCAACAGCAGGAGGAGGATGTTGCGCCTGAGCAAGTAGATGATGTCATGGAGGAAGGTACTGGAGAGAGTGGCGAAGCCGAAGAAGAAGAAGTGTTGAAGCCCCCGAGGCTATAGAGGCCGAGGCAGCAACGAAAGAGAAGCGAGAGAAGGAGGTCGCAACTAGATCGGCGGCAAAGACTCCGGCCAGAACGGAGCCGCTGGCAGAAGGAACGCCGGTGGATAAGAAGACAAAGTTGTCCTCTTCCAGCAAGGCCAAGGCCTCGACCTCCAAAAAGGCTCGAGGTCCCGACACCGCAGTTGTCGAGGGCAAAACGCCAGCCCCCCCTTCGGGCCCCCGATCGAACTCCCACCAGGTGACTTCTGACCTTTCTGAACCTCATGAATGGTTAGTATTTAACGATAAGCCTTCCATTAATAAATTACATATGTTGAACTCCAAAGGCGTTAACTCCTGTGCGCGCCTGGATATGGACTTTTTTGCCAAAATGGGCATAGAATCTCGGGTCTGAGAATTTGTGGTTAATATCGGTTGGGAATCTCTGTTCTATTTAGAACACCCAACCTTTATTGAACTCTCACTCGAGTTCTTTACCACCTTTTGGGTTGCTTCTAATAACTTTAAGCCCAAGGGCAAGTTTGGGCCTAATTCTTCCACTCCTGGTCTTGTCAATTTTAGATTGACGACCAAATGGGCCCATCTGACCCTTGGCGGGTTCAATTATTTTCTTGGTTTTGTTCAACCTGATGAGTTAAATTCTGCTTTGTATAAGAATGCCTTGACTGTTATACCCCCTATTTTTTATGCTTCTATTGCATTTCGTGATCTCACCAATGACCCCAATGCTAAATTTGACCCTAAGTTCAGTAAAGCCCATGAAATTGCTGACCCTGCATTGCGCATCCTGTATAGATATCTAGCCCTCACCTTCTCTGGTCGGTTTGGATCCTCGGGACAGTTATCTGTGCAGGAGCTTTTCTTTTTATCGTGCATGAAGCATAAACATAGAGTTAATCTTGGCTTTTGGGTCACCTCGGGTATTCTTCATGTTCTAAATGGCTCCCGAGGCCCCATTTTAGGATCCTTTATCTCTCTGTTTGCTGTGAAAATGCATGATATTGACCTGTATGACAGCAACCTTTCTGAACCCCTTATGTTCAAATATTTAGATGTTTGTACCCTAGATGGTATGGGTCATTTATGTGTCTCACAAGGTATGCTAAGTTTCTCTGCAGGTTCCACCACAGCTGGAGATAAGGCTTTCGGGACCAAGACCGGTGGCCACTTCGACTATCCAGACCTTTCGAGGCCCCGATCTTCGCCCGTTCCGCCTGCCCAAGCCGAGATAACTCGTCCAGCTCCCGATGCGCCCGCAACAGTCAAGCCCCCAATTCCAGCACTCGTCCATGACGCACTCCAGACTCGTCTCCTCCAAGCGATCCTTAGGGAACTTCAAGCTTTGACGGCTGAAGTTGCCCGGTGAAATCTTCCACCCCAGTCCCCCCCCCCGAACAATTTCACATTTCATGCCCTCGAGGAGGGCTAAAAATAATTTTTATTTACCGCTTTCTTTTATTATGGTTGTACTGTACTATTTTTATTTTCTTGAACTCCATTGTATGCCCTTCCCACATTGAAGACAATGCGCTGCCTAAGTGTGGGGAGGGGTTTATTTATGTTGTGTGTATGTTTGCATGTTTAAATGTTTACTTGCTGCATGACTGTATATTTTTCGGATTTTTTTCAAAAAAAAATCGGATTTTTATTTTTAGCTTTGCTAGGAAATTTTCCCACTGCCTGTTTTTCAAACCCTTATTCTTGGCATGCATTTGTGACTCTTGATACATAGGAGAAACATGTCATTCATTGCATCTATGCCTGACCATGCATATCTAGACCTACTAGCCCTTATGACCAGTCATGCCCTAGATACCAGTAGTCACAATTTGAACCTCGTGAGCATTTAAACTTCATGCTTTTTATTCTTGTGTGATAATGCTTGACTAGGCACTGGCTAGGTTTGCATGATATCCCTGGGTATAGGCACCATTAGACAAAGGAAAGCAGTGAAACGACGAGAAACTTTGCAAACTTTTACTTTTATTTTTATTTTCTTTTATTTTCTTATCTTTATTTTCATCTGTTTCCTCTCTTTCTCCATCTTCCCCTCTTTCCTTTTCATGCCCTCGATCCCCTTCCTCTTTCTATTCTAACCATTTGAGCTTTTTCTTTGACCCTTCCTTGGCAGGTGAGTAACACTCTTCATCACAAAAAGGCAAGGGCTAGATTCCGAAGGAGATAAGTGTGGGGAGAAATATTATCAAGGACACGAAAGAGCAAGCGCAGAAATCAAGAATCGAGGCCACGACAGCAATGCAGTAGTACTTCCTCACCGCACCAAAACTCAAGTGTGGGGAAGTAAAAGTCAATTCCCAAGGCCTCGAAATCAAGCGCCGCAAGCAGTATTTAAAGCTCTGCCAGCCCAGCTCCAGTTCAAAAAATTAAAAAATTAAAAAATTAAAAATTAAAAAAAATTTAATATATATTCGAATAATAGCAGAGCAGGCATAGCAAAAGGCTGTCATTCGAGCCCCCAAAGCCGCAAGAGATCTCCCCCACTGAAGAAAGTCGAAGCCATCATCTAGCCCTCACCATCGTCCCTCTTCAGCGGGTGTTACTCACTGTCTCTCCTTCTATCAGGCCAAGGAATTCTTCCCCCGTATTTGTTTTCTTCTCCTTTTCTTTTCTTTTTCTCTTCTCCATTCATCTCTGTTTCCTTTATCTCGCTCCCTCCTGTACTCTCTCCTGCTTTTTCTTTCTTTTTCTTTTTCCCTCTTTTTCTTTTTTTTTCTTTTCTTTTGCAAAGTCATCTCGGATCGTTAGATTGCCCTCGCATGTGACCTACAGTACTCGGATTGAGGTGTAAGCTCTACCTTGTGTCAAGTTATTTGCATTTTGAGTGTAGCCTAGACACATATTTTGTTGCGATTGTGAGTGCAAACATATATCTAGGTGAGGACTGCTGGTGAATAGGCTTGATCTGGAAAAGTCTGGTAGATAGGATCGTTATCCTATTATCCAGATGCAGGTGCTTTTCTAGGGCTGGATGTGTTCTGGTTGGGTGTAGTTTGCTGATTGACATTTCTATTCTGTGTGTTGGGGATTGAAGATGTATCTTATTGATTGAGGTAGTTTTTTACAATTTTTGTTAATGCTCGAGGGCGAGCATTGGGGCAGTGTGGGGATGCTTGATAGCACATTTCATGGTCACGATTCTACCTTCTTTTCCAGCCCTTTCGGGGGCATGACTCTGCTAATCCCTTATTTCTATCTTTATTGCAGATCAGCGCCAATAGAAGGAAAAGATTGAAAAGAAGCATTTTTTGGAGTGATTCTGAGGATTTCCAACTTCAAGGCCTAAAAGATTAGATTATCGTCGAGCCCTCAACGCTAACCAGACTAGTGAGTTGTCTCTTGCCCGCGATACTTCTACCTCTTCTCTCATCGAAAACCAAAGAGAAGCATCTTCGATGATCCGCACGGGATTCCATACGCTTCTAGAAGATACCAGGTGTGCCAGAGATTCTAGAATATCCTCTCGAAAGGACGTGCGTTGTCAAGATCCCATTGCTTCTCTCTCCCCTTAGTTATTTTATCCCCTAGCTAGTTTTAGCCTATATAAGCTTAGCTTTAGGGTTTTTGTAAGGACGGTTGCCCTAGGAGTTACACACATCACTTCATCTTTTGCCCTAATTCTTAGGGTTCTTACTCTCTTGGTATTTGAAGTAGCCATTGGTTTGTAAAGGAGAAAGCTTTCCCCTTGATTATTAATTAATCCTACGATTTCTTTGAACCCCTTTTTCCTTTTATTCTCTTCGTTGCATGATTATTATTATCTACTGTTTATATTATAGTATGAGTAGCTAAATACCATCCTCTTAGTAAAGGGTGTTTCAAGGGTTGTAAGGTTCAGTTAAGAGGCCTAATGCATGCTTAAGATATTCTCTTGTAGCATATGATTGTTTATCGTTTTAATCCCATGCTCATTTAGAAATGTTAAGAGCTTGATCAACTGTTAATATTTCTGCACGAGTAAATTCATTCTCTTGGTTATAACTGACGTGAATCCTTGAGTTAGAGTAGACACCTAGTGGAGGCAGCGTGAGAGGCCTCTGTCTAGGGGTAAATGGTCATTTAGGGTATGTGATGCAAGCCTGACAAACTGAGTTGTCACGCCCTAGATCTGTCTTGCCTCCCCTTCATGGGCGTTCTGAGTATTGCCTCCCCGCATTCGTTCTCAGGAGGATGGCGGAACGTCAAGGCCACCTCATATGTGGAAAAGGGGGTGGCTTTTATCTAAGAAGGTAAGTAGGGGATGCGATGTGGAAACGCGGTCCCCATAGCAGGTCTGTAGATGAGTTTAGACTATCTCTGTGCCGATGATTAACTGACCTAGAAAGCAACCCGAGAACACCTTTTGGTAAGATCTTTTCCCATCTTATTAGTATTATCTCTTTTATTGTTTTTCTTGCCCTCGAATTGCGTTAGGATATCTTACCTTGGATTGTGTTTTACTTTCATGCCCTGGATTACTGTTTTAATTACTTGCCTTGTTAGCTCCCTCATCTGAGTTGATTAATCAGTTAATCGACATAACCCCCCCCCCCCCCCCCCCAGTATTGCTTGTTTGTGTTCTGTTGCAATTGTTCTCTATACTAACATTTTATTCCTTCAATCTCTGTGGTTAGACCCTGACTTGCCCTGTACACATTTATTTGTGCATTTAGGCATCAGGATAAATATTAAGTACATTTGACTGGCGATAAATGGTTTTGACTTTTTTTGGGTTGGGGAAGATGAGGTTGAGAGAGTTTACAGCATGCTCGACTTTTTTTGGGTTAGGGAAGATGAGATTGGGTGAAAATTGATTTTTTATAGCTGATAGAAATGGTAATTTTAACAACTTTATTGGTGTTTTTTGTCCACTTAAAACTATTGTATAGCTTCCCGTGTTTTCTTGGGACCTTTGGTTTGGGTGCTGGAGCAATTTGCTCCTTTCTCAAATCCAAGGTTTTGGAACTGGGCTTCTCAAGAAGCCCAGTTTGAAAGGTGGTTACCAAACACCAATCCAAGTTTTTTGGTTTTGGAAACCACCTTCCTAGAGTAGAACCAGAACCCCAAACACATATTTAAGGTTTTAGGGTTTCGATTGTAGAACGAAAGGTTTTGCTCTCTTAAGTGTTGTAGCAAGAAAAGTGAAAGCAGAGAGGGAGTATAGAGTAGAGAAAGGGCAAGGGAATTGGTTTCCTCAGTAATAGTGAAAAAAGAATCTTGGTTACAAAAATCCAACAAATAGCGTAGAAGAGGAAATTATCCTTTTCCCTAGTCTAGAAGTTGACGCACACGAGGTATTTAACTAGTTCATCGGTCTTGGGGTATCAAAAATGATTCATTGGGTCGATTCGTACCCAACCCGTGTTAAGCCCGTAAAGATAAATTATTTTTTACCTATTTAAAATTAGGGTTAATCCATAAGACCAACCTAAAAAAGTCATGCTCAATATCCTTTCCTCATTGAAGCTCTTACATCAATGACTATCGAGGTTTGCCCTAACTATATGGAGCATAAAGTCACCGCAAAAATGAGGTTCCAAAAGCAGTCTTGGAATTGCTAACCAACCTAACCAAGGGAGATTTAGTGCATGTTTGGTTTCCGTTTTTACCTGCTTTGTTTTAAAGTTAAGAAGGTAAAAACAACCCCAGGGTGTCTAGTGTGTCTGCTTTAAACTACTAATTTAAAAGAAATGTATTTTTTTTAATTATAAGTTAACTCCATTTGAAAAGCATGAGAAGATATACTTTGAAAATGAAATGCTGTTTTTTTGTATTAAAAAATATAAATATACTTTTTAAATATAAATTTATTTATAATATTTATATATTTATAATTTTTTCACCTAACACTCTACCACTGCACCAACAACACTTTAATGTCATTATGATTTAATATATGCACTAAACTCTAATCCATACCACTGATGTGATCAAATGTAAGTTTATGGCACCACGGGGTCCCTAATGTTATTATTTTTATTTTAGTTGGTCTTTAACGGTGATTTTTGTTCAATTTAATCTCGAACGTTTACTCTGTTAGTCGCCTGAGGTCCCTCTTGTCATAATGGAGATAATAGCAGTTATCTACACAACTCAGATTTTTCTGATTTCTTATTTTCTTTTTATCTAAAAATATTAGTTTTCTTAATTAGTTAATTTATTTTCAAAAAATAAATTAATAAAACTTAAGTTAAAAAAATTAATTAAAATTCCAAATATTTAACAAAATCTAAAAATAACAGTTTTATTAATTATTTTCAAAAAATAAATTAATAAAACTTAAGTTAAAAAAAACAAAGAGAATAAATTATTAAAATTTTAAATATATCATTCACACGTCACTTTCCTCTTCTTCTTCCTCTTTTCTCTCTCTTATTCCTTTCCTCTGCCCTCCCTCTCTTTATTCTCTTTTCCTTTCTTTTCTGGTTTGGATTGGTTGAGAGGGGGGCGATTGGGTTTTGGCGAAGACGGTGTGTGGTGGATCGGGTTTGGTGTTTGTTTCGGCTGGTTCAGGAGGAGGTTCAGTGGAGGTTTAATTTGATGTTTGTTGGTTCAGGTTTAGCTGGCAATGGCGGTTGTGAGGTGTGGTTGGGTTTGCTGGAGGTGCGGCGTGTGGTGCGGCTGGGTTTTGGTGGAGGCGCGGCTAGGTTTGCTGGAGGTGCTGATTTGAATGAGGGAGAGGGTGTGTGAATTGGTGATTGGTGCCGACGGTAAAGAGGAAGAGAGATAGAAAAAACTCCATTTTGACCATTTATGGGAAGTGCAAAAAGGAGAACAGAGGAAGAGAAGAGTCCAAGGAGAAGGCAAAATAAGAGGATTTGAGAAGAATTTGGACTTGAGTTTTTGCTATTTTTTCTTATTTCTATGTTTTCTTTTGGGTTTTGGATTTTGGATTTGGAGAGGGATTGTTTGTTGCTTGAACAAGGGACTTGTTTGATTGGTTGGATGAAGAGAAATTGAATGAGGGAGATTTGGATTTGGCAAAGGATCTTTCAAATTCATTTTGCAGATTAGGCTACTAATTTTGTAGATTGGGTTTTGAAATTAATTGATTTTGCAGATTAATTAATTTTTTTGGAATTGTAATAATTTATCCTTTGCGTTTTTTTAACTTTTTATTAATTTATTTTTAAAAAATAAATTAACTAATTAATAAAACTAATATTTTAGATAATAAGAAGATAAAAAAATATAATATTTTTTTTGGTTTTGTTAACGTAAATTTTATAAATTTATTTTTTGATAATCTGTTTTTTTATTTTGTTAATTTTAGATTTTTTTATTTTTTAAATAATTAATAAAATTATTAGTTTTAGATTTTTTCGGATAAGATGTCAGAAAAATATGACATGTGGGTCCCAGTCGTCAGATGCTTTTTCAGTTTTAATAATAAAAAATTGAAAGATAACGGTCGTTATCTCCGTTATGACAAGAGAGACCTCGAGCGACTAACGGAGTAAATGTTCGGGATTAAATTGAACAAAAATCGCCGTTAGGGACCCCCTAAAATGAAAATAATAACGTCAGGGACCCGTGGTGCCATAAACCATCAAATGTAGGTACAAAAGCAAACTAATTCATACTAGTATACCACTGCAGTGGTGACCCAATGGGTAGATGGTTAGATCCTATAATATTATAAAATATATTTTTTTTTAATAATCATAAAAAAATCCAATAATTCTAAAATAATCAGAATTATTATAAAGGCAATGAACTTTAGGAAAAAATATAAAAGAATTCAAAAAATTAAAAATAAAATCTAAAAGATATAACTAATTCAAATATTTTTTATTTTTTTATCTTTTTTGATATATTATAATTTTATAAGTTATTACATTTTTTTTATTTTTTTTTGTTTTTAATGTTTTTATTATGCTTTTTCTGATTTATTATATATTTATAATTTTTTATGTTTTATTATAATTTTATAATTTTTATACTTTTTTATTTTTTTATGTTTGTATTATACTTTTTCTGATATTTATATATTTATAATTTTTTATTATTTTATAATATTGTAATTTTTATAGTTCTTATTATACTTTTCTGAATTTTTTATTTCCTAGATTTTTATAATTTTTCCATCGTTTATTTTTTAAATTTTGTAAAATGAAGCCCTTATAACAACATCAAAACGATGTCATTTTAGTTAAAAGAGTCAAATAGATTGGTCCAAATCGACCCTTCAATTAAACCAGTATAATCGACCTTTTTAATTTAAATGGTCATATTTTAAACGGGTCGATTCGTTTAACCAGTTTTGGCACCCTTGGTTCGGATATATGCATGAGTGAATTGAATATTTCCTGGCCCTTTAATCAACTGGATATGCGCGCTTCCTTTTAAAAACCAAAGGTATGGACAATTAATTTTTCAAAATATAAATAAGGAAAGAAAACGAGAACAATGTTAATATTTACAAAGATTTTAAGCAATGACATTAAAAGTTAGATGCACATGTTAATAAGAAAAAGAAGATAAGCTAAGCATGAAAGTGCATTCTGCCTCAAAATGATGAAGATAGGATTTAGATTAATTAAGATAATAACAAAACAAAATAAAACTCTTACTTATAAAGAAAACGATGTCATTTTAGTTAAAAGAGTCAAACAGGTTGGTCCAAATCGACCTTTCAATTAAACAGATAGAATTGATTTTTTTAATTTAAAGGGTTATCTTTTAAACTGGTCGATCCGTTTAACCCGTTTTGACACCCCTGGTTCGGATATATGCATGAGTGAATTGAATATTTCCTAGCCCTTTAATCAATTGGATATTCGCGCTTCCTTTTAAAAACCAAAGGAACGGACAATTAATTTTTCAATATATAAATAAGGAAAGAAAACGAGAACAATGTTATATTTACAAAGATTTGAAGCAATGACACTAAAAGTGAGATGCTCATGTTAATAAGAAAAAGAAGATAAGTTAAGCATGAAAGTGCAATCTGCCTCAAAATGATGAAGATAGGATTTAGATTAATTAAGATAATAAGAAAACAAAACAAAACTCTTAAATATAAAGAAAACGATGTCATTTTAGTTAAAAGAGTCAAATAGGTTGGTCCAAATCGACCCTTCAATTAAACCGGTAGAATCAACCCTTTTAATTTAAAAGGTCATCTTTTAAACGGGTCTATTCGTTTAACCCGTTTTGGCACCCCCGGTTCGGATATATGCATGAGTGAATTGAATATTTCCTGGCCCGTTAATCAACTGGATATGCGCACTTCCTTTTAAAAACCAAAGGTACGGACAATTAATTTTTCAAAATATAAATAAGGAAAGAAAAGGAGAACAGTGTTAATATTTACAAAGATTTAAAGCAATGACATTAAAAGTTAGATGCACATGTTAATAAGAAAAAGAAGATAAGCTAAGCATGAAAGTGCATTCTGCCTCAAAATGATGAAGATAGGATTTAGATTAATTAAGATAATAAGAAAACAAAACAGAACTCTTAACTATAAAGAAAACGATGTCATTTTAGTTAAAAGAGTCAAACAGGTTGGTCCAAATTGACCTTTCAATTAAGCCGATAGAATTGATTTTTTTAATTTAAAGGGTTATCTTTTAAACGGGTAGATCCGTTTAACCCATTTGACACCCCTGGTTCGGATATATGCATGAGTGAATTGAATATCTCCTGGCCCTTTAATCAACTGCATATGCGCGCTTCCTTTTAAAAGCCAAAGGTACGGACAATTAATTTTTCAATATATAAATAGGGAAAGAAAACGAGAACAAGTTAATATTTACAAAGATTTGAAGCAATGACGCTAAAAGTGCGATGCACATGTTAATAAGAAAAAGAAGATAAGCTAAGCATGAAAGTGCATTCTGCCTCAAAATGATGAAGATAGGATTTAGATTAATTAAGATAATAAGAAAACAAAACAAAACTCTTAACTATAAAGAAAACGATGTCATTTTAGTTAAAAAAGTCCAATAGGTTGGTCGAAAATGACCCTTCAATTAAACCAGTAGAATCGACCCTTTTAATTTAAAGGGTCGTCTTTTAAACGGGTCGATACGTTTAACCCGTTTTGGCACCCCCGGTTCGGTTATATGCATGAGTGAATTGAATATTTCCTGGCCCTTTAATCAACTGGATATGCGCACTTCCTTTTAAAAACCAAAGGTACGGACAATTAATTTTTCAAAATATAAATAAGGAAAGAAAAGGAGAACAGTGTTAATATTTACAAAGATTTAAAGCAATGACATTAAAAGTTAGATGCACATGTTAATAAGAAAAAGAAGATAAGCTAAGCATGAAAGTGCATTCTGCCTCAAAATGATGAAGATAGGATTTAGATTAATTAAGATAATAAGAAAACAAAACAAAACTCTTAACTATAAAGAAAATGATGTCATTTTAGTTAAAAGAGTCAAACAGGTTGGTCCAAATTGACCTTTCAATTAAGCCGATAGAATTGATTTTTTTAATTTAAAGGGTTATCTTTTAAACGGGTAGATCCGTTTAACCCATTTGACACCCCTGGTTCGGATATATGCATGAGTGAATTGAATATCTCCTGGCCCTTTAATCAACTGCATATGCGCGCTTCCTTTTAAAAACCAAAGGTACGGACAATTAATTTTTCAATATATAAATAGGGAAAGAAAACGAGAACAAGTTAATATTTACAAAGATTTGAAGCAATGACGCTAAAAGTGCGATGCACATGTTAATAAGAAAAAGAAGATAAGCTAAGCATGAAAGTGCATTCTGCCTCAAAATGATGAAGATAGGATTTAGATTAATTAAGATAATAAGAAAACAAAACAAAACTCTTAACTATAAAGAAAACGATGTCATTTTAGTTAAAAAAGTCCAATAGGTTGGTCGAAAATGACCCTTCAATTAAACCAGTAGAATCGACCCTTTTAATTTAAAGGGTCGTCTTTTAAACGGGTCGATACGTTTAACCCGTTTTGGCACCCCCGGTTCGGTTATATGCATTAGTGAATTGAATATTTCCTGGCCCTTTAATCAACTGGATATGCGCACTTCCTTTTAAAAACCAAGGTACGGACAATTAATTTTTCAATAAATAAATAAGGAAAGAAAACGAGAACAATGTTAATATTTACAAAGATTTGAAGCAATGACATTAAAAGTTAGATGCATATGTTAATAAGAAAAAGAAGATAAGTTAAGCATGAAAGTGCATTCTGCCTCAAAATGATGAAGATAGGATTTAGATTAATTAAGATAATAAGAAAACAAAACAAAACTCTTCACTATAAAGAAAACGATGTAATTTTAGTTAAAGGAGCCAAATAGGTTGGTCCAAATCGACCCTTCAATTAAACCGGTAGAGTCGACCCTTTTAATTTAAAGGGTCATCTTTTAAACGGGTCGATTCGTTTAACCCGTTTTGGCACCCCCGGTTCGGATATATGCATGAGTGAATTGAATATTTCCTGGCCCTTTAATCAACTGGATATGCGCGCTTCCTTTTAAAAACCAAAGGTACGGACAATTAATTTTTCAAAATATAAATAAGGAAAGAAAACCAGAACAATGTTAATATTTACAAAGATTTGAAGCAATGACATTAAAAGTTAGATGCACATGTTAATAAGAAAAAGAAGATAAGGTAAGCATGAAAGTGCATTCTGCCTCAAAATGATGAAGATAGGATTTAGATTAATTAAGATAATAAGAAAACAAAACAAAACTCTTAACTATAAAGAAAACGATGTCATTTTAGTTAAAAAAGTCAAATAGGTTGGTCCAAATCGACCCTTCAATTAAATCGGTAGTATCGACCCTTTTTATTTAAAGGGTCGTCTTTTAAACGGGTCGATTCGTTTAACCCGTTTAGGCACCCCCGGTTCGGATATATGCATGAGTGAATTGAATATTTCCTGGCCCTTTAATCAACTGGATATGCACGCTTCCTTTTAAAAACCAAAGATAGGGACAATTAATTTTTCAATAAATAAGTAAGGAAAGAAAACGAGAACAATGTTAATATTTACAAAGATTTGAAGCAATGACATTAAAAGTTAGATGCATATGTTAATAAGAAAAAGAAGATAAGCTAAGCATGAAAGTGCATTCTGCCTCAAAATGATGAAGATAGGATTTAGATTAATTAAGATAATAAGAAAACAAAACTAAACTCTTAACTGTAAAGAAAACGATGTCATTTTAGTTAAAAATGTCAAATAGGTTGGTCCAAATCGATCTTTCAATTAAACTGATAGAATTGACTTTTTTAATTTAAAGAGTTATTTTTTAAACGGGTCGATCTGTTTAACCCGTTTTGACACCCATGCAAGAGTGAGTTGAATATTTCTTGGCCCTTTAATCAATTGGATATGCGCGCTTCCTTTTAAAAACCAAAGGTACGGACAGTTAATTTTTTAATTTATAAATAAGGATAGAACACGAGAACAATGTTACTCCCTCCAGTACGTTTTAAATGACGTTTTAGTATTTGCTTTTACTGTTCCGGAACGTATCTTAAGGCGGCCGGAATAGTCACTATTTGAGACAATTTTGCCCCGAATTTTTTCTCTGAAGTACGTTAAGGATTAACGTACGTTCGAAAAAAAGTACGAAATTTTTTAGAGTCAAATAGTGAGTCATCCGGCCTCCTTAATATGCGTTCCTTACTGAATATTGGGATACGAGGAAGTCATTTAATTCATGCCAGAGGGAGTAATATTTACAAAGATTTGAAGCAATGACACTAAAAGTGAGATGCAATGTTAATAAGAAAAAGAAGATAAGCTAAGCATGAAAGTGCATTCAGCCTCAAAATGATGAAGATAGGATTTAGATTATTTAAGATAATAAGAAAACAAAACAAAACTCTTAACTATAAAGAGGAGCACAAAAAAAGATCAAATCAATTAAGCAAAGACGCTTAATTATACAGTATACAGGACATGCTTATTTGAAGTAGCTTAATTAAAATCGTCGAAAGTAAAGTTGCTTAATAGAAGTTAGAAGAATAATTACATGACACTACAAGCATTAGGGTTCTCATCACTGAAAAATTGAGGGGGGTAAGCATACTCCAAGTAGTATTTTGGTGCCAAATATTCACTTCTCTTAATATCCTCCGATCCCTCTTTCTTCTCTTCCTTCTTCTCCTCTTCTTTCTTCTCTTCTTCCTTCTTCTTCTCTTCTTCTTCTTGTTTTATTATCGAAACTTGTTTTCTGGTTTTCTTGTACACATCATCCACAAGCTTTGCCGGATCAACAACTCCTTTTACTATTACTTGACTATTGCTTAGGTCTGTTTCCACTGACTCTACACCTGTGATCATTCTTGCATATATATTTCAACAAGAACGAATACAATTTCATAAATTCACGCCACTACTTTGCTACCAGCAGATAACCACTAATTACGTACCTTTGATCTTTCGAATACGCTTTTGCAAAACTTGGGCACAGGCTTCACAATGCATTCTAACATTCAATGCCACTGTTACAACGACTGGAGGCTGCCAATTAGTCACAGCTAGCTTGAGTTAATTTTTTGCATCAAAAAAATAATCAACAAAAATTATTCAATGCCACAGTTTATTTTTCTTTCCTTTTTTTTCCCCCCTGATTTCTTCAGTAGATAATATACAGTCAACTTAACTAATCCCATGAAGGAAATTAGACTCGTTTCATAGTAAGGCTAGCTTCTGCATGGTCACTTCTCAATAAAGGTGGTTTAACTTTAATTTTTCATTTTTGACTCTATTCTTTTATGAAAATAAAAAGAACTTTTTTTATGCTTTTCCTCTTTTTTAACCAATGAAATTACTCGCATTTCATTGTCTGGATAAAAGCTTTGATGATGTGTCAATTAAGAATTTGCAACTTTTAGATTAAAAATGAAAAAAAGAAATATAATACAACAAATGAATGGACCTAAGAAGCCAACAGACCCGATTTCTATAAGAGATAAATTGAAATATATTGCTTGTAGCCCTTCCCTTTTATAAGTTAAAATATATTGAAAATTTTCTCAAAAAAACAGTAGCTAGCTAAATCATCGTATTTTATTTAGTGAAGGATTGCAATACTACTAATTTTACAATATTTTACAACGGAACTTTGAATGCAGTTTTGTCGCTAATTCTTGCATATTTTCGATAATTTGTTTTGACGAATGCGTAGAAATTCCTAATTTTAGCATATGAAGTCTGGCATTTCCACGGATTTGCTAAACTTCTGATTCAGACCTAAACAAACAAAAAAGATATGTATATTGTTTTAATTGTTTTAATTATTTTAAAGATTAGGCTATACTAGATATGAGAAATTTAAATTAAAACTTCCTAAAATGAAAATAAATGAAAATACTTTATTCAATACTTCAGATAGAAAACGTATATCTTTTAGCACTTTTTTCAAACAATTAATTTCTTTAATTATTAAAATAAAAACTTATTTTTTACTATATTTTTCTGGAAAAATTACTTTAAGGTTCTAAATGTTTAGGTGATGCTGGAGATTTATTAGTTCCTTCAATTTAAGGATCTCTATTTTGGTCCCTGGCTTTTTTTTGACTAAATGCATGTTACGCTCAACCTTAAAAATTTCAATTCAACTTCTTTTTTAACCTAAAAATCCTTCTTCATTATTTTAGTATGTAAAAGTAAATTTATTTTTCAATTTCAACAAAAACATTCCTTAATATATTAATTTTATTTATACTAATAAAAATCCATGTCGTATGAGCTAAAGAAATTAGCATAAATGAAACATTTTCCAAAGGTTTGGGATAAAATTGGCATTAATTTTTTATTCCAACATTTTCTTGAATAATTTTAAGAATAAAGAAACTAATTTCATTATTCCATGTGAGCTTTATTAATTTTCTTATACAATTTTATATTCTAAGGTATATAAAATTTTATATTCCATTTGGTTCTCGGAATGAAACTTTCCACGAAAAATTATTTCTAGAAGAGTGATTCCTCGAAAAATTATATTTTTTTGTTTAGTTTATGCTTGTAAAATTTAAGAAATGTTTAATAAGGATTGATAAATATATTTTTCTAACTTATTTTTTCTCCACATTATAAGGACTAGTCGGACCCTAAATAGAAAAATCAAGAGGCAATGCATATTTTTACAGTCCAAAAATGTTAGATCTTAAATTGGAGTTGGAGTTTCTAATTTGTAATTTCCGTAAGAAAAGATTGAAACTGCAATTTGGGTCAAAATAGGTGAGGTAAAGAAACGTTTAAATTGATGAAATGTGGGACAAAACATTAAAGCCCGTGACCCTATAGGACTGGCAAATCACACTCCTCCATTAAGAAGAGGAGAAATAGGAGGAGTTAGGACTTTGGACCCCTACCCAATTTCCTCGAGGAGTGTGCCCACGTCACAACATTTTCATGTCAGCTTGGAAACAGCAGTCACAAGTTTCACACTCCGCTTGGTAATTGTTTCGCAGTAATTTGCGTGTTCAAGTCGGTGTGGATGCCAATATTTGTAGTACTTACTACAGGATTATTGTAGAGTGTAAATTAAAAATGTTACTATTTTATTTCAAGTTTGAGTTTTAATAACAAAACAAATAGTAACCGAACTCGTAGAAGACACTCAAAGAGCACATAATATATATTTAAATTACTAGTATCGTTAAGTAGATGAATATGGTAAAAGTATAGTTACCTCATCTTTTTGATCTTTCTTGGGTGGATCCTTATCTTTAGTTTCTTCATCGGCTGCTTTCTTATCCTCAGCCTCTGCTGGTGGTTTAGGCAAAGGTGAAACTAATTCAACTTTCCTCCCACTTTTTTTTTGCAGCCTCTCCCACACCTTTATGGGGTCTGCTGCCTTCCCTTTCACCACCACCTTCCCTGCTTTGCTATCTGCACTCACCTCCTCCACTCCTGCACATATTTATCATTTAATATCCCTAAACAATAACAAATAAGATTAGGGCTCTAAACTTTGAAACAACCAATATTTAGTGGTTATTTCATCCTTAACTTTAATTTAGAAAATGCAGAAAACTATAACGGCGAGATCGTATAAGAAAATATAATAAAGCATATGATTTTTATAAATAAATTATTTTCCTAAAATAACAAATAAACATCAACTTTATCTTTTTTATTTTTGTACAAAAATAAAAGTTGTCAAATAAATACAAACATTTGTTACATCGTATAAACTTTTGTTTGGATTCAAAAGTTGGGAACTCTAGGCGTACGTGGCGTGTATACTGTTGATAACAAATGGTGAGCATTCAACGGTTATCTAGGAGACTAGGACTATTAAATTAATTGGTCCATGAAAATTAATTAATTAAAGATTTTTCAAGAAGAGAAAAAAATTAAAAAACAGAAAAAAAACCTTGAAATCCTTTGAGGGAACGAGCAACTTTTCGAGCACAAGCCTCACAATGCATATCAACCTTGAGGACAATTTCTGGAACCTCATCTTCTCCTTCCTTCTTCTCATCTTTCTTCTCCTCTTTCTTCTCTTCCTCCTTCTGCACATAATTAATTAAAAATTCAAAAAAAATAAATATATATATATGACTAGATCTGCTGCATATATACAGAAATTTAAAAAAGAAAAGAAAATGACCAAGTAATAATAATTAATTACACTCACTTCACCCATTTCTGTACTGATGAAGTTAAGCAAAGCAGAAGAAGTTTGCGTTTTGGAAGAATGAGAAAGAACGAACAGTGGATGAGATGAGATGAGATGAGATGAGATGAAAGACTCCTCTCGAGTCTCTAGTCTCCAGCTACCTCAGTTTGGGTAGTGCGGATGTGGTGAAGGAACATTTAAGTTACGTGGGGATTCTGTGCACCTGACGTGGATTTTAATAATGCATTCCTACGTGGACATGTCAAATATCCTCTTGCTGACTCAGCATTTCATCATTTCATATTCTTCACCCCAAAAATAAATAAATGCATATTCATATTCATCGCTTCGCAATTTCTTGTTTTGTTGTACTGCCACATTTTTTTTTAGTAATTTAGTTATCACAATCTATTTTTTTAGTAAATTTTTAATTTTCTATAACAATTTATAGTATCTTAAGTTCTTGAGATCCGGGTAATTTCATATTGAGATTATTGAGATGGGTCTGTGCTGTGCGTTTTGACCTGTTGGTGTTCCTAAGCATTTGAAGGATTAATAGTGGCTATGTGTGAACCGAGAAAAGAAAGGTAAATTGAATTTATTTATGTTTTAATTTGGTATGTAAGGGGGCTGTAAGCCCAGAACAACAAAGAAATTTGGATTGTTTGCTCGAGATTTGTAATCACTACTCCATTTTTTTTTAATAAGTTTTAATGTAATAAATTATTTCTTAATGTACTATTAGGTTATTGGATGTAAAATTTAACGGGTTCAAAGCAAAAATAATGGTTCATGGAGATCAAATCAATAGTTCTTTACTTTAGGGGGTAATGCTATTTTTTGATCCAAAACTAATTAGATCATCTCGACATTTACATATTTATTATATTATAATATATAAATGTGATGAGAATTTTTTACTAACACAGATATTCATCTATAATATTATATTATTTTCCTCTTTTTTTTTTAGTATTCACTATATTATTTTCCTTAAGTAAAAAAAAAGTTTTGAAAATAGTAGTAAACATACAAAATATATAATGCGCATTTGCGAGGGAACGAGACTAGCAGCCTTAATATATCTAAAACTTGTGATAGACTCGATACTATTAATAACTTACTCACACACTCACATAAGACTATTTATAACTCTATTCACACATTACTAATACTAAATCTGAATACAAATAATATAGGAACAAATCACAGACACTATAAATAGATCACAGATATTATATTCATATCACGGACTCTATATGAACATATCACATGCACTATATGAACAAATCACAGACACTATGAATAAACTATAGATTCTATATGATCGAATCACAACCACTATGAACAATATAACTTTTGAATTTTTCTAGTCCATACTTTTTTTATATATATATATATGTCTAATACATTTCTAAAAACAAGTTGACATCAAAAAGTAATACATTTATAAGAATATATATTTATCACAAAGTGATATTTGAACTACTAAAGTTATTTTATAATAAAAAATATCTAAAATCAACGTGTTGCTAGCCGTATCACATCCTAAATTTTTAGAAATTTTTGTGTTAAAGTATCGTGTCGTATCGTGTCCGTGTTTTATGTCCGTATTTGTGTCACAAACACTATAAACGAATCACAGACACTATATGAACAAATCATAGACACTATGAATAAATCACAAACACTATGAATAAATCATAGACACTTTAAGTATTTGTATCACATACACTATAAGAACAAATCACAGGCACTATGAACAAATCAAAGATACTATATAAATGAATCATAGACACTATAAACTAATCACAGACACAATTTTTTTTTAATAGGCAGTGGTATATATAATAGAACAGGTCATAGAATCCAAAACAAAAGTGAAATCAACATGAAAGGATGACTACTCTAATTTGGATTCAGCGTAATAAAGTGGTATTTCGGCAACAGGTGTTCTGCTTTTTCTGCACCTTAAACCTTATTTTTTTCATCCTGGCAGAACTGGATGAAAAGTAGAGATCCCCTATTTCCTTATAATTCGGTGCAGATGATGCTTTCTTCTTCGTGGCTATATTCATAGGGAGGGACGAGTCATGAAAGGATGACTACTCTAACTCGTCCCTCCCCACGAATATAGCCACGAAGAAGAAAGCATCATCTGCACCTAATTATAAGGAAATAAGGGATCTCTACTTTTCATCCAGTTCTGCCAGGATGAAAAAATAAGGTTTAAGGTGCGGAAAAAGCAGAACACCTCTTGCTGAAATACCACTTTATTACGCTGAATCCAAATGGTTCATAACACCGCGTATAACAACATATTCCACATCTCATGCACTTGCTTATGGGTGGAAGAAGCCAACCCGCTTCCACACTGCCACAGGTCTACCATTGTCCTCGGAGGCACCCAGACCATGTCCGCCCAACAGATGATATGATCCCAGATAGGAATGATGGTCTGACATCTGAGAAGAAGATGGGTAGAACTTTCCTCCACTTCTGAGCATAACGGACATATGCTGGACTCCGGATTAAGAATGTTGCATTTTCGAAGGATCTCTCTCGTTGCGATACGATCAAGTAAGGTTAGCCAAACAAAGAATTCTACATGATGGGGAACCAATCTACTCCAACACGAGTTCAATAACTTGTTTTTATTCCCACTATACCGCAAATTCTCTATTCCCCGGCAAAACGACTTAATAGTGAACCTACCCGTACCCTCGAGGTCCCATGTCAAGATGTCGCTGCTGAAGTCCATACTTGGCTTAATGAGCCTGTCTTGTAAATTAATTACTTCCTCTGCCTCCCATTCAAAGAGCCCTCTACGTTACTCCCACCTCTAAACCCAAGAGTCTCCCTGCCATTCCTCGAGCTCACTAACAAGCCCAAACTGATTACAAGAGAGAGAATACAGATGCAGAAATTGAAGGGCTAAAGGAACATGCATGGCCGATAAATCCTACCAAAACTTCGTGTTGCTGCCGCTGCCTAGTCTTAGCTTGATATGTGATGTCCAGAACCCGAAAAGGGAATTATTTCGACCACATGTCGAATGATATCACCCTAAATTGAAGAGAAGAAGTCTCTATCTCTAATCCAAAAATGCCCCACCGTACTGAAGTTGTACTGCTTCTTGACGATCTCAGCCCATATTTTCTTCTCCCCTGTCAATAACCTCCACACCCATTTCCACATAAGCGCCTCATTTCGGTTTTGCAGACATCCGATTCCTAGCCCACCAAGCTCAGTCGGACGAACCAATACCTCCCAGTTAACCTTGGCCAAACCTCTCGTTTGCTCATCTCCACTCTAAAGAAACCTTCTCATGATTCTCTCACATTCGTGGACTATACCTTTTGACATGCGAAATATAGACATGTTGTAAACAGGATGCTAGCCAATGCTGCCTTGATTAGGGTCACCCTCCCCCCAACAGAAAGCAACGAGCCATTCCATGTCGCTAGTTTTTTTCCTCATAGCCTGTATCAAAAAATTCCAGCTAGAGATTCTCCTTAGGTTTAGCCCCACATAGGATCCTAGGTATTTAAACGACAATGCTTCAAATTTACATTTTGCTCTTCGCGCCACCGTCTCTCTTGACTGCCGGAACACATTAATCCCTACAAAGGATTAATTATTTTGTGATAATTAACTTTCAATCCTGAGAACGCATCAAACCAACGCAGTAGACCTTTCACACATTGAATCTCTGCCTCATCATTTCTAACAAATACCAAGGTATTATCCTTAAACTGAATATGCGTAAGTTTCCATCCTGCAGCTTCATTTCCTATGCCCCTTAAAAGTCCTTATCACTCCGCCTTGCGGAATAGTTGGTGGAGCCCCACGGCTGCAATATTGAACAAGAAAGGAGACATAAAGCACCCCTGTCTCAGCCCCCGCCCCACCCCAAACTCGGCGGATGGAGACCCATTTATTAAAACTGAGACCTTAGTAGTACTCAAGCATTGACTTACCCAACCCCGCCATTTTTGGCTGAACCCCATATGAGCCATAATTTCATCTAGATAAATCCATTCAACCGAATCATAAGCTTTCTCAAAGTCCAATTTAAACAAAAACCCTTATTGCTGGGTAGCCTTAAGATGGTGCACGACCTCATTCGCTGTCATAACACAGTTTAAGGTTTGTCTCCCTGCTATGAACCCGTGTTAAAATTCGCTCACTACTGAAGTGATCACAAACCCTAGTCAATTAGCTAGAACTTTTGAGATAATCTTATAGTAACTACTTACTAGGCTGATAGGGCGAAACTTGCTAAACCTCTTCGCAGACTTCACTTTCGGAATCAGAGTAAGAAAGGAAGAGTTCGTACCATGGGGAAATCTGCCCAAGCTGAAAAACCCCTACACTAGCCTACATAAATCCTTTCCTATGATTCCCGAAGCGTTTTGGATAAACCTCATAGACAATCCATCCGACCCTAGGGACTTATCCCCATTGCAGCTCTTAACTGCTTCCCAAATCTCTTTTGCCGAGACCTCTTTATCAAGTCGTTCAACCTCTTCAGTCTCAAACTTGGAAAATCTAAGATCCTGTATCCAAGGCCTGTCCCAACTTACTGCCTTAAAAAAGTTTCAAAAATGGCTAACCGTCGCTGCCTTAATATCACTGAATTTTAAAAGACAACCCATGTTGGTAACAATCTCTGTTATATTATTTCTTCCACTTGTGACCTTCGCCACGTGATGGTAGAACTTCTTGTTATGGTCCCCTTGAGAGCACTATTTTAATCGGGATTTCTGCTGCCACAACCGAGACATGCGCCCATGCTGATCCCACAAAGCTCCATTTATATCTGCTCTCTCTAACACTTCAGCAAGAGTCAAATTTCTCTCATCTGCCACCTTGTCTAAGCGCTCAGATTTATCCTGCAGCTCTTGGAGGTGAACTTCTACCTTTCCAAAAACCTCTCTATTCCACACCCGTAGTTTCTCCTTCAACCATCATAATTTTCTTATCACCTGATGGTCTCCCGGATATATCCTCTCGGCATCCAACCAGAGGCTCGCAACCATTTCCTTGAATCCAGCCACCTCCCACCACGCTAAAAGGTCCCTGAAAGGCTTTGGCCCCCAATAAACCTTGTCATTACACAACAGTAAAGGCACATGGTCAGAAAAATTTCAGCCCAGTGCTGTAAGTTTCAGATTAGGGAATCTAGCCATCCATTCTGGGTGAATGAAAATCCGGTCAATTCTACTCCTACTAACTGCATTAGCCTATGTAAAGCATCTCCCTAACAATAGTAGGTCCTGTAATCTACACGCATCAACCCATTGTTGGAAATCTCGCATCCCCCTAGTATAATCCCTCTCATTCAGTCACTTCGACGGGGTAAGAACTTCATTAAAATAACCAGCGACTAAGATTGGAACATTACAGTTCTCAATTAAAATCGTAAACTGGCTCTACAGCTGCTCTCTGAGATGAACCTCCGAGTACGCATAAACGTTGAGAATAACACAACTAAAGTTTGATTCTACTACTTGCCCTTCTAACCAAATGTATCGATCCCTAGTTACTTTCCTACTAACCTCTAGAATCCCAGAATCCCATATCGCGATCAACCCTTCTGACCTTCCCATTGCAAGAACGCTCAACCACTCCACATCTTTACTCCTCCACAACGAACTAATGAAGTATTCATTCACTGAAGTGCGCTTGGTTTCCTGAAGAAAGCAGACACTAAGCCTCTCCTGCCGAATACAACGCTTAATAAATCTGCGCTTCCCCATCGATAGCAGACCCCTACTATTCCACGAAATTAATCTAATCATCTTCTCTACTGACACACGAAAGGCTAACCCTGTTAAGATTTGAAGTTATTCACCTCACCCTCAAACGCTCCCTATCAAAGGCTCTCATTGCCTCCTCATTAGCATGCTTTGTTAGATACATAGACCATCCTACATAGACCGTCCTAAGTCCCAAACCTCCCCCTTCAACATTGTGGCCTCTACCTGACCATTCATATTACTAATATCCTCGTCCTCTACTCGAGAAATCTCCTCCTTTGAACCCACTCCCGAATTTTCCGTCTCTAGGCTACCTGTTCTGCCCACTGGCTTCTTTATCTTACCTTGTTTTCGTCTCTTTGTGATTAAAGATAGTTGATACTCACTTACCAGCACGGACCCTTCTCTTGTGTTAGGTGTGAACAATCCCTGTGTCCCGACCGTGCTCTCTTTTGCTCCCTGGTCCTGTCCAGCTAACACATCATCGAAACCTATCACCTCTCTACTATTAACTGCGTCTTCCCCCTCCTCTTCAACCCAATCCTCATCCTTGATGTCCACTCCTACCATCTAGTCGAGGTTGGATATGGCTCCTTGCATCGGTTCCTCCTAACATCGAACCTTGAATTTCCCTCCCTCCAACCTAACGACTCTCTTTATTGACTTTTGTGCTCAAAGTCGTAATCAGAATACGGGCAACATCCAACCTCTTTCTCAATGTGGTGTTCTCATCCACCACCACCAAACTTCCCAGAGTTCTACTTATTGACTCAAAGGTGGTTTGGCCCCATGTTTGGATCACGATTCTTGTGCATTGGACCCAGCACAAGCGCCCACCATCCAATGTGGCCTCTTTCTAGGGGACTACTTTGGAGAAAATATCACCAATTGCGGGATTAGCTACTGCCAATGTTGTCTCATACTCGCTATCCCTATCGAATTCAACCAACACTAACCCTCTACCCATCATTCTCGTCTCACATATCATCCCGCCTCCAGGACCAGCTCTTGGATTTCCAGAATGTCTTCAACTCACCGCAGCACCCCCACTTCACTCCTTGCTAGCTATTCCATATTATCTTCTAGGACCTTAAGCTCAACTATCTTTGTTTACTCCTTGTCCTGCACCACTTCCTCTTGTACGTCCCCTACTACATCCTTGCTATTCTGAGTAGTTAGATTACCCTGAGTAGGTTTAGGGGCTCCTGTTAAATCATAAACACTATATGAACAAATCATAGATACTATATGAATAAATTACAAACATATAGTGTCTGTGATTTGTTACTATTGTCTATGATTAGATCATATAATGTATGTGATTTCTTCGTAGTGTTTGTGATTTATTCATAAAGCGTTTGAGAACTAATCATAGTGTCTGTGACATAGATATAGTGTATGTGATTTGTTCATAGTGTTTGTAAACATATCACAGACACTATATGATCAAATCAAAGACACTATGAATAAATCATATACACTATGAACAAATCACAGACGACATTACTAAATCACAGACACTATGATCAAATCACAAACACTATGAATAAATCATAAATACTATGAACAAATCACAGTGCACAAATCACAAACACTACATTTGTCTGTGATTTGTTCATTATGTTCGTGGTTTGCTCATATAATGTATGTGATTTTTTCATATAGTGTTTATGATTTCTTCATAGTATTTGTGATTTGATTAGTGTCTGCAACTTATTCATATTATCTATGATTTGTTCATAGTGTATATGATTTCTTCATATAGTGTTTGTGATTTGTTCATAGTATATGTGATTTGATCATAATGTCTGTGATTTATTCATAGTGTTTGTATTTTGTTCATATAATATATGTGATCTGTTCATATAGTGCCTGTGATTTGTTCATAGTGTCTATGATTGTTTATATAGTGTTTGTGATACATATATAGTTTCTATGATCTATTCATAGTGTTTGTGATTTGTTCATATAGTATTTGTGATTTGTTCATGGTGTTTGTGATTCAATCATATAGTGTTTATGATTTGTTCATAGTATATGTAATACATATATCATGTCTCTGATATGTTTATAGTGTTTGTGGTTTGTTCATATATTATTATTGAATTACAATGCAAGAACTCTAAAGGTCATAAATTGTGTGACCCTGCCCTTAGAATTTTACGTAGAATACCTTTTATTACTTTTGCTGGTAAAATGAACAATGCTCGTAGTCTATTAAAGCAAGAACTTTTCATTCTTGGTGCATGGAAAATGGAAATAAAGTGAATTTGAGTTATTAGCTTGCACATCAACTATAAACTGTGCAGGAAAAGGGTAGACTTTTAGTCATAGGGTCTTTGATCACCCACAAGAACATTAATTCTCACAAGGATCATTGTAATTGTCAAACTATTGATAAACTTTAATTATGTAAGCTAATATTTGAAAAATTGAATTGCAAAATAAAATTAAAGAACTAAAAAGCAAAAAAAAAATCCTGGATTTTAATTTTTTAATTAATGATCCCCTGGACTATTTGTTTGTTTAATGACCCCATACACTTGTATACTTTTATTTAATTACCCTCTCAGCTATTAAATATAGCTTATGTGTCATCTCCACTTCTGCAAAAAGTTGCCACGTCTGCGAAAAAATACCACGTCAAATTCGGGCTCTTGGCAAAAATTGAGTGGGAAGAATGAGGTGGGGCCTACCATATTATTTTAAAATTCTCTTCTCCTCTCCTTCTTCAACACAAATCCTCTAGAATCCTAATTTTTTCTCACATTTTTCCTCTTTTCTACTTCATCTTATCTCATTGCTGGAAGAAACAATGAAGCGCTCTCCATCCTCTTCCTCACGATCCTTGTGCTCCAACGCCGTGTCACATTCATAAACTGCGCGTAACATGAATCACTGCCAGACCTACACAATTCTCAATGATTGGGCAAAGATCAGTGTTAGATTATGAAGGCATAGACATCAAGTGTTATTGTGGAAAGAAGGCTCCACTCTGGGATTCACAAATGGGTAGATGACGAAATGCAAGATCTGGCCAAAAAAATAATTATTGGACTAAGGAATATAGAGAAAGATCTAGTGGCACCTATGGATTTATTAGCTGATGACAATGAAGAATTGAGGCATAAGAAGGCTAGATTAGACTCTATGGTTATGGTCTGGAAGGTTGATGTGACAAATTTGAAAGAGGAGAATGAAAGATTAAAGTTGGTAGTTTTACGGTCAGAAACTGCAAAGAAGAATGTGGTTTATGGTACTTTGTTGGACCATTTGTGCTTTCATGTACTTTTTGTTTTGAATGTTCTGTTAGCATCATAAGTTGTTAATAAACTAGTTATGTAATAGTTTATGGCTCATTGTACTTGTCATGATTCTGGTATCTATAGAATGGTGTATGTTTATCTATTAATATGTGCTCAATTAAGAGCATAAAACCAACACAAGCAATCCAATTTGGTAAAATTAGACAATAACCATGACAAATTTAAGATGATGTTCAAAGTACTTTATTCACTAAACATTCAAGGAGCAAATGTCTCAAATAGTACTTAAAAATGGTTACATTAGGCCACAAATTGCTAGAAATGTGCTTCAATAACATCATAAGTTGTCATAAATTACAAAAAATAAATGTCAATTGAAGCTGCTATCAGACTTCACAAAAAGTAACCACAAATAGTTTGCTATAACTTGTGCAATACTATCTTAAAGTGGCACAAGATAGATGTCAAAAGAAGCTGAAAAATGCATCAGTCTTCATAAAAAGTAACCACAGTACTTTGGTTTCCTTAACTCTTTTGTTTTATTTTTTTCCCCACCCATAGTAGTCCCAACTCCATCTTGATACCTCAATCGTACTTTTAGAATTCTTTGAGACACCCTATTAGATTGTGCATATATCAAATGTTTAAGGTTAGATACAAAGATTCAAAACAATATCATTTTACACTAAAAAATGTAGTGTAAAATAATAAAGTTGAGTACTCACATTATATATCTGATATGATCTTGATTCGTATGGAAGGATAGAGATTGGATCTAGCCCTCGTTGGTAGGTTGGTGTTGACGATTGATGGAGAAGCTAAAGTCACAAGGAGGAGATGCGGAAATGGTGATGAATATGCGGAAGATGGTGGAAGGCTTTTAGATGGTGGAAGGGTTTAGATTGTGTAATAGATGAATAAATATTAGATTGATGGATTAAACAAGAAAGGAACTTACAATTACAACAAACTCTCCTAACAACTTGGTTAGGCAACCTTGCTACAATAATCGTAAGGATCTCTACTACAATCTGACCCCCTCAATAACTAGATTGAGTAACCCGAATTTGGAGAAGATGATGTTCTTAATCCTAATTGCCCTAATGGCTCACCTAAGGTGAAGTGTTCTTGAAAGAAGGAGATAACTCAACCAAATTCAAGACCCCTACAAAATGACCTATCTCTAACTATTTATAGGAAGTCCAAAATACAAGTGAAAATCCTAAATAACCCTTACAAGAAAATATTCACGTCTTCCCTAACAGACGTTAGCGACGTGCAGCTAAGGGGCTAGCGGCATGCCGCTAACCACTGCCCAAAATGCACCAAAATGCCAAATGCTCTTTCGCGCACGTGTGCGGGGAAGCTAGGCTAAGCCAGAGGCCTTTCTTAGTCAATGTACGGATCCATGCTCGTATCATCCTATCCCCTTTGAGGAGATTCATCCTATAATCTAAGCCATGGATGGTGTGAAGAGCTCAAGGTGTAGATGGAGATTCAAGGACAAAAACTTCCATTGCTCTCCTTCGCGCCACGTCCCTTTCAAACCATTGGTGAAATGGATCCATGTAGCCATGAAAGAGAGCCAAAGTAGTGAAGGAGGAGGCGCAACTAAGATGAGAAGCCAAAGGAGAGTCGGAGAATGCGCGACCATAGTGCTCATGTAGGAAAGGATCCGTAAAGCAAAGATGTGGCACCGATGGAATGATAGAGAATTGGCTGCCAAAATCCTGAAACTTTCTTTGCAATTCAAGGCAATGAAGCGCCTTCCCAGGGTAGCCCGAAGAAAATTCTTGACTCTTGTGCTCACTCTCATTGTTGTCATCCGGTACATGATCATTACCACCCGAAGGACCCTCCAAAACATCCAATCCCGTGCCCAACGAAACTATACCCTCATCAAGTGGGGGCACTAGAAGCATGTCCTCCCTCAATGGAGCCAAACTCTCCTCAATGGAATGCAAACTAGAGGAACACATGTCAACCTCGTCAAGTTGTGGTAGACCAGGCAAACAAACACTAGAAGGAACACCACTTTCCACTTTCTTCGCCCGAACCAACTCATCCTTTATAAGATGTTCAGTAGTTTCCCATTGGCGCATGAACTGATCCATGTTTTGCTTGATTTCTTTATTTGCTTCCCTTTGAGCCGTAAGGAGAGAAATGACAGGAGTTAAGGTGGAAGGCTTATCCGAAACCTCAACCACAACTTGCTTATCCATGCGCCCAAGGCAGTGTTCTCGGCCATCGGTCATATTGCAGTGCTTGGACATGAGAAGCAGAAACTCTAGCATGGTGAACCTTAGATAGATCGGGCGCACAGAGATCCCTTATAGAAAATAGTAGCTCTCGCGCACAGGGACGACATCGGTCATAGGAACGTTGAGGAGGCCGCCAGACAGAAACACAAGAAGCGAAGCCATGGCCACGACTATGGTAGGATGAGGAACCTAGGTCATGGCTTGGAGAATAGGGAGCCTCGGTGTAGTAGTTCCCTTGCCCACTATCCACACAAGAACCATAACCATCATAGCTAGACATCTCTTGGCCAATAAATCTACCATCCATATATGCATCATACCCAAAAGAAGCTTGATCATAGGATGGAGGGAGTGTACAGTAAGAACCATTGACTTGCCGAGATGGCTCATGAGGATCAAACTCAGGCCAAGTAAAAGGTGCGACATATGAATGAGAATCGTGATCATACACCACATAAGCGAAACTTTGATAAGATGTCGCACTCCCATAAGAGCAAATCTCATCATAAAATTAGGACATGGTAAAGGTACCTACAAAAAGAAAGCAAAACACAATTGCTATACAAACATATTAGTCACTCCCTCGCGTGTTTCACTCGTATTTCACTCGTGTTTCACTCTTCACTCTAATATTCTCACAACCTCACACACTCGCATCTGCACACATAATCCACCAACAATGACTCTATGACTCAAAGAAGACACAAGGAATGCAAAGAAAACAAGGCTAGAAGTAAAGGAGAGGAAAGCCAAAATAGTGCTCAAGAACAAAACGATGGAAATTGAACACTACTTGGGCTTAGAGTAGGATGATAATGTAGGAAACAAGAAGTAAATACCAAAGTCACAAAGAAAGCGTTAGCTCAAAAGGAAGTGAAAATAGAAATGACAAAGAGAAAAGGAAAAACCAAAGTTTGATAAGCACACTTAGAAATGATTCAAGTACACACACACTAATGTTTGAACAAACAATGGACTCTTGGCTTGTGACTCAATAAATTGCTATCCTTTCTATCTTTCTTTTGTTTTGATAGAAAATTCCAGTAGTTAGCGGTATGCCGCTAATGTCTTAGCGGCATGCCGCTAATCACTATCATGTTTTCTCATTTTTCGTCTTTTTTTTTTTTGATTAAGTGCAAGAGTCTTCAAAGTTAAAATATATGACAAGTAGTTTGATGTGTGTGACGAGTAGTACAAGTGTAAAATTGTGTGACAAGTAGTTAAAACAAAAATATTTTGCACAAAACTTCAAGAGTAAGAAACAAGCAAAATATCTAGATATTTGTGACAAAGCTTCTAGGGCAAGATTAGCCAAAAACTTGGCAGTTAAGCAAAGTTGTGTGGCCGGCCTTGTTTGCAAGAAACAAGTGTGAACACAAACACAAATGTGCTAGTAATAATTGGCAAACAAGATCAAAACACCTGAAAATGAGCAAAACCTGAAAATTTTCAGAAACTTTCAACAATGAAATAAGAGATGTATGAATGATTTCTATGGATGGAAAAACAAAATTTATGGGTGAAATATGGTGAAATATAGTGAAAAATGATTTCTACGAATCAAAGAAAAAAAAGATGATTTCTAGGTTTTTAAAAAAAAAAAGATGAACAAGATGAGATCTATGGATGAACACGATAAACAAGTTGATTTTTATGAATAGAAAATGAATTTCCACGGATGAAAATGAATTTCTATGGATGAAAAGAAAGAAAATCAAAGGAAACCAACCTAGAAGGTAGCCATGAAGCTTCGCTACCACATGATACGATCTTGGTTCATATGGAAGGATGGAGACCGGATGTAGCCCTCGTTGGGAAGTTGGTGTTGACGATTGATGGAGAAGATAACGTCACAAGGAGGAGATGCGGAAATGGTGATGAATATGCGGAAGATTGTGGAAGTGTTTAATAGATGAATAGATATTAGATTGATGGATTAAACAAGAAAGGAACTTACAATTACAACAAACCCTCCTAAAAACTTAGTTAGGCAACCTTGCTACAATAATCGTAAGGATCTCTACTACAATCCAACACCCTTAATAACTAGATTGAGTAACCCGAATTTGGAGAAGATAATGTTCTTAATCCTAATTGCCCTAATGGGTCACCTAAGGTGAAGTGTTCTTGAAAGAAGGAGATAACTTAACCAAATTCAAGACTCGTACAAAATGACCTATCTCTAACTATTTATAGGAAGTCCAAAATACAAGTGAAAATCCTAAATAACCCTTACAAGAACATATTCACGTCTGCCCTAATAGACGTTACCGGCATGTCGTTAAGTGGCTAGCGACACTGCACCAAAATGTCAAATGCTCTTTCGCGCACGTGTGCAGGGAAGCTAGGCCAAGCCAGAGGACTTTCTTGGGCAATGTATGTATCCACGCTCGTATCAATATCATCATACCATTTGGGAAGAAATGAACCCTATCTCCCACAAACGTCTCCTTAGGTGGTCTACCTCTTTTCTTAGATGATGTTGGTGCATTTGAGTATGCTCCTTAAGGTTTCCTCGGTGGTCTCCCTATCTTTTTTGGTTGTTGCGGGATTGCAGATATCTCATGAATTGGATTTGCAGCTGCATTGATTCTGTTTTGAGGAGTGAGAGGAACTTTTAGTTTCTTTGTAGGTCTGACTCTTTTTCTTTCTAGCACAAATGGAGCCTTAATTGGTGCTGCATCTGGTGCAATTGGGGCATCAACTGGTTCCTATAAAGCAAATAAAAAAAATAAAGGATTAATTCAACTAAAGTTAAAGCTTGAACACATTATCAAAATTAAAAGAATATAATGCATTGGCAACTGACCTGTACAGAGCAACCTACCCTGTTATGTCCATGCCTGTAGCATTCCCCACAAGTAATCACCGTCCCTTTCCTTGATTTTTTTTTACCTCCACCTATAACCTCCTCCCAATCTTCCAAAATTCTTTGCTTCTTTGGTCTTCCCCATGTCTTTGCTAGTTTTGGTGCATGAACAGGGTCTTTGTCAAAGTCTGCAACTACACGTATGTTTTTTCAATTTGACAAGGCACTTGTCATTTATGTCACTACACCTCGCAACCTCACATCCAATTGAGCTAGCATGAATGATCCTGAATTCTCTACTTATATCTCTGTTAACCTCAATCTTTGACCAAATCTTACCCCCATAATCACCCTTAAACTTATCCATAAACTTCCTCCAAGCATTAGTCCTCTTTATAACCATGCCTAATCGTTTTCAAAAGACTTACTATTGACTTGAACCTAACTAGCAAGATAAAACCATTGAAAGTTTTGCACATATTGTTGTCGACAACATCTGACCTATAATGAGTATTTTTGAAAAAAGACTTACACCAAAGTTGTGGATTGGATTTTTCAAAATCTGTCTTTGCCTCAGTTCCAAGTTCCCCCAATTTTTCCAATTGCTTCTCATAGTCTTGCCTAGTGCTAGCTTTATAGGTTTCCCAAAACTATTTTGTAACTCCCTACCACTATTCTTCTTCCTTCATTTTGCAAAGATGTGCCTTGCACACCTTCTATTTTCTATATGTGAAATTAAGTCGTGTATAACTCTAATAAGTCCCTAAAAAAGGCATTAAGAAGACTTTATCAAAAGTTGATATTTAATTGAGAATTGTGCTATAGTATATGAAAAAAATAATACATGATATTTATGTTAGGTTAGTTTAATATAATATTAATATTACAGTAAATATAATACTTGATATTTAATTGATAATTGTTCAAAAGTCTATATAAATAAAATACAACATTACTTGATTCCAAAGTTATAGTATAATAGAAATATTTCATGCAAAACATTATATGGATATGACATTACTTATTGAACTATTGGATATATATCTTTTGTTGGTCACTGCAGAATGTCCATCCACCACCAGTCCCACCAACAATCTTAACTTCTTTCATCAACAACAGTAAGAACCACTTCCATGTCTTCATATCCTCTTTCTCAACCACTGCCCATGCCAATGGGTACATTTCATTATTGGCATCCCTACCAACTATTGCCAATAATTTTCCCATGAAAGGTCTATTAAGAAATTCCCCATCTACACCTATGATGGGCCTGCAACCATTCCTAAAACCTTTCTTCATTGTAGCAAAACAAACATACAAGCCTTTGAAAAAAAAAATCCATTAACTTCCTCAGTGTCCAAAGAAATAGTGCTACCTTTGTTACTCCTTCTTAGTTCTTTAACATAGTCTTTTAATCTCTCAAATTCCAAGTCCATATTCCCTTGCAACATTGAGACAATCTTCTTCTTAGCCCACCAACACTGAGTCATTGAAGGCTCCATAGTCCATTTTGCATATACATCATCCATTATCTCTTGTTTGGTCATTGTTAAGGTTAACAAACGTTTTTTCCTGATGAAATATTCAGACATCACCCTTTAAGTTAACCTAAAGCTCCTTAACACTTCTTGACACACAACAAAATGATTTGGTTGATAAGTCTTCACTTTCCAGTCTCCATTTCTACGATCTATGCTGCATAATACCCTCTAGTCACAGTCTTCATCTTTACATTAAACGCTGACTTGATATGACTCATCTTTCACATACTTGATGTCTCTACGTTGGTGAAGAGCTAGTTTGTCTACAACTTTCTTGAATTGCCACTTGTTTAATAATTTAAGGCCAGTAAGAATTCGTGGAGCTTTGTCTTCAGGTTTGTAAAATGTAGATCTTGAAATCCTTTGAGTTCCATGTTCACCATCAATTGTTACCATAAATTTACTTTCATTATCACTGTAGTTTGGTTCTCCACCAGAAACTACATCATTATTACCTTGTTCATTTCCTGTTGATTCCCATCATTATGATTGCCTTCACTCTCCATCTCAGTTGCAACCTCTTCCACATTTCTTTTTCTATTGCCCCTCTTTCTGATTTTCTCTAGTAGTCCCTTCAATACATTCCTCCCTTGCTGCAACTCTTCCTCTTCATTATCAGTTAAATATTCAACATCCACTAAGTATTCTTTAGGAACCTTAAAACCATTAGTCTTGTCCCCATGTAGAGATATTTCAACATCATTAATATCTGTAAACTTTTCACTTGGATCATCCCCTCCCTGCTCAGCAAACTCAGCACCTTCACCAGCATCAGGACCCTCACCTTTCTCCCTGTCTTGTTTCTCACTTTCACCATTAAGCTCTTGCTCAAGATGCTTATCACCATCATCATTAACCAAATTAGGAACTCCACCTTGTTTACCACATCATTGACTTTAATCTCCACATTTAAGTCATTAAGTCCTATATCCTCCATTAATTCTTTCAAAAACTGACCCTTTACTGTAACCTCCTTAATAGTATCTTCATTACCTTCTCCCCATTCCTCATCTTCATTACAGAAATGACCACCACCACCACCAACATTTTCAATGCCATTCCGCTTCATTGTACCAGCTACATCCTTTACTTTTTGACCCATTATGTTTCCACTGCAACAACTCTCATCAAGTCTAAATCTACAACCTCATTAACTCCACAACTACCACTATTCACTTCAATTGCATCAACAATCGCATCACCTCTCTCCAAGTCATTGCTATCCTGTAATTTTCTTCCTCATCTACTAAACCAAGTCTTATACTTGCCACCTTAGGGTTGTCAGTAGACAACAAAAGGTGAAACTTATCACCATGTTCCACATAGATAGTACCCTCACCACTAGTAAATAAATGGTTAACTAGGGGCATACTAGTCTGATCATCAAAAGCCTCAAATATAGAAAATGAGTTGGAGAGTTTAAAATAAAGACTATTTACGTTTCTAAACCCCATTGAAGCGCACCAATCTAACATCGTGTATGCCAGCCTGTCAGGATCCACATCCTTATCGTCAATAAAACCCATCACATATTTCAACTTATTACCCTTCCATAGTATTATCCCCCTAATATGTAAGTGTAGTTTGGCCATATTGACCACACTACAAACACCCACACCACAGACACCCTAGATTTACCGACAGGACCACAACGAAAGCAACGTTACTAGTGAAATAAACCCCACTTTCAGAGATTCTAATAAAGAAACGTACCAATAAAACCTCCACTGAAAGCCTAGTTCTTCCCCAAACAGTGACTCACGCGCGAGTCTTCTTCACCATCTCCCAAACCAATCGACTTTCTCGATCTGATTTCCTCAACACCACATCACGTTTTCCCCAAGTCAGATTCCTTTGTTGTTTTCTAGGTAAGGAGATATTATAAAACCTAGGCATGTCTGTTTTTACTTTGCTGAGAGTCAAATTGAGTGAGGAAAAAAATTAAAAGCCAAGAATTTGTGTCGATGAAGGAGAGGAGAGGAGAATTTTAAAATAATGTGGCGAGGCCCACCTCGTTCTTCCCTCTTACTTTTCGTCATGGGAGTGAATCTGACGTGATAACTTTTTGCTGACTTCGCGGGTTTTTTTAACATAGGAGATGACACATAAGCTATATTTAATGGCTTGAGAGGTAATTAAACAAAAGTATACAAATCCTGGGGGTTATTAAACAAATAAATAGTCCAGGGTGATTAATTAAAAAATTAAAATTCAGGTTTTTTTTCTTTTAGGCAAATTCAACGTGAGAAGAACAAACAATGGATGTACTTCGTGATGAGTATTGGGCATAATTAAAGCAGCCCAGTTTGTTAAATTAATTCTTCAAAGTTTTCATTTTTTCATGATTTGCATCACTTTCATTTTTCTTATACTGGTAAATTGGACAGTCCCATTTACCCACAAAATCTATCCATCTCATTATATTTTTCAACATTCGGGACTTGTCTATCCTTTGGAGCCCACACCCTCGGGTCCATTATTCCATAGCCAAACTGATGTTATGTGGAAACTGAAAACCCAAAAGATATATGGTCGGTCTCTAAACGCTATCAGTATCTTGGAAAGGCAAAGAATGAATATAAATATGGGACCCACTATGATGCTTTCACCATTCATGGAACGACAAGTGTGACGATAAGCATTATCGTCCGATGGGTCATCGAAAAGGAAAACGGGATGCCAAAATAGATAAAAGTTGGAATGGAAAAAGATGATTTTGAATTTTCTGTCCTTACGTAAACAAGTTGGTGCATAAGGAAAACAAGGAAACGAATCTTCACCATACTGAATCAAAACAAATTACAATCATTTTGTTATTGGGCTTCGACTGAAAAGTGGAAAATAAAATTGGCTTAAGTTATAATTTAGCCCGTGTCACTTGATTATCTGAAATTTCCAAATAATACCCCTCGTTTACTAAATCCCAAACAACTATTTTAGATTTTGTAATATGACTTCTATAGATAAAGTAAAGTAAATGTAGTATTGACGCATAATATTTGATGGTTAATAACTAAAATTAAAAAATAAATAATAAGTTAATTTAATCAACTAATTAATTAATGCAATAAGTTACATCTAAAGTTTTAAATTATTTATTTCAATAAAGTAAGATAAATATTAATAAAAGAGTTATTCATTTTAATTAACTAACAAATAAAACTAATTAGATGATTAAAATAATATACAAAAGAAATCAAGACCTTCTATTATACTAGCGCATTGGCTTGTTTTGTACGCAACGGTTCCCGTGCCCGTGCGGCCGAGCCTATGGTGCATGAGGGCCATCCTCAAGCGCGAGCTATGCTCTCCTTGGTCAGAACCATGCTCCTCCTCGGCAAGTACTTCTTCGAACCATAGCACCATCCTTCGAGCCTTGCCTCTTGTCACGGGTCTGCTTGATGCATCTTGGATTTCATCATCGCCTTCTCCTTTGAAAGGATTCGTCCTATAATCCATAGCCTCTAATCATTCATCTCTTACATGAAACAAAGTCAAGTCATTAATGTGGAAGGAATGACTAATGGATTCGTACTCCGAAGGCAAGTCCATGAGATAGGCATTGTCATTGATCTGATGGAGGATCTCAAGGGAAACGTCACCCCTAGGGCTTGAAGGTAGTGGGCGCCTTGCCCTTGTTGTGCTTCTCGGCCAACTTATCATTCACATGCTCAATTTTCTTCCTCACTTGCTATGCATATTGTGTATCGTGGCTACCTTGGTCTCTCTATCTACACACTTTAACACATTTAAAGGTAAAGGTAAGAGATCAAAAGGAGTTAGGGGTTGGAACCCGTAGACCATCTCAAAAAGAGAAAGAGAAGTAGTAGAATGTTGCATATGATTTTAAGCAAACTGAATGAATGCCAAATTGTCTTCCCATTGATTTCCTCTCTTTGAAATTATGACCCTAGCAAATACCCTAGGGTTCTAGTCTCTACCTCCGATAGCCCATCCATTTGAGGGTGCCATGTGGTAGTGAATATAAGCCTAGTGTCTAATTTTTCCTACATAGTGGGCAAAAAATGACTAAAAAACTTAGTGTCACGGTGACTTACAATGCTCCGAGGTATGCCATACAAACGCACCACATTTTGAAAAAATAACTGAGCAATGTAAATGGCATCATGAGATTTAGCACATGGAATGAAATGAGCCATCTTTGAAAAGCAGTCCACAACAACAAAGATGGAATCCTTGCCGATTCTAGACCTTGGCAAGCCTAGGACAAAGTCCGTGGAAAAATCCACCCACGGATGACTATCTACGGGTAAAGTCCGGGAGAGAAAGAAAGAGAGTTTGCATTAGGAGCCTCTTGAGCACTTGAAATGCCTCCTCTTGCCTCTCACCCCACGCAAAGCGTACTTGGTTCTTAGTTAATTCATTGAGAGGGGCAACTATTGTTGAGAAGTTTGGCATGAACCTTCGATAAAAGCTTGTTAGGTCATGTAAAGACCTAATCTCACTCACGTTGGTAGGTCTCAGCCACTCCTTAATAGCCTTCAATTTCTCCTCATCTACTTGAACACCTCCTACACTTACAACAAAGACAAGAAAATGCACACTATCTAGACCAAATTCACACTTGGTTAGCTTAGCAAATAATCTATGTACTCTAAGTGTAGTGAAGATGGTGTGCAAATGCTCAAGGTGCTCATCTAATGATCTACTATACATAAGTATATCATCAAAATAAACAACCACAAATAGCCCTATAAACTCACGCAAAACATGGTTCATAAGTCTCATAAAAGTGCTATGAGCGTTAGATAGGCCGAAGGGCATTACCATCCATTCGTAGAGGCCATGTTTGGTCTTGAAGGTTGTTTCTCACTCATCCCTCTCTTGCATCCGAATTTAGTGGTAGTCGCTTATCAAATCTATTTTGGAATAAATTTTTCTCTCACTCAACTCATTCAACATGTCATTGATAGTGCGCATTTATTATATATTGTATTTTCTCTTTCCTATCCAAATTAGATTAAGATGCTACTGATTAGTGTCTATTTGCTTCCTATCTGCAGAAAATGACTTAAAAGGAGATTTATTGGGAATATATGCTATTTGAAGCTATTTTGGCCGATTATGTTGTTGTCTTGCCCTTGACGCATTACAGGTAGACTATAAATCCGTGAGACAAAAGGAAAACACATTTTTACAGCTTAGGACACCTACAAACTCGGGATTTTATTTTTTTCATGCCCAACAAGGAAAGAGATGGTCAGAGGAGACGTTTTCGTTTCCAGAAAGGAAAGATGTGCCAAAGAGGAGTCCTTCTCTAATTAGAGTAGGAATAAAACTCCTATATATACACTCTTCTTATTCTAAACTTTGAGAAGCTTTGAATCCCTGAAGGGGGGCTGGTTTACAAAACCCTAGGGTTCTTAACTTCCTCTTCTCTTCTTCTTCTTCTTATTATATTTTTGGATGAGTCTTTCCTCTACTTTATAGACTGTTTGGTTAAATCCATCTAAGTGTCTTCTAGGCAGTCAAGGTCTGTTCTTAAGTGCCTTCTAGGCAGATTTCTCTTAAGAAGGAGAGTAGGAGACCTAAGTGTACCTGGTCTCTATAGCTCATCTACGAGTTTGGAATTAAATAGTGTTGAATCTATGATTGGTTGATTTGGAATCATAATTGGATATTCGTCTTTGCTAGAAAGTTTTATCTTATTTATTTTCTTCTTTATTCTACAATTAGTTTAATTAGTTTAACTCTCAATCTCAAACCCCTTTTGTTTTATTATTTTGTTCATATATGGTTTTGTCTAGTTTACGTCTTGACAATTCTCTGTGGATCGAAACTCTTACCATTATCTTTAATTTTTTTGTAGCTAGTGAAACGGCTTCGACAACCGATCAACCATCAAGCCGAGGGATTGGATGCCTATACCTCACAGTGATTTTGTTGATGGCTCGGCAATCCACGCACATCCTCCAAGTGCCATCCTTATTTGGCACGAGTATCACAGGCACCGCGCATGGAGACATGCTCTCCCTAATGTAGCCCTTGCCTAGGAGATCATCCACCTACTTTTGGAGCTCCTTGGTCTCGGCTGGTTGCAAAGTAACACCTTTAACCCTTGTTCTCTACCTTGTTAGCATGAAAAGCAAATTACAAGTCTCGACACTTGACATACACACTCATTTTCTTCAATTTTCTCTCTTGCCTCTCACTCTCACTCTCCTCAGCTTGCTTACTCTTTTCATGCCTTGTTTTTCCACTCTTGCTAACATTTTTCTCCCCTTCACTCCACTCAATCCCTCACCCTTGCACAATTGGCGCATCACATGGAACTCGGCGCTAGGCTTTTCCATTTGTTTTTGATCTTTATAGACTTGGGATGGTGACAAAGGAGTAATGTTGAACTTTCGGCCTTGGTGAGTGAGTTTGTAATGATTAGTGTAGCCATCATAGATGGCTCGACAATCAAATTGTCAAAGGCGGCCTAGGAAAATGGCTCGTATCCATGGGCAACACATTATAAAGCCTTTGGTATTTATATTCACCAATTTTGAAGGCAACCAAGACTTGCTCACTTACTTTGACCTCACCCTCATCATTGAACCAATGGAGAGCATACGACCTAAGATGTTTGGTGGTGACGAAACCCAATTTATGCTCTAGAGTGTTGCTCGCCGCATCCACCACACTCCCACTGTCAAAAATCAATGAGGCCACTTTGCCTTGCACCTCACACCTTGTATGGAAAATATTCTCCCTTTTCTCACTATTTTCGGCCTTCACCTTGGCATGAGCACTCAAGCTCCTAATCACAACCAAAGATAGAGCCAAAGCAACCTTGACCTCTCTTTCCTCTTCACTTGTTACTTTCCTCTCTTCCTCGCTATCTTCCCAAACTTGGTATCTCCTCCTCTTCATTCTCGGACATATAAGCTCCCTTATGAATCAATATGACTCACCTATTAGGGCATTCTAAAGCAATGTCCCCCCCACATAGCACTTGAAGCACTCAATATTGCTTGAAATTTTCCTTGGTTGGTTCGAGTTTGGAGTGTAGGGTGGCTTTGTGTAGGGCGGTTTGGTGAATGAAGTGGAAGGTCCATTTTTAGTGTATGGTGTAGGTAATGGTGCGGTTCAATGCCAAAGAGATTTTTAAGGGTTTTTTATATGTCAAAACCCTTAATAAGTGTTTAGAATATTGACATTTGCAGTGAAATATGATCTTGTCATCCACCTTAGAACCAAATGATGGAAGGCTTATTGACATGTTACCCTGTATTTTAATGTTTTATTTAATCACCCCCTTATATTAATTATTTATTTAATTACCTCCAAATACTCTTATTTTTTGTCAATTATCCTATACCGTGACAAAAAACTTACATGGCATGCCACATCATTGGTTGTTGACATATGGCGACTGATGCGCCGTCGAAACGCTATCAAATATAAATTTCTTATATATCCTGATAGTCTAGATGCATAAATTAATGTAAATAGCGGCAAGTCAGGGTAGAACCACAGGGAAATGAAGAAACTAGATTTGCTTGCCCTAGATATATGACGAGGATGAGAATGCACTAGACAGAAAAGTAAAACTAGGGGGGAGGGGGAGTTTGGGTTAGTTAGACGAGTCTAGCCAACGATGACAGTTGATATTGAGATAGAAAATGGAAATGAAAATATAAATAATGAAAGACAAATGAAATAATTAAATAAAAAGGGAACGAAAATAAAGTAGGAGAATAACAATAAAAATTGTAAAGACTAACAGGTGCAATAAAGGTAATAACAACAAAGTAAGTAAAGACGATAGATCAAGTAAAGGGGTAAATCTTGGCAAGGGGTGGATGGTGGATTGCGTCGAGGTCTAGTTAGTCATTGGTGCAAGGATAGATTGTTTTCATGCCATAGACGTGCTATAGGAATCCTGTTTTCACGTGGACCCCCTGCTTCTCTTCTCAAGAGAAGTCACTCCCAAGGTACGCTTATGGGAGTGGCCGTGACACTGCGCCCAAGGTACGCTTATGGGTCATACACGCAGGCTCGTGAAGTGGAGAGAAGACACATCTAGGGCTAGCCATTGAGAAGTCTTCCCTAACTGGTTTCTTGCCCTAACTAGATTAGACCAAACGACATGGTGACTCTGGACTAGGTGCCTACTCTATTCCATGGCCTCACATTAGTTATTACCATGGAAATGACAATATTTATGAGAAACATGCTAGTAGATGATCAAACTACCAACAAACCTCGCATGAAATGACAAGAAAGCGGATACAATAATGAAAACGTTTTAAGAACAATTTGACCTCCCAACTATCCTCTTGCAATCCTTAAAACACCCCTGCCAAGACTAAAAGACTTAGCCACTCATATTGAAAATCATACACAAAACGGACAGAGAAAGCCACATAGAGGGAGAAGAGATCAATTAATATACCTTTGTAAATTAAAACAAAGGGTAAAATTTCATCAAATCATTTATTGAATTTGCGAGTGTTCGAAGATATTTATGTTTATTAGTTCATAAAACTTTTTGATATCATTTTTAAAGAAAAAAATCTCTCAAATCCTATGGTTTTCTAGTTTTGTTACTTATTGACACTAGGGATACGCGCGGTGCGGTTAAACGTTATTATCCACTCTGCTCATAATCGTTAATTAACCGGTTATAAATGGTGAGGTTGTGGATTTGGACATATAATTAACTGCATTAAAATGTTACGATGTGGTTTTGCACCTTAATAACCGCTTATTAACCACATACACTTAATATTTATTATATATATTTTATACTTTTATATATTTATTATTAGGGCTCCCATATGTAACCTCCGCATTAATTTTCTTTATTACTCATTAAGCCTCTTTACATAAGACCCCTCAAATTCTAAATATCAGTGTTTTAAAAACCGGACCGACCCGATGGTCGGACCGGTAAACCGGTGACCCAAGGAGGATTTCGGATTGGTTCAGCTTTTGGACCGGATCTGCAATCGAACCGAAAAAAATCGGTCGACCTGGCCGGTTTTGACAAAACCGTTGAACCTGTCGACCCGCTATCGACCCGGTCGGGTCGATGTCAAACCAAAACGATGCCGTTTTGCAAAATCAAAACGACGCCATTTTGGATTTTTTAAATATTTTTTAAATTTTTTAATTTTTTATAAATTTTTTTTAATTTTTTTAATATATATTTTTTTTCAATATAGAAAATTTGATGGGCCGGCCCATTACAAGCATGGATCGACCCATTATAGATACCGGTTCAATCCGATTTTATCCGGTTCAATCATCTAAGCTCGAACGGTTCGCTGAGTGAACGGTTCACACTGTACCAACGGGTCAATCCGGCCGAACCCCGGTTAAACCCGGTTGAATCCGGTTCAACAAGTCAGCCGGGTCGGTTTTTAAAACATTGCTAAATATTGTAACCCTCAGCTTTTATAAAAGAGTCTCTTGTAAATCGTCAAAGGGATCCAATTCTAAGAAATACAATACTATTATCCCATCTCTACTAGCTCAAGATTTCCATACTTCAACATTTGGCATCGTCTGTGGGAAATTCTTGGATAAAAAGCTCTTTGATTTCTCACGTTTAACAATTTTTTATGCCGGTGTATGGATTTTCTTTCTTTTGATTTCAGGGATATTGAACGAACCAGATCCAACAAGAGTTGCATCCTCTTTTCCACCGAACAACCGTCCACCAAGAGTTTTTCCTATCATTCCTGACGATGTGAATCCAGCTGCCGGAGAAGGTGATAGAGGCATGGGTTTGCGTGCTCAGATCCAGCGCATGATGACATTAGTGGAACAACAACACCACAAACGTGGAGATGAAAGACGTTGCGGTAGTAGAATAAAAAAATCTATTGGTAGGAGGGAAAGTGATGTCGATTCTTTGGAAAACCATTTTTCACGTTGACTTGGAGGTCCAAAATTGTGGCATGGAAAATGATCGCATTATATCGAATGAGATTTCAGTTGCGTCAACACAACCCAACGATGAAGGGATCTCACAAATCGTGATTTTGCGAGTTTTGTTCAACCTCTCATTGATCCTCAAGTATTTCATCCTTCTTCTTATACGGGGGTGTTGATTTGCAAGCAGAGAAAGCTCTAAGTCTAGAAAAGTCAACTGCGAATTTTACAGATCAAAGATGACGAAGGCTTCAAAAGCGTTCAGAATCGAAAGAAAAAGTGAAGATCTAGATTTGTGGCCCGATCTACTCTTCCCAACGTTTATTCATTCATTTATTATTTTAGATCTCTATAAGTTTCATTGCAAATGGAATGCCCGATGCATCCCATCCCCACCAAAAAGGTCTGATCTTCGCGACGAAATTTGACGCTTGGCTAATCTAGTGGACAAGTAAATAAGGGTGATTTATAGCTTAAAAGACGAGAGACGTGGAGATGGCAACCAATCTGACGCAGAGGAGCATAAAAATTTCCAATGTGATGAAAAAAGGAGTGATGGATGTCGAGATTCAAGGTTTAATCTACTACGGATGAACAATAATCTAGCTCGATAGAAAAAATGTCCAGATCTACATGGAGCAAGTCATTTCAATCTTCCACAAGCATGAGAAGGGTCGTAATTTTCAGATTTGGCAGAATCTACGTCAAGTGCAAATGCTGGAGATGTCCACCCTACACGATGATAGAGGATATTTTTGCAAACAACTCTTGACGAGTGACAAACCCTATATACAAAAAAAGATAGAAGATTGACGAGCTGAAAGGACCACAATGTGATATCGACAATCAATTCGATACGGAAAGAACAGGCGGAAAAAATCGAAGATGGCGGACACAATGATTCTAGCGCTGCATCGATGACGAATAAAAATAACAAGTGCGATAAGGAAGATAAAAAATCTAATGCTGAGGATGGAAGCAGGTGACGCAAACACATAGACGTCCACTCAATGCGGTGATGGTGGAGATCTTAAAGATATAGATGTCGAACATCACGTCATTAACAGATGATGTCTTGTTGCCAAAATTGTATGAACGTGGTCCATTGCCAAGGATTTCTTTTTCCGTTCCAAAAGACGACAAGTTTATGGTTTCGTTCAATGCAGTTTGAGAATATTTGGTGCTTTGCTAAACTCGCCCGCAAAAATGATGGATTTGACGACGATTAGCAATGCCTCCACACGAGATTTTGGAAGACTCGTTGACAAAAATGTCATTGATTACTAGAATTGTTTTATTTGTTGGAATGTGTAGGTATATAACAATTAAAAAATCAAAGATGTGTATACTAAAGTTGACCTCTCGTTCTCGCACGCACCAAGCGTTTTACATCATATCGATAAAACTCGATCTATTTTGGTGTAATCACACGCATGAAATAATCTCCTTGTGACACAACACAAACATCATAGGTCTCTATATGTTACCGCTGCCTCATGATGCTCCTTCTCCTGCTGCCGTAGATTGTTACTTATTGGTTGATAGTGTGTATTTTATGCATATTTTTTCCTTCTTTCTTAGTCCACTTTTGATCTTGATACTGTTGATTTGCCCTTGTTTCTCTCCTTTTTGCAGATCTGGACTTAAGAGGGGAAATTTGCAGAAATGCACACTTTTTAGACGGATTCTGCTGAGTGCTGAGCGTTGAGGCCTTGCAGCTGATTGTCCGTAGAGCACAGGCCGAAGCTGAGAATCCTGACGTAGAAAAGGAAACTCTCGAAGAGGAAATTTAGCATATTTTGTCTTTCATTCCCGCGATCCTCCAGCTGAACGGAAGATTTATTTCCATCTTTGTAGTTCTACTAGACTTAGGATTTCCTTTTTTGTATTTTTCCTATAAAGACTTTAGCGATTTAGGGTTTTGGGTATCTGAAAACAATCAAGACAACCCTCACGGCACAACTGCATTTGCGGCTCCGGCCGGGACGGATTCCTATAAGTCCCGTAGTATATCTTCATATCGCCCAGGGATCAGCAAAGGATTCCTAGGATGGTCGACATCAGCGGAGGGGGGACTCATGCTTCTCTATACGCACGACGCCATCCCATCCTAGGGAACCGCGAGGTTATCGCTCCCGGCAACCCTGTCAGATATCACTCATGACGTCACCCGCTGGCATCGCTCGTGACGTCATCATCAGACATCGCCTAGACTGTTATCGCCAGATATCGCCATCGAGGCCTATAAATATCCCTACTTTTTCAAACAGAAGGTAAGATCGAGATCATCTGGCAGAACCTCTTGTTACTTTGTATCCCCGAACTGACTTAAGCATCGGAGTGTCTACGCCGGAGCCCCCCCTCCGGCGCTTTGCAGGTACATCCGACGCCGATCGCTGCCGTTCCGATCAGACACGACCTTGAATCTTATCAAATGGTGCTTTCATTGAGAGCTTTGGTATATTAAGTGAGCATCCTTAATAGCCAAGCTGTCATGACCGCAGGATCGGAGCCGATCCGATCATCATCCTCTAATATCCCTTTCTAAATCCGCAGACAGTTATTCCCTTTTGCTACTGCTGATCTCTCTATGACGTCGCAACCAATTATTTCGGGATCTCTGGACCGTTCGGTCGGAATTGCAGGGGGACTTGTCTCCTCACAAACGGTCATTTTGTCATCTCAGACAGCGGGATCCGATTTCTCCACTCCTCTTTCGGGGGGATCTATACTTAATCATGAACATCCTTTTGCAATGGAAATAGCGGCCCTTCGTTCTCGGTTGGAATATTTGACTGAAATGGCCGCAAGAATCACGCCTGGTGCTTCTGGATCTAGTCTCCCTCCCCGCGTCATGTTCACACCATCTATTGTCGCTGATCAACCTTTATCACCGTTGTTTCCAGAAAACCTCCAGATGCCTTTGTCCGCGGGAGATCCTCCGTTTAGTGTTGTGCAGTTCACTCAAGGAAGAGTAGAGGCTTACGTACCACAGATGCTGCAAGGTCTCCTCCCGCAGGGAGATAGGCAACTTGAGGGGGTTAGGAACCGGTGGGACGGACGGAGGGAAGGAGCCAACAAGAGTTTGTCTCCCGAGTACAGTGAAAGATCCAGTAGTCGAAGGTATCGAAGTCGATCGCCCAGGAGTCACAGTCGATCTCCTAGGTGACATCTTACGCCAGAACCGCGAAATAGGGGGCGTCAGGCTGAAATATCTCCCTCGCGTCATACGCGTGAAATTCTTGATGATACATCGGGCCACCCATTTAGTCGTCGTATAAGGCGTCACGACGCGTGAAGCTTCCCACTGATACTTATGATGGCAGCAAGGATCCCATCTCGCATATCAATAAAGTGAAGGATTTTGTTCAGTTTCAGACCCACAGTGATGCGGCGTTGTGCCAAATATTTGTTATGACATTGTCGGGTGTTGCGCGTCTCTGGTTTGAGGGTCTCCCTGGTGGATCCATTAGTAATTTCTCACAGTTAGAATCTAAATTCCGGAGCAGAATTAGTACGGCGATTCCAATCAGGAAATCTGCCGCCGCGTTATTTGACATACAACGAATGCCTCAAGAAACCTTAAAGGAATTTCTCAGCAGTTTCGATTTGGAAATGTCATTAACGCCGGGCGTTACTATTGATTTTGCTATAGAAGCCCTGAAAAGGAACTGCCGCTACGGAAAGCTGAAAGACGCGCTCATGGTGGACCCTCCAGTGACTTTAGATGCGTTGAGACTTAAAGCCCATAATTATGCGAAAATGGAAGAAGAAGAAAACAGAGATAGGACGTATAACGCGCCGCATGGGACATCTCAAATTATCGCTGCTCCCGCAAAGCCCCGTCTGGACGAACAGTTTATCGACGATTACGCTAGGCGGAAGGATCATATCCCCAAAGCCTCCAATAGGCACAAGGGTCATTCTTCGAAGGGAAAGACCGGTGGTTCCCCCACTCGACGTCAAGGGGATTCTTATAAAAATCGGACATACGACCTAGATTTTCCTTCCCTTAATGTACCAAGGGCAGAGATTTTAGCGATAGCAGAGCAGCGAAATCTTCCCATCCGCTACCCTGCGCCTACAAAACCAGGAGTCCTTCTAGGGAGAAGGGAAAATGCTTATTGTAAATTCCACAAAGCCAGGGGACATTCCACAGAAGCGTGCAGAGAATTAAAATTGGCGATAGAACGTCTGGTGGAAGAAGGATATTTAGGAGAATTCGCCACCCAAGTAAGAGAAGACGCCAGAAATAATCCCATGAAAAGGACGGCAAATGAACGACCAGTTCCTCATCGCGTTCCGCAGAAGGATAATGCTCCCGGAGGAAAAGATAGGGAAACTCTTACGGTTGACGACGAGTACATCCCTATGATTAACATCATCGCGGGAGGAACCCCTTATATGGACGAATCAGAGCAACCGACCACCGCGAAAGGAGAAAAATGCACACGGGATGGCACGACAAAAAAGGAGATGCGATAGGCATCTTGGATCGAATGATATTATCCTTTTCCGAAGAAGACGAGAAAGGCGTTGTCTATCCGCACAATGATGCATTGGTGGTTACGCCCGTCATCGCCAGTCATGGAATCAGAAGAACTCTTATTGATAACGGGAGCGCAGTGAACCTCTTTTCGCTGGAAGCGTACAATCTCATGAAACGCCCTGACAACGAGCTAACGCCTAGCAAACGGCCTATAGTCGGCGTTGATGGGGTTTCAATCCCTGTCACGGGGGTAATTACTTTGCCCATATATTTCCGAGAAGACACCTATAAACGATCAGAGAACTTGTTGTTCCTTGTCGTGGATTTAAATTTTCCCTACAATGTCGTACTCGGGCGACCTTTTCTCAACCGCTTCGGAGCGGTGATATCTCAGAAGCATCTAAAAATGAAATACCCCTCCTGGGATGGGGTAGTATCCATAAAGGGCGACCAAAAGCTGGCGGCGGAATGCTACTCGCTCATGACTCAAAGGAACTGCGATAGGTATGTGTGTATAGCAGCGGACCCCTACGAGCAGGGTGATGAGAAGCGCGCTCAACCTCTGGAAAAAATGGTACCCGTTCCAGTAATCGGCATAAAGGAAGCAAGCTTCCTAATCAGCGAAAAACTCAGCCCAGCGGAAAACCTTCAATTGGCCCGGCTACTGAACAAATGTCAAGGAGATTTCACGTGGAAACCCGCAGATATGCCAGGTATATCGCGCGAAATAGCCGAGCATCGGCTCAATGTGGACCCAGATGCCCGGCTGGTTCAACAAAAGCGGCGCGCGTTCTCTAGTGAAAAGGCGTCGGCTGTGGACAAAGAGGTAACAAAGCTTCTTGACGCAGGGTTTATCCGCGAAGTTCAATATCCCACCTAGCTAGCGAACCCTATCCTTGTTCCTAAGCCCAATGGGGATTGGCGCATGTGCATCGACTTCACCGATTTGAATGATGCTTGCCCTAAGGATTGCTACCCGCTCCCTCGTATAGATCAGTTAGTTGATCAGACCGCCGGGTACGCTTATTTAAGTTCACTAGACGCCAACTCTGGATACCATCAGATCCCCATGGCCTTGGAAGATGAAGAAAAGACTGCGTTCCTTACTCCAAAGGCCACGTACTGTTATATGGCGATGCCGTTTGGGCTGAAGAACGCTGGGGCGGGGTTCCAACGTATGGCAAACAAGATATTCGAAGAACAAATAGGGAGGAATGTGGAAGCATACGTTGACGATATATTGGTAAAGAGCGCAAACTTTCATGATCACCTGCGGGACTTAAAGGAAGTCTTTGACGTAATGAAAAAGTATCGCATGAAGTTAAACCCCCGAAAATGCATGTTCGCATTTCAGACGGGAAAATTCTTGGGCTACGTGGTCAGCTAAAAAGGTACCCAGCCTAACCCTTCAAAGGTTAAGGCCATACAAGACATGATATCGCCAAGAAACATTAAAGAGGTGCAAAGACTAACGGGGCGAGTTATCGCCCTCGGGCGATTCATTTCCAAGCAAGGAGAGAAGTGTCTTCCTTTTTTCAAAGTCATACGCAAGAAAGCCTCGTTCGGGTGGACCCCGGAATGTGAGGAGGCATTTGTCAGCCTGAAGGATTACCTATCGTCTGACCTACTGTTGACAAGACCCGAGGTGGGTGATACCTTATATTTGTATCTTGGCGCTGCGGACGAAGTGGTCAGTGCCGTCCTCGTTCGCGACGATAACCACTCTCATCGCCCGGTCTATTTTGTGAGTCACATTCTGAAAGATGCGGAGTTGCGATACGCTCGAATTGAAAAAATAGCGTTCGCTCTTATTCAAGCTACCCGCAAAATGGACCGATATTTCTAGTCCTATTCCATTATCGTGCTTACGGACCAACCTCTGAAAAGAATATTTCGAAAGCCTAAATCTTCAGGAAGGATGTTGATCTGGGCGCTTGAACTAGAACAGTATGGATTGAGGTATCAGTCTCGACCGTCCGTAAAGGCTCAGATCCTGGCTGATTTCATAACGGAATGTACCTTTACAGAGGATCCTTTGGCCGGCATACCTGAAGCGGAATGGGGCGATATGGATCTCCCGTTTCCGGAAACCTATACGGACCTTTGGATCATCCATGTGGATGGGGCCAAAAACCAAGAGTTGGCGGGAGCTGGAATCTTCATAAATGGGCCGCTCGACATGCAAATACGATACGTCATTCGAATCCTACAGCCGTTATCTAATAACACGGCAGAGTATGAGGCGTTGCTAGCCGGGCTCAGAATAGGGAAAGAACTTTCTTCTAAAGAGAGGCACGATACTGGAAGAACAGGAGACCTGCGTCTAAAGATCTGTGGTGATTCCAAGTTGATAATTGACCAGGTCTTGGGGCACTCTCAGGCCCGGGAACCCATCATGATTCAATATCTCGCCAAAGTAAAGCGAGAATTATTGGAGATAAAGAAAGAGGGCATGCAAGTCAGCTTCGAGCATGTTCCCAGGGAGGAAAACGCTGAAGCTGACAATCTAGCCAAATTGGCCGCGAATCCGAAAGCGTCCATACCCAAAGGCGTATATTATCGTGAGCTATCGGTACCATCCTTCATGGAAGAGCAAGCATCTTTATGTGTGGAAGAGCATGAGAGCGACTGACGAATTCCCGTAATCAAATACTTGAAACATGAGGAACTGCCGGAGGACACCGTTGAAAAGAAGAAGGTGCTGAAACAGGCAGCTCGCTGTACGTACTATGACGGGGATTTGATTCGGAGATGTTTTTCTCACCCAACCGCCAAATGTATAACTGAACAAGAGGGTCTTCACACCTTGCGCGAAATCCATGAAGGGGTATGTGGTATGCACGTATCAGGTGGCACTCTGGCGGCACAAGTCTTCAGATCCGGATTCTACTGGCCCACCATCCGGAGAGATTGCCACAACTATGTGCAAACTTGCCCTAAGTGCCAGGAGTTTGCCAAAATTCCTCGGCGACCTGCTGCTGAAATATCTGAAATTATCGCCCCTTGTCCTTTTGCTAAATGGGGGATCGATATCTTATGCCCATTCCCAAAGGCAAGGTCCCAACTGAAGTTTGTGATAGTGGCGGTAGACTATTTCACTAAGTGGGCGGAAGCTGAAGCGGTCGCCGCAATCACGGCAGAAAAAACTTAGCGTTTCTTTAAATATCAAGTTATCATGAGGTTTGGCGTACCTCGCGTCCTTGTCAGCGATAACGGAACGCAGTTCACCAGCCAATTCTTCAAAGACCAGTGCTCAGAATTCGGGATCGAGCAACGATTTTCCTCCGTGGCTCATCCGCAAACTAATAGACAGGCGGAAGTAACTAATCGGAGTATCCTCAGCGGTATCAAGAAAAACTTAGAAGGGTCTAAAAAGAAGTGGGCTGATGAGCTGTCATACGTGATGTGGGCGTACCGCATGACTGTTAAAACTAGCACCGGAGAAACACCCTTCGCGTTGGCCTTCGGAACCGAAGTTGTTACACCGGTGGAAATTAGAACCATGAGCCTACGGGTGGCTCACTTTCGAGAGGAACTGAATGAGGAAAGGTTACGAGCTAACCTGGACACGTTACCAGAAGTCCGAGAGGAAATCCTTCTAAAATGCAGCACTACAAACAAAAGATGACCCGTTATCATAACAGGCGTGTCAAAGAGCGGTTGCTGAAAGCCGGTGACCTGGTGCTCAGAGACAAGCGAGCGGCAGGCCAACGTATGGGAAAACTCAGTCCTAACTGGGATGGACCATATCGCGTCACCCACGTTGTCGGGAAAGGAGCCTATTGATAACAATTGATATACCCCCAGGGCATTTTAGTCCGGGCAGGGGGTGCGTCATCTTCAGCTACTGTAGGGCCCGCCTGGCCTCTTGCTAGTCCTGCTACCGGGGGGTGGTCGACGTCAGCGGGGGGGGCCCCATCCAACACGATATGGCGCTTATTCCCACACCCGGTACGCCATAAGTATTGACATCCCAAGACAGCACTCCCGACCAAATATCCTATAAATACCCCCTCCTAGGTAGAAAAGGAGGAGGACTCTCTCTCTCTACTCTCTCTCACTACTACTCCTACATACCCCTTATATTTCGCTACTTATACTGACTTGATCGTCGGAGTACCTGCGCCGGGGACCCCCTCCGGCGCCTTGCAGGTGTAGCGGCGGCGAGGACCACCCCCTCAGAGGTGAATATCGCCAAGATTCTTCCTACCCCGGGTATAATCGAATCATATTTTATCAAATGGTGCTTTCGTTGAGAGTATTTAGATCGTCAAGTGAGTTCCTTGAGATCTGAAGGCTCTCCTCTCCATATACATGTTTATTATTTTCCATTGCCGCCGCTGGTTTTTCTGGTAATGGGTTCACCATGTGGTTTTAGCCTGGATCCGATGATATGAGTTTGAATGGTCATTCTATTGTTAGAAGGCAAAAAGATCAGATCTGGAAAATGGGGATCCAAGAATTTATTGTTATTTGTTCAAAAGAAAAACCAGATCTGAAAAAAAAAGAAAGAAAAAGAGGGAGAGAAGTCATGATTATCTTCGTCAAAATCAAGATCTCTGCCAAGGATCATTTTACTTTTGGAAAATGGGTTTTGAATTTAGAGACCCATCCTCATTTCTTCAACCTGAGGCGGCCAATCACCACCGAGTATGATTATGGAACAAATCATCTTGTTGTGCTCACTGTCATTAATTATCTTCTCATTTGATTTTACTGGGATCATCATCATCTTGCTTGAGGCACGTACTCCGATAGCAAATGTTGCTGGAAAGGAGAAGATGAATAGTAAGTTGTGCCAAATTAATTATAATGGCAATTTGTGAAGCAATCATATATATTTTAAAGCATGACATGTGAGTTTCTGGGAAAAAGACGAAACCGTGATAGGAGCTGCCTCCGTGTTATGAGCTTCCTCCGTGATAGGAGCTTCCTCCGTGATAGGAGCTTCCTCCGTGATAGGGGCTTCCTCCGTGATAGGAGCTTCCTCCGTGTTAGGGGCTTCCTCCGTGATAGGAGCTTCCTCCGTGTTAGGAGCTGCCTCCGTGATAGGGGCTTCCTCCGTGATAGGAGCTTCCTCCGTGTTATGAGCTGCCTCCGTGATAGGAGCTTCCTCCGTGTTAGGAGCTGCCTCCGTGATAGGGGCTTCCTCCGTGATAGGGGCTTCCTCCGTGATAGGAGCTTCCTCCGTGTTATGAGCTTCCTCCGTGTTAGGAGCTGCCTCTGTGATAGGAGCTGCCTCCGTGATAGGAGCTTCCTTCGTGATAGGGGCTTCCTCCGTGATAGGAGCTTCCTCCGTGTTATGTGCTTCCTCCGTGATAGGAGCTTCCTCCGTGATAGGGGCTTCCTCCGTGATAGGAGCTTCCTCCGTGTTATGAGCTGCCTCCGTGATAGGAGCTTCCTCCGTGTTAGGAGCTGCCTCCGTGATAGGGGCTTCCTCCGTGATAGGGGCTTCCTCCGTGTTATGAGCTGCCTCCGTGTTATGAGCTTCCTCCGTGATAGGAGCCTCCTCTGTGATAGGAGCTTCCTCCGTGATAGGGGCTTCCTCCGTGATAGGAGCTTCCTCCGTGTTATGAGCTGCCTCCGTGATAGGAGCATCCTCCGTGTTAGGAGCTGCCTCCGTGATAGGAGCTTCCTCCATGATAGGGGCTTCCTCCGTGATAGGAGCTTCCTCCGTGTTATGAGCTTCCTCCGTGTTAGGAGCTGCCTCCGTGATAGGAGCTGCCTCCGTGATAGGAGCTTCCTCCGTGATAGGGGCTTCCTCCGTGATAGGAGCTTCCTCCGTGTTATGAGCTTCCTCCGTGATAGGAGCTTCCTCCGTGATAGGGGCTTCCTCCGTGATAGGAGCTTCCTCCGTGTTATGAGCTGCCTCCGTGACAGGAGCTTCCTCCGTGTTAGGAGCTGCCTCCGTGATAGGAGCTTCCTCCGTGATAGGGACTTCCTCCGTGTTATGAGCTTCCTCCGTGTTAGGAGCTGCCTCCGTGATAGGGGCTTCCTCCGTGATAGGAGTTTCCTCCGTGATAGGAGCTTCCTCCGTGATAGGGGCTTCCTCCGTGATAGGGGCTTCCTCCGTGATAGGAGCTTCCTCCGTGATAGGAGCTTCCTCCGTGTTAGGAGCTTCCTCCGTGATAGGGGCTTCCTCCGTGATAGGGGCTTCCTCCGTGTTAGGAGCTTCCTCCGTGATAGGGGCTTCCTCCGTGATAGGGGCTTCCTCCGTGTTATGAGCTTCCTCCGTGTTAGGAGCTGCCTCCGTGATAGGAGCTTCCTCCGTGATAGGGGCTTCCTCCGTGATAGGAGCTTCCTCCGTGTTAGGAGCTTCCTCCGTGTTATGAGCTTTCTCCGTGTTAGGAGCTTCCTCCGTGTTAGGAGCTTCCTCCGTGTTAGGAGCTTCCTCCGTGATAGGAGCTTCCTCCGTGATAGGAGCTTCCTCCGTGATAGGAGCTTCCTCCGTGTTAGGAGCTTCCTCCGTGATAGGGGCTTCCTCCGTGTTATGAGCTTCCTCCGTGATAGGGGCTGCCTCTGTGATAGGAGCTTCCTCCGTGATAGGGGCTTCCTCCGTGATAGGGGCTTCCTCCGTGATAGGAGCTTCCTCCGTGATAGGAGCTTCCTCCGTGTTAGGAGCTGCCTCCGTGATAGGAGCTTCCTCCGTGATAGGGGCTTCCTCCGTGATAGGAGCTTCCTCCGTGTTATGAGCTTCCTCCGTGTTAGGAGCTGTCTCCGTGGTAGGGGCTTCCTCCGTGATAGGAGTTGCCTCCGTGATAGGAGCTTCCTCCGTGTTAGGAGCTTCCTCCGTGATAGGGGCTTCCTCCGTGATAGGAGCTTCCTCTATGTTATGAGCTTCCTCAGCGATAAGAGCTTCCTCCGTGGTAGGAGCTTCCTCCGTGTTATCAGCTGCCTCCGCGTTAGCTGAAGTTTCCGCATATATTGAGTTTACGGAAAAAATCATATCTTATTCATACGTGCTCGGAATTTCCTGGATAATAGCTCGATGTGAAGATAGTTTAAAGGGCTATAATTCGCATGAAGACATCTAAGTGAGATATCGGCGTTTAGCAGGCACGATTGAGCCTCAAAGTGACGCCACTGATTGCAGCCTAGTCCTGCTTTATATCTGGTCATTTATCATGACGGTGGGTGAGATAAATGATAATTTAGAATATTATCTGGCGGGTGAATATCTACCCCGGATGAATATTGATATGACTTATCGGGTGAATATCTACCCCGTTTGAAGAGCCCTCATAATGTCATGAGGTCAGTCTCTCATCACCGAAAAAGGTCTCCAACGACATGTCATTCTCCTTCGTAAAGGCAAGGAGTGGAGCGGGAATTAAACAACGGCCGAGTTCCTTGTTTATTCTCCTAAGGTATCGCTATCACCTTTAAGATTATCATTTTCCCCTTCTTAGAGGAAGCTAACCGAAGTTAGCAAACTCTGTTACTGTTAGTGTATTTGTACAGCTAACAATGCAGGTACTCAAGTGGAGTACAGATTGAAATCTTGGGGAATGTGAAAGCGTGCAATATTGCGGGTAGCTACGGCATAAAACCGCACAATTTGTAGGTGGCCTATAGTGTAAAGCCGCGTCAATATTGTAGGTAGCTCCGAGCAGCGTAAAACCACGAAAATATTGCAGGTAGCTATGGCGTAAAACCGCACAAATTGTAGGTAGCTTATGGCGTAAAGCCGCGTCAATATTGCAGGCGGCTTACAGCAAAGCTGGATCCAACGAGCTTGGATGGAAAAAGTGACATCAACAACACCCCGATATGCGCGGGTGAAAGCTTCTAAGGGTAACTAGTACTTGTCATTACATGTTATTTTTACTAACCTGGCAAGACAACATTTGAGAATGCGCAGGAAAGTCGATGAAATATCGAAATAGCGAAGAGACTAACGCCCACAAAGGCAGCGAGATTACGCAAGAATTTATTACTGCCTACGGGGTATCTTTTGTCATTAGCGAGGGAATACATTCTCAGTGATGGGAGCAATGGTACACCATCTTATTTGTGACATCTCCTTCCCAGTGCTGAAATGCGCATTCTTAGTCATGTCGCGATATCAAGAAGAATACCTTGTTATTATTATCTGCCCATGATTTGGCTGACTACATGGTGGTCTCGTGATGACACCATCTTCATCAGCAAGCTATGACATTGCTTTGCTACAGTGTTGCGTCCCCGTCAGCGTTATCTGTTCGGGTTCACCGTTAGTGTTATCTGTTCGGGTTACCGTCAGCGTTATCTGTTCGGGTTCACCGTCAGCGTTATCTGTTCGGGTTCGCCGTCAGCATTATTAGTTCTGGCTTATCGCCAGAATTATCAGTTCTGGTTTATGACCAGCGTTATCGCCACGACATCACCGCTATCAACTTGGTCGACATCCTTTCTGTGGCCAATAGTTCTCGAAAGCGTTCGGTTCGCGTTGCCTGCTTTGCTGTCGTATATCTGGTACAAAGATACCGAGTTCTGATAGATATCGGGAATGAAAATACATTGCTTGAATGCCAGAAGAGTCAGAGAAACTCGAAAATCCTCATGAACCTACCGCGTCGTGAAGGAAATACTACTCCTCTAGAAGTCGAGAATGAAGCCCTTGGTAAACACTCGGGCTCGTTTTCAGTTGGGCTTATGATAACAATTGATATACCCCCAGGGCATTTTAGTCCGGGCAGGGGGTGCGTCATCTTCAGCTACTGTAGGGCCCGCCTGGCCTCTTGCTAGTCCTGCTACCGGGGGGTGGTCGACGTCAGCGGGGGGGCCCCATCCAACATGATATGGCGCTTATTCCCACACCCGGTACGCCATAAGTATTGACATCCCAAGACAGCACTCCCGACCAAATATCCTATAAATACCCCCTCCTAGGTAGAAAAGGAGGAGGACTCTCTCTCTCTACTCTCTCTCACTACTACTCCTACATACCCCTTATATTTCGCTACTTATACTGACTTGATCGTCGGAGTACCTGCGCCGGGGACCCCCTCCGGCGCCTTGCAGGTGTAGCGGCGGCGAGGACCACCCCCTCAGAGGTGAATATCGCCAAGATTCTTCCTACCCCGGGTATAATCGAATCATATTTTATCACCTATCATCTGGAGACACTCGATGGTACACCCTTATCCAACTCTTGGAATATCGCTCGTTTGAAATTATATTACCCTAGAATTTAATTTTATCTGCACCTTTGATTTATGTCAACCCTAACCATGACTAACGCTCGATGAGAGAGCTTTCGTGGGTGTTTGTGGTTGCCTTTGTGCAGATAAAAAAGGGGGTATCTTGGGAAGTGAAAAGTCTTATCCTTGTGATGGCCGGTCTTGATCAGATGGCCCACTAAGTGACGGCACGACCCAACATACCTTGAATTAGCGTCGGATTGAAAGATCCTGGACGCCCCCGGGGGTGAAAAGTCCTATCCTTGTGATGACCGATCTTGATCAGATGGCTCATTAAGTGAGGGCACTACCCGGTATCTTTGGGAGTGAAAAGTCTTTCTCTTGTACTGACCGTTCTCGTGGAGACGGCCCATCAAGACGAGGCACGCCCCAAAGAAATAGAAACTCCGTCTAGAAACAAGAATCCTATCTTAACGGCTGGGCTGCTGCAGCCAGGCCATTAAGTAAGGACACGGTTCTAGACGCGAGGACAACGCCCAAAAGTGAAAATCCCCCAGCCTTGTGATAGTCGTCCCGATCCGACAGCTCACTAAGATGAGGCACTTTTCGGGCCGATCGCGAAAGGAGGGAAACTCGGAGAATCACGAAATCCCAGCTAGTAACCAGATGTGTAACCCCTAGTGAAGTATAGAGCTGATAGTGAAAGCGATTCACGCGGGTTCCATGGTAACGCCCTATGATGGCAGTGGAAAGGCTCCTACGGGTAATTACTATCCCTCGTAACGTGTTTTTGTTACTGATGGTTTACAATTAGGAATGTGCATAATACTTTTCGGGTAGCGGAAGGAGTGATGATCTCGTAAGCAATGATATCGTAAGGCTTACCGGGAAAGCTAACTCGATACCGACTTTAGTAATTTTGATGGGACTGCTAAGGATCTACTCGAAAAAGTAAACGCATCGTGATAACAGGGCAAAGATAACGCCAAAAGAGTTCGTAAGGAGACAACTAAAGGAAAGGAAAGATAGCGATAGAAGTTGTCTGAATACATCAAAATGCTTTAAGGGGCTACAAACTTCAGTGGTCAAAATAATGAAAAAAATCTAGTGACGCTCGATTGCTAAGTAAAGGGCGGCAAAGCCTCGAGGCACGTCAACCTTCGGGGTTCCTCCGTTTCCAGCCTGCCACTTTAGCTTGGCGAAAACCCTCCTCATTAAGATGGGCAAATTTTTGCTTGAAAGCCGCCGTGACCTCATCAGGTTTGTATGCATCAACCCCATGGACTTCCTCAAAGCAATCGACTAAAATAGCGGCAGTCTGCTCGACATGCCACAGACTCCTATCGGTCGACTCTTCCTCCAGGGCAGCCTTCTCCTTTGCCAAGGATGATTTCTCATTTTCCAAGATAGTATTTTTGGCCCTCTCCGCTGCCAAGGCATCAGAATGTTCTTTCTTCAGCTCCTGATGGGCCAGTAATAGTTGCGTACGCTCCTCCAGCAACTTCTTCTTCTCATTCCGCTCTCGCGATAATTCCTCCAAGGAGGAGGAAAGAGAGGCAGCCTGACGCTGCACCTCCTCCGCCCAGTAATGGAACTTCATCATATTAGTAAAAAGATTGGAGCGTAATGAGTTCACCCTATCAACCTCAGTCTTGGAAAGGAAAGCCTCCCGTTCTGCCGCAGACGCCAATATTTGAGAAGCCAGCAAAGTCGAAACTTCATCCGAGCCATCACCCCTCAATGCCGCCAAACCAGTGTTACGAAGATCGTACAGTCCAACTTGATGGGTCACAGTGCCACCCCCACTTATCGGACTAAGATCCGCCGCAAAGTTGAAGGTGGCACCTCCTTCGCCATAACGGTGCAACAGGGGGATGCTCGAAGGAACAAACGCCAGAGGAATAGGAGGGTGAACCTGGAGCAAGATAAACACCATGAGGCTGATAGCCTGAAAAATCCTGCAAGCCCTCTTGATATCCCAGATTGGAGGAATATGAGTGAACGGGACCTCCGAAAGAATTGGGCGAAATCCTGAAAGTCTCGCCTGTGCCCAAGTTCGCCAAAAATTCCGAGGAATGTCCTCCCTGGGGAACAGCCCTGGAGTCGAAACCGTCCGGAGGTCTGTTCTCCACCCCGGTGGTAGAGGAAGATAGATTCCCGCCCTCACTTTCCAACCACTGTCTCTTCTTAGAACCAGTCAGCATGTAGCCCAAATTCATATCGCTTGAGGGAGGAGCGAAGGTAGCGACAGCGGTAGTGTCCTACCAAGAACGCAATATGAAATATAGAAAAGAGAAATCAAACGACGGCAGACATTGGAATGTAGCATATCGTGGCTAAAAGGCACCCTTACTGTAACAGTAGTGGGAGGAGGTGCTTCTGAAGAACCTGCCGCGTCCGGAGAAGGTGTAAGAGTGGCAACGCTTCTTGTTTTTCTCTTCTTTTTTCCTTTGGCAATGGCCTTAGGAGCCTGGGAAGAAGAAGAAGGCTGGGCAGGAGGAGCAGCAACGGTCACGATGGGAACGCCTGAAGGAATATCAGTATTCCCCTCACCAGCTGAAGAAGAGGATACTTGAGCATGACTCGCGGAAGTAGCCGGCAGTTCCGTGGGATTATCAGTAGCTTCCGTGGAGGTAGCTCTCTCCTTTTCTTCTCTTTCTTGAGCCCTCTTCAGGCGTCTCCTTACGCTTTCGGGCTTATAGTTGGGATCCGTCGCTGCGAGATCACAAAATAACGTCAGCATTAGTATCAGTGATAACAAAAAAGGGAGTAACGCGACACTCACGTTTAACACAAGAACGAATGTCCATTCTACAAGCCACTTGACGAATGTGAACGCTGATTTCCAGTTTGAGCAATTTGTTTAACCAGTCTTGTTCACATTGAGGAAGGGTCCCTGGTCGACTCCAGACGTTATCATCGACGTTTTGGTTAAACCCAGATCGCCACCAAGAACCAGGATCTTCAGGAAGATCTATCACAAAGAACTCCTTTTTCCAAGCATCAACGGAAGACTCGATGTGGAGGAGTTTCCAAGTAAAGGACTTGAGAGAGTCATCGTCGAAGCGGGGCGATATCGTTATCACTCCCCGGCACTTCATCAGCTTAAAAAGAGATTTGAGCAGTAGAAGGGAAGGGGAAGTGATCCCTTTGTATTTTCAAAGTTCCAGAAAAGCATAAACACAACAATACGCATTTGGGGATAATTGGGCCGGATTTAGATCGCCGGCAACAAGCAAGTCTTTTACAAAAGAGTCGATGGGAAGCTGGAAACCATAACGGAACATTTGCGCATACAAGACCCTACGATTGCCCGTCAAAATGTTGTTCAAACGTATTGACTCAGGGGCAATAGTGGCCTTATAATCGTCAGGGATAACAGCATTATGGGCGGCCAAATGCTCACGGAGAGCAGTCTCAGATGTGATAACACTAGCAGTAATATCCATCCTTTTCTCATCGGCAGATTTCGACTCAGAACGGCGAGTCTTAGCCATGGCAGAATTAAAGAAGTACAGATGAAGAAGACGATGGAGGAGAAAGGAAATACCTTTAGAGAAAAAGCACTTCGAAGAGCCTTGAATAGTGGGGAGAAAACAAGACGGCTAAAAGAAAATATGAGAAGGTGGGATGATAAAAGAAAAGGAAAAGAATAAATATTGGTTTTTATAACCCTAGTAATCGAATGAAATGGCGGATGCCACAGTCGTTGCGTGGAAGCGACATGAGGAACAGACTCAGGCAATGAGTGCAATTCTAGAAAAGCGCTATAACGCTTCGATTTCGGTAAAGTTCTCGAGCACGCTAGCCCGCAGCGCCGGAAGAAATGGACACGTGTGCCTGCACAATCGCGACTTTTCTAATGAGAAGATAACAAGCATTAAATGCTCTGAAAAGCAGGTATCATTTCTTGGAGAAAACAAGAGCGATATCGCAAGAAAGGAGATAACGCAAGATGACGTTAATTAAAAAGGCAGCTTTCAAGCTAACGCGAAAAAGCGGAATAAAAATCAAATAGCAGTAAAATACGGATATTGTCGCACAACAAGGCGTTATTACAAGACAAAGAAACAAATAAACAGAAGAATCCTCTAAATGGAGCAACCTCGATTAATCATCGGCCCTCGCGGACATCGCAGTCACCATTCCCCCGCTCTTCTCTAGAAGAAGGAAGATCTCCCTCACCTTCGCCCAGATCCTTCATTCTCTTGGAAGCGTAATCAGCCAGCACTGACGAATTGACAGTTCCCTGGCAATGGAGACTCATAAATTCAGCGATACAAACCTCCATGGTCTTGTTCTTCCACCAGGCTACCTTTGAAGGTACTTTGGCCAAATCCGCATCATGAGACGCTATCTCTTCGCGAAGGAAGATATTCTTTTTGTCAGCCACCACCAATTCCGCCTCCAGAAGCTCTATCTTAGCCTTCCCTTTTGATTTTTCTCGAGCAAGCTCAGTGCGACAGTCGTTCAACTCCGCCCGGGTTCGCTCCTGAAGCTGCGACAGCTCTGTTACCTTCCCTAAGGCAGCGCTTAGTTCTCCCTTCAAATCAAGAGAAGGCCGAACCTTGTCACGCTGATCTTCGAAAAAGTAATTTAGCTCGCGGAAACTGGCCAGCATGCCAGTCAGAAGGCGTGAATGTCGTGCTTTATGAGGATGCCGTAAGAACTCTTCTTTGTCCTTCGAAGAAGTAAACATTTGCCCCACTATTGGGCCCATCGGCTCTTCTCAAGATAGTGGGTCCGATATCCCTAAAGCGCGAAGACCGTCGGTACCAAGGGAAGACAAGTCCAGCTGATATGTGGTGGGGCCTTGAAGACTTTGAAGGGAAAGATTGGCGATATAAGGAGGAGAACAACTTTTTGCGGAATCACCAATGCCTGAATTCGAAGAAAGAAACAAAGGTTGAGGCTTCTGCGGGGGAGGGTTAGGAGGAGCGATTGGATTTGAAATCGGTAAGTTCACATCCGGAATAAAGGAGTGAATCGGAGAGATAGGACCGCCAGACGACAAGGGAGAGCCCACCGCTGCTGAAGCCTCGTTAACTTTGGGAGGAATGGCAGAGGGCACCTTGACAACTTTCGTCACCGGCAAGGCACCCGCAACGTGTGAAGTGTTAACTCCCTCGGAGGGAACCGCGTTGACCTCCTCTATGAGAGGAATTGGTGGGTCAGATTTCTCTTTATGAACTCTCTTTACGAGACGCTCCGTCTTGGCGGCCATTTCTTCGCTATCGTCCTCAGTTGACTCCGCTGCGGGTTCACTCTTTCTCGACCTAAGTTTCATCCGTTGGGCAAGGGTGCCATGACGCAGCTCGGAACCGGTATCCATGCTTTCACTATCGCTGTCAACCTCTTCAATCACAGGGTTACTCGGAGCCACTCCCTTACCGCGAGACGATAGCCAATTCTCAAGGAAACAGGAAGGTCGAGCGGATGCGCTGCGTGTCGCGACGATTTTGTTTCTCTTTCCTCGTGGCGGAATAGGCGGACGACTTGAGCCTTCAGGCGGAGGAGAAGGAGGTAACGTTTGAAGCGGCACCACGTTCAGAGGAGCGTCACTTTCCCCGGAGGAGCGACCCTCAGCGTTACCTGCCAATAAAATATTTTAGTATGGCAAGAAAATCGAAGCGATAAGGTGAGAAAAGAAAAACTCACCAACGACACACTTTGGCAAAGACCTGAACCGAGCGAATTCCCGAATGAGGAAGGGCCCTTCTATTTCTAACAGGGCGTTAACATTTGACACATCCATACTAGACAGCATATCTGGTTTTTGCCAAGCGGCACTGGTAATCTCTCGGTTGAAACCACCGCGCCAGTACCGAGAGGGCAAGCGAAGGGTGAAGAAGCCATTTTTCCAGTTGTCCACGTTCTCTTCGAAACCTAGAAAGTTCCGCCAGAAGAACCGAACAAGGGCATCATTCCAACTTGGGGTAATATCCACCAAGCAGCTGCGACACCTCAAGGTGAAAAATGTACGGAACAGATCGAGCGATGGAGCGAAAATATGCTTCATCTCACACGAACGAAAAAAGGCGTAAAGCCCACACCAGGAAGGTGGAGTTATTTGAACAGGATTGAGATCGTAATGGTTTAGCAGTTTCATCAGAGAAGTATGAAGTGGGAAACGAAATCCGTAGGTAAACATCTTGAAATAAACCAGCCGGAACGTTCCCCACATGGCATCAGTGAGCCGTGTATCCTTCAAAGGGACAAAGGGGCGGTATCCCGTGGGAAAAGTGATACCATTCTCCTCTAACTCAGCCCTCAAAACCTCATTACAATCAAAAACACTACGAGCTCTCCTAACTTCGGGATCTAGGGGATTTTCGATAACTGCAGAGGATCTAGCGCGAGACATAATGAACTGGAAAAGTAAAGCTATGGCGATAGAGAAACAAAATACCTGGAGCAAAGAGCCAGTAAACAGGCCGTCGGCACCGGCGAGCAATTGCAGTAAAACCCCTTGGGAAGAAAGAAGCACAAAAGAGAGAAAATATGAAGAATTTCGAAATATTAGCAAAAGTACTAAAAGAGAAGAGCGAATTCCTTATAAAGGTTAAACCTAAAAAAGAAACAGCCTGTAAAAATAAAACACGTGCAGAGTGGAAAAGGACGCGTGGGCAGCCATCAGTGTCTTTTGGAGAAGACAGTTACTGATTGAAACTTGAAAGGCAGTTGCACCCAGCGAAAGGCACACTTCCGCGATAACCTTGGAAACCTGAAAAAATAAAGGGAGAAAAGCGGCAGGAGAGCGAAAAGAAAATAAAGCGTCATTTTATTATTTTGGGAATGCCATATGGCATCTACAAAGAGGCATGGTATGCACAACTATTCGCCGTCAGACCAGGAGATGCCATAGCAGTAGACCATGTCATCATCATCCTCACCTAAAAGTGAGGGATCCTCGCCAGCGAGAGGGAAAGGCTCCTCAATCCTCCCCCCTGCGCGAACTGACGATCGATCTGACTCCTCCTTAACAACTGGCGATACCGTTTCAACGGCTGAGCAGGCAGAGGGAGCCCTTTGTGGTGACTCGCTAGGAAGGAAAGACGTTTCTCCCCCCTTCGTAGAGAGAGAAGCAAGAGAATCAAAGAATAATCTAGATGCCTTCGCAGCATCTTTCCTCCGCCTCTTGCGACACCGTCGGCGAACAGGCGGCCTCCAAGGAGGCGATGGAGGAGGATTATCCGAGTCAGGAGAAGTCGGAGGAGTTGGTGGAGAATCTCGTGCGGTCGTATCTAAAAAATGAGAATCAACCATGAGATTGCAGATTACTTATCAAAGAAAAAAAAAATGAACAAGTAGGTGAATAAAAACAAGGGAAAGAGGATCCCCTTAAATAGCTAGAAAATCGGGAAAAAAGGATCTTCGATCTTCCAACCCGACCCTTGAGGGTGGACACGTGTACAGCCTGAAGTGTAAATAAGGATTTGAAGTCATGCCTGTTGAAATCTTACTTGAATCAAGGAAAATCGCAAAATCGCCCAATCAGTTGCCAGGACAACAGCGGCGTAGATTTAATGCAGAACAACCAACTAGAAAACCACCCAGTGGCTGAATCGTTTTCAGTTGGGCTAAGAACATCTCAAACAGGAAAAAGGCAAAAGATGCAATGTGGAAGAAGAACAGTCGCGACTATTATCATAAAGCAGTTTATTTATTATGGCCTATTGGCCGAAGAGGTACAACGTTAAGAAGGAAAAAGGCTCGAAAGGAGCCAACATCGTCACGCGTCAGAGCCAGCATCTTCGGGAGTGACGGGAAGGTCTCTCAGGGAATCCATGACCAGAGTTAGATCATGGGAGGTGGCTCTCATCCCCTTTAGGCAGCACCCCAGCATATCCTTGCGCTGCTGCAGCATGGCGATCACCACTTGAATCCGAGCGACGGAGGCGGCCAGCTTCGACACGCTCTCTAAAGGACTGAAATCCTCCAGAGATATAACTCCCAGCCTGGAATGGAGTGGGGTCAGCATCCCTTGCAACTCTAGGATGTCCTCAGAAGTCTTAATCAACATGTTCTCCAAGAACCCTATGTCACCGTCATTAAGGTTCTTGAGAGTATGGCCCTTGGAGAGGAGAAAATTCTTAGTCAGATGATCCATGAGGGAAGTTTATGAAAGCAAAGGAAGAGATGAGCCTGTACGAAAGAAACTCCCAGATTTATAGGCTTTGAGGGATGGACCTCTAAAGAAAAAGTCCGTAAAAGATGAACTCCGATTGACGTCCCTGTATTACTAAGAGTTTCGGAACCTGAGAAAGACGTGAAATAAAGTCATAAGGAACACAAAGGCACGCGATATCATAAATGGTAGTGGCAGGAAGGCTGCACCAGTCATCGATAGTAGACAGTGTAAATCGTGTCAAGATTGATTCCGCCAAGCGAAAAGGAAAGAAATAACACTTGTGTCTACGAAACCCACACCTACTGATTCTAGACGGATAGTGACGTTCGACCGCCCATGAAAGTAGATCCTCAGACTAGTACGACGCTCTAAACTTGGACGTTCGAAGGGAAGGGATCCCATCGTGGAAGGAACAATAGCCCTTGGTAAACACTCGGGCTCGTTTTCAGTTGGGCTTATGATAACAATCAAGACAACCCTCACGGCACTACTGCATTTTTGGCTCCGGCTAGGACGGATTCCTATAAGTCCCGTAGTATATCTTCATATCGCCCAGGGATCAGCAAAGGATTCCTAGGATGGTCGACATCAGCGGAGGGGGGACTCACGCGTCTCTATACGCACGACGTCATCCCATCCTAAGGAACCGCGAGGTTATCGCTCCCGGCAACCCTGTCAGATATCACTCATGACGTCACCCGCTGGCATCGCTCGTGACGTCATCATCAGACATCGCTTAGACTGTTATTGCCAGGTATCGCCATCGAGGCCTATAAATATCCCTACTTTTTCAAACAGAAGGTAAGATCGAGATCATCTGGCAGAACCTCTTGTTACTTTGTATCCCCGAACTGACTTAAGCATCGGAGTGTCTACGCCGGAGCCCCCCCTCCGGCGCTTTGCAGGTACATCCGACGCCGATCGCTGCCGTTCCGATCAGACACGACCTTGAATCTTATCAGTATCCAATCTTTTCGGATCCATGTTTTCATTCACTTTCGGATTTCAGACTTTGACACTTCCGCCTCCGACGTCTTTTCCTGTCTTTGTAATAATCTCGGGGCTTTAGCTCCGGCCGGTATTTAATAGCAATTTATTGCGTTTCCTTCTCTTCTCTTTTATGCAATTTATTTCTTTTATCCATTTTATTTGTCTAATCCTTAGTATGAGCGGTTAAGCTCTCCCTTCTTAGCAAAGGTTCTTCGAAGGTTCCTTAGGTTAGTTGTGAGGTCAAAACGTACTTAATAAAGTCCATGCTTGTATTTGCTTGTTTACCATTTTCTTGTCAATTTATCTATGGATGATTAGGAGTCTGGCCAACTATTAATTGAACCTATGTGATTACTGTCATCTTTATAGTAATAACTAACGTGAGGCTACACAGTAGAGTAGGCAACTAAATCAGAGTCATCAAACTAGTCCAATATGATAAGGGTAAACAACCAATTAGGGTAGTGCCTTGAGCATACTGAGTGTCTCGCCCTAGGTGTGTCTTTCCTCTTCTTCATGGGCATTTGAGTATTGTCCATAAGCGTACCTTGGAGGACGGAAAATTGTCAAGGTTAATCAATAAGCGTACCTTAGAGTAACTTCTCTTACGAAGTAAAGCAGGGGACCTAAGTGTACCTGGTCCCTATAGCACTTCTTTGCACCAATGACCGACTAACCAAAATGCAACCGGAGATATACCTTTTCTCATCAATTTTATATCTTTAATTATTCTGCTTTATTCTGTTTTATTTAGTTTAGTAATAATTGATCGAACAATCTATCAAAACTCCTCAGTGGTACTGTTTCGGTTGTTTGTCCATGCCATATACTGAAGTAAGCGTCTTGCCCTAGTCCCTGAGTTCGACCTTGTTACCACTATACGCAATTTTTATTGTGCATTAGGCAACAGGTTTTATTATTATTTTTCACGGCTTCGACAACTGGTCAAATTTTGGCGTCGTTGCAGGGACTAACAGTACTAATTTGTTTCTTTTGTTTGTATGACCAGGAGATCTACACTAAATCTTATACCACTCGATCTCGAGCTCACCAGGACAGAAAGAGGACTTTGAAGATAGTTTAAGAAATAATCCATTGACACCGGAGAGGTTTCTGTCCCAGTCATCATGATAAGAGCCTCCTTGGAGTCTTTTGATGATTTAGCTTTGGACAAGACCGAGATGTGGATCTAGCTCACTTTAGGAGATCGGCTCAAGTTAGGCGTTCGTTGTTTGTTTAGAAGGGACTAAGGCTTTGTGGAAGACTTTGAAGAAACATGGAAAAGAAGAAGGCGATGTATTGATTGAAAGGGAATTACAAGCAAAAGTAACTTGAAGGTCACGGCTAACCCTTCTAGGGATGATTCCTAGACAACCTAGCCACAAGACTAACAAGGATCTCAACTTCAAGAGTGACCCTCCTAAGGGCAATTCCTAGGCAAATCACTCGGTTTGAAGAAGAGGAAGAAGGTTTGAAGAACCCTATTTAGCTAAACTAGAGTTTCGGTCTTAGATTGGAAATAATCACAAAAACAAAGACAAACCTAAAATTAGTCTATCTCCTTCTTTAAATACCTCGAGCTATTTACAAGTGGAAAGGACTCTCACAACCTTGGACAAAGGGCTGCACCATGTCTTGTAGTTGGGCTATCAGACGCTAAGGTGAGCGGGCGCGTGGCCGAGGGTGTGGGTGAGCCAGTGCGGATATCTTCATGGGTTGCTAGGGATTGTGCGGGCGCGTCCCATGGGATGCTAGGGTTGGCGCGGGCGTCCCTCATGCCTTGGCCGATCAACCCATGAGGTTCCGCGGCGTGGCTAATCTCATGGTCCGTGGCATTCGAAGGCGTTGCGGTGTGAGCGACGGCATGAAGGCACGTCACCCAGCCTTCATGGGTCTTCAAGTCAGCTTCCTCATCCCTTAAGGCCTTCAAGAGTTGGAGCACCAAGCCCTTGCTCCTAGTGAAGTAGCGAGGTGGTGTCGTGCTCGTATCATTCCCTCCTCATTTGAGAGGGTTGTTATTGGCAAGGTCCAAGTCATGGTGAACATCCTCATTATCTGCAAGAAAAGGGGATAAATCAGTCACATTAAATGTAGGATGGACGTTGCCAAATGAAGGGGGAAGGTCAAGGCGATAGGCGTTGTTGTTGAACTTCTCTAGGATATGGAAAGGGTCGTCCCCGCGGGAGCTTAGCTTGCCCTTGCGCTGCTGTGGGAACCTATCTTTGCGCAAGTGAAGCCACACCCAATCCCCAACCTCGAAGGATTGTAGATGGCGACTGGCGTTCCTCTTTTCCACCAAACGGGTCGTGAGTTTTTCCATGCTTGCCTTGGCCTTCTCATGGAGTTTTTAGACCGTGGCTGCCTTCTTGTCACCATCTATGCTATCAATATGATGTAATGGTAAAAGTAACAAGTCTATGGGGATGAGAGAGTTGAACCCATAGACAAGTTCAAAAGGAGTGAAACGAGTAGCCGAATGCATTGTTCTATTATAGGAAAATTCAATAAAAGCAATACAATCATCCCAAGACTTAGCATACTCATGTACCATAATGCGCAACATTGTGCCAAGTGTTCTATTTACCACTTCGGTTTAGTGGAAAATAAGAGTTTAGTGCCTAGTTTTTCCCACAAGACACGCCAAAAGGGGCTAAGAAATTTAGGATCTCTATCACTAACAATACTCCTAGGCATGCCATGGAGTCTAACGATATCATTGAAGAAAAGTTGTGCAATGTGTGAAGCATTGTGTGTGGTGTGGCAAGGAATGAAGTGAGCCATCTTAGATAACCGGTCCACCACTACAAACAAGGAGTCTTTGCCTCGTTTGCTACGCGGTAGACCAACAACAAAATCCATGGAAAGGTCGCACCAAGGGTGCGAAGCAATTGGCAAAGGCATATATTGACCATGACCTAGAGATGTAGATTTAGCACGTTTACAATCAATGCAAGTGGAGACAAAATGAGACACATCACATTTCATTTTAGGCCAAAAGAAATGCTCATGGAGAGTGCTAAGAGTTTTATCAATGCCAAAATGGCCCATTAATCCACCACTATGGGCTTCTCTAACAAGTAACTTCCTAGTATCGCACTTTGGTACACACAATTTGCCCTTTCGGAACAAGAATCCATCATGCATCATATATTTAGGAACCGAACCAAGATGACAAGTATCATACAAGTGTTTGAAATCCAAGTCAAGGGCATACAAAGATGGCAAATGCGAGAAACCAAGTAAACGAGTGTGAAGAGAGTTAAGTAAGGCGTACCTTCGGGAAAGGGCATCGGCGACGATGTTGTCCTTTCCCTTCATGTACTTGATGTGGTAGGTAAAACGCTCGAGAAACTCCATCCAAGTGGCGTGGCGTTTGTTCAATTTCCCTTGGCCCTTCAAGTATCTCAAACTTAGGTGGTCCGTGTGGACAATAAACTCTCGGGGTAAGAGGTAGTGTTCCCACACGTCCAAGGCCCTTACTAAGGCATAGAACTCCACATCATAAGTGCAATAATTGAGCTGGGCACCACTCAATTTCTCACTGAAATAGGCCATCGGGCGCTTGTCTTGCAACAAGACTGTGCCAATACCAATACCACTAGCGGCACATTGGACCTCGAAGGTCTTCTCAAAGTTAGGGAGCGCTAGAACAGGGCTAGAGGAGAGCTTGCTCTTCAAGGCAGCGAAAGCCAAGTCATGGGTTGGTCCCCAAACAAAGGGGCATATTTGCCTTGGTTAGAGCATGGAGGGGGGCTGCGATTGTGGAAAAATCTAGGACAAAGCGGCGATAGAAGCCCACGAGGCCAAGGAACGAGCGGACCTCGGGGACATTGGAGAGTCTCGACCAATTGGTGATTTCCTTGATCTTGGCCGGGTCAACCTTTAGGCCGAAGGCACCTACATTAAATCCAAGGAAATGCACTTCTTCCAAGCAAAAATTACACTTAGATATTTTGGCATAGAGTTGATGAGTTCTCAAGATTAGGAAAACTTGACGCAAATGGTCCATGTGATCATTTCTAGATAAACTATACACCAAGATGTCATCAAAGTACACAACCACACATTTCCCTATTAGGTGTCTAAAAACATGATTCATAAGGCGCATGAAAGTGCTAGGGGCATTAGAAAGTCCAAACGGCACGACTAACCACTCATACAATCTAAATTTAGTTTTAAATGTCGTTTTCCATTGATCACTCTCACGAACCCTAATTTGGTGATAACCACTAACCAAATCAATTTTAGAGAAAATTATGGCACCACTAAGTTCATCGAGCATGTCATCAAGTCTAGGGATAGGATGAGAATATTTTAAAGTTATTTGATTGATCGAACGGCAATCCATGCACATTCTCCATGTGCCATCCTTTTTTGGCACCAAGGTGACGGGGACAACGCAAGGTGAGAGGCTTTCACGCACGAAGCCTTTGTCAATGAGGTCCTCTACATGCGCTTGAAGTTCATGGGTGTCCTTCGGGTTGCATCTATACGCTGGCCGGTTAGGGATGGTGGAACCCGGAAGGAATTCAATGCGATGCTCAATCCTACGGATGGGGGGCAAACCGTGGGGATATCTTCGGGAAAAACATCAACAAATTCCTGCACAAGTTAGGCAACATCACTAGACAAAGGGGGGTTAGAGTTAGAAGAAGATAAACAAACATCCGTGAACCTAATTAGGATACACAGTTTTCGCATCATCAAAGCTAAACGAATATCTCTTCCTTTCGCCATACAGCTCACAATGGCCTTACTTTTCACTCTAGTATCATTTTTTGCCTCACTAACTTGCTTTTGGATGTCAAGTTTTGCTTTTCCCCTCTTGGCAAGCTCACTTTTTTCTTGCCGGTTGTTTTCCTCTTGCTCTTTGCACTCATTTTTCACTCCACTCGGGGTATGCCCACTTTTTTCATACCCGGATTTTTCAGCACTCTCACTACTCACATTTTTCACTCCACACCACTCATTTTTCTTTTCTAACTTAGAAGTAATGTCCAAAGTGGCACACATCTTTTCTAGCTTTAATTGGTCTTCGTAGACTTGATGTGGAGGCAAATGAGGGATTAGAAACTTGCAGTCACCGTGAGTCAGTTTGTAGGTGTTGTGGAAGCCATCATGTAGGGCATGCCTATCAAATTGCCAAGGCCTACCAAGTAGGAGATGGCTGGATTGTATCGGGGCAACATCACAATGGCGTTCATCTATATAAGTGTCGATTACGAAAGGCACAAGGACTTGACGAGTGACTTTGACGGAGCTTCCATCATTAAACCAATTGAGGGTGTAAGGCCACGGGTGTCTAGTGGTGGAGAGGGCTAGGGAATGCACTAAGAGAGTGCTTGCAACGTCGGTGCAGCTGCTATTGTCCACAATAATGGATATAGTCATTCCATGGGAGACACCGCGAGTATGGAAGAGGTTCTCGAGTTGTTCCCGGACCAAATCATCCTCTTTGGGGATCAAGCTTAAGTTGCGGCGCACCACGAGGCAATTAGGTACCTCAACATGGTCATACTCATCCGTGTCCTCCTTATAACTTTGTGGTGTATCCGGAAGGTGATGTGGAAGAGTCTCCACATCATCGTCATCACTACTAACCTCACCACTCTCACGGATCAAGATGAGTCTCCTATTAGGGCACTCGACTTTCATGTGGCCCTTGCCGCCACACTTGAAACACTCAATGGAGCGGGATGGGGTACGTTGGTTAGGGGTGGAGTTTGTAGGTGGTCTTGTAGTATTTGGGGCTTGAGGAGGTCTCGATGTGTAGGTGTTTGATTTATGGGTAAATGGGGGTTTGGGGGTGTCTTGTGGGGGCTTGTTTGTGTGAGCCAAGGGGTTCCATGGGGGTTTTGTAGAGGTAGAAGAAGAGGGGAAGGGGAATTTGGGTTTAGAGTTCACTTGCCTTTCAATTTTTAACGCCAAGTGAAGCATATCTTCCAAGTTGTCATAGGAGTGGAAGTCTAGAGTGTAGGCAATGTCCTTGCGAAGGCCTCCTAGAAACCGAGCCATTGTGGCCTCTTCGGTCTCATTGATGTTTGCCCTCATTACACATGTGAGCATGTCATGGTAGAAGTCACTCACACTACGGTAGCCTTGAGATAGGCTTTGGAGGTATTGGTGAAGGTCACGGTGGTAGTAGGAAGGGACAAAACGTCGGCGCATCTCAAGCTTCAAGGCCTCCCAAGTGTCAATAGATGGTCTCCTCTCAATTCTCCTAGTAGCCCCTAGTCTTTCCCACCAATGAATGGCCAAATCCGTGAAACCAACAACCGCAAGTCGAATCTTCTTTGTATCTGTGTAGTTGTAGCATTCAAACACTCTTTCGACTTGACTTTCCCAAGTAAAATAGGCATCGAGGTCCTCCTTGCCTTCGAACGGGGGAATGGTGAGCTTGATGCTATATAGGTTGTTATCCGGTCTCTCTTCTTGATGGTGATGGCCTCTAGCCTCAAATTGTTCATCATAGTCAAATCTAGGTGCACCATGGGCGTGTTCATACACGGGTGGGGGGTTAGGGTTGTTTGGGTTGTGTCGTGGCCTGTCATGGAGGTGTAATGTTGTTGGATGCCGTGGGGGGGGGGGGGGGTACATAGTCATTGGCCCGGTGTAAGGGCACATTGGGGTGCTGAAGGTGTAGTGGGGGTTTTGTAGGTGGGTATTTCGCGGCTCATTAATGGTAACGGGTCATGAGTTTGTAGGGTAGTTTTGGTGTGGGTGCTAGTGGTGTTCCATATTGGTGTGGTGTTGAGAAGGAGGCTCAATCGAGCCCTCATCATCGTTGTGGTAGCTCCCGACCATCACACCTTCATTGTTGCCTACTTGGTGATTCAAGGCATAGTAAGCGACATGTGCGGAGTCGTTTGGGTGTGTAGTTTGATGGAAATGGATAGTAGGTTGTGGGGGTTGTGTTGTTTGGTGGAGATGGACAGTAGGTTGTGGTGGGGTAAGGTCCGGCGGTGGGGGTGGTGGTGGCGGTGGTGGAGGTGGTGGTGGGGGTTGTTGGACTGGCCGAGGAGTTAGGGTTGTTATCGCATCTAGGATAGCTTTGTTGGTTTGCTCTTGTGTCATCCAATGGCTTTTCATTTCAGCCATTTGGGTGGAAAGCATAGCCAAGGTTGGATTAGGCTCGGCGAGGCCATTGGGGCTGCCTTCGTGTAGTAAACCTACATTGGATGACCCATCGGAGTGTAGATGTTCGTTGGACATAATGGAGTGTACCTACAAAATGAACAAATGCAAGTCTTGATAAAATGTTAGTCACTCCCTCACGTGTTTGGGCGCTCGTGTGTCACACAACACTCAATTGCACTCACTAACTCACCCACTCAAGTTTCCAAAATAAACCAAAGACTTAAGCCTATCACAAGACTCTAAGACTTATAGGAGCACAAGGAATACAAGAAAAAATAGGTAAGAAGGAAAGGTAAGGAAAATCAAAGGATGCGTATGAAATGAGATTTTTCTTTTCTTTTGTATGAACTCGATTACTTCTCTTTCTTTTTTTTTGGAATTTGATCAATGTTTTGAGTTCTTTTCTTTCTCTTTTTTTTTAATTGAGTGCAAGGGAATCCACTTGAATGACTTGTCTTTGATTTTTTTTTTTTTTGGAAAGAAATGAAAGACAAGTAGTTTAGCCAAGGAGAAAAGTTTGCACTAAATGCCAAAAATAAATGATGTGGCAAGTCAAGATGAGGTGTCACACTTTGTATGGATGACAAGGCAAAGATGAGTTGTCACTTGTGTGTGCTGAAATGTGCAACTGAGGTGGCTGTTTTGAGTAAGGAGCAAGTTTAGAATACTAGGCTCACAATGAAAGATGTGGCCGGCTGTGCAACAAGTGTTTTGAAGGACACCTATGCTAGCAAACAAAAGTTGGACCACAAGGCCATATGGCACACAAGACACTTGGCTCTTTTTTCTTGCAAAAGTATGAACAAATGAACTAGGATCATGAACAACCAACACGTTCAATGGGGAAGAAGAAGAAATGAACGTGTTAGATGTGAGCAAACATAAATATTTTTAGATTTTAAGTTTAAGCAAGATCAAAATGCTAAAAGACAAGAAAATTTTTGAACAAAAATCAATTTGCCAAAAATTTCCAAAATGAAACCATGACTTGTGGAAGGATTTCTAACCGTGAAAATAAGGAAAACTTGGAAGATGGCCGGTCTAGTGAGCAACTGGAGCTCCACTACCACTTGATAAGAGCCTCCTTGGAGTCTCTTGATGATTCGGCTTTGGACAAGGCCGAGATGTGGATCTAGCTCACTTTAGGAGATCGGCTCAAGTTAGGCGTTCGTTGTTTGTTTAGAAGGGAGTAAGGCTTTGCGGAAGACTTAGAAGAAACATGGAAAAGAAGAAGGAGATGTATTGATTGAAAGGGAGTTACAAGCAAAAGGAACTTAAAGGTCACGGCTAACCCTTCTAGGGATGATTCCTAGACAACCTAGCCACAAGACTAACAAGGATCTCAACTTCAAGAGTGACCCTCCTAAGGGTAATTCCTAGGCAAATCACTTGGTTTGAAGAAGAGGAAGAAGGTTTGAAGAACCCTATTTAGCTAAACTAGAGTTTCGGTCTTAGATTGGAAATAATCACAAAAATAAAGATAAACCTAAAATTAGTCTATCTCCTTCTCTAAATGCCTAGAGCTATTTACAAGTGGAAAGGACTCTCACACCCTTGGACAAAGGGTTGCACCATGTCTTGTAGTTGGGCTATGGGACGCTAAGGTGAGCGGGCGCGTGGTCGAGGGCATGGGCGAGCCGGTGCGGATGTCTTCATAGGTTGCTAAGGATTGTGCGGGCGCATCCCATGGGATGCTAGGGTTGGCGCAGGCGTCCCTCATGCCTTGGCCGATCAACCCATGAGGTTCCGCAGCGTGGCTAATCTCATGGTCTGCAGCATTCGAAGGCGTTGCGGTGTGAGCGACGACATGAAGGCACGTCACTCAGCCTTCATGGGTCTTCAAGTCAGCTTCCTCATCCCTTAAGACCTTCAAGAGTTGGAGCACCAAGCCCTTGCTCCTAGTGAAGTAGTGAGGTGGTGTCATGCTCGTATCACATCGAAAGAACCGTCTCTGACCTAGACAATCTCAACCCCTCTTTCCATCAAGACCTCGACGCCGAAGGCTTCATTCAACCCAAACTTCCCAACATGGTCGAAGTGGATAATGACTAGCATAATCAGACAATTGAGGACCTTAATGCTGCTCCCGAATTGACTAGCAATTGTATTGTTTGGCCCGTCATCCAACTTGATTGGGTGATTAAATCTTCCATATTACATCACCTTCCTACATTCTATGAAGTCCCTAAGGAGAACCCACATCGACATCTCCAACATTTACACTCCATCTACGAAGCCATGAAACTGGCCAATATAGAGATTAACCACGCCAAGTTGCAAGCATTCTTATGGTCCCTTGCGGGTGAAGCTAAGGACTGGTTCTACGACCTTCCTCCCAGATCCATCACCTCTTGGGCAGAGATGGCCAAGGCTTTCACCGACAAGTACTACTCGGTCACTATGGCTAGCGTCACCCGCAAGCAGTTGGTCTCTATAGCCCAGAAAGATGATGAGAACGTACCTCAGTACTACGAACGGTTCAAAAAGATGCAGATCCTATGCCCCTCACACAACCTCGCTGACCATGCATTGATCCAATATTTCTATGAAGGGTTGAAGCTGACTAACAAGGCCTTGCTCGATGCAGCAAGTAGAGGTTCCCTTTGTGCTCTCACACCAACTGCTGCCAAAGCCACCATTGAACTCATGGCTAAAAATATCACACCTACTGATAGAAGACCAAGAAGTACCCTAGATGTACGAGTTGTCGCTATGGAGAACTAGCTCATCACTATTACCGGTATGCTCCAGAATATAGCCTCGAGACAACTCATCCAGATTAAGGCATGTGGCTTTTGTAATTTTGTTGATCATCCCATAGATGCTTGCTCCCACGTTCCCGACGAGGTTCAAGTTAACGTTGTCAGCAACTACAACGGAGCTCCTCGGAAGTTTGAGCCTTACACCCAGAACTACATCAACGACTGGAGACATCTTAACCTCAATTGGTTAAACAACTAACAATAGCGAAGCCTTAGTCAGCCTCCGCAACCGAACCAGTTTGCAAACCAGACGCAACCACCGTTCAATCTGTAAAATTTCAAGCCATGGTCGAGCTACCCCAATAACCAGTAGTACTAGTATCAAGCCCCTCCAAGCCTGACTACTCCAGCACCGCAAGTTGATGAGGTAAGTAGGCTTAGCAATGTGATTTTGGATTTACAAAAATAAATGAGTATTATGAATGCAGAGATGAAGGAGTTCAAGAACAGAGGATGGTTACCGCCTCAACCGGAACCCAACCCAAAGCATGATGCCTGTGCTATATCACTCCGCAGCAACACTCAACTGCCCTCACGTGTCAATCCACACCAAGGCCCCGACACTGAATTGCTTGAGCCTAAGCCTATCCTGCAAGACCTTGATGATGGAATCGAGCATGAGATTCGAGTCCGCTCTCCTAAAGGTTCACCAAAGAAAGCTGCCAGGAAACCTGAATTCTCAGAAGAGTATATCCTTAAAATCCTTGAACCCCTTTTACCCCAACGATTGGTCAAAACCAAGAAGGGCAATGAGGAACGAGAAATTTATGACATGTTTAGTAAAGTTTAGGTTAACATTCCTTTATTGCAGGAAATTAAGAACGTTCCTTGTTATGCTAAATTTTTGAAATTTTAGTGCACTAACAAATGTAAGATGTCAGGTTCTGAAAAGATTAGCGTCAACGCCAACTTCTCGGTTGTGATCCAGCACAAGCTTCCCCCGAAGTGCAAAGACCAGGGGTTGTTTTCTATCCCATGTAAAATTGGTACTACTGACATTGGTAAAGTTATGTGTGATTCTAGTGCAGGTATCAACATCATGCCCTTTGACGATATACAACAGTCTCAGTCTCCGACCCCTCAAGAACACCCGGGTTGTCATACAACTAGCCGACCGATCTGTCATTCACTCCGAAGGTGTTATTGAGGACATTTTGGTACAGGTTGGAGATTTCATCTACCCAGCTGACTTCTACGTGATTGACATAGAGGATGGTCAATCTGCCAAGGCCTCGGACATGCTCCTTGGACGACCCTTCCTCAGGACTACAAGAGCAAAATTGATGTCCATGATGCCACGATCTCACTAGAATTCTATAGGAGACCATGAAGTTCAACATGCTCGATGCCATGAGATACCTCACTGAGTTTTCTAGCGTGAACTTTATTGATATTATTGATCCCGTTGTTACTGATGTCTCTAAACTCACTACTGACGATCCTTTGCAGCTTGCCCTGGATAGGAACATCATGCTTGAAATACTGGATGACATTGGAACAATGCTCGTACCTCCACCCGAGCTACGGGAATCTGCTGCTGCATTAGAAGAGCATTCAATTCTCCCTTCTTCTTCTGTACTTTCTCTTCCTACTAATCATGCTAAACTTTCTCCTTATGTGGTGCAGGCACCCAATATGGAATTGAAGACCTTGCCCTCGCACCTCAGGTATGCCTACCTTGGCGACAATGACACTCTCCCGCTGATCATATCCAGTAGGTTGTATTCTGTTGAGGAATAGGAGTTGGTGACCTTACTAAAGGAGTATAGACAGTTTATCGGTTGGACCATCACCCACATCAAGGGATTCGCACTAGCTCTATGCACTCATCGCAACCACTTGGACGATTCCAATAAATTGGTCTACCAACCTCATCCCCGTCTAAATACACCTATGATGGAGGTGGTGAAGAAGGAGATCCTCAAGCTATTAGACGCTAGCGTTATCTACCCCATCTCCGACAGTACTTGTGTGAGTCCTGTCTAAGTCGTGCCAAAGAAGATCGGTATTACCATCACCACTAGCCAGAAAGGTGAACTGATCCCCACAAGGATCCAGAATAGTCGGCGTGTCTATATTGATTACCGCCAGTTGAACGCCACAACAAGGAAGGACCACTTCCCATCCCTTTTATCCACCAGATGCTAGAGCGCCTCGCGGGCAAGATGCATTACTGCTGTTTGGACGGATACTCTAGTTTTCACCAAAATCTAGTGGCGCCCGAAGACCAGGAGAAGACCACTTTCACCTTCCCCTTTGGTACCTTTGCATACAGAAGGATGCCATTCGGCCTCTGCAATACGCCTGCCACCTTTCAGCGATGCATGGTTAGTATCTTCTCCGAGCTTGTGGAGAAAGACATCGAGGTATTTATGGACAATTTTACTGTTTAGGGTAATTCTTTTCATGAATGTCTTGCTAATTTAAAAAAAAAGTTCTACAATGTTGTGTGGATATTAACCTTATTATGAATTTTGAGAAGTGTCACTTTATGCTCGACCGAGGCCTCATCCTAGGGCATATTATCTCTGTAAGGGTATCGAGTCTCTCCCTTACCCCACTTGTGTACGCGAAGTATGCTTCTTTCTTGGTCATACAAGTTTCTATAGGCGGTTTATCAAGGACTTTTCCAAGATTACCCAACCTATGTGTCGATTTCTACAGAAGGAAGTAGACTTTGTGTTTGATGCAAGCTGCAAGGCCTCGTTCAACACCATCAAAGCGAAGCTCATTTCTGCCCCCATCATTCGAGCCCCTGATTGGACTCTTCCTTTTGAGATTATGTGTGACACCAGTAACATCACTATCGGTGCAGTATTGGGTTAGAGGAAGAACTGCGAGATCTATGTAATCTACTACGCCTCGAAGCTTTTAGACAATGTACAATGAAACTATACTACTACTGAAAAGGAGCTTTTAGCAATTGTCTTTTCATTAGATAAATTTCGTCAATATCTGCTAGGTACTAAAGTCATTGTTGTGTCCTGGCCAAGGAAGACGCCAAGCCTCACCTCATACTATGGATCCTTTGGCCTCAGGAATTTGACATAGACATCAAGGATAAGAAGGGCACTGAAAACCTGGTTGTCGACCACCTCAACCAACTACCGCTAAAGGAGGAAGATACATCGACGCCCATCCGAGACACTTTCCCGAATGAACACTTGTGTCTAGCCCATGCTACTCAATTCCCTTGGTTTTCTGACATTGCTAACTTTTATGCTACTGGATCTTTCCCTATAGATTCCACAGCTTTAGAGAGACATCAGATCAGGAAGCAAGGAAAGAACTACATTTGGGACAACCCATACCTATGGAAATATTGCTCCGATCAAATTATAAGACGTTGTGCGACTCTCGATGAATTTCCCTCTATCCTCAAGTTATGCCATTCCATGACTGAAGGAGGTCACTTCAGAGCTAAGATGATGGCCCTGAAAGTTTTGGAAGCTGGATTCTTTTGGCCATCAACTTCAAGGATAGCTACATGTCCTGTGCAGCATGCCAAGGAATCTGGTTTTACCACTTTTTCTTATGCATATTCGAATGGTAATTCTATTGATTTCAGTTGAATTCCATGACAATATTGCAGGGGACTTATTTGGGGGATAAATGGAGAAAAGTGGACAAAGAGGACAGCTTCTGCTGCTTGAGGAATTTCCTCACCTGCACTGCTAGGCTTGAGAAGCTATCTGTTGGGCTTGAGGTGTGGCTCACTTGGCTGAGAGCATGTCTGCGCTGCCGCTTGAAGAATTCAGTCGTCGGGCTTGGGCTTGAGGACAAGACGATGGGCTAAAGGAAGCAAGAAGCGGAGCATGAGGAAACAAATGGTAGAGACGTATGCGCAACATGCACATTGCTTCTAGAAGGCAACGGAGGACAGACGCAGGGCAGTGGTTTGGCTTTGAATTTTAATCCAAAGATCAGGATCAAAAGATTGGATTTGTGATTTGATTTGATTTGGTTGATAATTTAGGATTTAATTTAGAATCAAATTGCAATTAATCCAGGATTTGATAGAGGATTTTTAGGGAGAATGAACACTACAAATACTCTCCCTTGCCTCTCCAAAAGGGGGGAACCTCCCTTTCTCTTCTTCTCTTTTCTCTAGTTTTGAACTTGTTCTCTTGTCGAATTTTATATTTAATAATTCTATCATTTTCTTTATTTCGCTTGTATTTCTTTAGTTAATCTTTCTTGTTCTTAGTAAAGGTGTTTAAAGCATGAGCATGAGATTGCATGAAACCTAATTGTTATTATTAATATTTATATCTGCATTTAATCAATCTCCCAATTATTCTTAATGTGTTTCTGTATGATATTAGATTTGGCCAATTTAGTGTTGAATGGATAATGCAACTGTCATTCTTCTTGGTGTCTCGACTGTAAGCCCAAGAGGATCGAAGTAGACACCTACGCACTACCGGTAGGATCGGGAAACAGTATGGGGAAAGGTTAATCAGATCCAGTCCCGATTGACGCCCGAGGATACTAGTCTGGAGTTGTCTTCCCCTAGTCATTCATTTGCCAACTCAGTAAACCCTTTAACGAGCAAGGTGCTAGTTGGTAAGGCATCATCTCTAAGCGTACCTGAGGTGGTGTTGATACAGAAGGAAAGCAGGAGTCATAAGCGTACCTTGATCCTATAGAAACTCTATAGATTAAAGATGAATATCTTTGCGTCCATGAGTGCAACTCATATCTCACTGCTTGCCAGCCTCTACTAGGAATTGTCCTCATTTATCTGTTTTCTATCTCTAGAATATGCGTCTTGACCACGAACCTCATTCTTGGCGAAGACTGTTTATTTGCTTTATTTATTTTTTTGTCTTTAGCTTAAAACAAACCCCCATTCACCTAAGTCATTTATTCTGAAAAGGCTAAAATATAGGATAAAAGCACGCCCAAGAAATATGCTATCAAGGGGTTTTATGTCTTGTATATATACTGTGTTAATGTATTTTTGCACATGTTAGTGAGATATTTTTGCACGTGTTAACTAATTTTTCCAGTTTTAGGTCTATTTTAATTTTTTCTGCATGATTTTCTTTTGATTTTTGTGTGTTTTCGCATGATCTGTGTTGTTGTTTTTTTAGAACCAGACTCATCTTGCATCTAAGCATAAACCTCATCACATAGGAAGCAAAGGCGCTTGACTACTTAACTCCATATTTTACTACCAAGGCACTTTAATGGGTTAACATTTCCAATTCCTGCAAGATACATTTTCCTGGTATTCTTTAAACATTCTTCATGTGTATAGCTTCATGATACTAGTGCTTTACATTTGATTCAATCAACTCCCTTTGATACATAATACTGCCAGTTTTTAGATTTTGCACTACTTGTAGAGTCCTAATTTTTACTTGATTGCTTGTGACATAAAAATGCAATTACTCTGGTACTCTAGCCTCAGTAAGCTGGAGTATCCAAAGAACTACAAAAATAAATTGAGAGCAACAAAGAAGAGATAGCAATTTGTCCTGGCATTCTTGCCTCAGCAAGTGGGAATAGCCAGGAAACTATGCAAAGAATCATGAGATCTGTCTTGGTGTTCTTGCCTCAGCAAGCGAGAGCATCCAGGAACTAGAATCAAAGGTCCATGGAAACAAACGCAGGAGAAAGTGCAAAAGTCTACTCAAAGTAGTATTGAGGTGAAAGTTGAAAAGAAAAATTGAATTAATCCTCCCCTCTTTATCTTTGTTTGATTGCTTGAGTGCTAGCAGTCTTTGTATCCAAGGAGTTATTGATTCTTAAGTATAGCAGCTGATCATGGCACGATGTGGATGTAGTATGGTTGGGGTGTTGGTTAGGCCTTGGTAATACGACTTAGAGTTATGAATTGAAGTGCTTGAGGATTCTATGATAAGTTGGGTGCTTGGAAACTAATGTTTTCTGGTTTTTGATAACATTTCCTTTCTGTGTGTTTTACATATTTTGTCTATTGTATGCTTGAGGGCAAGCATAGGTTAAGTGTGGAGAGATTTGATTGAGGTTAATTTGTAGTGGTTTTACCACTTTTTCTTATGCATATTTGAATAGTAATTCTATTGATTTTAGTTCAATTCCATGACAATATTGCAGGGGACTGATTTGGGGGATAAATGGAGAAAAGTGGACAAAGAGGACAACTTCTGCTGCTTGAGGAATTTCCTCACCTACACTACTGGGCTTGAGAAGCTATCCATTGGGCTTGAGGCGTGGCCCACTTAGCTGAGGGCATGTCTGCGCTGCCGCTTGAGGAAGTCAGTCACCGGGCTTGGGCTTGAGGAACCTTGAGGACAAGATAATGGCTGGAGGAAGCAAGAAGCGGAGCTTGAGGAAACAACAAAGTGGGTTTGGCCCACCTAGTAGAGACGCATACGCGGCATGCACATTACTTCTAAAAGGCAGCGGAGCTGGACAGACATTGGAAAGGTTAATCAGATCCAGTCCCGATTGACGCTCAAGGATACTAGTCTAGAGTTATCTTCCCCTAGTCGTTCATCTGCCAACTCAGTAAACACTTTAACGAGCAAGGTGTTAGTTGGTAAGCATCATCTCTAAGCGTACCTGAGGTGGTGTTGATAAAGGAGGGAAGCAGGGGTCATAAGTGTACCTTGATCCTATAGCAACTCTGTAGATTAAAGGTGAATATCTTTGCATCCATGATTGCAACTCATATCTCATCGCTTGCCAGCCTCTACTAGGAATTCTCCTCATTTATCTATTTTCTGTCTCTAGAATCTGCGTCTTGACTAAGAACCTCATTCTTGGCCAAGACTGTTTATTTGCTTTATTTATTTTTTTGTCTTTAGTTTAAAACAAACCTTCATTCACCTAAATGATTTATTCTGGTCTTTTATCTTGTTTAAAGTCTAACTATTCTCTGTGGATCGATCCTCTTACCACAATTTGCAATATTTTGTAGGTATTGATAAGTTGTATTTATTTTTGTTGGATTCGACACCCTATCAAATTTTGGCGCCGTTGCCAGTGAGTGGTTCAGTCTTGACCAAGATAGAAGCCCAAATTTTTCTCTTTTATCCATTTTCTTTTTTTTTCTCCTTCCATTTTTTCTTTTCATTAATGGCTAATTTTAATTCTCTCTCTCAATTTAACTTTGCTCCTCAATATTTTAATGCAGGTAACTTTGGCGGAGGTTATGGTCCGCCTCAAAGGGGATACAATCACAAATAAAAGCAGAGGCAAGCACAACAAAAGTAGTAAGGAACACTATTACCAATCCAGAGAAGAACTTCCCCACAAAAGAAGAAGACTCAAGCATCTAGCCCTTGTTGCGCTCTGCTGATGAGTATTGCCTCACCAACTTCTCTTCCTTTTTCTGCTAAGGAATCCTTTCTGTTCTTGAGTTGGTTCCTCCTCTTCCTCTCTCTCTCATCTTCTTCTCTTTCTTCTCCCCATTCTTTGCCTCTTTTCTCCATACCCCTCATACACCCAACATCCCTTTTCTTTTTTACAAAGTCCTTTAGATTATTAGATTGCCCATGCATGTGTACTCTCACTCGGATTGATTGCAGATCTGGACTTAAGAAGGGAAATTCGCAGAAATGCACTCTTTTTAGAAGGATTCTGCCGAGTCCTGAGCGTCGAGGTCTTGCAGCTGATTGTCCGCAAATCGCAGGCCGAAGCTGAGAATCATGACGTAGAAAAGGAAACTCTCGAAGAGGAAATCTAACAGATTTTGCCTTTCATTCCCGCGATCCTCCAGCTCAGCGGAAGATTTATTTACATCTTTGTGTTCTACTAGACTTAGGATTTCCTTTTTCGTATTTTTCCTATAAAGACTTTAGCGATTTATGGTTTTAGGTATCCAATTTTTTCAGATCCAAGTTTTCTTCCACTTTCAGATTTTAGACATCGACACTGCCTTCAGCGTCTTTTCCTATCTTTGTAATAATCCCGGGGCTTTAGCTTCGGCCGGTATACAATAGCAATTTATTGCAATTCCTTCTCTTCTCTTTTATAAAATTATTTCTTTTATCCATTTTATTTGTCTAATCCTTAGTATGAGCGGCTAAGCTCTCCCTTCTTAGCAAAGGTTCTTCAAAGGTTGCTTAGGTTAGTTGTGAGGTCAAAATGTACTTAATAAACTCCATGGTTGTATTTGCTTGTTTACCGTTTTGTTGTCAATTTATCTAGGGATGATTAGGAGTCTGACCAACTATTAATTGAACCTAGGTAATTACAGTCATCTTTGTAGTAATAACTAATGTGAGGCTACACAGTAGAGTAGGCAACTAAATCAGAGTCATCACGTCGAACTGGTACAATCTGATTAGGGTAAACAACCAATTAGGGTAGTGCTTCGAGCGTACTGAGTGTCTCGCCCTAGGTGTGTCTTTCCTCTTCTTCATGGGCATCTAAGTATTATCTCCATAAGCGTATCTTGGAGGACGACATATTTTCAAGGTTAATCCATAAGCGTACCTTGGAGTTACTTCTCTTACGAAGGAAAGCAGAGGACCTAAGCGTACCTGGTCCCTATAGCACATCTATGAACTAGGAGTAGAACATCTTTGCACCAACAACCGACTAACCAAAATGTAACCAGAGATAGACCTTTGCTAGGAACCTTTTCTCATCGATTTCATATCTTTAATTATTCTGCTTTATTTTGTTTTATTTAGTTTAGTAATAGTTGATCAAACAGTCTCTCAAAACCCCCCACTGGTACTATTTTGGTTGTTTGTGCGCGTCATATAGTGAAGTTAGCTTCTTCATGAAGAGAGTCTCCATGTCTTTACACTCAGGACACAACATTCCTTTACGCCTATTGGATGGTCATGAAGGGAGTGCTACGCTCGCCCTTCGACAAGAGATCTAGATGCAAGTTTTTTTTTCTTCCATTGGACGTGTACCTTCGAGCTAGAGCTAGCAGAAATCTTCTCTTTGTTTACAGGTCATCACAGCTCCTCACTCCTTTCGGTCATTGTCACGCGAATTTTAAGAGCTCGTTCACTTTCCTCCTCGCGTCCAGATTCATTTTCCTCTCATCAGTTCCATGGAAAAGGCCAAGTTCACCAACTCTTGGCTCTCTTGACTCTTGCGACATGCTTCCACCCTCACAACTATTGGATGGTCGTGCAAGGATTGCATTACGCACGTCCTTAGACGAAATATCCTCACATTTATATGGTCATATCTCTAGTGCAAGACTCCATGAAAGCTTGCAAATCACTTGTTTCTATACGAGCAATTGTGATTCACCACTGCAAGGACAATAGTAAAAAAAATAGCAAAGAAGAAGACGAAGACGTAGAGAAGATTTTGTTGAACGCCAATGATGCACGGCCATCCGGTAGCAGAAATACACGGTTTGTTCTTATGTCGATCATTCTTGTCTGCAATTCGACAACCTTTACGTCAAAATGCTTGGAATGGTGCACCTTCTTCGTCTCTCATAGTGATTCCTCACTCTTTCGTCATACTGCAATTTTTAGGAACTCCCTCGGCTACTTTCTCAGTCACGTCCCAGATTTTCACCCATCACCTTGGCAACAAGCAACTTCAACATCCTTTTGTTCTTTTGACTTTCCTGACATGCTCATACCCTCGACTATTGATGGTCTTGCAAGGGTTACGTTACGCAAATCCTAAAACGACGTTTGTTTGGAACCGGAGGTAGTATAATTAGTTGGTTAGTCCAATTAATTAATTGATTGCTTGATTATTGGACGCACGGCATGGTATATGGCTGCAATTAATTGCTTGGTCTAAATTAATTAATTGTTTCATATATCACTTCTAAAAAAATAAATAATAAAGTCTTCTACACTTTACTACGGTGCGAAGTTTTGACGGGTTTGATCCCGACCCGGTGGACTAATGTTAGGGCTTTTATATGTAATCTCCGCATTAATTTTTTTTATTATTTATTAACCCTTTTATGGCTCATTAAAATAAGACCTCTCAAATTCTAAATATCGTAACCCTCAATTCTTATAAAAGGATTTTTTTGTAAATCCTCATAGGGATCCAATTCTAAGAAATACACTACTATTATCCCATCTTTGTTATCTCAAGATTTCCATACATCAACATTTATAAATAAATATATTTAATAAAATTAATAATCATAATAATGGATAATACATAAACTTTATATCCAATTGAATATATATAATTATATGTAATTCAATTCATACTATAATAATTAGAATAATTAATTTTTCTTAAATAACTTACATTTCAATTTTACTTGAGACTTTGGTTTCACATTTGAGCAGGGAATCACTAATTTCATTTATATATTCACTAATTTTATTAAATTAATTGAGTATTTTTTTTACTAGTGGATAATTGCGGGATGGCCGCTAACCACTAATAGTTTACGGGGAGATTGTGAATTTGAAACAGGGACATTTTTCTAGTGGGGTCATAAAAAGTTCAATTTTTTTTTTATAGATAAAAGTGAGATTCGACTATCGGTACTATGTCTAGACAATAGAATATTCTGCTTACACTCTTTACAAATATAGTTATCCAAAAATATTAAAGTCAAACAATTAAAATTATTTAAAATTATTTTTTATTAAGTTATATTTAATTATTTATATGAACATATAAAAAATATAATTAATAATAACTTTAAATGATGGAGTTCTAAAAATATAATAAGAAAAAAAACTAGAGAAGATGTAAAGTTTAAAAAAAAAGGATGAATCAAACTTGTTATGCAACAAAAATGGCAAAGGAGCACACGCGCACGAGGCGTCCTTGGTCCAAATCGGGAGAGGGGCAAATGGGAGGGAGAGGCGCGCACCGATAGGGTTGGCAATGGAGCGGGTAAGGCACTATCCATACCCGCACCCGCAAATTTACGGGTAATCCATACCCGCACCCGCACCCTCGCGGAGCGGGTAAGAGAAGACAAATTATACCCACGAATTACCCGCGGATACCTGCAAATTTCTTAGTTTGACTCTCATGTCTCCTAATGCATACAAATCTGAGATCATGGCCTATCATCCTTGCTGGTTGGCTGGTTGGTTGCTGGTTGGCTCAACAACATCATCATCAGTACAATTTTGTACCATAAAAAGAATAAAATGCTCCAACCCATTTTTATTTACTTACTATATATTTTGCGGGTATTTAGTGCGGGTATTGGAGTGGGTAAGCACTATCCATACCCGCATCCATACCCGCACTTTGCGGGTACGGGTAAATCCATACCCGCAAAATACCCACAAACTGCGGGTAATATCCACCCGCAATTGTATTGGAGTGGGTAAGCACTATCCATACCCGCACTTTGCGGGTACGGGTAAATCCATACCCGCAAAATACCCACAAAATACCCACAAACTACGGGTAATATCCACCCGCAATTGCAGGTATCCGGCGGATATCCATACCCACGGGTGGAAATTGCCAACCCTACGCACCGAGGAAGAGGAGCTTGTGTTATGCACTACGCGTCACACACGCGTGCGTGACCTATGAAACGGGTAGCGCAAGTTGTAGCAAAGTTGTGCGGGCTAGCGAGGTCCACTCTACAGCATTAATAATTATTGAAAATAATAATTTCGATGGAAACCTCTGTCAAAAATTCATTAATATTTTTGATGGGTACCTTTCATTGAAAAATATGTGTAGCACTTTAAATAATTTCGACGAAGTGTATTTGCGACGCTAATTTCATCGAAATTCCCTCAAAAATTTGTTACGACATCAAGCGTCCGTCGAAAAGCAGGGATTTCAATGAGCAGTTTAACGACATTAGGCGTCCGTCAAAATTTCCATTGAAAATTACCATTTCTGATGAAAATAACTTTTTTTTCTACGAAAAATTTCTTCGGGAAATTGTTTTGTAGTGAATCCTTGATCTCTAAAAGAGATAAAGATAAGTAATTTAAATAATTTTTCCTGGACCTATTAGAATCGCATGTACAATTTAAAACAAAAGCATAAAAGGATATATTATTGATCATATGTATGCAGGGACGGATCTAGAAATTATTTTCAGGGGGGCGGGGGTTCGGGGGCAGTGCCTCCGAATAATTTTTTTTTTGAGTATTTTAATGAAAAGGTAAACGAGCTGAATGTAAAATTGGAAAAATGCTTAAGAGTATTTGTATCCGTCACTAAATAATAAATATTTAAATAAACTTAACAAAAAGATAAATAAGAAGACAATATAGAAAAAAATTAATTATACATTAGAATTCATACAATTTACGTACTTTTTACAATTGTTAATTAGGTTTGGCAAACACTAATACCTCGAGACCATAATATAATTTAAAGTTAATTAATGCGATCACAATTACCAAGTTTAGTCTATTTATAAATATGAACCCAAAAGTAAATAAGTATAAAAAGTTAGGATAATTTCATTTAGGCCTCCGTTCTTCTATATTGTGTTTTTTTCCCACTTGTACGTGGTTATATATGTAAAATATATACTCTCAGCGCAATAATACCGATAAAGTCTCAAATGCTATATCAGTAATTTATGTTTTTCCGTAATATTGTGTCCGCAGATCAAATATTTGTTTATCAATTGAATATTCATGGCTGATTTAGATAATATGTGGTGTATCAGAAAAAAGAAAATAATCATCCCTTAAAAAAGTTGAATACTTGTGATGAGAAAGATCCTGTATATTTATATAAAAAGTTATTGCTTATCAACCATGTGTAGGTGGTGTAGTTGGTTATCACGTATTTTGTGCACATTAAAAACAAGTCAAAAAATTTAAAATACGAGTTTTCATGAATCAAACACGTAACTTTCCGATATGGACTGAGACGTGCTACCATTGCACCAAGAATTCTATTCATTGATGAATGGGTGAATTTTACTTAAATCTTGAAGGTAAAGTTTTTTTGATTGGGCCAGCGCCCACCCTGACTATAGGCTGGATCCGATGTATGTTAGGTGTTTGGCCGTTTGCTCGTGTGGGTTTTCCTTTTGTTACTTTAACTTCATAAAACTTACATCCCAGTATAGTTTAAGATCACTAAAAACTAACGTTTTGTCATCCATCCCCAAATTTATAAATCAATCGAAAAAATATTTTCTTAACTTTTATATCCTCCCATTTCGTAATCCTTGTAGTGAAAATATTACCATCTTTAATAAAATATGGATCATAAACATGTTAGTACCTTTAATTTTAGTGTTTCACAAAATGATTTTTGTTCATTTATATATTTTATATTAAAATATCTTGTGTATTGAGAAATATAAATATATATCTTTAATTTTATAAATCTATTATATCTTTAAATTTATATGTTAAAAAAAATTAGTAAGTTTATGTTATAGAAAATAATATATAAAAGTGATGTATCCTCAATCATATCCTATCCTAAACTTTTTTTTTTTTTTTAATGTATCATATCATGTCGTATTCATATTCGTATCACGCGTCTGTATTTATGCTTCATAACTAGTAACAATATTTTTCATCGGAAGCTTTGTAAATTAACTGAATACGAGTTTACTAAGTAAGTTAGTTTGGCGGATCTTAAGCAATTAAAATACACGTTCTTCCCCTTTCTATGATGAATCAAAAATAATTTGATAATTTTGGTGGATCTCAAGTATTTTTGCTACAACCATTTATTAATAAAATAATTAATTTTTTTGGTTGATTAAAATTTGAACCCATGATCTCGTTATAGCTAATGAAGCCATCTATTTCATTTTTTTTATAATCCGAAATTAAATAAAAATTCATAAGAAGTGAGCTAAAATGTCTACCTCCGATCTTGAAAAGGTAAGAGAAAGTGGCTCCTAAGTTAAATTCGACATCGAAAGGTAAAATTTAGGGAGCGATCTAATTAGACAAAATAAATGAAAAGGAAATTAGTTAGAAAAATGAAAGGAAAAGCGGAAAAAAATAATGGAAGACTAAGACTACGTTTCACAACGCAAAATTTTCTATTTTTGCAAAACAGTAGAAAATTTTCTGAAAACGGAAATTTTGTTTCACAGCTACTGTACATTTTCTGTTTTCCAACTTTCATTTTCAAGCCTTAGAAAACTCGAAATCGTATTCACCTAACAACTATTTCTTATTTTTTTTTGAAAAAGAAAAGCTACTACTTTTGGTAAATCAATTTTATTTTAATTAAAAAACAATGCTAATATTTTTTTCAAAAAACAATTAATAAACTAAACAGTAGCCTATTTTAAGTTTGTTAAAGATCAAATATAAATATGCTAAGTATATTCATGTCTAAATTCAAAACCACAAGCCATTTACGGGCTGTTTAATTTTGGAAAATTTTCAGAATATTTGTGTTTCACAATGCAAAAATTCTGTTTTGCAAAATTTTCAGTTTTTGCAAAACAATAGAAAATTTTGTAAAATTTTCAATTCTGTTTCACAGCTACAGTACGTTTTCTGTTTTTCAGCTTTCATTTTTCAGCCTTACAAAACTCGAAATCGTATTCACCTAACAACTATTTCTTATTTTTTTGAAAAACAAAAGCTACTTTTGTTAAATCAATTTTATTTTAATTAAAAAATAATGGTAATGTTTTTTTGAAAAAAATAATAATAAACTAAATAGTAGCCTATTTTAAGTTTGTTAAAGATCAAATATAAATATGCTAAATATATTCATGTCAAAATTCAAAACCAAAAGCCATTTAGGGGAAAAAATTTGAATTTTTTTTGAAAACCAAAAGTAAGAAAATTTTCCAAAATCTGTTTCATAGCAACATTTTCCAAATGGAAATTTTTCAGCAAATTTTTCAGTTTTGCAATTGCAAAACAGATTTTCATAATTAACACTACAAGTTTAGAAAATTTTACAAACGCCATATTTGAAGTTTTGCAATTACAAAACGGTTTTTCAGAATTAACACTACAAGTTTAGAAAAAATGTAAAAAATCCAAAAAATCCAAAAAAATGTAAAAATTCCCAAAAAAATGTAATTTCTGATCCTAACAATTGATTCATGAATATCCTTTAAGCCCTCAGTGACAATTAGGTTCACAATATGTGTGCAACACCTAACATGCAAATAATTATTTTCTTTAATGACATTCTTCCATTCTTTGGTTGCTTCCTTTGGGTGTCTTCCAACTCCATCATTGGAACTTGCATTGTCTACTGTCAAAGTTAAAATCTTTTCAATGCCCCAATGTAGTAGACAATTCTCAACAACTTTACCTAGAACCTCACCCTTATGACTAATAACTTGACAAAAGTTTAGAATCCTCCTGTTTAATTTCCATTCATCATCAATCCAGTGACCCATTAAGCACATGTAATTTATATTCTGAATTGAAGTCTATGTATCTGTTGTTAAACAAATTTGTTGACCCTTGAGTAATGATTTTAGTTTTTCCTTTTCATCAAAAAAATAATTTGAGACAATCCCTAACAACAGTGAGTCGAGAGAGAACAACAAACCTAGGTTGCATAACTTAACAGAATTTCCTAAACCCACACCTTCCACAATCCTAAATGGCAACTCATCCATAATGACCATAGCAACAAGTGAATTCTTACAATCATCCATATCAAAACCAACAGCTTTATAAAACATAATAATATACAAATTTTTACCTAAACTTTGTATTTTGAGAACTACATTTCTTATTTGTAGAAAATACAAACAAAAATCTTCAATATACATAACTCATCTATAATTTCGTACTAGTTAAAAATAATACATATTTTTTATCACAATTTCATATTTTTGCATTGAAATGTCGTATTTTAAGAAGAGAACTGTCATCAGATTATAAACAACGTTTCATCAATGAATCAACTTTATTAAAACTTAATGTTGTTTATTTCGATGTACCTCATTATTTTTTTATAAAATATAATAATATACAAGTTGTTACCTAAAATTTGTAGTTTCTTCCATAACATTTTGTACATTATGAACTACATTTTGTATTTTTAGAAAATACAAAATAAGACCCTTAATGTACATAACTCATCTACAATTTCGTACTTATTAAAATTAATACATGTTTTTATTTAAATTTTGTATTTATGCATATAAATGTCGTATTTAGAGAACTACATATTGTATTTTTTAGAGAGAATTGTAATCATATTATAAAAAAAGTTTCATCAATGAATCAACATTAATAAAAATCAATGGCATTTATTTCTATATACCTCATTAATTTTGACATATTAAGCAGGTAACATGTAATCAATTATCACCATTAAAAAAAATATAATGGTTGAAAATAGTCTGGCATTGTAATTACAATGGCGTCACGTCACCCTAGCCTTTACCTGAAATTTAAACCCTATTTTTATTTTCGGTTATTTGTTTATTAAAAAGTCCTGTGACAAAATAGTTTATTAAACAAACATTTAGGTTCAAACTCACAATGTGCAACGGGTGCGAAAAATTAAAGTCGTCACTTCATTTATTATGGAAAATGAAGAAAATCACGATTAATCATTTTAAAAAAAAAAATCAACAAATTACCAATTTAACATAAAACACAATTAACATGACTCAATATCGCAAAAGAGTTATTTTGATGAAAACACACCGGTTTGTGAAAAACATATCTTGAATTCGGGTACATTAACAAATAGAGAAGGTGTTAGGTACTCTATTTGTTTGAGTTTAACATAGTGTCAAAATGATTATATTCATTTCATGATTTCTGTCAGGTGGGTTTCTAAAAAGACTCGATAAAATAATAAATGAAAGATAGCATCTATCAACGGGAATTTCCAAGTTAGGAGGAAACATGCAATTGGGATGAAATGAAGTAGAGAAGAACAATCAAATGAGAAAGTTAAGATGAAACATGCAATGACTTAATCAAAATACATGAACATTGATTGACTCTAACAAATGGTTTTGACAAACACGATTAAACATCAAGACATGACCAATTTAGATAATCATCGTGAAAGAGTTTTGTTAAAACCAAGTTTGAGAAGAAATTAAGTTTAAAAGCAACAAGCTTGGTAAATACCAATTAATGGAAAGACTCAATCAAACTAAACAAATTTTGATCAATTAGTCAACATCAAATGTTAATCAAAATGAAGTTAATCACATCAAAGTTAGTCACATCAAGAATACATTATTTCCAAAATGGTATCATTATTTTTGAAAAGAGAAGACAACAAATTTTGTAGTTGAATCCATGAAGATTTCCTACGTACTCTCGTGAAAAGAGAACAAACCATGCGTAGTTCTTGATTTCCATACAATCATGAGAAATACTTATCATAATGCTAATAAATACAATTGAACAATCATCTCAACAAATAAGGTTGATTTTGAGGTAAACTCTTAAAACAACAATATTTGGGTTTATCATCTTTGAGAAGATCATGTCAAGATTCCATAGAACTATGTCAAGGTTTTCTAATAATGGTATTAAACTCGTTTAAACCCAAAGAATGACATTATTCAAATTGGAGGCTTCACGACAAAGGTTGGAACATGCATATTTTACCCTAAGGCGAATGTAAACAAATGCACAATATCAACATATTTTGTTAGTATGAATTAGTGAATCATGAGATTGATTATCATATGATGCATGGAATATGATGTGCAAGGTTTCGGGTTAGGCTTCCAATGTAGATGGCTCCTCGAGACAAGTTTCAAGTCGACGATCAAAGGTGAGAATCGACCTACCCACCATTATATAATTAAACCAGAATTACCCAATTTGAAGTACAAAGCCTCGAAGTAGATTAGCAAAGGGTCAGACCCAACTCACGTGAGAAAGACGTTCAGACATTTCACAACTATTCTTGCTATCCTCACCATCAACTTATGCATTTCCTGAATCCCACAGGTAAACCGATTAATCCCACTAATAAATTAGCGGGGACTGCTTGATTCATTCTTACTAAACCCAATCGATCTTTCGAGGAATATCGCTAAGATAAGTTCCCAGATCATGGGTGGGATCACAATGGTTCCACTTAAGTACAAACTTTCTTAAATTTTTTGTTGACTTTCGAGTTACGCACCTGTGCGTTAATCTATTTTTGATAGAACTCATCTCAAAACTCCACTATACCCTCTTTTTCACCTTCTACTCACACACATTGTTTTGCCGATGCACATGCGCCACGATGACAAACGGATCACAACAAATGCAATCATATCATCATAACTTCAGCACATATCATGTAATCACGTAGAAGAAAGGGGAGAAGTGAGAGGAAAGAATGCTCTTGTAATTCCTCACAAAGTGCTAGAAAGGGGAGAAGTGAGGAGGGAATGCCCCCTTAATTTATCGCAAAAAAAGATATGTAGTAGACAAAGGTGAGAGAAAAAAAGTTAGTTAAAAAGAATTAAAATTAATTGAAAAGAGATTTGTGATTTATATGTTCTTAAGAACCGTACTCTCAACCACTTCATAATCAACCAGGAAGGAGTTAGAAATATCTCTGAACAAGAGGATCTTAATAAACAACTAGAAGAAGAAAATAAGTTTATTCTAGAAAAAATGAGGAGGTGGTTTAATAGAGGTTTGGAAGAGCTTTAGAGCTTTTAGGTATTTTAGGGGTGCGAAATAATGAACTAGAGGGTTGTATTTATAATGAAAAAATGCTGAAATTTCAGAATTAATTAAATTTGAAAAAGGAGGAAGGAAGCTTCCTTACAGGCTTCGTGGGTCAATAAACGCGGCATGACTGGCTTAAAGGGCAAAGCACCACCGATCGGGGGCCACGTGGCTTTGCTCTCCATCGATTGGTGGAGATTAGGCCTGTTAGATTGGCTAGATGCCAGCCGAGCCAAGCTTCTGGATTCTTCCAGCTGGGTAAGTGGAGTTTAGTCCTTAGAGTTTGATTTTTTGCGAGTGTAGCTTCAATTTCAGTCCTTATAATAAGGTCTATAGTACGTATTGACTCAGAACATGAATTTAATTTATGAAAATGTCAAAATGGGGTGTTCACATCAAGTAATGCAAAACATAAACTATCATGGCATTATATTATCACGCCTTATTGTTGCTTATATTCTTTTGTGACTATAAGTGTAATTAAGCAGTGTAGTGTGGTGGCGAGTGCATTCGATTGTACTCGTTGTGACAATACATGAGACTATATTTGGTAATTTCATACCTAAATAACTTAAGAAACAAGTATTTGATGAATCAATCTTTAAATAGATGAGGGAAAACCGAAAAATCTACCCGACTCTTAATTTGGAAGATTAAAGGAGAGGAAAGCCCAATGGACCCAACCCACCAACCCACCAACCCACCAAACAGACGAAAGCTTCTAGGTTAGTGAATTATGTGATGGTAGGTAACACGTGCAAATCGAAAGCAAAGCCATCATGAACCACATGGAAATGAAGGATTGGCGGGTCAGCAATCAGCAATCAAGATTGAGACCCCTCTACTTACGCAACGACAAAGCGACAAAGCTATTGATGAGTGCATCAAATTCAACATACTGTGCACACGTGTTCGCACTTGATTGGTCAAATAATCTACGGGTAACCAGACCCTCACACTACTTAAGATGCAATCAATCTTAATTAACAAGGCTCTCTTTCTTCTTCTCTCCTCTATTCATTTCTGGCGGTGCGGACTTCTCATCTGATATCTCTACCTAAAAAAGAGTTCCTATTTTTTCAATACTAATTCTATCTTCAAATTTAGTTAGGAAACAAATTCTGGGTTTCTGGATCTTCACACCACAGCTATGGCAGAGGTTAAGGTACACTTTTCCTTATTTCCATTCCATTCTTGCTCAAATTAAGTGGTCATTATGTTTTGTGTATAATTAGCAAGAATGATATTGAAATTTATTCTATTCTGTGTATTAAGATAATTTTTTTATTCGATAGACTGGATATATATTATTAAAAGAGCAACACAAAACTGATATAAAAGTTTCATATATTTATGTATCGATAATAATCTAGGTAACGACAATGGTGATTAAAGTGGACCTAGACTGTGAGAAATGCCACAAGAAGATAAAAAAAGTACTCTGCCAAATTTCTCGTGAGTCCATCAATTCTCAATTTAAGTAGTACTACTACTAATAATGATATGTATGTTGTGGAAATTCAGAAGTGACTAAGTTATTTTATATATTTTTGTTGTTTTTTGTATTTGTTTTATGCTTGTGAACAAGAGAAATTCAGAACCAGGTATATGACAAGAAGGCAAACACAGTGACAATCACTGTGGTATGCTGCAGTCCTGAAAAGATCAAGAAGAAGATATGCTGCAAAGGCGGGGAAACCATAAAAGGAATTGAGATCAAAGTGCCCGAGAAGCCGAAAGCACCCGAAAAGCCTAAGGAACCAGAGAAGCCGAAAGCACCCGAAAAGCCTAAGGAACCCGAGAAGCCTAAAGCACCCGAGAAGCCAAAACAACCCGAGAAACCAAAAGAACCGGAGAAACTGAAAGAACCAGCACCCAAGCCCAAAGAACCGGAGAAAAAGGTCCAATTTGTAGTTGATCCACCACCAAAGCCAAAGGCTCCTGAACCGGCTCCGAAACCTGCCCCACCGCTGGCTTGCCAGAACCCAGAGCCGGTCCAAATGTTCCCAGCAATGGGAATGGGGTTCCCATCAAGGGACTGCTGCAGGGAATGCTACCAAGGATTTGGTTGGGGGCCATGTTACAGTGACCATGGTAGGGCAGCGCCGGCTCCGGCCCCGCCGTGTTATGGGCGGCCGGTTTATGACAGCTGGGGCGGCGGCGGCGGCTGCCCCTGCCAGAGAAGTGGTTATTACGTGTGCAGATGTGAATTTGTTCGTGATGACAGCGAATCAACCTGTGGTATTATGTAATGATCAAGTCATTATCCATCACATGATATTGTCATGTTGTTCTAGTGGGTATCTCTTCAATTGAAAATACGTTAGAGTCATAGTCATTTTTGGCTGCATATAAAACAGGGACTCTCTCTTCTTTTTTGGTTTAAAATATAGAAGAAAAAAATACTAATAATGTGCCTAATCATGTAGTATTATCCTGTAGTGATTCTTGTAGGTTGGTACAGAATTTTATCAAAGCTTTCTAATTAATTAATTAATACAAGTTTTTCGTTCCATTAATCATTGCCTTTTCTCTTGACCTTGTTGCCTCATCTCTTGGTGCACCTGTCTTTTTTTACTTCCACTTTCAAGATGCTTTATTTTTAAAATTATTTTAATAATAAACGTAAGCATCCATTGCTGGCATAAATAATTTACATTTAGGGGCTGTTAAATTTTCCAAAAATTGAAAAATTTCCTAAAACACGTTTCACAACCTCTGTTTTCCAAAATGGAAATATTTTAGAAAATATTTCAGTTTTCTAATATTTTTCAGTTTTTTAAAATTAACAATACAAATTTAAAAAATTCTGAAAACGCCATATTTGAAATTTTCCAATATTTTCCAAAATAAAATTGAAATTTTTTTTTCTATCTCAATCGATCTATATTGTTAATCTAAAAAAATTAATATTATTTTAAACATGTCTACCCTCGTAATTTTGATAATTAATATGTAGATTGGAAAAATTGTGCTACAAATACTTTCATAATTGATATTTATCTAAAATTAATTCTAGTAAATCTATTCTAATATTCAAATTGTTTTAATTAATCAAAAATCCAAACATTAGTTTAATAAATACTAATATAAGTAAAAATATAACTTGTAACATTAGAATTACAAACATTAAAAATTATTAATAAGAAAATATTAACCCCCCTTCCTTTAGAATGTACAGTACCAAAAATACTATTATTTACACCTATTATTTACCCCCTACTATTTACACTTGCACATTCCGCACAACCCTATTATCTACACTTGCAGCCGCCCACCTCCAGCCGCCTTCTCCGTCGCAGCCGCTTCCTCCATCGTAGATTCGTCCCGTCGCCACCACCCACCTCCATCAGCAGATCCGTCCCGTGCCCGCCGTCTCCTCCATCAACTATGAAACGCATTTTGAAAAAAATTTCAATTTTTGGAAAATTTTCAGAAAATTTTTCAAAATTTCACAGCCCCTATATGGCTTGTGCTTTTGAATTTAGACATAAATATATTTAGCATATTTATATTTGATCTTTAACAAACTTTAAATGGGCTACTATTTAGTTTATTAATTTTTTTTTAAAAAATATTAGCATTATTTTTTAATTAAAATAAAATTGATTTAACAAAAGTAGTAGTTTTTGTTTTTCAAAAAAATAAGAAATAATTGTTAAATAAATACGATTTCGAGTTTTTTAAGGCTGAAAAATGAAAGCTGGAAAACAGAAAACGTACTGTAGCAGTGAAACAAAATTTCCATTTTCAGAAAATTTTCTACTATTTTCTAAAAATAGAAAATTTTGAAAAACAGAAAACAGAAATAATAGTAAATTTTCCGTAAGTAAACGTAGCCTTATACATATATATTTTTAGAAGGGTGTTGCATGATTGCTGAATTGAAAGATTCAGGAAAGGTTTTTTCAGTTTGGTAAATACTAACAATGAACTCAAAACAAAGAGTTGATATGAGTGTTTTCTTGCTCCACCCTTGTCTTTGCATTATTTACTAGTAGGAACACAATTTCTTAATAAATATATACGCTGATTTGGTATGAACAACATTAATTATAAGCGTGAGGGAACTAGGATGCAAAAGCTTTAAGAATAAACCAAATAGCTTTATGCAAAAGTATAAATAAGAATAAAAAAATAATTTATATATATATAACTTATTAAGTCATATAGGATTGGTCAGGACCAGGGATCTCTCAAACTAACATCATGGCTACAAATCTTCGGAAATATATATATATATATATATATATATATATATATATATATATATATATATATATATATATATATATATATATATATATATATATATTCTACAAGGGGATTAGCTAAAGAAACACATGTGGTTCAAAAATTAACAATTACCTATAAGCTAATAGTATTAAGTTATATACTAGCTTTAAAGTCGCACGTCAGACTATCCACAATGGTTTCTTTATTCAATACCCTACTTTTTATTTTTTAACACTCTACATCATCTTTTCTCTTTTCCACCTAATAATTCAACACCCATTCAACTTTTACACTCTACAATGGTTTTGTTTAATAAAATTCAACATCCTATCCCACTACTTTTATTTCATATTCTTATTTTTTTTTATGTTTTTATTTTTGTGATTACATATTAATAATAATTATCGATTGAAATTAAATTAAAATAATTAAGAATTAAATAATTTATTATTTTTTTTCTAATTTTATATTCTTAATTAATTTTTTTTTCTTGCAAGTAATAAAGACGAGAAATAAGGATAGTCATTATTAAAAACCATAATTTGGTATATTAGTAGAATTTTGGGTGTTAAAAGGGTTATTGTTCACTAAAAAGATGTTTAAAGCTATAAACAAGAGTTTATTGGAGGCTAATAGAAAAATTATACTCCCTCCTTCCCCAATTAAATGTCTTTCTCACATCCCAATATTCAGTAGGGAACGCATATCGAGGAGGGCGGATGAGGCACTATTTGACCCCAAAAAATTTCGTACTTTTTTTCGAACGTACGTTAATCCTTAACGTACTTCCGAGAAAAAATTCGGGGCAAAATTGTCTCAAATAGTGACTGTTCCGGCCGTCTTAAGGTACGTTCCGAAACAGTAAAAACAAAAGCTAAAACGACGTTTAATTGGGGAAGGAGGGAGTAGTAAAAAAAAGCATTTTTTTTCTGTATCCAAATCAAATGAAACAAGGCTCTATTTATAGAGTATAAAAAATGATGAATTTTGGTAAAAAAAAAATTAAAAAAAAGTAATTTACTATGAAATAATTGACCCCAAATAATTAGGATGAGATAAAAATCTAAAAATCACAGCAGCCAATAAGATTGCGACACGTCGCGCTAGTGGTCCCCTCCCCTTCCTTATTCAACATGTTGAATATATTCAACACCAATTAATCCAAATGGATTCAACACCCTATTCAACACCCTCATTAAATCAATTCAACTACTTAATTTTTTTTTCAACTACCCCATTGTAACTAGTCCCACACGAAATTTCATTTTAGCAACTTGTTAGCGTTATCTTACAATTTGTATCAAACTCTCGACCCAAAACCTGACGCAAATCACAAACAAATTATCAATCAAAAAAATAATAATTTTCATTACCATGAATTTTAATAAATTTGTTGACGTGAAAATAATTAAAATCGTTGACGTAAACGATTTAATTATTGTCCACGCAAAATAAATAATATTGTTGACTCAAAAAATTTAGTTATGCTCGTAAAATAAATAATTTCACAATCATCTAACTAGCACGGAAATTACGAATTGTTTACAATTCGTTCACTTAATCAAATTTAAACATTAAGATAATTACAGAAGATCACTCCTACTGTACAAGTATTTGAACAATATTCAGTTTACAACTCAATTGGCAATTTCTTTCTTACTTCTTAAACTCAGTCTGAGAGCACAACAACACCTTCACCAATCTTTTACATATTTCCTACAACAATTGATCAAGCAAAAATTAAATTTATATTTAACCCAATTGTTTTCATACAATTATTTCTTAACACCAACTCAGACCCCCGAAACTAGGTGTTAGCATAACAACAATATACATTTAATTTTAACAAAAATTATAATGTTTAAGATAGTAATAGTAGCAACAAACATTGCAATTATTCCACGTAACTCAATTATTCCACGTGACGGAATAATTTTACAGACATCACAGTTGAACCCAAATGCTTCCTACATATTTCCTTACGAAAGATTAAACTGCACGTAATTCTAAAAAATAAACATGAATTTCATTTAAGCAAGTAATGACTTCAGGGATATTTTTACATGTAGGTATATGCATATAATTAAAGTGGGTGATAGTGCGCATTTAATATACATTTTATTCTTTCTTTTCTGTTCGCTTTAGATCAAAATGTTTCTGATTAGTGTCTATTTACTTACTTTGTGCAGATTTGGACTTAAAGAGAGATTTATCAAGATTATCCACTGCTTAACTGATTCTGGATGAGTTCGTTGCCTTCTTGCCCTTGATGCGTATTTTCCCTCAGTGACGTGGAGCCCAAGTCACAGACGCGTCCTGGAATGGAAACTCCGCAGCTTTTGTGGTCTTGTTTGTTTTGCACCCAACTCAATTTGGAGCATTTATTACAAGTCTAATTCAACTAGGAGTAGGACTTGTGACTCTTATATGTAGGATTCTAGGTTATTATTTTTAGGAGGCTTGAATACGCTTTTACTCCCGATTTTTACCTCAACTCCGACTTTGGAGAGTTGTTGCATTTAGTAGTGTTTTCTCCTTTTCTCTTTTCCTTAGTACTTTATAATATTTATTTTTACTTCATCTTTTTGTTTTAATTATGTTTGCGTGTAGCTAAATTTTTTTTTCTTAGTAAAGATCATCAAAGGTTACGATTAACACAACCATGAGGTCTAAGCATTCTTCATAAATTCCAAAACTTGTATTTACTTGTTTATTAACTACTTGTCAATTTGCTTATGTTTGGTTTGTAGTTAGGCCAGCCTAGAATTATGCATGAGTAATTATCGTCTTTCTTAGTGTTAGCCATCATACGAAGCTGTAAGATAAAGTAGACAAATAATACAAAGTCATCATATCATTGGTCCGATCTTGGTAGATAAATAACTAATTAGGGTTAAATTCGGCAAGTGCCTTGTACGTCTTGCCTTTGGTGTGTCTTTCCTCCACTTCATGGACTATTTTGTTAAATCCCTCTAAGTGCCTTCTAGGGATTATTTGATAGTCAAGGTTTGTTCATAAGTGCTTTCTGGATAAACTTCTTGTACGAAGGAAAGTAGAAGACCTAAGTGTACTTGTTCTCTATAGCACACCTATGAGTTAGGAATAGAATACCTTTGAATCGATGAATATATGACCCTAGTTGTAATCGGTGATAGATCTTTATTAGGAAATCTTCTCTCCTTGAGTTAATCTTTTGTTTACTTTGCTTTATTTACTTAATTGTTGTTTAATTGATAGTTTTAAAAATTCAACTTTAAAACCCCCATTGTTTGTTACTTGTTTCATTTGTTATTACTTGGTTATTATTGGAAGAATACATCTTGCCCAGTCACTGAGGATCGACCCTATTATCACTATACACAATCTTATTTGTTCATATTGGCTATAAGTTTTATTATTATTTTTGACGACTTCGACAACCGATCAAATTTTAGCGCCGCTACCGGGAACTATAATACTGATTTATTCTTTCATGTATGACCAGGTCAAACCATTGGGAACTCACACCGCTTGATCCCAAAATCACCAGGATAGAACAAAGACTCAAAAGGTTAGCTAGACAACTACCCCTTGACACAAGGGAAGCTTCTAGCCAGCATTCCGGGGACACACATTTTGACCCTAAACCTAACCAATTTGCCATCGCCGCAAACGAACTAGTACCACTTGTTCCCACCATCATGGCCACCGAACAAGAAGAAAAGAGCATCCAAGATCTGAACGTCGCTCTTGAGCAGCCAGTCCCCCTCAGCATTGAATCCCCGACAGTCATTCATGACTGGGTCATCAAATCCGCTACCATTCATCACTTGCCCCAGTTCCATGGTTTCTCCAAGGAGAACCCTCATCAACATCTTCAATTGTTGCACTTCCACTATATGACCATGAAGCCAGCGCAAGTCCAGATCAATCATGCTAAACTAAGATCTTTCACTTGGTCTCTCCAAGGAGACGCGAAAATGTGGTTTTTCTACCTCCCGACCAAGTTAATCACTAGCTAGGAGCAAATGTCCAAAGCTTTCTCAGATGAATACTATCCCGTTGAGATGGCTGGAGCCATCCGAAAGGGGCTTGTCTCAATCTGGTAGAAAGGTTACGAGAACTTCATCAATATTATGAGAGGTTCAAATGAATCCAATTCTATTCCCTTCTTATGGACTCGTCGGTCATTCCTTAATTCAGTATTTCTATGAAGGAATGAAGGAGAATGAAAAAGCCCATCTCAAGTCAGCTAGTAAAGGATACTTTTTTGCTCTCACGCCGACCACAGCTAAGGCATTGATTGAACAAATGTCTAAAAATAGTGTGACATCTGAACGTGCACTACTAGCTAGTGATGTTAGAGTAGCTGTCATAGAAACTCAACTCAACCTCAACTCCTCAAAACTCAACGCCATCACCAATCTCTTACAGACCATGTCTACTGGGCAGCCTGCCCAAGTCAAAGCATGTGGTTTCTACAGCCTTTCAGACCATCCCACCAATGCTTGTCTTATCATCCCTAACGAAGTCCATGTTAATGCCATTAGTAATTACAATGAGGCACATAGAAAACTAGATCCCTACTCCAACACTTACAACCCAGGGTGGAGGCAACATCCTAACTTCAGTTGTTCCAACAACCAACCAAACTAGAACCCAAGTCAACCTCCCTTTAATCTCCAACCTTTCCAACCAAGACCTAATTCTCAGCAGTACCCCAACCAGAGGCCTCAAGGGAAAAACACCAATGCTCCCTAGGAGGACCCAATTGCCAAACTCACCTCCATCATCATGGATATGCAAAAACAAATGGGATATTTTGCTGCCGAAATCAAAGAACTGAAGAATCAAGGCTGGCTCCTTCCCTAGACTAAACCAAACCCTAAGCACAATGTTAGTGCAAACTCCTTAAGGAGTGGGACCTAACTGCTAGAACACATCAACCCCCATCTCACCATCGAGAACGAGACACTAGTACCTGACAATATCCCGCGGGGGCCTGATGCAGATATTGCATTAGAACCATAAGCCATCCCCAAGAGCACAACACCAAAGCCATCTTCCAAGAAGCCAAAATTCTCTAAAGAATACATTATCAAGGTAACCCAACCCTCTTTTCCTTTGAGGCTTATCAAAACTAAGAAAGACAAGGAGGAGTACAAATTTTCTGAAATTTTCAGCAAGGTTCAATTGAATATTCCTTTGTTACATGCTATTAAGAATATCCCTCTCTATGCTAAATTTCTGAAATCTTTGTGTACTAAAAAAAATAGAATTTCTAATGTGGGAAAGATTACTGTAAGCGCTAACGTTTCTGAAGTTATTCAAAGAAAGCTACCACCAAAGTGCAAGGAACAAGGCATGTTTGTCATCCCATGCAAAATCGGTGACAAATCTATAGGGAAAATGCACCCTACGGTCCCCAACATTTTACAAAAAAATTGATTATCCCTAACTTATTTTGAGGTTCAATAAAATTCCTAACGTTTTTGTATAAGGTTCGATTGGGTCCTACCGTGATAAAAATCCTACGTGGCACAAAATATTCCGTTAGTATATATTTTTTAATATTTTTTGACAAAATAAGGCCTCGACAGTTTTTTTTATTATTTTTTCCTACCTTTTTTTATTTTTATCTTTTCATTTTTTTCTTAATATTTTGCTTATAATAAGTTAATTTTTGTAATAATAACAATAATAAATAAATAAATTATTAATTGCTTTATTTTTTTATTATTATCCTAATTAAGTAAGTGAAATCATTAAATTGTTTGGAAATAATTATTTTTAAATTGTTTGCTACTTTTTTTCAAAATCTTCCTAATTTTTTTCCATAATTTTTTTTCTTGCATTAATATTTTGGGTCTCATGTATTAGATAATATTAATAAAAAAAGTGAAAGATAACAGAATGCATTGCCACGTTGGATGTTTTACGCAGTAGGGACCTTAACGAACCAAAAAACATAATGTTAGGTATTTTATTGAAGCTAAGAATACGTTAGAGACCCAATCAAACTTCTTGTACAAATGTTGGGAACCCTAGAGTGTATTTTCCCCAAAGCCATAGGGAAGGTCATGTGTGATTTAGGTGCTGGAATTAACGTCATGCCCCTAGTGATTTTTAAATCTCTTGATATAGGGCCACTGAAGGAAACCAGAGTTATTCTCCAAGTGGCCGATAGATCCTTAATTCACCCTATGGGCGTGATAGAGAATGTTTATATCCAAGTAGATAATTTCACATTCCCTACTGATTTTTATGTCATAGACATAGAGGATGATTTATCCTCCAAAGCATCCGATGTATTGTTGGGAAGACCTTTCCTCAAGACTTATGTGCATGATGCTACTATCTCTTTGGAATTTGATGGCGAAATTATTAAATTCAACATGCTTGATGCCATGAAATTTCTTGTTGATCTTTCTAGTGTTAATTTTATTGACATTGTTGATCCTAGATGATTGTTGATCACTGACCTAATCTCTGAATTTGATACTGATGATACTTTAGAGCTTGCCCTCGATAGGAGTAGTACGCTTGATGTGTTATAGGAACTTGAAGACTAGATGGTGGTGACTACATTGTTGACCTAAATGATTGTGATTTTATCACTAACAAACCTGTCCCAGTAGAACTACCTACTACTCATTCTAAACTTATCCATTCTATTGTGCAGGCACATACTTTGGAGTTGAATACTATGCCCACACATCTCAAATTTTCATATCTAGGGGACCACGAAACACTCTTTGTCATCATCTTTAGCAAGCTGGCTTTCTGCGAACAGAAAGGGTTTCTTTTGTGCTTAAATAATTCAAAGAGGCTATTAGATGGACTATAGCAGACATCAAGGGACTGTCACAAGCCCTTTGCACCTACCGCATCCATCTAGAAGAAGAAAGCAAATTTGTACGCCAACCTCAAAGGCAGTTGAACCCTCCTATGATGAATATCGTCAAGAAGGAAGTTCTTAAACTATTGGACGTTGATGTCATATACCCCATCTTCGATAGTACTTGGGTTAGCCTTGTTCAAATCGTGCCTAAGAAAACGGGTATCACCATTACCACCGGACAAAATGTCGAATTGATCCCTACACGCATCCAGAATGGCTGGAGAGTCTACATCGACTATAGAAGATTAAATGTTGCCACAAGAAAAACCCACTTCCTTTTACCTTTTATTGATTAGATGTTAGAGCATCTGGCGGGCAAGACGCATTATTATTGTTTGGATGGGTACTCCGGTTTTCACCAAATTTGAGTTGCCCTCAAAGATTAAGACAAGACCACATTCACTTGTCCTTTTGGCACTTTCGCCTACAGGAGGATGCCCTTCGACCTCTGCAATGCTCCTGCAACTTTTCAGAGATGTATGGTAAGCATATTCTCCGAATTTGTTGAGAACAGTATCGATGTATTTATGAATGATTTCACCATTTTTACTCAATATAAAAACCAAATTCGAAGTGAATTCTATGATTTGTGAGCTAGTACACCAACAAACAGAAAAATCTATTATAGATCAACTGAACTAACCACATTAATTTTAAATATTCAATCCATTAATTTAATATAACCTCATTATTTCATTCTCGGTTTTAAAAAATAATTAGTTGAAGGAGCCTATTTATTTATTTGAGTAAAAACTCAATGGGCATATTTTGAATTGAAAGACAAATATTTTTTCCGAAACTCCACTGCAATTCTATTTTGTTATAACTTGTAGTAACTTTTGACCAATCCTTTTCTTCCAAAAGAAACATCATTCAAGAGTGCTTTTGGATTTGTTTGAAAAAAACTTACACGCGCGTGGAATAGGATGGAGAGGACCAATGTAAAGGACAACCCATCTATCACATACAACAAGCAAAAATGCAAGACCAGAGCTCTACGGTGTCGTTTTGCCCCAGCTTTAGCGCCTACTCCTCCAATCACCGCCTTGCACAAATCGCCAGCAGAGTCATCAGCCAAGAAGCTCACCCACCAGAACAAACCGTCAATGATTTTGAGTTCGTTTCAGTACTCGCACATCCCGATGACTCCGCCGGCGACGTAAACGAGGAATCCGTTCTAGCTGCTTTCCCGCTCTTCAATTGAGATCTCTTTTCTGATCTCAATGATTTCTGTGGTGATGATGACATGTGTTATTTTATTCTTTTTTTTCTTGAATTTGGAAATGTGGGTCTTATTTCTGGGTAAAGGATACATAGATTATGTCTTATTTTTTCTTGATCTATAAGATATGGATTCTTTTTTTCTTAATTTTGGATCAGCCGAGGTCGGAGGAGCGGACGACGAGATTGTAGCGAGTGGGGTGGTGGGTTTGATGATGGACGGAGGAAAATAGGAATTTGGAATGAAGGTAGTGTCGGCGATGACATCGAGAGAGGGAGTGGAGCGGTGACAGTGAGGAGATCCGGGTGATGGGTTTGTGATACCCGTTCGGGTATTTTCGGGTATCATACCCGGTCATACCCGTTCAGGTATCATACCTAATACCCAAAACATACCCAGTCAAACAAGGTATGGTTTGGGTATTACCCGGTCAAATAAGTACGGTTATGGGCGGGTATCTGGGTATGGATACCCATTGCCATCCCTAGTTTGAGATGGTTTTTAATTTTTTTGATAATCAAACAAAAACAATCATATTGTACATATTTAGTGTAGTAGAGTTTGACAATGTAACACATTTTAATTTGAGATATTTTAGTTAAATGGTAAAATATGAATTCAATTCTATTGTATATAAAGATATTCCAAACAACTAAAATGAAATGAAATCCATTTTTTTTTGAAAATTCAAGCATAAAAATTTATTGTGAAATGATTTCATCTCTGCTAATTAAGTTTAAATGAGTACTTTTATGATGAGAATTTGGTTGCAAACAGGGTATAAGAAAATACATTGAGTTGTTTGATAAATAATATTTTAAAAAATTTTAAAAATTAAAAGTATTGTGTAAAAAGAAAATTGTTTGGTTAAAATTGTGGTTCAAAAGTAAAAGGATAATAAAAGGCAATAAATATTTAAATGATTTTTACATGACTGCATAATCTATAATTGATACTATATATTAAAGCCAAAGATTAAAGAATGTATCATTGTGGTACTCTTAAAGTAAGTTGTAGTGCAAGCCCTTCCCTTCATTTTTCTTCATGTTCAATCTCCATTTACTTCTCTTTTTTCTTCTTCAATTTTTTTTCTTTTTTTTTCATTTTTTCTTTCTCTTCTATATATTATTTATACATTCACTTACTCATTTTAAAAAGACTAAGTATTTAGCTCTTCCATTATCACTATCCATTTATATAACTATTTTTTTACTAAGGTAATTAAATATTTTTTTTATGCAACTTACCTATACAAGAATGGAAAAGAATTTAAAAAATAAGAAATAGAAAATAAAAATCACAAAATGATAAAATATCTAAAAATATGGGTAGAAATATGGATCATAGTTATTAGACGTTGATAATGTTCAGACACTATCCACGTGAATATTTTCAAACTGTTAGATCAGAAATTGTCCACCCATTTTCTTTTCTCTCTCATGTGGTCCTCTCATCCAACCGTAAAGTAATGTCTATACATATAGTGTCTGGACGTTATCGATGTCATTTTTTCCTAAAATTATATATTATTATTAAAGCTAGAATAATTTATAAAAATATTTTTTAAGAAACAAAAAGTAATATAAACGAGTAAAAATATTTTCTAAAGAAAGTTACTCATGTCTTTATCTTTTCACCAAAATTATCTAATAAACATGAAAAGGATGCAAGAAAGTAACTCATTTTCTCTAAAGAAAACTTTAATGTATGGTCACTTCAAGTAGTAAAAACAACATGGAAAAGTGAAACTATTTTCGTTGCTTTCGACTATGTTTGTGTACACAAATACCAAACATTGGAGGAAAAACACATCAAAGTTTTGATCTGTTTTTCCACTTTTGGTTGTTCTTTTCATAAAAACTATCTAATAAACATAGAAAGAATGCAAGAAAGTAACTCATTTTTACTCTTGAAAACTTTGATGTATGACCACTTTAAGCAGTAAAAATAAAGCAGTGAAACTATTTCCATTATTTTCGGCTATATTATTGTCCACACAAATACCAGATAAAGGAGGAAAAACATAGCAAAGGTCTTGTATGCTTTTCCACTTGACTATGTCTTTTTCTTTTTCTTTTCCAGGTGATACGCTCCCTTTCCTATAACACGGCTGACGCGGTATGGGCCATCCCAGTTCGGGCTGAGTTTCCACATACGCTGTCCGGCGGCTCGTTTGTCTCTAAGCACCAGGTCGCCTGCTTTCAACAGACGTTCTTTGACGCGCCTATTGTGATAACGCGTCATTCTTTGCTTATAATGAAGCATTTTCAGAAGAGCTTCCTCCTGCCATTCTGGTAACGCGTCGAGGTTAGCTCGTAGCCTCTCCTCATTCATTTTTTCCCTGAAATATGCCACTCGCAGGCTCATAGTACCAATTTCTACCGGTGTGACGGCCTCAGTGCCAAAAGCCAATACGAAAGGTGTTTCTCCCGTACTAGTTTTGACGTTCATGCGGTATGTCCACATCACATATGGCAGCTCATCTGCCCATTTCTTTTTAGATCCTTCCAAGTTTTTCTTTATGCCAGTGAGAATGCTTCAGTTCGTCACCTCTGCTTGACCGTTGGTCTGCGGGTGAGCCACGGAAGAGAACCTTTGTTCGATCTGAAATTCCGCGCACTGATCTCTGAAGAACTGACTGGTGAACTGTGTCCCGTTATCGCTGACTAGCACACGGGGAACACTAAACCGCATGATAACTTGGTGTTTAAAGAAATGCCAAATTTTTTCTGTCGTGATGTTGGCCACCACTTTCGCTTCTACCTATTTAGTGAAGTAATCTACTGTCACGACCATGAATTTTAGTTGAGACCTTGCTTTTGGAAACGGGCCCAGGATATCTATCCCCCATTTCGCAAATGGACAAGGAGCCACTATCTCAGAAATCTCCGCCGCGGGTTGTCGAGGAATCTTAGAGAATTCCTGACACTTTTGACAAGTCTGTACATAATTGTGGTAGTCTCTTCGAATGGTAGGCCAGTAGAATCCAGACCTAAAGACTTGCGCGGCTAAGGTGCCACCTGATGTGTGCATACCGCATATCCCTTCGTGGATTTCTCGCAAAGTGTGAAGGCCTTCTTGTTCCGTTATACACTTGGTCGTCGGGTGAGAGAAGTATCTCCGGATCAGCTCTCCATCATAATATGTACACCTTGATGTTTGTTTTAGCACCTTCTTTCTCCCGGCGTTATTCGCGGGTAATTCCTCATGTTTCAAGTATTTTATCACAGGGATTCGCCAGTCATTTTCAACTTCTTCCACGCAAAGCGACGCTTTCTCTTCTATGGAGGGAACCGATATCTCTCGGTAGTACACACCCTTGGGTATGGACGCGTCTGGATTTGCAGCGAGTTTGGCCAGGTTGTCCGCTTCAGCGCTATCCTCTCGAGGAATGTGTTCAAAGCTAACCCACATGCCGCTTTTCTTTATTTCCAATAGTTCTCATTTCACCTTAGCGAGGTACTGAATCATGATGGGCTCTCTCGCCTGAGAGTGTCCCAAGACTTGGTCTATTATCAGTTTGGAATCTCCACAGATTTTTAATTGCAAGTCTCCCATCATTCCTGTATTGTGTATGGCCTTGGAGGAAAAGTTTCTTCCTATTCTGAGACCAGCTAGCAGCGCCTCATATTCCGCCGTGTTATTAGATAACAGTTGCAGTATTCTGATGGCGTACCGTATCTGTATATCGTGTGGCTCGATCATGAAGATCCCGGCTCCCGCTAGTTCTTGGTTTTTGGCTCCGTCCACGTGAATAACCCACAAGTCGGTGTAGGTTTCAGGGAATAGGAGGTCCAGGCCCTCTCTTTCCTCTTCCGTCAGGTCCGTTAACGGGTCTTCTATGAAAGTACACTCAGCTATAAAGTCTGCTAGGACCTGGGCTTTCACGGAGGGGCGGTTTTTGTATCGCAACCCGTATTGCTCGAGTTCGATGGCCCAAATCAACATCCTTCCTGAAGACTCAGGCTTCCGGAATATCCTTTTCAACAACTGATCAGTAAGTACAATAACAGGATGTGCTTGGAAGTATCTGTCCATTTTCCGCGTGGCCTGCACCAGTGCAAACACTATTTTTTCAATGCGAGCATATCGCAGCTCGGCATCTTTCAAGATGTGACTCACAAAATAGACAGGGTGATGCAAATGGTTATCGTCTCGAATGAGGACGGCGCTAACCACTTCATCTGCAACGCCAAGATATAGGTATAGGGTATCGCCCGGTTCGGGCCTTGTCAGTACCAGGTCGGACGATAAATAAGCTTTCAGGCCCGTGAACGCCTCTTCGCACTCCGCTGTCCACCCGAAAGGAGCTTTCTTACGTATGACTTTGAAAAAGGGTAGACATCTCTCGCCTTGCTTAGAGATAAATCACCCTAGGGCAGTAACGCGCCCCGTCAACCTTTGCACCTCCTTGAGAGTTCGAGGAGGTATCATATCATGGATGGCTTTGATCTTTGAGGGGTTGGGATGGATGCCTTTCTGGCTAACCACATAGCCCAAAAATTTTCCCGTCTGAAACGCCAACATGCATTTACGGGGATTCAATTTCATTTGATAATTCCTCATCACGCGGAAAACTTCTTCTAAGTCATTCAAATGGCCCTGGAAACTTCGACTCTTAACCAGTATATCGTCAACATATGCTTCCACGTTTCTTCCAATTTGCTTTTCAAAGACTTTGTTGACCATTCGTTGAAAGGTGGCTCCAGCATTCTTCAGCCCAAACGTCATTGCCGTATAACAGTAAGTAGCTTTCGGGGTAATGAAAGTGGTTTTTTCTTCGTCTTCCATGGCCATAGGGATTTGATGGTATCCCGAATTAATATCTAGAGAGATTAGATAGGCGTACCCTGCAGTCTGATCGACCAGCTGATCAATTCGAGGAAGAGGGTAGCAATCTTTGGGTGAGGCGTCATTCAAGTCAGTAAAATCGATGCACATACGCCAATCACTGTTGGGCTTGGGGACAAGAACTGGGTTGGCTAGCCAGGTTGGGTATTGAACTTCTCGGATGAAGCCGGCGTCTAGGAGTTTGATCACCTCCTTCTTAACAGTTGACGCCTTCTCTATAGAGAACGCGCGTCGCTTCTGCTGGATTGTCTTGACGTTGGAGTCAACATTGAGTCGGTGTTCTGCCACCTCTCGAGAGATACCGGGCATGTCCGCGGGCCTCCATGCGAACTCTCCCTTACACTTGTGCAATGGCCGAGCTAGCTGAAGATTTTCCATAGGGCTAAGCTTTTCGCTAACTAGGAAGCTTGCTCCATCGGTCCCGTTAACCGGCACGGGTACCATTTTGTCTAACGGCTGAGTTCGTTTCTCATCATTTTGTTCGTATGGATCTACCGTTACACAGATGTATCTATCACAACTCTTCTGGGTCATGAGGAGTTAACACTCGGCCGCCAACTTCTGATTGCCTTTTATTGAGACTACTCCCTCCCAAGAGGGGTATTTCATCCTCAAATGTTTTTGTGAAATCGCTGCTCCGAAGCGGTTGAGGAAAGGTCTCCCCAGAATAGCGTTATAGGGTAGGTTTAGGTCCACGACCAAGAATAGCAGCTCCTTCGATCGCTTGGAGGTATCCTCTCTGAAGTACATGGGCAAGGTGGTTATCCCGGTTATTGGGATTGGGACCCCGTCCACCCCAATTATTGGCTTCTTGCAGGGCGTCAACTCGTTGTCGGGGCGCTTCATAAGATTATAGGCTTCCAGTGAAAATAAGTTCACAGCGCTTCTGCTGTCCACGAGGGTTCTTTGAACCCCATGATTAGCGATAACAGGCGTAACCACTAATGCATCGTTATGTGGATAAATGACGCCTTTCTCGTCCTCTTCGGAGAAAGACAGCACCATCCTGTCCAAAGCACTTATCGCTTCGCTTTTCATTATCGCACCCTCCCGCTTCCGCTTGTCTCCCGTCACGGGCACCAACTGCGCAGGTTCATCTAAGTAGGGGGTGCCTCCGGCTATGATGTTGATTATAGGGACCTCGTCATCATCCACCATGAGTCTCTCTACCTCTTCCGGTGGGGATATCATTATTTCCTAGAACACTAGGGGGAGCTGGTCTATTATCAGTGGCTCTACCCGAAGGATTATTCCTAGCTTCCTCTCTGGTCTTAGTGGCAAATTCTCCGAGATACCCTTCCTCTACTAGACGTTCTATCACTAGCTTCAATTCTCTGCACACTTCTGTAGAGTGTCCCTTAGTTTTGTGAAACTTACAAAAAGCATTTTCTCTTGCCTCCATGATTACCCCAGGCTTAACGGGGGTGGGGTAACAAATGGGTAGATTTCCCTGTTCCACAATCGCTAATATCTCTACTCTTGGTAAAATAAGGGAAGAGAGGTCCGGGTCATAAATTCGGCCTTTGGGAGGATCTCTCTGTCGTCGAGTAGGGGAATTGCCAGACTTTCCTTTTGAGGAGTTGCCTCTTCGCCAGTTAGAGGCCTTAGGAATGTGATCTTTTCGCTGTGCATATTCGTCAATAAAGCGATCCTCCGAAGTGGTGGAGGTAGGAGCGTTAAGGACTTGAGGTGCGTCTTGTAACACATTCCGGGCTCTGTCCCTATTTTCTTCTTCTTCTATTCTTGCGTAGTTGTGGGCCTTCAGCCTCAACGCGTCTAAAGTCGCTGGGGGATCTACCATCGACGTGTCTCTTAATTTCCCGTAACGGCAGTTCTGCTTCAAGGCTTCTATGGCGAAATCCACGGTAACGCCGGGTGTTAATGACATTTCCAAGTCGAAACGACTAAGGAAATCTCTCAACGATTCCAAAGGCTTTCGGTGAATATCAAATAAGGCCGCGACAGATTTCCTGATGGGGACCGCAGTGCTGAATCGACTTCAAAACTTAGATTCCAACTGTGGGAAGTTATCAATAAATCCACCGGGAAGACCTTCAAACCAGAGGCGGGCAACCCCTGACAACGTCATGATAAATATTTGACACAAGGCTGCATCACTATGGGTCTGGAATTGTACGAAGTCCTTCACCTTGTTGAGATAAGAAATGGGATCTCTCGTACTGTCATATGACTCTGTAGGAAGTTTCACATGCCGACTAACCCTATGACGCCTCACCTGATGACTAAACGGGTGACCTGAAGTATCGTCAAGGATTTTGTGCGTATGACGAAGGGGTGACACTTCCAGATGACGCATTCGATTACGCAGATCTGGAGTTTGACGTCTCTGAGGAGACTGACTGCGACTCCTGGGTGAATGGGTTCAATGTCTTCTACTGCTGGATCTTTCACTACGTTCAAGGGATACATTCCTATTCATTTCTTCTCGCCGACCGTCCCAACGGTCCCCATGCTCGTCGAGTCGCCTTTCTCCTTGGGGGATGGGAAATTGCGCACATAAGACTCTACCTGTCCCTGGTCGAGTCGCACAAAGCTAATTGGGATATCCACCGCAGGCATAGTTAACGGAACACTTCTGGGTTGTAAGGGCGATAGGGGCCGTTCGGCGACAATGGATGGTGTAAAAATAACCTGGGGAGGAATACTCAACCCGGAAGCATCTAGCGCGATCCTCGCGGCCAGCTCAGCCAAGTAATCCAGCCGAGCACGAAGGGCGGATATTTCACCCACGAGGGGGTTGTTTGCATCGTTAAGCGCGAGTTTCCTAGAAGTAGGAGCATAAGAACTGGACCCCCCCGTCTGGGGTAAGGGAATGCTTATCTGGGAGGAAGGCGTTCCTCCTACCATTCTGAAGGAGAGATCTAAAGACTCTCGACTGATTTCTTGCATTATAGTAGACTCATCAGTGGTGGCGAAAGGAAAAAGTTGTCTACGTATCGCAAAGGGAATGCTAGAAGATGGAGGCGGAGTAGACTCCGAGTCAGAAGCCATGGTTGATCCGACCTTCCCAGGAAAAACGGAGCTTGGCTGTCAAGGATGCTCACTTAACCAACAAAGGCTCTCAATGAAAGCACCACTTTGATATGATTCGAAGTTCTGGGAGTCGGAAATGGAGGTGGGGTCGATCAGAGTCACTGTAGTTACCGTCGAATGTACCTACAAAGCGCCGGAGGGGGGTTTCGGCGTAAACACTCTAATGCCTAAGTTAGTGAGGCGGTTCAAAATAGTAGAGGTTCCAGTTACGATCTTAGGCTTACCTTGAGTTTTAAATGGTGGGGTATTTATAGGCCGTGTGAGGGCGTTACTTGGGGAAAATAACACCTCCAGCGACATCAAGGACGATATCTCCGAATGACGTCAGGGATGGTATTTCCGGATGACGTCATGGGCGACAGCTTCAAGTGACGTCATGGTTGCCCTGGGATGGGGTAGCGCCGTACTAGCAGATGGATGACGCGTGAGACCCCCCCCTTCAGTTGATCACCATCAAGGTTAGCACCTCGAGACGATTCACGAGGCACATCACCTTCCACGGAAACTTTCGGAGAAGGATTAACGCCAGAAGATGTCTGACTAGTCAGGCTGCTCTGAAAGGCAAGGCGAGCTTTCTTCTGACGGCTCTTGAGATAATTCGCAAAAGATATATTCTTGTCAGGAAGGGAATGAGTGGAAGCAGTACTGGTTTCCTAAAATAACAAAAACGCAATAAGAGAACGATAAGGGAGCAAAAGAAAGCGATAGGGGCAACAACTAAAAATACCTAAGCAGATGAAGAAACTAGAGGAATTCCCATAGGAACTGAATCGGTGGCAGTAACTTCTGAGGAGGCAGTACCCTGAGAGAGAACAGAACGTGTACCGCTTGCGATTCTGCTTCTCTTTTTTCTTCTAATGATACGTACTCGTGAAGATGACGCCTGAGCAGTGTCAAGGGCAACAGCGGCCTCTTGAGAAGGCGGTGGGACCAAAGTAATGGTAGTGGCCCCTCCTTTAGAAGGTATCGCAGCGACAGTAGCGGCAACAACCTCCTCTCTTTTCTTCTGTTCTCTTCTTTTTTTTTCCTCCTAATATATTCAGGCTCCTAACCAGGCGGAGGCACTGCACATCCATGAAAAAATGTCAGTGTTAGTACTTCCCAGAAACGTAAAGAAAGTGGGACAAATACTCACCAACTTTGCACTTCTCAACATCCACCCCGTTAGCCACCTTACGGGTGTCGACACTAAATTCCAGTTGAAGCAGGTTCTATAGCCAGCCATCCTTCGGAGAAGAAAGTGGTTCTCTACTGCCCCAAGCCCCATCCTTAATCTCATGGTTAAAACCGGTCCTCCACAAGGGATCGGGTAGGTCAACAATAAAAAATCCTTCTTTCCAGCCGGCAATAGAAGACTCGAGATTCATGAGTTTCTAAGTAAATGGTTTCAGTGAATCATCATCATAACGGGGTGCTATCACTATTACCCTTTACGAGAATACAGCTGGAAAAGATCTTGAAGTAATACGATAGAAGGGGACTCAATTTCTTTAAATCAGCATAATGCCAGAAAAGCATAGACAACGCAAAATGCGTTAGGACTCAGTTGGGCCGGGTTCAAATCAAATTCAATTAACAACTATTTTACCAGCGGGTCAAGAGGAAGCCGAAACCCGTAATTGAATAATTTGGCATACAATATCCTACTATTATCAGGCAGTTCGCTGTTAAGGCGAAGTGACTTAGAAGAAACTTGAACTGAGTAGCCAACAGGAAATCGAGCATTGAACTCGGCTAACCCACGATGAACCATGGGCAAGGTGTAAAGAGAAGTGGGGGTGTTTTCAATCTTTTCTTCCCTAATAGATTTTTTAGAACGACGAGTTTTTGTCATAGTTAAACGAAAAAGAAAAGAGTAAGAAGGAACAGGTACGTGTACCCTCGCCAAAGAAACACCAGGAATTCCAGAATGAAGAAGAAAGAACGACGCAAGTTGTTTTTCCGAAGAAATAATGAGTGGAAAAAGAGATAAAAAAGAAAAGAGGAGGCGGGGAAAACATTATAAATAACCCTAAAGAGGTCAAAAGACGCGACTAGTGGGCAATCGACACATGGAAAAATGGCGTGCTAGAGAGACAAGACACGTGCGAGAGATGTAGCTTTTGAAAACGATGAGACGCTTCAGTCGTTACTACTCCCTAGGAGGTGCTTGCCTCAAACGCCTCATCAGAACAAAGACATGTGTCTTCTCTCATCATGACTCCTTTGATCGCATTAATGGCGAGGTCTGTAGCATTTAATGCTCTGAAAAGTAGCACTAGCTCTGACACGTAGTCTCAAGAAATGTTATGATAACGAGAAGGCGCTAGCAAGGCGCGAGAAGGCGTTAACAATAAAATACATCAAAACTCAAGATCCAAGAAAAGAAATGATAACGGTATCGTAGCGTCTGTGTTATTACTAGATGAATAGTGTTTAATGGCCTTACGGTACAATTTACTAAAGAATAAATGAAAATGAAATCAAACTTGAAGCGGAGATTTATGAGTCTTTGGCGGTATTCGAGTCATCCGACTGGGGGGATCGCTACGCGCTACCGCCATCATCGTCACCTGTACCCTTTTCCCCTAGAGAAAGCGAGCTTGCTTTGTTCCTATCAATCTTATTCATCACCGCAGAGGTGTAGTTAGCAATCTTAGCCAGATCAAAGGAACCACCTTCGTAGTAGACTGCAAATCCAGAATTGAAGGCATCCATGACCTTTCTCTTCCACCATTCCATCCTTAGCGGAACCCTATCAAGCTCCTCGTCTCGAGCCAGCATTTCTATTTCTTCGTGAAGGAGAAAGTTCTTCTTTTCTGTCTCTAATTCAGCCTCCAAAACCTCAATTTTCACTTTCCCTTTGGATCTCTCTCTACTCTGCTCTTTTTGTGATTCGTCTTGAAGAAGCGTTAACAACTTCACTTGACCTAACGCCCGGTCAAGCTGCACTTTCTGAGCGCACACAGCACGAGAAAAATCTCGCAGTTGGTTGTCATAAGCCTCAACTGCATAGTCCAGAAAGCGGAAGGCATCTAAAGAATCATTCATAACGCGTGTGTATCGAGCCTTTTCAGAAAGTTGCAGAAACTTTTCTCTCTCTTGGGAAGAGCTCATCATCTTTCCTATTAAGGGTGGCGTTAATTCGTCTCCTAAGAAAGGGTTTGGCACCCCGGTAGCCCGAAGACCCTTGATTCCAAGCCCTGTCAAATCTAGGCGATAGGATGGGATCCCCTTAGGACCTTGAGGAGAGAGATTGACCATCAAGCTCGGAGAAGAATCTCTACCACCTACTTCATAAATAGAAGTAAAAATCAACCGTTGAGGAACCTTAGGCGGCAGATCAGGAACCGGACTCACGTGCGAAGTCGTTATTGTCACATTTGGAATACAGCAGGAAATTGTAGAATCAGGGACGTTAGCTGGCGGGGTGGAACCTGCCACTAACAGAATTTCAGTAGCGGTAGGAAGAACGATAGCTGGCGCTTTGGCAACATTCACCGCTTGAGAAGTACTCACCACAATAGAAACGTTAGGCATCACGGTAGGTACCACACTATCATTGTCAGAAGAAACCCCGGTAGCCTGCCCATCCATTCTCAGTTTCTTTCGTTGAGATAAGGAAGCATGAAGGAGGTCTGCTTCGGTATCCGTATCCTCGCTGTCGCTTTCAGTTATTCTAGTCATGGGCCGACCCAGATTTATCCCTCCGCGCCGAACCGGTAGCCAATTCTCAAGAAAGCGAGAGGATCGAGTAGAGATGCCACGCCCTCCCCTTGCGGCTGTCTTAGTTCTTCCCCTCTTTGGTGGAGTACTTCGATGGCTGGAGCCCCCGGAGGGGGCAGAGGCTGGTAGCGTTTAGAGCGACACCACGTTCAAGGGAGCGTTAGCCCCTCCGGACGACTGGCCATCAGTGTCTTCTGTCGAGGACGCATGTTAGAGCAGTAAATAAGTCAAAGAGAAAACGCGAAGAAAGACAAACTCACCCATAACGCACTCGGCTAGGAGCCTGTACAAAGCGAACTCCCGGATACGGTAAAACGTATCTATATCTAGAAAGGCGTTAGCCTGATCCAACTCGGTTCTGGATAACACTACTGGGTTTACCCAGACAGCACCGATAAGTTCTCGATTAAAGCCCAGGCGCCATAAATGGGAAGGTAGCTCAAGAATGAAGAAATTGCTCTTCTAGTCAGCCACAACCTCTTCAAAGCCACGAAACCTCTGCCAGAACGACTGCACGAATGCGTCATTCCACCTCGGGGTGATATCGATTCAACAATTGCGACAGTTCATGCTAAAGAATTTGTGAATTAAATTGACAGACGGAGTAAAAATACACTTCATCTCGCAAGCGCAAAGAAAGGCATAAATCCAACACTAAGAAGAAGGGGTTATCTGGGCAGGATTGAGGTTATGCTCGCGCAACAGTTTTCCTAGTGAAGTATAGATTGGGAAACGAAAGCCATAAAGGAACATTTTAAAATAGACTAGTCTATAGTTTCCCCATAATAGACCGTGAAGCCTTATATCACCCTCGGGAACGATAGGGACATGTCCAGGAGGAAAAGTGATACCGTGACTCTCTAATTCAGCCCTCAGAATCGTCTCACATGAAAAAAAAGTAGGTGTTCGTTCGATTTCTGGATCTAAAGGTCTTTGAAAAACCCCAGTAGCCCTAGTCCTATGCATAATAAACCAGCTAACAGAAAATCTGGAAAGATGAACTGTAGTACCTTGAAAGGAAAGATTCACAGGCGAGCCGGTGGAAGATGACGGACAAGCACGAAGTTCTATCATCTTCGGGGAAAAGCAGAAAGAAGAGAAGAGAAAATTTGAAACCAGGGCAAAAAGAGCAAGAAAGAGAAAATGGTCCCTTCTTAAAGGACTAAGTGACACCGCATTCACTGAACCGCCAGTCGTACGAGGACGCGTGTAAAAGGAAGTTGGCCACGTGGAATCGTATTAAAGAAGGATTTAAAATCAAGCAGTTACTCGGGGTAGTTAATTTTGACCAAGTCAAAACAATTGCAGAATGGTTACTTCGGAATGGTTAACGCGTTCGCGTTAACCATCAACAAGGCCAAAGAGCTAACGAGAGGACACAGTAACAAAAGAAAGAAAATTGAGAAAATTATTTTATTCGTCAAAGGCCATACGACATCTATAAAGAAACATAACGCGCGAACTCAATCCTCGTCAAGCCAGTAAGAGGGCCAATAGAAGTCATCCCCATCCGAAGACGGCCACTCTTCGTTAACAAAAGTGAAGGGCTCGTCAACCCTCTTTCCTCGAACTAGCCCTGACGAGCTCGACTCTCCCTTAGTGGTAGTAGCCGTTTCCTCAGAGCCAACGGTGTTGGCGGAATCTTTTTCCAAAAAGCGACTAATATGGGGAAACTGTTCATCGCCTTTTCGTACAGGGGGCACATAGAAATCAGAAGACGCGTTAACTGTTTTAGAAACCTTCTTCTTCGACCCTTTTCGACCCTTGCATCGAGGGAGTCGTCTCTTCAGACGAGGAGGTGAGGGAGGATCATCAGAATCTGGAGAAGTTGGAGGAGACGGTGGAGGGTCGCGTTCGGCAATCTCTATGGAATACGAGTCGACCATGAGATTATAAGCAATCTGGGCAGAGAAAGGAGAAGAAGACGAACAGGAAAAAGAAAGGGAAATCCCATTAAATAGCCATGGCAAAAGATACTCCGGCCTTTTCGTATGCCCTTTAAAGACAATTAATGCACCTGGAGAAGAATAATCATAATTACAGAATCCGATCCGGCGTGATCACGCCAGCTAGAAAATCACGCCAATCAAAGGGCACCGAAAAACCGCACAATCACCCATCACTGGGAATACGACAGAAAGTCAAGTACGAGAAATGGTTGAGCAAAACATTTATTATCAACTCTTAGAAAACGAGCGCAAGCACCACAACACTATGTCCCGCAAAAGAGTCATTTTCGGTTAGGCTAACAACCGCATCCAACTAGCACGACAGGTCACACGATATCAAAAGTGGAAGACAGCAAAGGAAAATAACCAAAAGGATATTTTGTTTATTTATTTACGGCCTGCATGGCCAAAGCGCCTGAGCGCGTACATAGAAAGCATGAAAACAAAGAGGCGGCGGCCGGTGGTCAAGCATGGGACCCAACGTCGTCCTCCCCTAGCACCACCGTGATCTCCCTCAGGGCATCCGCAATGGAGGTCAGATCACAGGAGTAGACCCTCATCCCCTTCAAGCAACACCCCAGCAAGTCTTTCCTATGCCGCAACATGGTGATCACCACCTCAATGTGAGAGATGGTGGTGGCTAGCTTTGTCACGCTCTCTAAGGGGTTGAAGTCCTCCAGGGAAGTTGCGAGCTGCCTGGACAAGAGAGGGGTCGTCATCCCCTGAAGCTCCATGATATCCTCAGAGGTCTTCCTTATCATGGTTTCCAAGAAACCAATATCAACCTCAGTAAGATTCTTCAGAGTGTGCACCTTGGAGATCAAAAAGTTCCTAGTAAGTTCATCCATGGTGAAAGTGTCAAGAAAAATGCAAGAAAATTGCAAAAAAATCAGCACGGTAAAAGGACAATTTATAGGCCTAGAGGAACGACGGTTGAAAGGGCCTACCTCTCGGCAAGCGAACCACCCCGTCACCTTAAAAACTGTTAAGCAAACAAGGCCAAAAATGAAGCGACAACCCTTGGTAAACACTCGGGATCATTTTTGGTTGGGCTTATGATAACAATAGACATAACGTCGGGGGTATTTTCGTCCTTACACCTCACGATTAGGGATGAAAGGTTGTCGTCCCTACCGGGCGGACAACCTCGAGGTTATCGCCTCTCGCGGTACGATGAGCGCTGGGATGGTCGACATCAGCGCGGGGGGGGGGGGGGGGGGGGGGGGGGGGGTGGGGGTCTCACATGGTTATCTAGCCACACGCACGCCGTTATCCCATCCCAGGCAAGGCATGACGTCTCTTGAGGAACGTGGGCGTTATCTCGCCTAGATAATGCCCACCCCCAAGTATAACACAACGATAGCATACTTCACTAACGGGGAATTCCAGCCACCTGTCAGACCCGTTATCACTCCTGAATAACGTGATTCTCCCAGAAAACACTCAATATTCCGCCTATAAATACTCCCATGGTTAAGGAAGAAGGTAAGCCTAAGATCGCTGGCAAAAGCTCTGCTATTTTCACTACCCATACTAAATTAAGCATTGGAGTGTTCACGCCGGAGACCCCCTCTGGCGCTTTGCAGGTACATCGAACGATAGTGAATAGTGAACCTAGGAAGTCATCTTCCCCATCTGCCCTTCAGCAGAAACACGAATCTTATCAAAAACTAAATTTACAACTAGGCGATTTGGATGCGTATTTACTAGAAAGAGATGAATCTAGTTCAAGACATGTAACACAACCAATGAACAAGAAGAAAGTGTAGAATTACAAGAAACAAACAAGCAAATTAGATAAGAAAAGCTGAAATACAAGTATAAATAGAAATGCTTATATTAAAGATAGAAAATGATTACAATGTTTGATGATTTGAAAGCTTTACTTGTGAAGATGAAAGTTATCATCAACTAGACATCGAACAAGAGAGTTTAAGAGGTGAATAAATAGGAGGTTTCCTCTACTCAAGCAATATTCACTTTCAACAAAAACTCTAACGAGATAATGGTGACTTTAAAGTTTTACTTGTATAGATGCAAGGTGTCACCAACCTTGCATCATCCAAGGGAGTTTAAGGATGAATAAGGAGGAGGTTGCCTCAACTCCATCAAGTATTCACCTAGCCAAAAACTAAGAAAAATAGCCTACAAAGGTTCTATTTATACATAGGTCTTCATAAGGCATTTTAGACAAAAATACTCTTTCTCATGACCGGCCATCATATACATCTTTAGTTGTGGGCTTGGCCATATGATACGGATCGACCCATGCTAACAAGTGTCTAGGCCGACGCCTTGTGGTTTGTGCTAGGTCCGCAAGCATAGACAACGCAAAATGCATTAGGACTCAGTTAGCCCCTCCGGACGACTGGCCATCAGTGTCTCCTGTCGAGTACGCATGTTAGAGCAGTAAATAAGTCAAAGAGAAAACGCGAAGAAAGACAAACTCACCCATAACGCACTCGGCTAGGAGCTTGTACAAAGCGAACTCCCGGATACGGTAAGGCGTATCTATATCTAGCAAGGCGTTAGCCTGATCCAACTCGGTTCTGGATAACACCATTGGGTTTACCTAGACGGCACCGATAAGTTCTCGATTAAATCCCAGGCGCCATAAATGGGAAGGTAGCTTAAGAATGAAGAAACTGCTCTTCCAGTCAGCCACAACCTCCTCAAAGCCACGAAACCTCTGCCAGAACGACTGCACGAACGCGTCATTCCTCCTCGGGGTGATATCGATTAAACAATTTTGACAGTTCATGCTAAAGAATTTGCGAATTAAATTGACAGACAGAGTAAAAATACACTTCATCTAGCAAGCGCAAAGAAAGGCATAAATCCCATACTAAGAAGAAGGGGTTATCTGGGCAGGATTGAGGTTATGCTCGCGCAACAGTTTTCCTAGTAAAGTATAGATTGGGAAACAAAAGCCATAAAGGAACATTTTAAAATAGACCAGACTATAGTTTCCCCATAATAGACCGTGAAGCCGTATATCACCCTCGGGAACGATAGGGATATATCCAGGAGGGAAAGTGATATCGTGACTCTCTAATTCAGCCCTCAGAATCGTCTCACATGAAAAAATACTGTGTGTTCGTTCGATTTCTGGATCTAAAGGTCTTTGAAAAACCCCAGTAGCCCTAGTCCTATGCATAATAAACCAGCGAACAGAAAATCTGGAAAGATGAAGTGTAGTACCTTGAAAGGAAAGATTCACAGGCGAGCCGGTGGAAGATGACGGACGAGCAAGAAGTTCTTCGAGAAAGAGCAGAAAGAAGAAAATGGTCCCTTCTTAAAGGACTAAGTGCCACCGCATTCACTGAACCGCCAGTCATACGAGGACGCGTGTAAACGAAAGTTGGCCACGTGGAATCGTATTAAAGAAGGATTTAAAATCAAGCAGTTACTCGGGGCGATTAATTTTGACCAAGTCAAAACAATCGCAGAACGGTTACTTCGCAATGGTTAACGCGTTCGCGTTAACCATCAGCAAGGCCAAAGAGCTAACGAGAGGACACAGTAACAAAAGAAAGAAAATAGAGAACATTATTTTATTCATCAAAAGCCATACGACATCTACAAAGAAACATAACGCGCGAACTCAATCCTCGTCAAGCCAGTAAGAGGGCCAGTAGAAGTCATCCCCATTGTCGTGCCCCAGAAAATTAAAAATAGACGAGTGTGCAACGAAATTTGAGACCTTCCGATGCTCGGCGTAAAAGGACGCCTAGCGGCATGCAATGAAGTCGCCACTCTAATTTGGTTGCTAGGCTTAGGGAACCTTAATAATCATGGCATAGGAAATATAATAAGTAAAAAACTAAAGGCACAAAAAAGGGGTCTGGACCCCAGACAAAGGTTCGGGGTCGTATTATGGTCTCGGGAAGGTGTTAGGCACCCGAGTCACATCCGAAAACGGTTACCGGTTGATGAGAGAGGTGTTTAAAAAGGTGTTTGAAAACAACGTTTTGAAAAAGGGGGCCCTCAGAGGAATCGTCACTTTAGCCTTTTTTACAATCGGGACCGTTCAAGAATAATAAAAAGATCTTTCGGACGGGGTTACCGTTTATCAAGATCGATCGATTATTCTTGACCGTAACGTGATGGGATTGAATTTTTCGTAAGGCTGAATGAGCGCCCTCTTATTTCATCATCGGGCCATGCATGATTAAATTAATTGCTATGTGAACCTATCATGGATTGCTAACAGAGTACAAATTTAAATGATTGCTTTTGAAGTGGAAAAACCGATGTGGGATCGAAAGTCCCCATGTACATGTAGTCAATATATGCGAGAATTTAAAATCACATGAGTATGGCATTTTAAGCAACTCTTTAAACACGTTGTTCATGTGGGTTGATTTTAATTCTAGTAGTTCTATATCGCATGCGTACGATTGATATTTGCGAAAAGCGTTGAATAAATAAAAGGGAATGAAAGACATACTTTCAAGCGAACCTTAAATTTTAAACCTACAAAATGAGAATGTTAGTGATAGCTCGAAAAATAAATAAACAATTTTATGAATGCGAGAATTTAAATACCAATGGATATTCGTCGAAAAATTAAATGCTGGTTTGACGTATGCGAGAAATGATGGATTTAACGCATATGAAAGTTTAAATGCTGAGTTGATAAGTGCAGGAAATTAAGGGATGACAGTTGATTGCATGCGAGAAATAATGGATTTGACGCATACAAAATTTAAAAGCTGAGTTGATTGCATGCGACAAATGATTGATTTGACGCATACGAAAATTAAATGATGACTTGATACATACAAGAATTTAAATACTGATTTGATACATACGAGAATTTAAATGCTGATAGTTTGATTTGCAAGAAATTCAAATGATGATTCGATGTGTGCGAAAAATTTAAATGATGATTTGATGTGTGCGAAAAATTTAAATGATGACTTGACAAAAAATTTAAGATTTGATGATTTTTGGTGCCTACGAAATCGATGTTAGTAATCGTTCGAGGATAATTAAAATGATAAATAAAAGTAAAGCAAATAGATAGGCATTTAAATTTAGACAAGTAAATAAATAATTAATTAAACATGGCATACGACGTAAATTAATATTGCATACGAGCTATTAATTAAACATGACATACGAGCTATTAATTAAATAAACACAAAAATAAAAGAGACTCGAACAATTGGTGAAATTTTAATGGGTTGGGCCCATGTGCATGCTGAAATTTTAAATGAAAATGGGAAAAGGGAGCAAATGGGCTTGGCTTAAGCCAAGGCCCATTTGCATTTAAAAAGAAAGGGACGGGCTTGGCCCGTCACCTTTCTTCTTCCCATAAGGACAGCAGCCACGCTGTTCTTCTTCTTCCTTGCACCGGCCACCATGGTCGGCGACCAATGAAGCTTCGATCCGGCCAAATGGCCGGATTTCAAACCCTAAACGGCCCCGATAATTCCCTCTACCCCACAGTGACGAAACCCAGCCAAAACAGTAGGGAAATACCAAAGAAATCACGTGAATGGAAGCATGCGATTTTCACATAAAACTAGCAATTTAATACGGACAAAACAGCGAGCCAATGATCAAGTTGAAAGCATGCGATTTAACCATATACTGAATAGAGATTTATGGAATTAAAACAAGCGAATAATTGACAAATGAAAGCAAGAAAAATTAAAGAGAAAATGGTGCCTTGCTTACTGTTTTGGAAGGAGCGGACGAGTGCTTTTCTTTTCTTTCTTTTTTCTTTTAAGGGTGAAGAGCAAGGCTATTTATAGGCAAGGGCTTAGATGATTGTGTGGTGAATTGGGTGCAGTGCTGGTGTGGTGAGCAAGTTTGGGTTTTGTGGCTGGGAAGAAAGGAGAGAATGAGCCGTTGATCTTGCATACTTTGAGTCAAAGTATGTTGATCCAACGGTTGTGATCAAAGTGAGTAAAAAATGCTTAATGTTTAAATAATTGGTTCGAACTATTAGTATGACGAAACTAGCGAGAAACTCGAACGAAAGCAACTACGTTATAAAGAAAAATATGATGAGTTTACCCGTCTACAGCGAATGACGAGAATTTTTCGTTTAACGTGTTTATTTTCTCGTTAAAAAACGTGAAACGTTCGGACGAAAAATAATGACGTTGTGCCAAAAATTACATGAAACGCTGTAGACCGTTGTGAACGGAAAAAAAGCTAGCAACTAGTTGATGGAAAACATTTTAAAGTCGAGCTATTGTCCGAGCGGACTTACTCGGGTCCAATAACAGCTCGAATGAAAATAATAATAAAAAATAAAAATACTAAAAAAAGGCGCTAAAATATTAAAAATCCTAAAATTCATGTGATGGCCTAAAACGAAGAAAAAAATAGCAAACGACTGCCGGATAGTCAAAAATGTGGTTTTTAAGGCTAAAAATAATAATGATAATAATAATGAAAATATGTGCCGAAAAAATTAAAAATGTGATCTCGAAAGCTGACGATGCTAACGATGATGCTAAAATGCAACGAAACACTTAAAAATGCTAGCGACAGTAAATCAACTGAAAATGATTGTAGATTAACTAAATAACAGAAATGCTAAAATTAATTAAAAATGGCGTCAAAATTCGGGTATCAACAGTTGCCCCCTCTTTACTGTCTTATCGAAGTATTTGATAAGCAGTAAAGACAGTTGCCCCTATATATCCGAATTTTGGCGACACCGCAAGTCTTACGTCGAGCTTACAGTGATGATGTTACTCTGGGAGGAGGTAGTTGATTGATGTCGTCAATGGGGATAAAAGGTGATTGCTTAATGTCGCTCTGGGAGGATGAGATTGATTGGTGTCGCTCGGGGAGGAGGAGATTGATTGATGTTGTCACTGGGATTTAAAGGTGTTTTACAAAATTGATGATGCCGGCCGTGGATATCACTCTGGGAGGAGTTGATTGATGTCTCTCTGGGAGGAGATAGTTGATGTCACTCTGGGAGGAGGAGAACTGCTGATTCGGATGTCCTTCGCTCGGATATTGAATAACGGTAACATACCTTCACCCTGATGTTGATTTGATATTTGGGGTGACTGTTTATGAATTTTCAAGATATGGTGTAGGGACATGACCTGACACAATATTAACAGATGACATAGGCGGACGTGACCAGACATGACATTAACAACACGATGTGGGGACGTGACCCTTTACGACGCTTAACAGACAACATGTGCGGACGTGACTAGACACAACATTATCAGACGACACGAGCGGACGTGACCCGACATGACATTAACAATACGATGTGGGGACGTGACCTGAACACAACCTTTTACGACACGATATGGGGACGTGACCTGAACACAACGCTAGACAGACAAGATGTGGGGACATGACCTGAACATAACTTTTGAAATGACACGATGTGGGGACGTGACCTGAACACAACGCTAGACAGACAAGATGTGGGGACGTGACCTGAACACAACTTTTTAAGACACGATGTGGGGACGTGACCTGAACACAACGCTAGATAGACAAGATGTGGGGACGTGACCTGAACACAACTTTTTACGACACGATGTGGGGACGTGACCTGAACACAACGCTAGATAGACAAGATGTGGAGACGTGACCTGAACACAACTTTTTAAGACACGATGTGGGGACGTGACCTGAACACAACGCTAGACAGACACGATGTGGGGACGTGACCTGAACACAACTTTTTAAGACACGATGTGGGGACGTGACCTGAACACAACGCTAGACAGACAAGATGTGGGGACGTGACCTGAACACAACTTTTTAAGACACGATGTGGGGACGTGACCTGAACACAACGCTACACAGACAAGATGTGGGGACGTGACCTGAACACAACTTTTTAAGACACGATGTGGGGACGTGACCTGAACACAACGCTAGACAGACAAGATGTGGGGACGTGACCTGAACAAAACTTTTTAAATGGCGAGGTGTAGAGGGAAAGCGAGTCTTACCTTGAACTTACCGTATGAATTGAAATGGAGAGTGGTCGACCGTGAGGGAGCGTGATCCGCCACGCGAAGTTGATTTGAATGTGAGGGAGCGTGATCCACCGCACGAGGTTGATTTGGGAGTGGTAACGTACTCCATTTGATTGAATTTTGATGAAAATCCAAGATGGTGAGGGATTTACATCGATGTTGTCATCGAAGACCCATGGTTGAGATTTTACTGGAGCATATCTGTATCCTGCAAATTGAAAGGAAGCAAATACAAAGCAGCGACAGATGGAAAAAGGAGAGAGCAATTGACCTAAATATTCTTACATTTAACCCATGGCTTGCCCCCAAGTTTTTTTGTTTGGGATGAAAATGATTTCTTTATTTAAGAACATAAATTCAAACCTTTTTTCTCCTTTTGGATAAAAATATTCGTTCACTTTTTGTTATAGGAACATGATTGATTTAAGTCTAGATAGCGTCTACGTCTTGTTCAAGAAATAACGACCTCAAGGACAAGACTTTCCCATAATTTGCAGCCGTAAGCAATCCTCACCTAATATTAGTGTTTGCACTCACGCTCTTAAACAAGGTTAAGTGTTTTACGCTCATAAAGATGCAACTAACATGATACATAATTTTCAATTCGCAATGTCAATCCGAGTGAATAGACTTCAAATGAAGATGCACATGCATGGGCGTTCTAATAATCGATAGGACTTTTACGAAAAAGAATGAAAGGACATGAAATGTCCGGAAAGGAGCTTGTTTTGGGAAAAGATTGCTTTGCTGAGGAGTTGGAAGGCTTTTGATGAGTGATGCTTTGCTGAGTGGCCCTGATGAGAGCGAGGTGTGCGAGTTCTTTCGCTTTTTGTTGGGGATGCTTTCCGGATAGTGTGCGTGAGCTCTGGGATCCTTGCTGGGGGTGTTTTTTGGTTGGCCAAGGGCCCTTTGTTCAAGTCTTCACTAGGGAGTGTCGTCGCTATTCTCTTCGCGATCTGCTGCATGGGTTGGCCTTGGGCCCTTTTCTCTTCTCGGGTTCTCACTAGGGATGCTTGCTTTGAGGTTTCCTGAGTTGAACTTGGGCCTCTTTTGCTTGACTTTACTAGGGGAGGATGCTTTGAGATTTCTCAAGTTGGCCTTGGGCCTTTTTACTCGAGTTCACTAGGGAAAGTTTTCTTCGAGATTTGAGTTGTCCCCGGGTTGTGATTGCTTTGGCTCTTCGATTGTTTGTATTCTGCGAAGGTCTCTGAGCATTTTGTTTCTTTTCTTTTCTTTTCCCTTTTTCCCCTCTCTCCTTTTTTCTTCTTTTTTTTCTTTTTATCCTCTCATTTTCCCCTTCTTTTTTTTTTTTTTTTTTACCCCTCCCCTTTTTGATTTGATTTGAAATGCAACAGAGCAGAGCAAGCACAGCCTTCATCTTGATCTTTTCCCTTTCTGTCTTGAGGCCTCGGCCTTCGTCGTTGCTGCTTCTTCGGTGATGGTCCTTAGTGATCTCCTGGTGACCTTTTCCGTCTCCTTCATCGTGAACTTGAACTTGGCGTGCTTTTACTTCCGGCTGGCAATTTTAGCTGAAACTGCTCTTTGGCTCCCAAGGTATGAGTGATATTGACGGTTTTGGGGGAGTGATGACATATATGGTGGAAAGAGGGAAGAAACGAAAAAAGTGGAGAAAATCGTAAAAGTCCCACGTCATTTTATAGCTATCCCATGTCTAATGGCGCATGTACCCTGGATATTATGCGAACTCAACTAGCATCTAGTCAGGCCCTTACACTCATGAAGGAAACAAGGCGTGAAGGCCCAAAATACTCACAGGGATATGTTTTGTGATTGCTTACGTCGGAGCAAACCGTAGATATAAGAGCTAACAGACAAGATCATGCATGTTTCATATAATTTCTAATGAACGCACAAGTTATCCGTGTCGTAATAAAGTGATGAATATGCTAGAAAAAAAGTTCAAAACGTGGGATTTTTGTTCTCCCATTTCCCCTTTTTTTTTTAGCCCAAGTTGCACATGTATAAAGAGAAAATTTTGCAGAAACTAAGGATTTTAGCCAACATGATGCACACACTTTTGCAACAACATAAATCATCAGAGTTTAAAAATCATGGAAGTGTAACTCGCGAAAATATAAATTACGAAAGGTAAATTGCGGAAACAGAAATTGCAAAAATGTAAAAGGACAACTTCCCTGAAAAATGAGCTTTGACATTTTTCAATGCCTTCCTTTGGTCGTCACTTCACTCGCTTGCCCCCAAGTTTACAAGCCTCGTTGCACTGAAACGAAGAGATAGTTAAATAGTAAATTCATAGGGAAAAGGTATCCTGAGATGTTGAATTTTACAATTAACGAAAAATAGAATAATTGAAAAGAACGCGTGGGTTGCCTCCCACGAAGCGCCCTGGTTTAAAGTCGCATGCTCGACTATGGCGTGCGTTTGAGTCTTGTGTTTTTGGATCAACATCCCTTTGAACTTCGTTGCTTGCCCCCAAGACTTCTCCTGATGAGGGACTATCTCCTTTTCCGCCCTTTCTCTTAAATGGACCGATTTACGTGGAATCCTGGCCTCATTCTTAGTTGTGGTGATACTTTCTTCATCGGTAAAGACATAGGGTTTATCGAAACCCACTGAATCAACATTCATCCTGAAACGCGAATAGTACAAGACGCTCGAAGAGGGGATTAAATTTATTTATTTATTTTTAAACCGAAGGGGAATACAAGTTCCTATAAAAGACAACAAAACATGCATACATATTGCAAAGAGACATCAGGAAGCGTGGCGGCGGTCTAACTACGCAGAGCCCCCCCCCCCCCCCCCCCCCCCCACCCCCCCCCAGACTTCTTCACGCAAATGGTCGAGCTCTATATCATCCTTCCGCTACCCAAAGCATGATTTGGAATAGGGTTGATGGTCATGCTAGAACCTTCGAAAGAGATGCATTTGTTCTTAATCAAGTGATTAACTTTTCCTCTAAGGGCAGAGCAGTCTTCTATGGCGTGGCCTTGAGCTCCGGCGTGGTACGTACATCTAGCAACAGGGTTGTACCACTTCGGGTAAGGAGGTTGTATAGGCTGAATCGGGATTGGCGCAATTTGCCCAGCTGCCAAGAGATGCTCGTAAATTTCCTCTAAAGGAATGGGAAGAGGTGGTAGCGGTTTCCTGTTCCAATGGGTGTATTGGTTCTTTGGTGGGATATGTGGTGGAGATGATGGGGAAGGTTGCTGGTTACTAGGTCCCGGGGAGACAAAGATGACATCTTCCTTCATGATAGGTGCTCCTTTAAGCGTTTCTTCTAGTGTGGAAGCGGTGATCCTCCCGGACTTAATTCCTTGTTCAACTCTCTCAGCCACCATGACTATGTCGGAAAAGTTATTTGATGGATTGGATATAAGATAGGTGTAGTAGGGAGCCTTGAAAGTGTTTATGAAAATTGACGAGAGTTCTTTGTCATTTAGCGGAGGAGAAATTCTAGATGCTAGCCCTCTCCACCTCTGAGCGTAAGTCTTCACCGATTCGTCGGTCCTCTTCTCTAGATCCTGTAGATCAGAACGGTCTTGTGCAACTTCCAAGTTGAATTTGTATTGCTTGTAGAAGGCATCAGACAGGTCTCTCCATGTCGTGATCCTGGCTCTGTCTAGACCCATATACCAAGTTAGGGCGTGCTTGGTCAAGCTTTCTCGGAATAGATGTATAAACAACGGCTCGTTGTGGATCATCTCGGCCATCTTATTACAGTATGCTCTGAGGTGGGTCTTTGGGCACTCTTCCCCAGTATACTTTTCGAAGTCAGGGATCTTGTACTTCGGAGGTATAACGATCTCGGGGACCATACACATATCGGCGGGACCAGTGGGATCAAATGGATCGGCCCCTTCGATTGCTCTGAGTCTTTCCTCGAGAAGATTCAGTCTGTCACTTTTTGATTCTTCGGCCCTGATGGGGTTAGAACCGAAGGGTAGCGTAGGTTCTGATGAGAACTGAGGTTGTGCTAGTTTGAAAGTGAGGAGCTGAGTTCCCACAGGTCCGGGAATTGTGCTCAGAGGAATAGGAGGGAGATACAAAGCCTCTAGGCGGGCCTGGGTCTTTGGGCACTCTTCCCCAGTATACTTTTCGAAGTCAGGGATCTTGTACTTCGGAGGTATAACGATCTCGGGGACCATACACATATCGGCGGGACCAGTGGGATCAAATGGATCGGCCCCTTCGATTGCTCTGAGTCTTTCCTCGAGAAGATTCAGTCTGTCACTTTTCGATTCTTCGGCCCTGATGGGGTTAGAACCGAAGGGTAGCGTAGGTTCTGATGAGAACTGAGGTTGTGCTAGTTTGAAAGTGAGGAGCTGAGTTCCCACAGGTCCGGGAATTGTGCTCGGAGGAATAGGAGGGAGATACAAAGCCTCTAGGCGGGCCTGGCTCTTGCTGGGGTCCACAGCAGGGTTGATTGAAAGGTGCTGAAGCGACGGGGAGATCTCTTCACCCGCCTTAACTGTAGGATTTGCAGTGGTGGGTATAGTGAAGGGATTATCCCATCTCCAATGGCCCGGGGGGCCAGAAAGTGGTGGGAGTACGGAAGGTCCTGCGACGGTGAGCGAAGAGGGAGGTCCTTTTGTTTGAAGGAGATCAAAACCCGGTGGCACTTCGGTGACAGCTTCATCTCTTTCCTTTTCGGCCTTGGTGGCTCTTTCTGTACTGATCCTAACTCGTTCCTCTAACTCTGCGATTCTAGCCATTAGTGCTTCATCGGTCTTGGCCGGTTCAGTCATTTTTCATTTTTGAAGTCTAGTTAGGGGGAGCCTGTGCGGAGTAACTTGCTTCGGAGGAGCTATCGTGAACCTGAAAAAGGGAAAAACACAGAAAAGAGTAAATACAAGTGAGGATATACAGGTGATGTGCAATCCCGAGGCCTCCACATTGCTCATTCGCTTTTCTGGCTATACTTTCACTTGATATTTTCAGGGCGGTCGGAGAGGTGAGGAATCCCAATGGTTGACAAGATACGAAGGAAGCCTCTATACATTCCAACGATATGAAGCAAATCTGAGATGCTAACGGCGAAACCCAAATCAGCAGGGGCAACCAATACCGCCATGCTAGGAGGATCTCTTTCACACTATTCTTTTGACGATGCAAGGCCTGATGCCTGGTAAACTCAACCGAGGGGAGGGACGACGATCTATGCTATGAACTTGGAGTGTCTTGTGATAAGCTAAGAGGATAGGGCCCTAAGCGAGCGCTACTTGGCTGTTTTTTGGATTTTTGGTCTGATTTTTCGGGTTTTTAGTGAAATGATTTTGTTTATCTTTGGAGGGATTTTCTCTTTCTTTTTGTGATGGTCTTTTTAAGTTGCTTTGGATGGATAATCGATATGGAAAGGAGGAGGCGATTTTAATAAATATCCGAAAGAGTACGACTTTATTAAAAGTGTTTACAAAAGTATGGTAAACTTGCCAACTACCTAAATTCATCAAAAATGGCTAAGATAGATGAAATCAGGGGTCCTAGCTAAAAAGAAAAGGTTTTCCGATATCCAAGTCTTCCCATGAAGGTATCAATCCTGGATGTCAGAGTTCTGCTGCCAAAGGTACTCCATTGAAGCCAACTCCCCTTTCTGCATCTCTATCTCAGCCTCTAAAGTGGCAATTCGACCTTGTAGTGTCTGATCGTTGAAACCTCGTTCCTCGAAAATATCAAGTGAAAGTAGTGTAGGTGCCGACATATCAAATGAGCAAAATGGGTCCTGTGGGACAAAAATAAAATTTTAAATGGAAAATAACCTGCACGTGTGAGAAATTTGCAGTTCGTATAACAGAAAAATCACGTCAATATGCCAACAAGACAAATAGAGCCACGACAAACAGGTATAATCATGATGCACGTGCTGGGGCTCTGATTTTGACATTTCTAACTGGCTTGAACGGTCCCCGGATGATACCATGAAAAGGTCCCTAAAGTGTCGTCTAGTGTCCCGATTCCTTGCGAAATCGAGTAACCTTTCGACTGGCTTTAGAGGTTCATCCGAGTTGGGGTTGGTGAACACTACCTAGGACATGTGTCCTAGGGCGTCACTACTACCCTCCTAATTTGGTAATTGTCCCCTGGGTGTAGGGCGCTATGAAATGCATATGACAATTGATAAAGCAAATAAATGAACAGACCAGCAATTGATCAAAGCAAATAAATAAATAAATAAACAAATAAAACACCTCTCTAAAATGATAAAACCGGCTCCGACCCTAAAGTCCCCAGTGAAGTCGCCAAACTGTCGCGCCCCCGAAAATTAAAAATTTGCGAGTGTGCAACGAAATTTGAGACCTTCCGATGCTCGGCGTAAAAGGACGCCTAGCGGCATGCAATGAAGTTGCCACCCTAATTTGGTTGCTAGGCTTAGGGAACCTTAATTGTCATGGCATAGGAAATATAATAGGTAAAAAACTAAAGGCACAAAAAAGGGGTCTGGACCCAGACAAAGGTTCGGGGTCGTATTATGGTCTCGGGAAGGTGTTAGGCACCCGAGTCACATCCGAAAATGGTTACCGGTTGATGAGAGAGGTGTTTAAAAAGGTGTTTGAAAAAAGCGTTTTGAAAAAAGGGGCCCTCAGAGGAATCGTCACTTTAGCCTTTTTTACAATCGGGACCGTTCAGGAATAATAAAAAGATCTTTCGGACGGGGTTACCGTTTATCAAGATCGATCGATTATTCTTGACCGTAACGTGATGGGACTGAATTTTCCGTAAGGCTGAATGAGCGCCCTCTTATTTCATCATCGGGCCATGCATGATTAAATTAATTGCTATGTGAACCTATCATGGATTGCTAACAGAGTACAAATTTAAATGATTGCTTTTGAAGTGGAAAAACCGATGTGGGATTGAAAATCCCCATGTACATGTAGTCAATATATGCGAGAATTTAAAATCACATGAGTATGGCATTTTAAGCAACTCTTTAAACACGTTGTTCATGTGGGTTGATTTTAATTCTAGCAGTTCTATATCGCATGCGTACGATTGATATTTGAGAACAGCATTGAATAAATAAAAGGGAACGAAAGACGTACTTTCAAGCGAAGCTTAAATTTTAAACCTACAAAATGAGAATGTTAGTGATAGCTCGAAAAATAAATAAACAATTTTATGAATGCGAGAATTTAAATACCAGTGGATATTCGTCAAAAATTTAAATGCTGGTTTGACGTATGCAAGAAGTGATGGATTTAAAGCATATGAAAGTTTAAATGCTGAGTTGATAAGTGCAGGATATTAAGGGATGACAGTTGATTGCATGCGAGAAATGATGGATTTGACGCATACGAAATTAAAATGTTGAGTTGATTGCATGCGAGAAATGATTGATTTGACGCATACGAAAATTAAATGATGACTTGATACATACGAGAATTTAAATATTGATTTGATACACACGAGAATTTAAATGCTGATAGTTTGATTTGCAAGAAATTCAAATGATGATTCGATGTGTGCGAAAAATTTAAATGATGATTTGATGTGTGCGAAAAATTTAAATGATGACTTGACGAAAAATTTAAGATTTGATGATTTTTGGTGCCTACGAAATCGATGTTAGTAATCGTTCGAGGATAATTAAAATGATAAATAAAAGTAAAGCAAATAGATAGGCATTTAAATTTAGACAAGTAAATAATTAATTAATTAAACATGGCATACGACATAAATTAAATATTGCATACGAGCTATTAATTAAACATGACATACGAGCTATTAATTAAATAAACACGAAAATAAAAGAGACTCGAACAATTGGCGAAATTTTAATGGGTTGGGCCCATGTGCATGCTGAAATTTTAAATGAAAATGGGAAAGGGGAGCTAATGGGCTTGGCTTAAGCCAAGGCCCATTTGCATTTAAAAAGAAAGGGACAGGCTTGGCCCGTCACCTTTCTTCTTCCCATAAGGACAGCAGCCACGTTGTTCTTCTTCTTCCTTGCGCCGGCCACCATGGTCGGCGACCAATGAAGCTTCGATCCGGCCAAATGGCCGGATTTCAAACCCTAAACGGCCCCGATAATTCCCTCTACCCCACAGTGACGAAACCCAGCCAAAACAGTAGGGAAATACCAAAGAAATCACGTGAATGGAAGCATGCAATTTTCACATAAAACTAGCAATTTAATACGGACAAAACAGCGAGCCAATGATCAAGTTGAAAGCATGCGATTTAACCATATACTGAATAGAGATTTATGGAATTAAAACAAGCGAATAATTGACAAATGAAAGCAAGAAACATTAAAGAGAAAATGGTGCCTTGCTTACTGTTTTGGAAGGAGCGAACGAGTGCTTTTCTTTTCTTTCTTTTTTCTTTTAAGGGTGAAGAGCAAGGCTATTTATAGGCAAGGGCTTAGATGATTGTGTGGTGAATTGGGTGCGCGTGGGCGTCGGCGAGTAGAAAGGAGCAGTGCTGGTGTGGTGAGCAAGTTTGGGTTTTGTGGCTGGGAAGAAAGGAGAGAATGAGCCGTTGATCTTGCATACTTTGAGTCAAAGTATGTTGATCCAACGGTTGTGATCAAAGTGAGTAAAAAATGCTTAATGTTTAAATAATTGGTTCGAACTATTAGTATGACGAAACTAGCGAGAAACTTGAACGAAAACAACTACGTTATAAAGAAAAATATGATGAGTTTACCCATCTACAGCGAATGACGAGAATTTTTCGTTTAACGTGTTTATTTTCTCGTTCAAAAATGTGAAACGTTCGGACGAAAAATAATGACGTTGCGCCAAAAATTACATGAAACGCTGTAGACCGTTGTGAACGGAAAAAAAGCTAGCAACTAGTTGATGGAAAACATTTTAAAGTCGAGTTATTGTCCGAGCGGACTTACTCGGGTCCAATAACAGCTCGAATGAAAATAATAATAAAAAATAAAAATACTAAAAAAAGGCGCTAAAATATTAAAAATCCTAAAATTCATGTGATGGCCTAAACGAAGAAAAAAATAGCAAACGACTGCCGGATAGTCAAAAATGTGGTTTTTAAGGCTAAAAATAATAATGATAATAATAATGAAAATATGTGCCGAAAAAATTAAAAATGTGATCTCGAAAGCTGACGATGCTAACGATGATGCTAAAATGCAACGAAACACTTAAAAATGCTAGCGACAGTAAATCAACTGAAAATGATTGTAGATTAACTAAATAACAGAAATGCTAAAATTAATTAAAAATGGCGTCAAAATTCGGGTATCAACAGTTGCCCCCTCTTTACTGTCTTATCGAAGTATTTGATAAGCAGTAAAGACAGTTGCCCCTATATATCCGAATTTTGGCGACACCGCAAGTCTTACCTCGAGCTTACAGTGATGATGTTACTCTGGGAGGAGGTAGTTGATTGATGTCGTCAATGGGGATAAAAGGTGATTGCTTAATGTCGCTCTGGGAGGATGAGATTGATTGGTGTCGCTCGGGGAGGAGGAGATTGATTGATGCTGTCACTGTGATTTAAAGGTGTTTTACAAAATTGATGATGCCGGCCGTGGATATCACTCTGGGAGGAGTTGATTGATGTCGCTCTGGGAGGAGATAGTTGATGTCACTCTGGGAGGAGGAGAACTGCTGATTCGGATGTCCTTCGCTCGGATATTGAATAACGGTAACATACCTTCACCCTGATGTTGATTTGATATTTGGGGTGACTGTTTATGAATTTTCAAGATATGGTGTAGGGACATGACCTGACACAATATTAACAGATGACATGGCGGACGTGACCAGACATGACATTAACAACACGATGTGGGGACGTGACCCTTTACGACGCTTAACAGACAACATGTGCGGACGTGACCAGACACTTAAATGCTAAAATGCAACGAAACACTTAAAAATGCTAGCGATAGTAAATCAACTGAAAATGACTGTAGATTAACTAAATAACAGAAATGCTAAAATTAATTAAAAATGGCGTCAAAATTCGGGTATCAACACCCATCCGAAAATGGCCACTCTTCGTAAACAAAAGGGAAGGGCTCGTCAACCCTCTTTCCTCGAACTAGCCCTGACGAGCTCGACTCTCTCTTAGTGGTAGCAGCCGTTTCCTCAGAGCCAACAGTGTTGGCGGAATCTTTTTCCAAAAAGTGACTAATATGGGGAAACTGTTCATCGCCTTTTCATACAGGGGGCACATAGAAATCAGAAGACGCGTTAAACGTTTTAGAAACCTTCTTCTTTGACCCTTTTCGACCCTTGCGTTTAGGGAGTCGTCTCTTCAGACGAGGAGGTGAGGGAGGATCATCAGAATCTGGAGAAGGTGGAGGAGACGGTGGAGGGTCGCGTTCGGCAACCTCCATGGAATACGAGTCGGCCATGAGATTATAAGCAATCTGGGTAGAGAAAGGAGAAGAAGAAGACGAACAGGAAAAAGAAAGGGAAATCCCATTAAATAGCCGTGGCAAAAGATACTCCGGCCTTTTCATATGCCCTTTGAAGACAATTAATGCACCTGGAGAAGAATAATCATAATTACAGAATCCGATCCGGCGTGATCACGCATGCTAGAAAATCACGCCAATCAAAGGGCGCCGAAAAACCGCCCAATCACCCATCACTGGGAATACGGCAGAAAGTCAAGTATGAGAAACGGTTGACCAAAACATTTATTATCAATTCTTAGAAAATGAGCGCAAGCACCACAACACTATGTCCCGCAAAAGAGTCATTTTCGGTTAGGCTAACAACCGCATCCAACTAGCACGACAGGTCACACGATATCAAAAGTGGAAGACAGCAAAGGAAAATAACCAAAAGGACATTTTATTTATTTATTTACGGCCTGCACGGCCAAAGGGCCTGAGCGCGTACATAGAAAACATGAAAATAAAGAGGCGGCGGCCGGCGGTCAAGCATGGGACCCAACATCGTCCTCCCCTGGCACCACCGAGATCTCCCTCAGGGCATCCGCAACGGAGGTCAGATCAGAGGAGTAGACCCTCATCCCTTTCAAGCAACACCCCAGCAAGTCTTTCCTGTGTCGCAACATGGTGATCACCACCTCGATGTGAGAGATGGTGGCGGCTAGCTTTGTCACGCTCTCTAAGGGGTTGAAGTCCTCTAGGGAAGTTGCGAGCTGCCTGGACAGGAGAGGGGTCGTCATCCCCTGAAGCTCCATGATATCCTCAGAGGTCTTCCTTATCATGGTTTCCAGGAAACCAATATCAACCTTAGTAAGATTTTTCAGAGTGTGCGCCTTGGAGATCAAAAAGTTCCTAGTAAGTTCATCCATGGTGAAAGTGTCAAGAAAAATGCATGAAAATTGTGAAAAAATCAGCACGGTAAAAGGACAATTTATAGGCCTAGAGGAACGACGGTTGAAAGGACCTACCTATCGGCAAGCGAACCACACCGTCACCTTAAAAATTGTTAAGCAAACAAGGCCGAAAATGAAGCGACAACCCTTGGTAAACACTCGGGCTCATTTTCGGTTGGGCTTATGATAACAATAGACATAACGTCATGGGCATTTTTGTCCTTACACCTCACGAATAGGGATGAAAGGCTATTGTCCCTACCGGCCGGACAACCTCGAGGCTATCACCTCTCGCGGTACGATGAGCGCTAGGATGGTCGACATCAGCCGGGGGGGGGGGTCTCACACGGTTATCTAGCCACGCGCACTGCGTTATCCCATCCCGGCAAGGCATGACGTCTCTTGAGGAACGTGGGTGTTATCTCGCCTAGATAATGCCCACCCCCCAGGTATAACGCAACGATAGCATAATTCACTAACGTGGAATTCCAGCCACCTGTCAGACCCGTTATCACTTCTGAATAAGGTGATTCTCCCAGAAAACACTCAATATTCCGCCTATAAATACTCCCATGGTTAAGGAAGAAGGTAAGCCTAAGATCGCTGGCCAAAGCTCTACTATTTTCACTACCCATACTAACTTAAGCATTGGAGTGTTCACGCCGGAGACCCCCTCGGCGCTTTGCAGGTATATCAGACGACAGTGAACAGTGAACCCAGGAAGTCATCTTCCCCATCTGCCCTTCAGCAGAAACCCGAATCTTATTAAAAACTAAATTTACAACTAGGCGATTTGGATGCGTATTTACTAGAAAGAGATGAATCTAGTTCAAGACAAGTAACACAACCAATGAACAAAAAGAAAATGTAGAATTAGAAGAAACAAACAAGCAAATTAGATAAGAAAAGATGAAATACAAATAGAAAAGCTTATATTAAAGATAGAAAATGATTACAATGTTTGATGATTTGAAAGCTTTACTTGTGAAGATGCAAGTTATCATCAACTAGACATCGAAAAAGAGAGTTTAAGAGGTGAATAAATAGAAGGTTTCCTCTACTCCAGCAATATTCACTTTCAATAAAAACTCTAATGAGATAATGGTGACTTTAAAGTTTTACTTGTATAGATGCAAGGTGTCACCAACCTTGCATCATCCAAGGGAGTTTAAGGATGAATAAGGAGGAGGTTGCCTCAACTCCATCAAGTATTCACCTAGCCAAAACTAAGAAAAATAGCCTACAAAGGTTCTATTTATACATAGGTCTTCATAAGGCATTTTAGACAAAAATACCCTTTCTCATGACCGCCCATCATATGCATCTTTAGTTGTGGGCTTGGCCATGTGACACGGATCAACCCATGCTAACAAGTGTCTAGGCCGAGGCCTTGTGGTTTGTGTTAGGTCCGTGAGCGCTAGCCTCGCGTCAGGCGGGCGAGGTCCTGCTGAGTGTGGTGTAGCGGAGGGTGCTAGGCGCGGGCTGGTCGATAGCGTTGTGTGCGAGCCGTGTGAGGAGCCACGAGGGGACGCAAGGGTGCATACTGTACTAGGGGTCGCGAGGGTGCGGAATGCTCTAGCGAGTGCGAGCGCGAGGAGGGCGAGGGCACCAAGGTGCGCGGCCAATCCGATGGTGCAAGTCGAGCGTAGGTTGGATCATATCAGGTTTTGTTTAAAACTATAAATTGAAAATACATAAACTAATGAATTCAAAAGAACTTAATTTGGAAATCAAGTGTGAAGTGTGTGATCAAACAATTGTGTAAAAGGTTCCTAGTAAAGGCTTAAACAAGGGTATGATTCATGCATTTGATCATTCATACACAAATATTCATTTCTTATTTTCAAAATTGCTACAAAGACCAGATACTTTAAGACTCCTACTTCCCTTATGTTTCAAACTACCTAAAGAGACACTCTATTAGGTAATTCTAATCAACTAACACCTTGTTGGTTAAAGGGTTTACTAATATGGTTGATCTTAAATAAGGGAAGACAACTTTTGACTAAGACACCTCATTTCTCAAGCAGGGGTCATTCAAGTTAGTCACTCTCTCTAGTCTCAAAGAGTTAATACTAAACTGATATTGATTTAGATATCTACTATATCCGTCTTAGACTCGTATGTTATTTCCAACAACTATTAAAAATGAATTTGACAATTCAAATCAAGATCTAAAATGGCCAAGATTAAATAATGATATGAACTACTGACAAGCAAATAGAGAGTTTATAAATGCAAGTGCATAAACTAATTAGATACACTAGATCTCACAAACACATAGAATCATACACTTTTCGATCTTTACTAGGATTAAAGAAACTTAGCTAGGACCTACAAATGTAAATTAAAAGCATAAAATAAATTGCATAAATTAAAACTCCTTATTTCCAAGAAAAAAGACAAAGAAAAGGTTGAGAGAAAATTTGAAATTGAATTGGTGGAATTTAATTCCTAAGGTATATGTTCGTTTTAGATAATACAATGAGAAATTAAATAATTTTCCTCCTTCTAAAAATATGATAATCCTAAATTTAAATAAATTGTATCTTATCTTTAAGGATAATAATTGAAAATAGAATAAGCTTTCTATTTGAATTTGAATTGTCCAGGTGCGCTCTACTGCTCCTCCTATCCATTTTCGCATCCTAGGCCCATTGCTCCACATGTCTAGAATGTTGGTCAAGAAATTATTCTTTGCCTAGAAAATATTCTTGGTTTGGACTTTGAGAAATCTTCATCCATTTATGGATGTTTCTACTTATTTTCTCCAAAGCTGTTTCAATATCTCTTATCTGTAAAAATGAATGATTGTAGCTCTAACTAGTAGATTTACTGCCCAAATTGAAATCAATTAAACATCAAATAAGATCAAAATATACACGCAATCAAAATTATAGTCGTTCTTTAATTTTCCAACGTTTGGAATTAAATTTTGATGATGATGACGGCAAGCATAGTGTTGTGGAACTAAAATCTATGAAACCACCTTTCAATTCCATCAATTTCTCTTTCAACTCCCTGCCACAACCACAAGACCTACAACAAGATCTACAAAGGATCAAGTTAGTTGGATCTTGTAATGGAGTAGTGTTATCCAAGGAAAGGATGATGGATCGAACTATTCTCTTCTATTTATGCAATACACTCACCATGGATTGGGTTTTTCTCCCTCCGCTCCAACTGCTTTGTGGTGTTGTTGAAACCCATGTTGGTTTCATCAATGATAGCTCATACTATGATTTTGCTGTTAGCGAAGGAGAAGGCTTTTCTGTATGATATCGGGTGGTATTTGTTCCATATTTTCATCATAAAACTATCCTACTTTCCTCAACTTGAGGATATTCTGTTTGGAGACTTGGGACTAAAGCAAGGTTCACATTCCGCGCGCTTCCGAGTTAAGTTTTCGTTATTTTTAAACAACTTTCAATGCAATCGCCTGCAATGGAATGCTTTATTGGTCTTGTGCCCGAAAACTAACCAATTGGATCAAAAAAATTAATAATATTTATTTAAGGAGTTAAATAAATACTTGGTGTCATTTTACTAGGGTATTATTTGATAATACCTAACATATACTAGTAGGTACTTTGGTAACAAACCAAGGTTAAAACCCTAGTATATAAAGTTAAGGATGTTAACCTATAGGGTTAGAGGTGTTAGTTTTGTTAGCATTTTGGATTTCTTAGAGAAGAAAACCAAACACCAAAAAGAAGAGAAAAATGCAAGAAGTTGCATTCTAGTGGATTGTGAATCCTTCTTCTTCGGTTCTAGCAGACCACTCCTGTCAATTATTCGGTTCATTTGTGTGGATACCAATAGAGGATGTTCGTCGATACTGGCAGCACCCATTGGTTTGGTTCAACCTCTTGCAGACTGTTCATACATTCGAATTCTGAGTTCCGGTTTTGTGCTCCAACGATTCTATTTCCGGTGTAAGGTACACGACTCGAATCCCAATCTGCATACATTATATTCAATGACTTGGTTCCTATTTTGGATTTGTAATAAGTCTTCCACTGTGATTACGACTGCAACCTTATAGTGGTACTACAGTTTCTTGCATTCAATTATTTTGTATGTGATTTGGTTTTAGAGCATGCATATGATGTGTTACCGAAATTAATTGATATATACATATGATACATAACTAGAAGTCAATTAATTCCTCATATATATGATATATATTGCTGAATATTTTATGATATATATGTGATGTTTGATATATCTATGATAAGTATGCTAAATTTATATAATGCGGTTTTATAATTAAGTATACTGATTGGTTATGAACATATATAAATATATACATGCTACTATGAGGCTGGAACAATGATCATTAAATTGTTTAATGTATTCTTTTTTATGATTCAGTTTGATTGAATAACCAAACTAGGTGGTAATATTTAAGGGGTCGTAATCGGCCTATTTTTGCAATACAATTGTTGAAACACCTCCATTTAAGGGGCGTAAACGACATGTTTTAGCAATACGATTGCTGAGACACTTCTATTTAAGGGTCGTAATCATGGTACCACCTAATCTTAACGCCCTATAATAGTTTTGTGATTATAACCCATTTGTAAAATCATAAGTTTTAGGGGCAATAGTATAAAAACCCCTGAACTATACTCGAAAAATAGAAACCTCCCCTGGACTAAAAAAATTCAAATCGGGGTCCCTGAACTAGTGGTCAACGAAATCTCGCTCCTTGCCTTCAGTCAAACTAACTATCTGTTAGTTTCTACAAGCAACCGACAACCAAGATGAAAAAAAAAATTAAAAATTAAGTATAAAAGCCATAATTCATTTACATCATTCTCAACAAATTGAAACGTTTTAATTTTTTCTAGGGTTATTTCGCAAGAACCCTAGAAATTTCTTCCTCAAAATCGAGTGTCAAGATTTCAAAATTGCTCCTCCATCTCCATGTCTTCCATGTCTTCTTCAAGCTATCAGTCATTCACGTCGTCTGCCACTATCGACACAGGTAATGCCGGAGCATCGAACCTACGATATAAGAACAAAAATTGCAAGTGTGGTGTAAGAGTTGTGATTAAGGTTTCGAAATCGACGACTAACCCAGGTAGGTTGTATTGTAAATGTTGGTATGGTGAGTCTGGGTTCTGGGCTTGGTGCAATACACAAGGTGGATCTGCGCCGCAAGAAGAAATGAATGATTGGGGTCAGCTTAAGGAAGAAATTATCGAAGCTATGAAGGTAGAAAGCGATGTTATTTGCAAGCAATTGAAGGAGGTGGTTGTTGATGCCATATCTCGCAAAGCAGAACCACCAGCGAAAGGATATCATTTTTCATCTAATGTCCTATGTCTCTTTATTCTCGTCGTTCTTCTCCTACTTTTTATGTTTGGTATTGTAATTTGTAGGATTTGAATCCGGTTTGCAACTTCTATGGTTTTAATTATGTTCATAATTTCTAGGGTTTTTATTTGTTTTGTAATTTAGGGTTTAGGGTTTGGTTTGTACGTTAAATGGTTTGGAATCGGCTTTAATTAAACTGAGTTTTCGTTAATTGTGCGAATTGTTTGTTTTATTGTTTGTTTTTTTTTTTGAAATTATTGGGTAGCAGTTATCATTACTTGGAATAGACGCATCGATAGGTAGCAGACTTGGAAAACCAAACGGTGTCAAAGCAACTGGTGGGAAATAAGCATTCTGCAACTCCCCATGCGTCCGTTGAATGCCAAATGACACCAGTCCCTCCTATAAATTTCCTGTATTACTCCTCATTCTCCATCACTTTCATTTGCTTATTTCTAAATCTTATTTTAGTCAAAATGATTAACATGGTGTTGAAGGAAAAAATTTATTGAGGAGTCTCTTACGACCATCAATAACTCCGGCGAGGCAGGGACCATCTGTCACTTCAAAAAGCGGCACGTTGAAGAAGACCTCAAGCGCTTGAGGAACCATCATCTTTTTTAGTTGCAGGAGCAGGTACGGATGCAAAATTGGTTCTCCACGAAGGCAATTAGGGAGTATCTAGAGCATCTTGGCAAATTCCTGGGGAGCATCAAGGTCACCATAACGCTGTTGGAATAGTGGCAGAGCATAGCGGATATGGAGATATCGGTGGCGCAGAAGGCTCTCGATGCTTGTGATAACTACCATGGGGATGTGAAGGACATGCCTGCGAGGAAGAGGAAGAGGGAGAAGTCTCCTGATGATGAAGAGGGTCAAGTCTCTGCCAAGTGATTAAGTTGAATGTTTATTTTGGATGTAAGTCCTTGGTTGATCAGAAGGACCTGAATCTTTTTTATGTTTGTGCTTGTTTTGTGTTGCCCAGGATGGGTTGGAATGCTGTAACTTTTATGAACAATGGTTTTTTATGTTTGTGTTTGTTTTGCAATTGAATGAAGTTTGGTTTGCTACTATCAATTCTGCTCATTTTTTGTTTATGTCATTTTTGCTCTTCTTAGTGTAATTCTTGTTGTTTCATTTATCAACAATATGAAAATAATAGTTTACAAACTTTACACAATAATTTCAAATATGCATCAAGCCTAAAATTGCAGGAAATGAACCAAATACTAGTACAATAAGGCTACACAAGAGTTTTACTAATTTTTCATCAACTGTTCTAAATAAAGAAGCATTACACATGGTACGAAAATGTGTAGCAATAAGATTACACAATAATTCCAAATATACATCAAGGTATCCACTTCCTTGTAGGAATGTAATTTTGTGACAAAGGATTTGATCTAGTACGTTGCTGAACTGGTTCTGGTGCACTTGATCTAGTTGCTGGCCTTGGAGGGAGGAAATTGCTAGTAAGTCCTGTTGGTCTCCATATCTTCTTCTTAGACTTTTTCCTAGTTGTCTGACCAGCATTACTACCTACTTGTACTAGTGAAGGGATGACTAATAAAGTCCTTGTTATAGTTGGAGGAATCATAGAGGAAGGCATACTTGCACTTGCACTTGCACTTGCAGATCCACTTGCACTCGCACTTGCAGATCCACTTTAACTTGCCCTTGCCCTTGCCCTTGACCAGCATTTACACTGGGATTTGCACTTGCATACCCTTAATTTTTCTATAACAAAAGATAAGTAAAAGATTACAATGACAGTAAACATATATTCTACAGTTAGCAAAATCAGAGTTAATTACCTTAAGTCCAGCACTAGGTTCATTAGGAGTTAGTGCAGGTGTAGAGTCACCATCATTGGCATGTGCACAAGGAGGGGGCGCATGAAGATTCACCATCATTGGGGCCTGCAGATGGTGTTTGATTTCTTCTCTTCCTCAATGGTGGTATGTCAGCCCTCATTGGAAGTGGACAAGTCCTTGTATTATGACCTCTTACTTTGCAATTTCTACAGGTCATTACTACACCACTCCTTCTCATTCTGTTTGGGTTGGGAGGTCCAGCTTCTCCTGCCTCTCTCCTCCTCTTATGCCTTGGTCTCCCACTCTGTGCATACATTGAGGAGGTTTAATTTCATAACAGCCTTCCACTAATGGCCATTCATATTTGTCTGGGATAGGAAGAATGCCATCACAGTAAGCCTCCAGGAATACGGTCTTCCGATAGGCAACATGTACAAAGTCATGGGGATTTTTAGCCAGGAACAAATAGGTTGCAGCTGCATGCCTACAAGGCATTCCAGTTAAGTCCCACCTTCTGCAAGAGTAAGTCTTTTGCTGCAAGTCACACGCGCCTCTTTCACCATTAATATGCTCCACCTCAAACTTTTGCATCTGGGAGTGAGGATAGTGAGGATACTACTGCTTTCACTATCCACTTCCCAACTGTATATTCTATCAGCATGGTTGTCATAACCACCCTCATCATCTGCATCAGCTTCAAACTCAGGATGATCATTTTCAACCCTCTCACCACTCTCAGTTGCATTTGCTTCCACGCTCTCGCCACTCTCATTTGCATCTACACTAACTCTCACACAACTTTCAGCATTTGCTTCCACCCTCTCACCACTCTCATCTTCATTTACACCAATTCTCACACAACTTTCAGCATTTAGTTCCACCCTCTCACTACTCTCATTTGCATTTACACCAACTCTCACATATTCAACATTTGCTTCACCACTCTCATCTGCATTTGCTTCCACCCTCTCACCACTCTCATCTGCAGGTTGACTATGATCTACTCATCCAAGGTAAGCATCAAGGGAGGACTCCCTACCTCTTTGCTATAACATGCTGACACATCTTCCATTTCGTCATCACTACTACTATCAATATTCTCAACAAATATAAGGGTGTGGACTCCATGTTCTACATACACTTCCAGTGTATCCTCACCATTTAGTAACATCTTATTTATGATTCTCTTCATGTATTTTTCCTTCCTCAATGGCCTAATACCTTCCTCTATTTATTTTCATGGATATTTAACATCATAATGCATGACATTATGAGAATATCCTTTGCTTTGGACTCTTTTATGAATGTCTTCAATTGAAAGCTTATGGTGCTCTTTTTGAAAATAATCTTCCACTGCATCTAAGTAATGCAACTTTGGAGCAAATATCCAACTTCCACCCATGAATATTTTCACATTCAATAGCATCCTGTCATGGATTAGCACCAAATTAATATTTGTTTATTCAAACCCTAATCGCATATTTATTTATTCAATTCTGCCACATTGCATATTTGTTTATTCAAACCCTAATCGCATTACCCACAATCGAAAATAATATAATAAAGCACAGATTTTCACATGTTTCGTTTCGTTGAGGCGGGAAAATAAATGAGACAAGTCACTGACCTTGTTTCTGAGAGCGACAGCACGCTACTTCAACCAGGTGGTCCTATCTTCCTTCGTCGCCTCGCAGACAATGACAAGAACAACTGTAATTTTTACAGACCTTTACTTTTTCAGCTCGCAAAATCAACGCTTTCAAACAAAGAGCCCTATCGCGATCCTTCAACCAAACGTCGTCAAAATCAACGCTTTCAAATAAAGAACCCTATCGCGCTATTAATGGCAGCAATCTTACTCAATCTTCTTCAACCTTCCTCACACACTGTTGATTTAAGAGTGTTATTCAGTTCCACGTAAAATGAATTTCAATTCCGGATTGTTTAGTTTGTTTAATGTGTTTTTCCTTTTATATTTTCGTCTTTCATTTTGCAAATAAATTTCAAGAGGTAACCAGTTGTCAAAAAATGGGAAACCATTTGATGCAAGTCAAAACTGACTGACCGTTTGGTGGACTGACGGAAATGGGTTGGGCTTCATTGACTTTAAGTACAAGGGAGGTGGAATAAAACTTTTATAGTCCAGGGGAGGTATCTATTTTTTGCGTTAGTATAGAGGGCCTAAATACTATTGCCCCTAAGTTTTATGCCATCCATCTTTGAACACTTGTCAAAGTTTTGATCACCAAAGTATGGGTTATCAAAATAGTTTTGGATCCAATATGCATTAGGTTACTTTAGTTAGACAAGATGGAAATGGTGCTTCCATAAGTTTAACCATGGTCATACTTATTTAGGCTATCAAAATAGTTTTGGGCCTAAGGCTTGAGATGAGATTAAACATGTATAGGCATATGATATCCTAGATCTCATAATATTTCTAAATGTTACATGTGATGTAATTAGTAAATGAGTTACCTACCTAAATAACTTAATTTTAAGCGTCATGCCAAAGCTGAGTTTATAATTAAGTGAAATATAGATTTTAGCCCACTTTCTAAATGCAATATTTGTTATTGTTGTAATTAATCTCAAGGGTGATTAATTGAGTGAGAGCTTTATTAATTGTTACTAAATGTTCCTTTCATACCTTGTTGTAGATCAATGACTGCTAATAACAATCCGACACTATCTCTATGATTTGTCCTTGAAAAGGACAAGCTGACTGTCCTAATTTCCTTGATTGGTTCAGTAACCTAATAATTGTTCTTAGCCAAGGAAGGAAATTGTATGTTCTTGAGGAACTTGTTGCCGAGGAACCATCTGCTAATGCTGCAAAATCTATAAGGGATGATTACACAAAATATTCCAGTGATGCTCTTGATGTTGGTTGTCTTATGCTAGCCACCATGAGTCCAGACCTTCAGAAGGATATGGAGCACATGAGTGCCTTAGACATAGCCAATTATTTGAGGGAAATGTTCCAACAGCAGGCAAGGCAGGAAAGGTTTGATACTATTAAGGCTCTGCATTCATGCAAAAGGACTGAAGGTGCATTTGTGAACACTCATGTTATGAAGATAAAAAACCACATTGATCACCTTGAGAGACTTGGATTTCCTATTAGTTAAGAGTTGGCTAGAGATTTGATTTTGAATTCCCTTACTGATAAGTATGATCAGTTTGTTATGAACTATAATATGAGGAATATGGAGAAATCCATTTCCTGAGTTGCATGGGATGTTGAAGACCGCTGAACAGAACATTAAGACAACATTTGCCCCTATCTTAATGGTTCATAAAGGAAAAGGGATGAAATAGAATGGCAACAAAGGTGGATACAGTAAGCCTAGACCTAAGCCTATGAAGAAAACAAAAAGGATTCCAAAGGTTGAAACTTACCATTTCTGCAATGAACCTGGTCAATGGAGAAGAAATTGCAAATTATATCTAGAAGATCTAAAAAGAAAGAAGAGTAGTGAGACTACTGCTTCGAGTATTTATGTTATAAAAATTAATCTTTATATTCTTACTTCTTGTGTATTGGATACCGGTTGTGGTGCTCACATTTGTGTAAATGTGCAAGATCTAAAAAGAAGTAGACCTTTGAGAAAGGGAGAGGTAGACCAACGAGCTTGTAATGGAGCAAGAGTTGTTGCTAAAGTTGTAGGAAGTTATGATTTGCTTATGCCTAGTAGGCTTGTTTTGGTTTTGAACAACTGTTATTTTGTTCCAGCTTTTAGTTGGAACATAATTTCAGTTTCTTGTTTGGAATGAGATAGATTTGATTTTATTATTAAGAATAAGAAAATTTCAATTCTTCGGGATGTTGTACATTATATGCAAATGTTGATTTACATAATGGCATTTATGTTCTAAACCATGATGTACCTAATGAACAACCCATTTATAACATATCTACTAAGAAGTTTTAATCCAACGATTTAAACCCATCCTACCTATGGCATTGTCGTTTAGGCCATATAAATGAGAAATGCATATCAAAACTCTATAAGGATGGATTTTGAGTCAATTTGATTTTAAATCATATGATACATGTGAATCTTATTTATTGGGGAAAATGACAAAGAATCCCTTTACTGGACAAGGTGAAAGGGCTAGTGATTTATTAAGCCTTATACATACTGATGATTTATGCGGTCCAATGAGTATTGCTGCTAGAGGTGGATATCAGTACTTTATTACATTCACAGATAATTTCGGTAGATATGGCTATATCTACTTAATGCAACAAAAACATGAAAGTTTTGAAATATTTAGGACTTTCCAGAATGAAGTACAAAATCAACTTGGCAAGACAATTAAAGTACTTCGATCAAATCGAGGTGGTGAATATTTGAGTCAGGAGTTTGATGATCATCTTAGAAATTGTGAAATTATTTCACAATTAACTCCTTTAGGAACGCCACAATGTAATGGTGTATCTGAAAGGATGAATTAAACTTTATTAGATATGGTTTAATTTATGATGAGTCAAACTGATCTTCCTTCTACCTTTTGGGGTTATGCGCTGGAAACAGTTGCATTCACACTAAACTGTGTTTTAACTAAGATTGTAGAAAAGACACCGTATAGGATATGGATTGGTAAAGTACCTAGTTTGTATTTTCTCAAGATTTGGGGATGTGAAGCTTAGGGGTTAGAGGTGTTAGTTTTGTTAGCATTTTGGATTTCTTAGAGAAGAAAACCAAACACCAAGAAGAAGAGAAAAATGCAAGGAGTTGCATTCTAGTGGATTATGAATCCTTCTTCCTTCGGTTCTAGCAAACCATTCCTTTCAATTATTTGGCTCATTTGTATGGATACCAATAGAGGGTGTTCGTCGATACGGGCAGCACATGATAGTTTGGTTCGACCTCTTGTGGACGATTCATCCATTCAAATTTTGAGTTCTAGTTTAGTGCTCCAACGATTCTATTTCTAGTGTAAGGTACACGGTTCAAATCCCAATTTGCATACATTATATTTAATGACTTGGTTCCTGTTTCGGGTTTGTAATAAGTCTTCCGCTGTAATTACAATTGCAATCCTACATGCTTCACTAGTACGGGCTTGACGTTGCAGTCTATGATCCATTCAACAAGCCAAATCACTGTGGCTTTGTAAATCCGCCGAGAGACCTAACTTTTAATCCAACAATGGCAGTGGGTCGTGGGTGAATCCAATTGTTCTCGCTAAGGTGTACATGATTAGATTATTTCCCCGTGCGGGAACTTAAGGACTACAATACATCAGAATGGTGGTTGAGATACACAGTCCGTCTTGACGATATAGCTCCAGATATTCCTTCCATTTCAAGCCATCCTCCCCTTCACTTCATGGCTTTCAATGTGATCGATGGAGATATCATCTGTATAAGTAACTCTAAGAGCCTTCTCTTGTGCAACATGAAGATCAAGATTGCTCAGGTTCTCTTTGCTTCTTCTGTCAAGTCTTTCTCACACCATGTCTTCCCTTTCTTCTTCCCAAAGCTGCCCACGACAGTTTCTCAAAGACCGGAATTAGAAGCATGATAACTCTTCTGAGTATGGAATTATTAAAGTTTTGTGTGCCTTTTGGTCTAGATAAAAGCTTGGAAACTAAAATTCTCATGCTCTCAAAAATATTTACTAATGTCTTCTAACAACCTGTTTGGTTACCTGTAATGAACCACAAGAAATGAGAATGAAGATCCATTTCTTAGTATTTCGGTCGTCTGATTACAAGGAATGAAAATGGACCAGCAATGAGAATGAGGCTCAAAATATAATTTTATAGCTAGACCCCCTTTGATATAATAATGAATGGAATGAGAAGTAATACGACATATTTTTTTCTTATTATAAATACCTTTTTTTGTTTTTTAAAACTATAATATATGCCAATGTACAAATATCACTTATTTGTCACTTGTATTGTCCAGACTTGAACCGTGATTTTTTTTTTTTGTCTTTTCCGTTTTTAATGACTCAACTGGCATTTCGAAGAAAATGTTTGGTACTTCATTATAGAACGTTACTAATTATTTTGATTCATGAGGAGCTTCCTTCTTGATTTGTTTTTCGATAAAATTCCTTCTTGATTTTTTCCCCTTAATTTATACTTAATTGTTAAATAAAATACATTTTATGATTTTAAATATTGACATTTCTCGTGGAATTTAATATTTATGTTTTATTTAATAAATTTATATATAAATTATCAAATAATATAATCAATGAATTTTATGATTAAATATATTTAATAATGACTTCATGAAAGTAAGGATAAAATAGAAATTTACACATTTATTCTCATTCTTTACCATTCATACCAAACAAATGTAATGGTCATTCAACTTTTTTATTATCATTCTTGGTGGTAGGATACCAAACACATTAATGGACATACTTTTTCATTCTCATTCTATATCTCCATTTTCATTTCTTATGATCCATTATAGTAATGTAACAGGCCGTAAATGTATTTATTATAGAGTAATTCTTAATTGTTTGTGTTCTAGAGGGTAAGCCCCTGACTTTTATCCTAATTTCTAGTTCATAATCTTGCGAGGCTTTTAATAAACTAGTATTTTTTATCATGTGCAAGTGATTCCTAGTAACAATATTATGTGATAGACTGTGATTATTTTTCTTTTTTGATATTTAAAAATGTCAATTATTATACATATATTAATAATTTCACACCATTGATTTGTATTTCTATTCTAATGGGTCTACAATTAAAATTTATGTTGATTGGATTATGAAAGATTGGAACCAACTTGAGGTCCATAGTGATTTGGTTTTTGACCTTTGATAGTATCGTTTTGGTTGACAAAAAGTAATCTTTGGCCAAACCCATATTGATGAATGGTGAATGGAGGTATAAAGATGGAATTGGAGAAGAAATTTAGAAAAAGCATAACTAACATGTTAGAATTTTTCTGCTCTTAAAGAAAAAGGACGTCCAACTCACTTTTTTTGTTGCACGTCGTGAACTCTGTTTTTAATAGTCAATCCAGTGATAATGTAAAATTCTTTTTCCAACAACAGGTGTAATAGCTGATTTGTCTTGTTTGTATGCATAAGACCGAATTGGAGGGAAAAGATGGAGGGAAGGGAATTTTTTTGTTGATTTGAACGAATATAGCTTTCAAATTTGAACAAATTTAGGAGGTTTTTGAAATTTCTTTTTGACTTAGATTGTGTTTGATTTGGGATGAAAGGGGGTTAAGAATTATCCCCTTAACCCATAATAACATTTGGTGTAATTTTAGAGAAGGGGCAAATGTTGAGGGGATTAACGTATAACCCCATTTTGGGGATTATGTCTTAATCTTGGGTAGTGAGGGGAAACAATTTGTTAAGGGAGTAACAATTTTTTTTAATATTTATTTCTTTTACTTCCTTAAATTTATACCCCATCACTCATTGTTTTAACTTACACGTATGAGATCCATTTTTATCACTCTTCACTCTTTTTTTATGCGTTGTTCTAAAAACCCATATGTTCATTCAAATTATTAATGAGACCAACTTACTATACATTATTTTAAATCTTTACAAAACCTCCTTAATGTTTAACTCCTGTACATTTTTTACTCTCTTAACACTTAACCTCTCATAACTTAACTCACTCATAATTTAACCTCATTTTATATCCTTAATCTAAATGAACTCTAGAATAGAGAGATTATGGGGAAATAAAAAATAATTTATTACAGTGCAAAACTAATTAAACGTCCGAAAATGATTATCCCAATCATTACATAGAGGAAAATATTTTATATACTAAAAAATTCTATAAATTTTCTATACTAATTGACGTGTCAAAATTTGAGTGGTATGTATTAATTGATGGACCTCTTAAGTGAATTTATTTGCATGTATAACACTATTATATCAAAAATGTATAATTTTCTCTTTTATTATACTACGAATTGATAACAAATCAACATTGTTGTACTCCCTCCGGACCATATTAACTGTCACTTTACTGTCCGTGCACGCATTTCGAGAAAGCCGAATGACTCACTATTTGACCCCAAAAAAATCCGTACTTTTTTTCGAACGTACGTTAATCCTTAACCAACGTTCGAGAAAAAATTCGAAAGTTTTTTAGGTCAAATAGTGCGTCATCCGGCCTCCTCGAACGCGTGCATGAATAGTAGCCAGTGACAGTTATTTGAGTCCGGAGGGAGTACGTTCTAACCGTTCTTTTCTCTTTAGATAGACAAAAAAAATATTAAAAGCAGTTTTTAAGATCATCTTTTTAAGAAATCGAAATGCCACTTGTTACTTTTTAAAGTCCTAAGACTGCTAACATGATTTCACCAAAAACCTTCAAGTCGAGTGTTTATACACTATTTTAGATATGTCAACTCACTATTTATATTTTTTTACATAAATGGTGGGTTCCACATTAATAATGAAGTCCATCACCATAATTATCAAGGTTGTAAGAACCGAAGAGAGCATAGAACCGGTGAGGCGAGAGGTTCATAGTTTTAAGGTCCAATCAAAGTTGAATCGCGGTGAAACTGAGATTTTAGAAAACTACGAACCAGGAAAATCGAGACTTTAATATAATATATTTTTTATTTTATACAGTCTAGTATACAAATAAATAATTCATGCAAATACAAAATATCTAAATACTTCTATTAAAAAATATCAAAATACGAAGTTTTATATCAAATGGCATTTTAGATATTATTAATAAAAAAACTAATATATAAAGTAATGAATAATTTATATTTTAATAAATGTATTTATGTGGCAAAAATGGATAAAAAGGAACTTCATTCAATTAATTTTATTAATTTTCAGATTATAAAAAAATAATACATTAAATATGAAGTCTAGAATGATAATGTTATGTTATACTTTTAAATTAATTTCATGATTTTAAATTAAATATATTTTAAATTTTATATTGATAAAATATATTAAATGTAGAAAAATTCAGATTATATCCATAAATAAATTCAAATTTATTAATTATCTAAATTTAAATACTACAATAAATATTAATTATAAATCAATTAAATTAATATATATTTGGAAGTCTTGAAATTTTGAATCTTTGATGTCAATTAACTTTATATATGCATGGAAAGTTTAAAAATTTATTTCCTTAACATATATTAATTGTAAATTGAATTAAAAGTTGGCATATAAATGTTAATAAATGAGTATTTAACACACAAAAAATATAGATCTAAATCATTATAGAAAAAGAAAATTACTAAATTTAAGTAAAAATCCTGAAAGTTTAGTTAAATAAATGAATTAGAGAAAAAACAGTCAGAACTGCTTGAACCGACTACGAGTCAACCAATTCATAGTTGGACCGGATTAGTCCACGATTTTTTGGCATGAAATAAATTATAAGGTTTTTAGGTGTTGTAAAAACCGGACCTATGACTAGGTCACAGTTTTCTCGGTCGGATTTACTCGTCCTGTTTAGTTCTTACAACCATAATAATTATGTGAGGATACGAAGAGTGAGTTCCACCACTTATATAAGTGAGTCAGTAAATTACACATGAAACTCCCACAGTAGCTTATAATTTTCCCTTCAAGCTTTTCTATATGTATTAATTTTACATAATATATAGATTATTGCATGAAAACTAACCTACATAGAATTAAATATATGTCGGACCACAAAAATAAATGGATAAAATGACGCTACGCTACATTGGTAAATGATGTAGCGTGACAACCAGTTGAGTGGTTGTCACTCAACCACAATTCTAAATATTATGATAGAATTTAAATATTTAATATTTTTATTATAATGTTGCATGCCATGCCATATTAATTATAAATTATGAGGTTTTGCATAATGTTTAAATAACATTTCACTATAGTAGTGGGATCCAAATAGCATACAGACCTCACTTGTAAATTGTATAAGATAAAATAATGAAGATCCTAGTCACTAGCTCCATGGACCATACCGAAAACAGCACCTCAAATTAGGAGTGTTCATCGGTTACTTCGGAAGGATTCCAAAACTTAGAAGTTCGGATATGGTTATTCCGAACTTCTTGAAATCCTTTCCATTCCGTAATTTCATTTTCTATCAATCGAACTTTTTTTTTTGAAATTATTTCGGAACGAAAGTTCAAAAAATCGAACTTCCGATCCTCCAAGTTTTCATTCAAAGTTTCAAGTTTCCATTCAAAGTTCAAACATCCAAGTTATAGAACAACAATTACAAATTAGCAACAAAACAGAACAACAAACATCCATCCAAATCGCAATTCAGTGATTGTTGCCTCATTTTCTACTCCTACAAACTTTGTAAATAATCTAATAAATACAATTAGAAATTAAAAGGCTTATAAACAACAAGGCAACAAGGAAAAAATTCTTACCAGTTTCCCACTTGTCAAGTTCAGCTATGTCTTCTTCAATTTTGATGGCTTCTTTGGATCTTCTAATACACACCCTTTGACAGTCTGTAGCAAGAAATTTAATCAGATTTTTTTCCTCATCAATATAAAGCTGATAACATACCCTAGAAATAGTTGACTTAGAAGGCACCTTAAACCTAATTTGTGTTGCTGCCATAAACTTTCTAAAACCAGACCTCTCTACAAAATTAAAGGGTAATTCATCCTTAATTATCATCTGACCTAAGGCCTTCTTACAAGCATCTTGGTCAAATCTCTCAGATCCTACAGCCTTACTCCCATCATCATTTACTCACATATCAATTTCTGTTTGTTTGGTGTCATATGTGTGTGGTACTTGTTTACTGGTTTTCATATGGTTTTTCAAACCAGAGGTACCATGTCCTTTTGGGTGACAACCAATTTCAGCAGCACAAAATTTTCACTTACCTTTTGGATCACCATCTTCACTCACAAATCTCACAAATTGTGCCCACACCAAAGATCTTGGGAGTTATGGTCTTTCTAACTTTTGGTTTCTTTACTGCTGTAGCAGCAAGAGCATGGTTTTTGGCAGCAACAGCCGAGGGTTCTGCTCCAACTTGCTCTTGGGAAGGAGCAACAACAATGTCAAGAAACAGATTAGTTTCTAAAACGTAATTACTTTCTAACACAAACAAACAATTAGTACTAGTTGTAACATAAATAAACAATCAACAGTTGAAAAAACAGAATTAGTTTTAGCAATTCATCCTCAATTCTCATCGGTTGAATCTCTAATTTTCTAACTTGAAATTGTGTTGTATTGATTCAGTACTTCTGATGAAACAATTTTCAAAATTAGTGTTTGTTAGAAAAAATTGAGATTGGAGTATTGGATTTTGAGGAAGCGGTGGTGGAGAAAGAGGAGGAGGTGGTGGTGGTGGAGCCGTGGAGGATCGGGCTATGGAAGTGGGAGGTCTAGAACGCTGAGACAGAAACGTCGTCGTCAACGACCAAGAGGGAGAGAGAGGAGAAGAAAGAAGTCGACTGCAGGCTGCCTCTATCTAAAAATGAAGAAAGAAAAGAATGACTGAAAAAAAAATACTTATATATTAGGTCACAAAATTTCGGTTAGAATGGTTAACCGAAATTTTCATTATCAACTTCTGTTCCATTCCGTAGTAAAATTCGGTTTCGGAAATTTAGAAATTCTGGAATTCCGAAACCGAACAAGCAAAATTTCAGTTTCGGAATTTCGGATCCGATTCAACATGGCCCACCATCCTATAACCCGGAGTCCTAGCCTCCCTAGCTACCGGGGTTCCCACACCTATAAATACCCCCCTTTAGGCAAGTAAGGGGGACAAAAAATGACTAGCCCATACTCTGCCAAAATCTACTCTTAACATTGCTTACCTTACTATCATCATGAATGCTAATTTGATCGTCGGAGTGTCTACGCCGGAGGGGCCCTCCGTCGCCTTGCATGTACAGTAGCAGCGTGGACACCTGTTCCCTTGAAGGTCAAGATCACAGAATTATCCTCACCCCGGGTTCGAGGATTATCATTTTGGATTATCATTTTGGTGCTTTCATTGAGAACTTTTGGTTTATTAAGTGAGGTTTTCCTTAATACCAAAGCTCTCCTCTTATAGTTGTAACATCTTGTTAAGTTATGGCATCCAATCAAGATTCTACTACTTTTTCATCTTTTACAAGTGCTTCTTCTCTTCCAAAGGAATTTTGGCCATCTTCATCTACTAGACCTATGCCTGAAAATCGTACTGTTCCTAGCGGTTCTCTTTTGGACACTCCTATGAATTTTTCTGTTTCATCACCTTTGGTGGTTGGTTCTTTGCCTCCTCAGAGTGGAGGAATCATGTCAACAATTTTTGTTACCTCGTCGATCGATATGATTGCTGCTCTAAGTGCCCAAATTGCATATTTAACTTCTAGAATGGTTGGACCTGTTTCTCAATATGGGATCACATTTGTATCACCTCCGGTGTTTACCACGTCAATTGGGTGCAAAATTCCGATGAACACTCCCTACCTCAAACCGTGAACACTCAAACGTTCTGTAAAATAATCTAGGTACCCAACCTAGGGGTGTATTAATCCCCAAATAAATTCCATTTGGATTAGGGATGGAAATTTAAAAAAAAAAAAAGGAAAAACTATTTAGGTAACGGCTTGCACTTTGACCATTAAAACGCACGAAAAGATTGCAGCTTTTTCCTCCAAAATAATAGCATAGTCTAGGATGCAAAAGACATTAAGCAGTCCCTTCTTGCAATTGCCTGTTGTTGCTGCTTGCATCTTCCAATACATCCAAGAAGGGATTCCCCTCGTAATTTTGAAGGGGCATGCTTAGCATTGAGATCATAGTCATAACAAAGAAATTTCGGGTACTTTTGTCACTCCTTTTTATATTTATTTTAATATCTTTGATTTTTGGAATTTCTGTCGGAAGACGAATCATGTATCCAGAAGCATCAACCCAAAATACATTTCGTCATCTTAAAAGATCAATGTTAGTTTGTTGGCTCATTTTCCCTTTTAGATAAATTGGGAGCCAAAACGAAAATTAAAAACGATCAAACGGTGATACCTAGGAAGTTACAAGTCAGACCCTAACCGATAACATCATAAGTTGGTGGAAAAACTAACCAAAAGATGAATTTGAATTGCATTGTATTGCATTGAAAGGAAAGAGAAGGAAAGAAGAAAAAAGATGGTAAACATCCGTGGAAGAGAACAACAGCAAAGAGGTGCAGGAGCAGCTGCAGGATCTCCAAGTCCAAGGGGAGAGGTTGGGGAGATAGACACAGCAGCTCCGTTTCAATATCTATATATAGGCTGTTGTTATATTGTACTGCAAAAATCGAATCCGGTTGCATTATATTGTACTGCAAAAATTGTTAGTATGTGAAGCATTTTCTATATCTATATCTATATATAGGCTGTTATAAATATTCTTGAAGATGCTCGTTCTTGTTTTTGCAGAATGTCCTTGACAAGGAGACCCAACTTGTGTTGGCTCAGAGAGAGATCGACAGGTACAAGAAACAGCTGGAGAGTTCAGAAAACACGAGAGGGCGTGCCTCGTCGGAGCTCACAAAGGCAATGAGAACCCTGCATGATTTGACCTCCAGGCTCCAAACAGTTATGAAGTCCAAGCTATCCGCAATGGAAGCCGCCGAAGCTGTCAAGGATAGGGTTAAGAAGCTCGAGGTCGAAAAAATGCAAAATCCTGAAGGGAACAGTGATAGAAATCAAGAACTGGACTCGTCAAGAGAGCAATACAAGATCAGTGCTTCACAGCTTGTCGTTTTAAAGCAGCAACTCAACAAAATGAGACAGGATTTCAACGCGGCTTTGGAGCAAAAACTGGCTGCATTCCAACAGGCAGCAGAAGCGCAGCGATCCACCAATTTGAATACCGAAAGGGCTGCTGAGCTTTCGAGGGAAATCAAAGCCATGAAGGAATCAGCACAACAGCTAAAGATTGCTGCAGCTCAGGCTCAGGAACTGCAGGTAAAGAATTCTGAAGAAAAAGATGCTCACGTACAAGCAATCAAAACTGCTAAGGAAGTAGCAGTCAAGACTTTGGAGCGCATGAAAGAAGAGTATGACCCTGAACTGACTGAAAATCTCAAGGTAAGGCTTGCGGAAACTAGCGCAGAGATTGAAATTCTGCAGGAGGAGATGAAGAAGGTGCATGCTTCTGAAATGGAAGCAGTCAAAGTAATAACAGCGAAGCTTAAGGAAGCAACTTGTGGAGGAGGAGAATTCGATACGCGATGCAGTTGCTTCTCTTCAGATAGAAGTAGAGAATGTGAAGAGAGAGCAAGCTGAACTGCTGGAGAAAGAAGTTGAAAGGCTAGAACTTGCATACCAGGAACAATGTTCGGCCCTCAAAAACCTGTCATCAGAAGCTGAAATCGCAACACGAGGAGCTAAAGAGGTGAGGAAGAATGAGGACATGGTGAAACAAGAAGCTGAAGATGCAAGATTAAAGGCTGAACAAGCAGAGGAAAAGCTGCAACTTCTTCTTAACGAGGCTGAAATGGCAAAAGAAGCAGAACGGAATGCCCGAGATGACATGAAGATATTGTCCGAGAAAACTGAAGATGATGATGGTCAAGACAATCACACATCTAATAGCAGGATCAAGATATCGATGGAGGAGTTCAATTCTTTAAAGAGGAAGGAAATAGAATGTGAGAATATGGCGGAAAGAAAGAGGCAGCCGCCATGGCACACGAAGAAACAATCAACGCAAGGAAGAATGATGCAGAAAAGAAGTTGGAGGCAAATTTGAAAGCAATTGAAGAGATTAAGCAGGCCACTGATATGGCTTTGAGGTCAGCAGAAATGGCCGAGGCTGCACAAATTGTTGTTGAGAGTGAACTCAAGAAATGGCGTCAGGAAGAAGAGCAAATAATTGAAGAATAGGAAGCCATCTTCTTCTTCTTGTCGACCCTATATTTTTCATGGATTATAGAGAACATCTCTTGAAAAATTACTGTCATTCTGTTGTTTGTCCTCCACCTGTATTCATCTAATAACAACGATCCATATTCTTTCATATCAAATTATATACTTCTAAGAAAAGAGGGAAAAGCATACTCCAAAGTAACGAACAGATTAAGAAGAGTATGGTTAAGCTAAAGAGAAGCAAGACAACTTGAAATTGGGAAATCACATTTAACAACTTTTAGCAGAATTTCTACACCATGTCCGGCTCGCAAAAGCATAGTAATTATCCAGCCATCAATCAAACTATATAGCATAATATATTGTGATTTCCCTTTCCCTGTCGCAGAGAGAATGAAAGCACTACTAATACATCTATTTATATCATAAGTATACGTGTAACAAAATAATCAAATACCTGAGATAAGAGTCTCCTCTTGAATCATGGAGAACCGCATTAAGCTTTATACTCACGGTCCTCCTCTATGATCTTGAGGCCACTTAGCGACCCAGAAAGTGTTCTCCCATTTCCGAATTTATGTAACTCAGACTCGATTGTTTTCGCTATCTCTGTACCTTCTGCACCAGGCTCAGGAAAATCCACATGGAAAGACCCCTGTTTCATTGGTGCAGTAGGATTTTTGATTGCTGATTGCTCTTTCATGTAGTTGTAAAGCTGTTGGTGAAAGGGATGATCCAAGGAAAAGTTATTGCCGGTAGAATCTGGCGAATGCCGAGATGATCCAGATCCTTCCCTTTGGCAGAAACGGGGGAGGGAGGCAAAATCCATTATCTATATTAAACATACTCAAAAAGATTAGTCCGCAAAACGGCACATGCCTAGTAACTGCAGGAAAATATTACACGCCAGTTTCCAATAAGTTCAGAGAATCAATGGAGAAACTGCATTACCTTCAACAGCTCATCTCGCCCATTACCCGACAGCACCTGAATTTTTTTCCTCGTCCTTTCTTGCAGTAGCGGCTTAACAACCTGTCCGACAAACTCTTGGTAAGTGAAGCTCACACCGTGTCAATTGTACATAACATGATTGTTCTACTTAATTTCTTCTTTTGGTAATATTAACTACTTAGGACAATGCGCACTAAAGTAGAAAACAAGATTTAGATTAGAAAAAATGCATTGATAAAATTCTCTTTGGCATAACAAAGAAAAAGGATAAGGCCTACCTTCCAACAAGCTGAAAATATGTATGGGGCATTTACAATGTAATACGCGTTCGACTTCTCTGGATAGTTCAAGTCGTCAATAGTTGATATGATGGTTAGCAACTGCAGTAACACAAAACAAGGTTAATGTTACGCACATGATTTTGTTCTGGTGTTATTAGACAACGCCTCAACAATGTCAATACAGGCAAAGATTCACCTCAGGTCCACTACTGTATAATTTTCAGAAGCATAATGGACAAATGTTGGAGGAAGTTGAAAATCTAACTGGTGTAAGAGTTGCAACAAATTAAGATGTTGAATGTCATGCTCGTATCAAAAGAAAGGTGGGAACATTTAAACAAACATAACATGAAAATTCAAGGGGATGTACCTTTATTTGGCTCAGAGCTGAAAGCTTCAAGCCAGTCATATCCAAAACCTTCACACATGTGGTAATCGGTTGTCCATATTTTTTTGATGCAGAAGGCTACAAAAGCGCATCCACGTCAGAACAATGACTTTTGAAGAACCAAGAAAACACAAAATTCAGATACTAACCAAAATCACACGATCTCGATATTCATTGATCTGGATGTGAGATTGCACATAGTAGTGGACCTGTACAGATGAACCAACGCCAGATGGTTTACCGTCAGATATGTTAATACATTTCTCAAAGAATTGCAAAGCATAAGGAAATTGATCATGATACTTACGGATGCCTTATCAAACGTGCTTTGCCCAACACCAATTGCAAAGACTGGATGCCCCTGAAAAAACACAAAGTCAGAATGATAGGTTAGAGTAAATGCTTGCAACTAAAACCTGACAGTAAAGCAAATTCAAACATAGAATGAACACCTCTCTTGAATATCCCGACATCCCTATAAGCTGTGAATCACGCACAGCTCTGTACAGATCAGCCGGAACTATGGGCTTCTGTGCATAGAGAGAGCACTCACATCAGATATTTAAGAATTTGACAATTAAATAAGAAAATATCTTAGAGATATCAGCATCAAACAATATTTTCTTCAAAGAAAGAGTAGGCACATTTTATTGTGTGCTTGCAAGCAAGATAGGGGTGCAGAAAGGGAAAACAAGCATAAGAAATACATTTCTTTTATTGAAAATTCAACTTTTCTTCTAGAAGGCAAACCAGAATCTTAGGGATTCACTAATGACTAATATGACCACTTTGATATCAATAAGTCATCATTCTGCATACAGTCAATGTAACAACGAACATCAATCTATGGAAGTAGTACATGTTTAAGTTACCAAGACAAAATACAACTGCCAGCACTCACTGACCTTGTAGAATACAGAATTTTAGAAAAGTCATTTGAATACAGAATTTTAGATAAGTCATTCGATATATGTTCATAATTTAGATAATATTAGTCTCTTATACGTGAGGTTGTAGTTCAACTGATTAGTGCATGCTGTTTTTATGATTTAATGTATTGTAGTGATAATTAATAATACCAATTTTTTTTAAAGAAAAATATTAGTCTTGACCAATCACCAATTTAGCCTTTGATATCAACTATTATATGTGACGAATTCTTCCAGGAAGATGGAAACAGATCAGAAGAGCTCCGATTATACAAAATAAGTAACGGCAAATAAATAAAAGAGAAATTTTTTCTTCCCTCGCATAACAAGGATAGAGACAATGATATAAATCAAGTTTCTTATTACTCCATAGATATCAAACTTAAAATGCCAAACTAATACATAAAATACAGGGCTAATTATAACAAACACTTACTGCTAAGATATTGTCGATCTCATTCTGTACCCTCCAGTGCAAAGAATCCAACAACTAAAACATCATACAGCTTCATCTCAGGAAATTGCAATAAAAGCATTTTCATCACAATTAGAACTAAAAATGTTATCCACAGTTTCAACCAAAATAGCAGCAGCTAACCATTTTATGGGCTTTGGAAACATTGCCCTCTCTAGCTTTTAGGAAACGGGCCAGAGTTTCAGCTTGATATCCTTGATGAACATTCTGCAAGCAACAAACAATAACTTAGGTACATTAAGCATCATACATCAATCACGCAATACAAAAATCACTCCGTTCAGTTATAGACTAATGAAAATCACAAGTACAGTAGGTTTTTCAATTTTGAAATAATATTGTGGGCAATTAAGCTATCTAATCAAAAGATCATATCAATAACAAAATCACATACAAACTTTTTGCCTTAGGATATACCGTTTTTGGTCATCTGAGATATCTCTAAACTTAGAAACTCCTTGTCTTCCTATTTTATTTTCAGCTTTCTAAATCATCAACCAGATCAATTTCATACTTCAATTTTGATTTTTTTATGTATATATAGTGTGTCTGCTAAAAGGTCGCTGTTTATTCTGTTTGAGGAAAATAGAAAAGTTTGGAATTCTTATACCACATGTAAAAACTTCAGATCGGATTTTACTACAAATCAATGATGACATGAAGTGAATTTTACTGGTGAAAACTTCATATGAACTACCAAATACAACCCAAAGATTCAGCTACCAGATCAAAGGTACATGAGTGTGGAAGAACTAAATTTGAAAGCCAGATAAGAAATGAGTGGATCAGCATCAGGAACTACAGCAGATAAAACCCAAAATGACCAAACTTTGCACATTTGCAACTAAAACAAAGCTAGAAAGCCCAGGAGAAAACAGATCATACAACAAAAGTAGAGAGAACAGAAAAGAAAAGTGTAAAATGCAAAACCTGAAATGTTTTCTTCAGTGGCTCATCAACTGCAACCACATTTTAGTGCAAGAGATGAACAAGAATCAGATAGGGAAAAAAGAAAAGAAAGAACTAACAGCAGAGATCGAAGGGTTGAAGGCAAAGCAAGTGGTGAACCTTGATCCATTAATGCCTTGAACTGATTGATTGCCTCATGTGAAACAACCGCCATTGTTGTTTGTTTTGGAAGCTTTCTTTGTTGACTCTTCTTGCTCAACTCGGCATATAACGAACTGGGATTCAGAGAAAGAGAGACAGTTATTATTAGTATTACTATCTGCAGAACAAGAGAAAAAGCCAAGAAAGGAAGATATGCGGTGAAAGAACAGAACTTTAGACTTTAGCTTAGAATTTAGAGTGGTCAAGAAAGTTGGGTCTCTCTCTCTGCCTAAAAGTCCATAGCGCACCTAAAACTAAAATTTAAAGCTCTCTTTTATGTCGTAAGCATTTTAAATGAAGACACCAACACATGACACATAAACTGTTCTTTTAAACTTTTGTCAGATTCTGTATTTTTATCCAGCGGAAAGAAGGAGAGACTAGTCACTACCCATCAATCACATGTTTAATCACTTTGGTATATACATATACTGCCCTTTTGTTTTTGTTACGTTTTTTTCCTTGGTGGCCTTAGATTTTTCTTCTCTTCAATTACACATGTAGAAAATTAGGAGAAATTGGATGGGTTGTTGACGCCGACGGGCCTGTACAGATTCAGAAAACTTCCATAATGATGAATCTAAGGGGTGGACAGGTCAATTAAACCAGTTCAATCAAATTTTGGTGGTGAATTTAAAATTTTGTTATTTAAAATAAATAAATTCATACAATTGTTAAATAATGTTTTTATTTGTAATATTTTTTTTAAAATAATTATATTATTAATTATCATTATAGTATTATAAATATTATTTTTAGCATTTATGGGTATAGATATCATTGGTAGCACATCTTTCTCAAAAGAAAATAGAAAAAGAATACACATATAAAAGATACTGGCTAACGCGCGAAGTGCGGATAATTATAATTTTTATTTTTATTTTTATTATATATTGATTTATAAAATGGGTTAAGTGAGTTTACGAATCAAGTTAGATTTTTTTTAATATTATAATTATTTTATTTGTATTTTCTATAATTAGGTATAACCAAATATTTTATCAAATAAATGAATTAAGTGAATTTTTTTCTCATCTCACTCTTTCTCTTTTACTTATTATTTATTATACACATAACTTAGTTATATTTAAAAAATTCAATCACCTCAATTAGAAGAAATAAATATCTAAGATGTTAATAATCATTTGTACCTCATTTTAGTTCATACAACACTGTCTATTTATATAACTATTTTTATTTTTACATTTTTTTATCTTGACTTTAGCTATAATATATATTTTTGCTTGTTAAAATAAATTAATACTCACAATATAACGTGAACCACTTCCTATCATTTATTCTCTCATCTTAATTGTTCTTTTTACTATCAATTTTTCTATCATTTTTATAATCTCTTACTCTTTTTTTCTATTTCTTCTATTTTTCACTTTCTCTTTCTTTCTCTTTCTTTCTCTTTTATTTATAACTTATACACATAATAATACTATATTCAAAAGTATTTCAACACCTTTTTATCCTAATTAATGTTTTTCTACCCTATGTATACATGGCTTCTTGTTAAGCTATTTTCCTTAGTTTTTGTATTAGTGAATATTTGTTCGGGCTTGAGGCAACCTCCTCCTTATTCACACTAAAACTCCCTTGGATGATGCTAAGTTGGCGATACCTTACATCCATACAAGTAAAACCTTCAAATCACCATATCTTGTAAAGGTATTCTTTCTTTTAATTCAAGCATTCCATTTCGGCTTGCGTTCATCATTTCTTATCATCTTCTCTTGTGTTTGTATGTTGTCATTTCCACACTTCTACTTCTTATTCTTTTGTTTATCTTGTCCATAACTAGGGATGGCAACGAGTATCCATACCCGGATACCCGCCCATATCCGTACATATTTTACCGGGTAATACCCAAACCATACCCGATTTAATTGGGTATGGTTTGGATATTACCCATACCCATTCGGGTATCACTGGGTATAATACCCGAAAATACCCGAATGGATATCCATTTTATTTCCTCCTCCTTTGTCCTTTCACACCATCCTCAATCCCTCTCTGGCTGCCGTCCTTCCCCTCCCTCTCTCTGGCGCCGCTGTCCTCCTCCTCCCTCCTCCCTCTCTCTCGCGTTGCCTCTATGAATCGAATCTACACACAAGAACGCACCCAGTGGCTGTGACTACAATCACTGGCTTATAGTCATGGAGTTTCCGGATAACCCTAAACCCACCGAAGAGTAAATGATCAACGCTTATGTCAAAACCCTCACCGCCGTCGTCGGCAGGTAATGTTAGTTCCCCTCTTCACTCCTTTCTTTGTTACTGCAGATAATTTGGATTTTATTCATTAACTCGTGGTACTGGGATTTTGTTGCTTTTAGTGAAGAGGAGGCAAAGAAGTTGATTTATTCAGTTTGTACATCAACCTATACCGGCTTTGGTGCTTTAATCAACGAGGAGCTTTCTTACAAAGTTAAAGGTTTGTTTTCCATGTGTTCACTTCTTCAATTCAGGGTTCGTAAATGTAGCTTTTACTAGAGATTTTATTGGTAATTTGGATGCTTTTGTAGAGTTTGTTGCATATTCTGGATGTTTGATGAGTTCTGTTTTGCTTGTTTCTATGAACATTTTGAAATTTGAAATGTTATGCTTTGTAATGAGACTTGGATATGTTTCATGACTCTGGTCTGTTATTGTTCTTGAATAGAATTGCCTGGCGTACTCTGGGTCTTGCCGGATTCCTATCTTGATGTGCCTAACAAGGATTATGGAGGTGGGTGTTCTGCTATGAATGGAATTTTGATACAGAGTTAGTTAATTGGTTGTGGTGGGGAGTTTCATGTTTTGTTGTTCGCTGTTTGCTTGATTATCAGGGGATCTATTTGTTGACGGGAAGGTGATCCATAGGCGTCATTTGGTCAGGTGGTGCTTTATTTTATTACTCCTTATATGAAACCAACACGATTATTTTATTACTCCTTGCCAACATTGTGTATTTAGCAAATAACTTGGTGATCAAATTTTCAGCTGGGGCTGTTGCAAAAGATAGCAAAAAGAAAAAGTGACCCTCGCCTATATGCTGATGAGCTTGGTAGAGGTTTTGTTGGGGAGCTGGATTATACTTTAGAGGCTGCCAATTCCTCCAAATTTCAGGCTGGATTATACTAGTGAGAAGTTCAGATGCTTTCAGGCCACCTGCTTGTCGCATTTAAGTGCTGTAAATTGAGGTGACTGTTTATTTAGTTTGTCGTATGGACTTCCTGAGTTTGTGAGAAGTCGTTAAAATAAGGTCATGAAAGTGTACTCCTACTGAAACTTAGCATATATCGTCTACTTTCAGTTGTTAGTTATGTATCTGTTGTCAATTTAACATTGTTTACGAAGATCCCTCAAACACGTAATTATTTTTTGATATACTAATTTGATATTTTTTGAATCAGATGATGGCATTGGAGTTGGGGGCACATAAGATCAGAGTAAATTCAGTATCACCAGGACTTTTCAAATCTGAGATCACAGATGGTCTAATGCAAAGAGATTGGCTACATAATGTAGCTGGGAGAGCAGTCCCTTTAAGAACATATGGTACTGCAGATCCAGCACTAACCTCGCTTGTTCGCTACCTTATCCATGATTCTTCTGGATACAAATCGGGCAATATTTTCGTAGCTGATGCCGGGTCCATTATACCTGGTATAATTATTTAATTAGTTCCTAAACCAAATAATTGAGTTAATGGACAGTCATGTATTCAAAGAAATTAAACACAAATTTAAATTGCCATCATCCATTTTAATTATTTTCCCTCTACCATATGTCTAATTAAGTATATATTCCCATTCGTTGAATCTTGCAAGTTCTGAACTGGCCCCTCTATTTTTGTAATTATATGCTTTCGTTACATTAATGAAAACTGAGAAACATTAGCAACATCCCCTGCTCTGAACCCATTGTACATGCTTTGCCAATAATGAGTAATTATAAATTATGAAGAAACAAACAGCTTGCAATTTCATTTCTAGAGTTATATTTGTGTTTGGAATTATTTTCAGATGACAATGGATGCTGCCAGTGGCGCAGATCAAGTCAATGTTACTGAAGAAAGTGACAAAGTCTCTATCACTGATATTGCCGCTGAACTTGTTGAAATTGTTGAAAATGTGTTACTTTGGCAGAATTTCTTGATTGGAATTGAAGGCTGAAGTTTTGATTTTCTTGACTTGAAAATTATGCAGATTATTATTATCACGGAGAATTTATCTTTGTTTTTTTTTAATTTGGCAGAATTTATTTTTTACCTCCCGGCGTTTGGCTATTCCCACGGTTACTTACTCTATTTCCACGGTTACTTACTAAACAGGCCCACATGTTTATGAGGATTTAGATAATTTTGAACAGGTTTACATTTGGCAGAATTTATCTTTATTTTTTTTAATTTTCATGGAGATTATTATTTTATTCGATAAAGCATCGACTCTTTTGAATTTTGAAGTTGGAAAATTATAAAGGGTAAAAGATGAGTTAAAACGAGCCAAAATGGTAAAAAAAACGAGCCAAAATGGTAAAAAAAGAGCCAAAACGGTAAAAATTGAGCTAAAATGGTAAAAACCGAGCCAAAATGGTAAAAAAACGAGCCAAAACGGTAAAAAACGAGCCAAAATAGTAAAAACAGAGCCAAAATGGTAAAAACCGAGCCAAAACGGTAAAAAACGAGCCAAAACGGTAAAAACCAAGCCAAAACGGTAAAAACCGAGCCAAAACGGTAAAAAAGTAGCCAAAATGGTAAAAAACGAGCCAAAATAGTAAAAACCGAGCCAAAACGGTAAAAAACGAGCATAATTAATGAAAACGGATCTAAATAATAATTTTTTTATTAATTATAAAAAATAAAATAATTTGGTGAATTGGATATCCATTATATATCCAATTGGGTATGGGGCATATTGGGTATGGGTAATAATGGATATTTAGTTTTGGGTATGAATTGGATATTTACCCATACCCGCCCATACCCAGTTTAACATACTCATCCCGCCCATACCCGCCCAATTGCCATCCCTATCCATAACTAGATCTTACATTTTCATTAAAACGCATCCAACCATTTCTAATTGTATTTTTGGTTTTGAGACACATGTCATTGTCCTCACCGAAAATCTATCACTAATGTGGCTTGGATCGTATCATGTGATCCTCTTCTATTATCTATAAGATTTTTCATAGTATAGTGTCAAGTTGCATTATATATATTTTTGACAGTTTCGGCAACCGATCTCTTGAACTTTGGAGAAAATCTCTCAATTATCTTAACAACTCCTTCCTTTACAATGTGTCGTCATCAAGCTACTTATACTAAAAGAAATCCTAGATAAGTAGAAGGAAATAAAACCTAATATGAGTAGAGGTAGTCAAGGCCAAGGTAGCTGACTACGAGGTCGAGTAGGACTAGGACTCTTACTTGGCTGATGACTCCTAATCCAACTCCAACTCCAACTCCAACTCCAACATGGATTTGAATTTCTAAAATAACTCAAACTAAATGATTGTTTCCTAATCCATAAAAGACAAGAATTTTAATAAAAAAACAAGAATATCTAAAATTATTACAAGTCTTGGATAATATGTGAAAGATGGAAAAAGTTGCAAAAAGCCTCCCTTCATACTATTGTAGTACAAATGACATTCTTCAGTCTTCTAGTACTCCAATTGGCGTCTATTGAACCAGTAACGTCCCCATGTGATGCTTGAAGGATAGTTACCAATCTTGGTTGCTTTTTCCTCAAGATAGCTTCCTCGATCATTGCTTCTGATCGTGATATCGAGCTGCTATATCTTTTGCTTCCTAGGTTGTCTAAGACTATGAAATAAACCAAATAATCTTAGGACACTTGAACAACCTCCATCCATACCTCTTTCCATAGAATCTTGTTTTTCAAGATTTGCTCGATTCTTGCCTCTTAGGAATATCTTGGAAATAGTTATGGAAAGCAGAAACACCAATGAATAATTGAAATTCAAGCTTCTTACATGTATTGGACTTCTCTTTTTAGATAATAAAATTTTCTTCATAGAATTCTGAAGCTCGAAGCTTGATTGTTGTTAATTCTCTCTTTGAATCCATATCATTCTCTCCTCTTCAAAAAGATTCATCCTTGAATAGTGCTCAATGTTGGTGAGAATAATTTCAGGAACCTTGAGAACCTCAACTACTTGTATCTCATCAATAGGCTCAAAATCAATTCAGTCAACAAATGGAAGATCTCTACCTTTACTTGGCTCATCCTTGAACTTTTCCTGCACATGCACAATAAAGACAATGGGAACATCAATTTTCTCAAATGTATTGTCAACACTAGCTTCCTCCAACTTAATTGCACCATTATCCCTCACAATTTTGGCTTTATTGTTTGGACATTGGTTAGATAAGTGTACATGTGTGACATAAGGTATCTCTCGTTCTTTTAAAAGAAAGGGTAGAAGAAGAAGAAGAAGAAGAAGAAGACGTATATATACCTAATGGAGCGGTAACTTGTGCGGAAGTCTTTATCTTGAAAGATAAAATATGTCTCTACTCGTATAGCTTTATACAACATGTCCTTTAGCTCCTCATAATAGTATAGTTCAAGTATGTGGGTTATCTCTCCATTAAGACCATTGAGGAACCTTATCATGGTAGCTTTACGAGATTCCATTACATTAGCTCTCATCTTGACTAACTACATTTCATTGTAGTACTCCATTACACTTTTACGACCTTGAGTTAAATGTCCCAACCTCTGTTGTAACTCTCTTTGGCGATACGAAGCAACAAATTCCATTCTCATTTTATCCTTCATCTCCTCCCAAGTCTGAATTGAGGTTACACAACAACTCTTCCATGTAGCCAAAAAAATATACCACCAAGGTGTAGCATAATCAAAGAATGCATCCGTTGCCAACTCAAAGAATGCATCTGTTGCCAACTCAAAGAATGCATCCATTGCTAACTCATTTTTTGTCAATAGGAGATCAACCTTTCTTTCCCATGTAAGATAATAGTCTAGATCTTATCTTCCATCAAAGTAAGGCATTTTCCCTCGCATATCACCAAATCTACCATACCTATCGTCATTCCACCCGTGTGAATCAAAGTACCGATCATCCTTATTAGAACGAGATAGCTTTCTTGAGTCATGTCTAAGGCCTCCACTGCGTCTATCATTGAAACATTTTTTTCCATACATTTCTCTAATACGAGAATTTTCAAACAAAGAAACAAAATTAGAAAAGTTATCATATACTAAGCACTCTGATTGTGTGCTTATTTTGCATATATTTACCATCTATTTTGCTTGCATTTAAGATAATAACACTGCCGATTTGGGCATATTTCTCACCTTTTTTTAGAAACAGAGAAAAGAAGATGATTGTGAAGAAAATGAGCAAAAGAGCATAGAAAAGAGAGCAAAAAGGATCAAGTGATGGTCAAGACCAAATTTGAAGAAACCAGGCCTCTTACCTTGACCAAAGGAAGAGTAATTAGCAGCCTCAACCCTTGGACAAGGTGGAAAATCTAGACTAGTAGGTCGTGAGTGGGCTTGAAATGCGAATTAAAAAAGGAGCACGCGAAAGATATGTTCAAAGTCCTGATAGACTCTATCTTTTGTTAGTTGCAAAATCTCGGAGGATAAGATACAATTTCAAGTTTCAAATTTAATATTTTATCTTTATCTTTAGAGATAATCAATAAAAGTAACACTACTTAATCCTTCCTTATTTTATCAATTAGGATAACTTTTTGTTTCACAGAAGAATTAATTAATTTTCAAATTTCCTTTTCTTTCCCGTTGCTCCCTTTGTCTTCTTCCTTGAAACGAGGGGATTTTAATTTATGCAATTGTATTTCTTGATTTTGATTGTTATATCAATTTCTAGCTAAGTAATTTATTCTTGGTAAAAGCAATCGAAGTTTATGATTCATATTATTGTGACATCTAATTGTTTTTAATAAACTCTATTTTTGTATTTCTTCTCCATTTAATTTAATGTAAATTTTGTTCTTGTTAAAATTTTAGTTCGGTCGGTCTAAGTTTTAGCTTGAATAAATATAGTTATTCCTAATAACTTTAGGTCTGGATAGTTAAGAGGATACAATAAACAACTACATCAAAATCAGCATAGGAGTTGTTCCTTGAGACTAGAGAGAGAATAATTTGGCTTAAATTGATAAGTGAACTATTTTTATCAATCAACTAGTTAAATCCTATAAGTGAACCTTATAGTTGTTAGGTGATTAGGGTTCTTAATTCTTTAAGAAACTTGTTATAAGAGAAGAGTAGGAAGTCAAAATGAACCTAAGTTCTATAGCTTCCCTTCAAAATCAGTTTTGAATATTTTTGTATCAATGATCAATGTTTATGAATCATAACCTTGAGTAGTCTTTACTGGGAATCTTTTACGTATTTGTTTAACATCAACCATTCTTGTTTTCAATTGAATTTGCACTTGTTTTCATTATTTTCAATTCATAAGTTTTCAACCAAAACCCCTCTTTTGTTACTTATTTCTTTTGAAAATACTTGGTCATTGGAAAACTTGAATCTTGCCCTTTTCCAAGAGGATTGAACCTCTTACCACTATTTAAATTTTATTTTGTTATTTGGTGCTAAGTTGTAATTATTTATAGTTTTGACGGGTTCGGCACCCATCTAATTTTAGCGTCGTTGCCAAGGAATTGCACATTGATTAAAGTTTTTTTTAGGATTATTAGTTTCAATAGGTCTCTAATTTATGGACACTGTAAATTTCTGGTTTTCTCCAAAAAATCGGACCAAACCGGCCCGTATACACCCATATGAAGGGCCAAAGGACAAGGAATAATGAAAAAATGGTAAGTTGTTGTGACTATGTGCTACATTTTAAATTCTTGTCTTTGAATGACTGTTTGTGTCAATGCTTGAGAGTTAGCAGATCTATATGGTTAGGGGCTAATGGATTGACAATTAAAACTTAATAAAAATGTTTCGTTCCCACAATGATTTGAGAATGTATAGCATATTATCGTGGCGCTATTTGGATGTTTGATGTTTGGGGTATTGAGTAGTCCTTGATAATCTGGCATGGATTTGGGGTTTGAAGGGTTTGGGTAATTCTCATGGTGAGTCTGATTTTAGAGAAACAACAGAGTTTCTAATTTTTTGTGTGTTTTTTATTTGACGAATGCTTGAGAGAAAGCATTTGGCAAGTATAGGGGAATTTGATCGATTATTTATTTTGACTATATTTGTAGTTTAAATTCGTATAATTTGACAGTAAAAGTACTAATTAGAGTTACAATATTTCATTTTTGTAGAAAAGAAGTCTTGGGGCGGTTTTGGAGGAAAAGAGTGGAATCTGTCTCATTTTGGACAAGAATCACTTGAAGATTTTCCATGTCAGGAATGAGCACTCTCTAGTTCAGGCCAAGATTATTTTTTGGGGCTAAGAATATTTTCTTGGCCGGGAGAGTCTATCAGAGACCCTAAGAAGCGGGCCCAAAATGCAATGGTGGCACCTTTGAACTTAAACATTTGCAATTCAAATTAAAATCTCATCCTCTTTTGTAAATCCTTTTGGATAAAGATACAATTTAAATTAGTTTTTGAATTTAGGATTTGAATTTTGGTTGGAGATAAACAAAAGAATGAAAACTATTTAACCCTTCTTTGTATTATCGATAACCTAGTCAGTTTTAGTTTGGTTTTTCTGTCTTTAATTTCAGCAATTTAGTTTGACCTTTATCTTCTTCTTTATTTCAAGGATTTTGTTCTTATGCAATTTAATTCAAACTTTTTATTTTCCATAATTATATCTACCTAATCTCTTTATTGATTCCTGGTAAAGATCAATAGGAATATGATTTATTACATTCGTAAGGTCTAATTAATCTTCATAATTTCTAATTTGCATTTATGCACTCTCTAATCACTTGTCAACATTGTTCACTTTGTACTTAATCCAGCCAAGCTAAGTTAGAACTTAAATAATCATTGTCATTCTTTAAAGCTGCGAAAAATAACACACAAAGCTAAAAAGATACAGTAGATTCCTAGAGCAATCTCAATTTAGTATTAACTCTTTGATATTAGAGAGAGTAAGTAATTTGATTAAGCTCCTCTTGAGAAACGAGGTGCCTTAGTTAAAAGTTGTCTTCCCCTAATCAAGATCAATAGATTTAGTAACCCTTTAACCAGCAAGGTGCTAACTGATTAGGATTACTTAATCAAGCGTGTCCTTTAGGCAATTTGAAACGTGAGGGAAGTAGGAGTCCTAAGGTAATTGGAATCTATAGCAACTTTGTAAATCTGGAGCTTAAATTTTTGTACCAATGATCGAATTTCATTGATCATATTACCTAGTTAGTATCTTTACTAGGATCTCTTTTGTAATTATTTGAATACACAATTGGTTCTTCTTAATTTTATTGTTTCCTTGTTTTAATTTAAAAATAAACCCCCCACAGTTTAACCTTGGTGTTAAACTCTGGTTTTCAAAGATTTATAAAACCACACCATTTTTCCTGCGGATAAACCTCTTATCATTATCTATAGTTTTATTGCAGATTATGTGAAGTCGAACTTCACTCTTATTTTTTATGAGCACAACACTCGATCAAGCAATTTTCTCAAACAACCCAATTGAGTATTACAAACCTTGAAAGGCAGATAGGATAACTTTCAGCAACAAGAAATGAGAACGACAATCAAGAAAGATCATTCTTTCAACTTTCAACCTCTACCTACCACGGTGCACAATGTGTCCACTGTCATATTAAGGAGTTGCAAGAATCTACCTGAGACATCCGACTCTTTCCTTGACCAAGGGAAGAGACCCCAAGAAGCTGAACTTGAGGTAAAAGTAATACCTAGAGAACTAGTCCAGACTAAGGAAGCTCCAAAGATCCCAATCAAGCAGGAAATCTAGGTAATCCGTCCATCTTTTCCAGAAAGGTCTGCAAAGACCAAGAAGGAAAAGAAGGAAGGAGAAATTATGGAGATTTTTTGCAAAGTAGCTACAAGTATTCCTCTGCTTGACATGATAGCTCAAACACCTAAGTATGTCAAGCTCCTTAAAGTTTTATGTACTAATAAAAAGAAACTTGCAGGTGTAGAAATGGTTAGTCTTAATGAAAATATTTCTACAGTTTTTCAAAAGAAGCTTCTAACAAAGTGCAAAGACCAAGGAACATTTATCTTCTCATGCAAGTTGGTGACAAAACAGTGGAAAAATCTTTATGTGAATTAGGTGCAGGTATTAATGTTATGTCACTCCTTATGTTTAAAACTTTAAATATTGGAACTTTAAAAGAAACATGAGTTGTCATACAACTCGAGAATAGATCAATCATTTATCTAGATGGAGTCATAGAGGATGTGCTAGTTCAGGTAAATGACTTCATTTTTTCAGCTGATTTTTACATTGTAGATATGGATAATGATGATTCTGCTAAATCTACAGATATATTACTTGAAAGTCCCTTTTTAGAACAATCAGGGCAAAGATAGATGTGTATGATGGTTGTTTGACTATTGAAATTTAGTGGTAATATTATAAGGTTCAACATGTATGATGCCATTAAATTTTCCAAATGAAGTGCAGAGTGTTAATTTTGTAGATATTATTGATCTTGATATTGATAATATTTATGAAATGGATGCTACTGACCCCTTAGAGTTTGTTCTTAATAAGAGTATTTCCAAGGAAAAGTTGACTGAGATGGTGGATGAACTGATCATTACTAAAGAATTGCAAAATACTATCATTGAGCTTGATGTTCTTAAGACATATTCTGATATTCCTAAGACTCTAGACTTGCCTAAAAACCATACTAAATTGCTACCTTCAATTTTGCACGCACTTGAATTGGAACTGAAAACTTCACCAACTCACTTGAAGTAAGCTTTCCTAGCCCAAGGGAAGAATCTTTCGGTTGTACTAAAAAAAACTGGTATCACAATAGTGGAAGGCAGTGATGGAAAACCTGTCCCTACAAGAGTACAAAATGGATGGAGGGTGATGGGTGTCGAGACCGTAAAAAATAAATACAACTTAATAGTACCTACAAAAGATTTCAAATGATGGTAAGAGGTTCAATCCACAGAGAATAGGTAGCCTTAAAACAAGATAAAGACTAGATTTAAACAATTAAGTAGAATGGTGGGTTTTTGTTTAAAACTAAGAATTGAAAAAGCAATTAAAAAAAGTGTAAAATCTAGGCCAAGAATATTATTTTTGGTCAAGAAATTGGTCAAGAACAAACAATCAGGTAAAATATTTCTAGTAAAGGCTAAAGCAAGTTACGATTCATAAGTATTCGATCATTGATTCACAAATATTCCTTTCTAGTCTATAGAATTGCTATAGAATATAGGTACGCTTAGGATTCCTACTTCCCTCCTGTATCAAAATCATCTCAGGTACGCTTAGATATAATGCATAATCCACTAGCACCTTGCTGGTTAAAGGGTTTACTAAATTGATTGATTGTTGACTATTAGAAGACAATTCGAAGCCAAGACACATCGGTTGTCAATTGGGGCTCGAGCCTAAATACTATTCTCTCTAGCTTTTCAGGGCTAGTTGTCTACTTCGATCTTCTTGGTCCGTAAATGGCCCAAAAGAGGGTTGCCGTAACCAAAAAGAATGACGGTTTCAAACTATAATCTAGGTTGATCATACATAAACCTAACATGAAAAGTGATGACAATTGATTTAGAGAACACATATATGCAAACATAAAAATTAAGAAGAGCAATTAGATCTCATAAATACTTAGAATCATAACTTTAATTGACTTTACCATGAATAATAAATCTTAGCTAAAGATAGACAAGAAAATTAAAGAAAATAATAAACTAATTAAATATAAAATCCTGCGCCTTCAATGTTGAACACAATAGAAGAAAATGAGTTCAAAATCAAAAAGAATAAAGCTAAGAAAAGAAAGAAGAGAGGTTGGACGTCCTCCCTCAAAAATCCTAGGAGAATATATATAGTTTAATTACTAATTGTATCTTAATCACTTCTCTCTCTCTGATTAGAATTCTAACTAATGTGGTCGAAAGAATCTAGAACTCTAACACTCCTAGAGACAAACTAGCTGGTCCAATGCACGTGTCTTTGAAATATTTATGTTTAAGTAGTGCATGAGAACTAGAGCTCTCTTCCTCGAGGTAGCCAAGAAGGATCTTCTTGGCTAAGAAACCGACCAAGAATGGTGTTTGCGCAGCTTTGTCCAATTTTTGCTCTTTTCTGCCCTTTTTTCATCTTTATTGCTCCAAGATTATTTTCTGCAACATGTAAAGAAATTCAACTCTAATCAGTAATATCACTATCTAAATTTTATAAAAAATGGATAGTAAAAACAACCACAAAATATGTCCAATCATAGGGTATGCATAGATTGTATAAGGCTCAATATAGTAGCAAGGAATGACCATTTTCCACTTCCTTCTATAGACCAAATGCTGGAACGCTTTGCAGTGGAGCTTTGAGATGTGCGAACCAGTAGAATTTTTAAAGTGAATGGTCAAAGACTCAACCCTTTCTATAAAGGTTTCTATGAGCACACTATGGAGAATGTCACAGTGCATCATCCACCAGAAAATTGAATGAAGAAGTGTCAAGTCCAAGACAATGAACAGGGACGCTTCATGGGAGGCAACTTATGTGTTTTTTTTAGTTTCAAATCCATGCTTTAGAATCAAGGCATCCTTTTTCATTTAACATTTTCAATGCCTTTTTACCTCTGTTCTTCCCTATAGTTCCATGATTAGTTATGCTCAGATTTTGAGAAATGATTGTGGAAACACCAAAACTATTTTTTTGACCAAAATATAAATTGACTCCTCTGAACATATAGGGTTGCCTAGTCTTTAATTCTACAATGAATAAGATTTATTTCCTTTAAATACGTGTGATTGCTTGTGATATTTTCCACCACTAGTCCTCTTTCCAGAAGGCGTGGGTGGTTCAAAATCCTCTCCCCCATAAGTTTCTGATTTTCGATAGTGTATTGAACCCTTAAGGACCAAAACTAGTACCATGGTGGTGTGCATAAAAACTCGTGCATATTTTAACTTGTTTATAATTGTTTAAAAAAAAAGTGGAAAATCTTGTGAAAAAATAAGGAAAAGAAAATGAAAAGTTCTGGGAGTTGTTGTGCCCAAAAGAACATAAACAAAAGCTTTGAAAAATTATGCAATGCAAAGGAATGAAAAACAGAATGATAAGCCTTGTTGTGACTATATGTTGCATTGTAATTAGTTTTTCTTGAATTGCTTGTGTAATTGCTTGAGAGTCAATAGTTGTATATTGTCGAAGATGAATGAGAGGGCATAATAATATGTAATAAAATATTTCGTTCCTCAATTATGGCTTAAATGCATAGCATGTTATTAGGGTACTATCTGGATGCTTGGAGGTTTGGGGTATTGATTAGGCCTTGGCAATCTTGCATGGATTTGATAATTGAAGTTTTTATGAAACTCTTATGGTGAGCCTGATATTTAGAAAAAGCATGGATTTTGTTTTTTGTAAAATGCTTGAGCGCAAGCATTGGAGCAGTGTGGGGGATTTGATTGTATGCTTATTTTGCATATATTTACCATCTATTTTTCTTGCATTTAAGATGATGATACTGCTAATTTGGGCATATTTCTTGGAATATTAGGTTTATGATTCATATTATTGTGAAATCTAATTATTTTTAATAAAGTTTGTTTTTGTATTTCGTCTCTTTTGGATTTAATGTCAATTTTGTTCTTGTTAAAATTTTAGCTCGATCGACCTAGGTTTTAGCTTGAATAAATATAGTTATTCTAGATAACCTTTGGTCTACATAGTTAAAAGGATACAGTTAACAACTAGATTGAAATCAGCATAGCATTTGTTCTTTGAGACTAATGCTTAGTATGAGATGAGGGAAAGGAAAGGAAAGGAATGGAATTTTGTTAAAATTCCTCTGTATGGGAATAAAAGTGAGTGGTGGAAAAGGAGAGAAAGGAATGGAAAGGAAGGGAAATTTAGAGCTTAATTTTCCTCCTAACTTAAAAAATATTTCCTCCCATAAGTTGGAGGAAATGGAAGGAAATTAAAATTTTAACTCATGTGTTCCTATTTTAACCTTTTAGATTCCATCTTTTTAATGTTGATGAATTAGATATAAAATTAAATTCACTCATCATTTTTCCTCTCATTTCCTCTCTTCCTAAAATGACACTCATACAAAAGAAATAAAAAAATTATTTACATCCCTTTCCATTCCTTTCCTTTCCCTCTTAAATTTCCCTTGTTTTCCCTTGCTACATTAGGTTCCCATACTAAGCATAAAGAAAAAGAACAATTTGACTTAAAGTGACAAGTGAATCGTTCCAGCCAAGGGAAGTCTCTCATTGTTTTTATGAATCAACTAGTTAAATCTTATAAGTGAACCTTAGGGTTGCTAGGTGATTAGGGTTTTTAATAGAGATATTTCTTTGAGAAACTTGATATAGAAGGAGAGTAGGATGTCAAAATGAACCTAATTTCTATGATTTCCCTACAAAATCAGTTTTGAATATTTTTACATTAATGATTAATGTTTAATGTTTATGAATCATAACCTTGAGTAGTCTTTACTAGGAAACTTTTACATATTTATTTAGCATCAACCATTCTTGTTTTCAATTGAAATTGCACTTGTTTTCATTATTTTCAATTCACAAGTTTTCAACCAAAAATCTCTTTTTGTTACTTATTTGTTTTGAAAATACTTGCTTTTTGAAAAACTTGAATCTTGTCATTTTCCCTGATGATAGAAACCTCTTACCAATATTTACAATTTATTTTATTATTTAGTACTAAATTGTAATTGTTTATATTTTTTACAGGCTCGACACCCGACCATACTCCCTCGCGTATTTACACTCAAGTGTTTTCACTACTCTAATGTTCTCTCAATCACTCAAATCCCTTAATTCAATCAATTTGATACGCAACTCAAATAGATCAAAGAACGAATAGAACGAACCAACTAAGCTTAGGAATCAAGAAAATTCTAATAAGCACAACAAGAACCAATTCGGCAACTAAAATATATATTTTTCTTTTTCTATTTCTTCATTATTTTTTTTAGTTTTTTATATTTTAATTCATCATATTTCATATTTTAATGTTTTAACACTTTAAATTATGTCATTTGTACTCTAACTATATTCGTACTCAAATTGATCTTATCACATAATTTTAGTACATTTTTTTACTTTACGTTGATCTTTCACTTGTTTTGTATACATATAGTTGATTTATATTAACAAAAAAATAATCATTTTATTTTAATTAAATTAGTTATATAGCTCTTTTAAATATCATTTAAAAAATTATTTAACAATCTTTTTACAAATCATTTTTGTAACAAAACTTTAGTAATAATATATATATAAATAATTGTTTCTATTTGCGTGGTGCGAGCCACTCCCCTCTATTTATTTCTCCCATGTTCATTGATTTAATTATTTTTAATTTATTTTGTCATCTTTTTTTACTTCTTCTTTTATTTTTAACCTATTCACTTTTTTTTACCTATTATTTATACATATAGATAAGTTAAATTAAAATTATTCATTTTAAAAAATTATTTAACTCTTTCGACGTAACTATCCATTTATATAATAATTTTTTCTTACACCATGACATTTTTTCCCCATTTAAATAGCTTGTTACCGTATAGTAGAAATCAGTTTTCTCTTTCAACGTCACTATCCATTTATAGTACTGTGTTTATAAAGTCTTTTTTAGATATACCCCTAACTGATTAATTTTATTCTCATATTCGTAAAAAAATTCGATTAAATTAGTAAATGGTTAACTTAATCCCCACGTTCATAAAAAGATTCAATCAAGCTCATATATGTATTGAATCTCATGTTTTTCAAAGCATACACAATTACTTCTAATATTTTTTATCAATTTAGTTTCCGCAAAAAAAATCCTATTAAACCGAGACCCATAACATATGGTCCGAATATTCAAAAAATATTTGGAATCAAACCATTAAATAATTAATTTAGTCTTGTATATTTGTAAAATATTTGCAAATAGTATAATAACTATGTTATTGTAAAACTAAAAACATAATAACTATACTGTAAATCGTAATTAAATTAAATTATTATAAATTAATATACGACATATATTATATTTAATAAAAAAATTAAAACCCACAATATAGACCAAATGTACTATTATATTATATATATATAAGCAGAAGGTGAAATAGTGTTTCATTATATTGGTAGGTTATAGCTGAACTCGTACAAAAATGGATTTGATTGAGACCTAAGAGAATATTCTTTTTTGAGGGGGATATCCGACATCTATAGCAAGTCTCCAACTCTATTCAACCTGAGATTAGGAACTTAGAAATTAACTAAATGCAGGATCCATGTATTTAAACCTATTTATAGCTTCATATTCAATTGGGAGAAAGGGGATATTATATAAAATACATCAATATGTAGACTTGCTAAAATAAAAGGTTATAATGTTGATATGATCCTATAATTATAAAAAGTTTCTTATCTCAAGCCCAGCTTTAAAAAAATTAAAAAATTGATAGAGGCCAAGTCTAAAAGAATTGATGGAATGTCATTTTGTTTAATTAGGGAGAAGCATAAAAGTCAAAGTAGAAGAAAGTAGGGAAAGCCTATCAATTTTGTAAAATTAGTCTTGTATATTTGTAAAAAGGATGGAAAATAATAAATTAATAGTCCCTTAATTACATGTACAAATATTATATATATGATCATGTAGCGGTATGATATGGGCAGGAAGGTAGGAAGAAAAGGAAGAAATGGCAGTGGTAGAAGAAGAACAAGAAGGAACAAGTAGTAGTGGTGCATATAATAATGATAAAGTAAGTGAGATTGTTGAGGAAGAGAACTGTAATGATCTGTTTGAGATCAGCAATATCAGGGAAGAAGAAGAAGAAGAAGATGATCAGAATGGGATGAGCAGTAGCTTGTTCTCCTTTGATGTCGATGGTAATGATAATAAGGATTGTGTTTATGTTTGTGTTGGGAAAAGCCAGTCTAGCATGGATGCACTCTCATGGGCATTGAAGAATTGTGTCACCAATCAAGAATCCACCATCATTTATCTCATTCATGTCTTCCCTCGGTTACTCCACATCCCTTCTCCATGTAAGTACCCTCTAACTAATTACTCGTACTTTCTTTATTTCTTCTCTTTTTTCAATCATCAAATTTCAAATTACATATTGTATCCCATCTTTAAGTATTGAGAAATTATATGGTATGAACATTTTACCTTTTATTATTGAACTATTCCAGTACGAGTATAATTAATTTTAATTTTTTAATGGATTAATCTTATAGGAACAAGAATGGTTGTATGTTTTATTCATTGTCCATGTTTATTTTTGTTGTCTTTTACCTTGAAATGGTGAGAATGAGTGGTTTATAAGTATGCTTGGTCAAAGGAACACTTAATCAAACAATTGTCTTTACTTGACAAGTTGGGTCTTGGGCAATTTGAAGCTAGTATACATATAGGATATGAGTAGGATGACTTTTACTTGTTAGTTAGGTTTGAACTAACTACTATTCTGCCGGCCGGGTCTCATAATTAAGTAGCAGACATAGTAGTAGGGAAAATAAATTGATGGCATTAAGTTGATGTTGGCCTTGATTATTCAATGGCCTACCAAAGTTAGATTCTTTTTTCATGTCAGCTTCCAATCCCATGTGAGTAGAATTTTGGGATAGTACTCTTGTCCCAACTCCTAACTAGTTGGCCTTACTTGTTGGATTGTTGAACAATTAGTGCCTACTATTGAAATCTTTATCATGTATAGGATTGTTGAAATAAATGAAATTCAATCAACTCGTTTGTAATCGACATCGTTTGTAGTTGAAAATCTGACTACACTCAGATACCATTGGTCTCTTATAGAAAGCTATTTTAACTTGAAAGATCACACATTTAGTTACTCTGTTGAAATGGATTAATTTGTAATGGTTTGATAGTAGGTAAGCTGCCAAAGAGCCAAGTGAATCCAGAACAAGTGGAGAGTTACATGGCCCAAGAGAGTGGGAAGAGGGGAGAACTCCTGCAGAAGTTTATCTACATGTGCTCTGCCTCAAAGGTACTTCAACACAAAATAAGTCATAATCAATATAAATCTATATGCCTTTGACAATTCCTCCTCCCTTTTTGGATGACTAATTAGAAAATAACAAATATTACACTAGTGAAATTTGCTCAACGTATCATCAAGTGAGACTCGAAATCGAAACTGTACTGGTATTTTACCACCAGTAGAGCTTGTTGTACAAAATGACAAATGAGTGCATCCTTTTGTAAATTGTAATGAATCAGGTAAAGGTGGACACTATCCTTATTGAGAGTGATGAGATCTCGAAGGCGATCCTGGACCTCATTCCCATCCTCAACATGAGAAAGCTAGTGGTTGGAACTAGCAAATCTAGTCTAAGGTACATAAACCAATTAGTAATTGTTTGTCTTGAATTTTTAGGTCTCACAGGTGTCCCCCTCAGTTTTTTCGGGACAAAACGTGACCTTACCATAGTAGTTTACTCCACTTGCAAAACTCAAACTCGTAACCTTGATCGGTGATCATAATGAATGTTGGTGTTCTCTTTTGATCTTTGTATTAATTCCTTTCGTTTACTTGTTTATGCATTGGATATGTATACAAATAGGAAGTCAAAATCCAAGAGAGGGATTGGGATAGCAGATGCGATAGTAGAGAATGCACCTGAGTATTGCGATGTTAAGATGATAAGTGATGGAAAAGAAGCTATTGGGATAGCGTCATCACCACCAGTTATACCACTATCACTTGGAGATGATAACTCCAACAACATCCCTCTTCCCTTACAGCAACAGCAATCCAACAACACTGATTCCTTTGCATGCATGTGCTTCAAACATCCCAAGGTCATGTAACTTTCCAGACCGTACCATACTGTACTGGAAGGATACCTCTGCTCTGCTGGTTATATCCAAGCTTCTGTTTTTCACTCTTTTGATGTAAACCATCTCAACATTGTCTAAACTAAATAATATAGCATCTGTATTTCTGTGGCATTTGATACAAAAAAACAAACAAGCCAAAGCAACAATTGAAATGCAGATTTTAATAGCCAACAACAAACAAACATACATTTCTTGCCATCTGTCAATAAAAGTTTAAAAAAAGAAACATAAAAAACTTTTGTGCTCATCGCCAACAATGCTTGAGATGTTAAGAACAATTCTTCCCCTTAAATAGAAACAATTTGCAAACTATAATCAATACCATCTAAAAGAAATCAAACTCCAGATAATTATCAGAACCTTTTTGACCGGTAACAGCTACAGCAGGTGCTGCCTTTTCACTTGTTGATGCTGGGGCAGGTATCCGCTCGATCTCGATTGGCTTTGGAACCTCTGGAGGGGTAGCACACCGTATCAGTGCCCAATTTACACCTTCGAAAAACAGGTGTTGCTTTACTTCAGTTGCACCTCGCTTATATGCTAATCTATGCTGCGGTTCCTTTACAAGTAATCCCCTAATCAGATCCCTTGCCGCAAAACTGACAACAGGTGATTCAGGGAACCGAAGGGGCTGGCCAACAACGTTAAATAATGTGGCACGATTTCCAGATCCCTTAAAAGGTGTTTTACCAAACAAGAGCTCATATAGAAAGATCCCAAAAGTCCACCAATCAACAGCACTGCCATGACCTTCACCTTTAATAATCTCAGGCGCCAAATATTCATGGGTCCCGACAAATGACATAGACCTGGCTTCAGTTGGCTCTGCTACGAGCTCTGGTAGTGGGCTGACTTGATTTCCTATTTCATTTTTAGGTTTTCTGTCCTTCTTGGACTTGCTAGAAAAGAAGCGAGGTGAGAAGCAAGTTGTAGGAGCAATGCAGGATGGCTGGATACACGAAGGCCCAATACAAGCAGGCTGAACGCAGTACGCAGGATTTTTGCGCAAAGGGTCGGACTCAAGAGAGGAAGTTTTAACAAGAGTTGGGCTAACAGCACAACGAAGGGAAAGATCAAAGTCTGAAAGCATGATATGCCCGTCTTCCCTCACAAGGACATTTTCTGGCTTAAGATCACGGTAAATAATCCCAAGCATATGCAGGTATTCCAAAGCTAGAAGAACCTCTGCCACATAAAACCTGTAAGTAAAAAAGACAAAAGTCAGTTACTGTGAAGCATTCCTGCATTTACCAACAAAGAAAGGTAACAAATTATAGAAGAAATTTATGGAGAATGAGATTGAGAAATTCATCAGTGCAATTTCTTGTTGGTAACTATATTTATTTCAGTCAGCCTTCATGCTTACTAAAATCCTTCCCAAAACAATTTACCGCTCCATGTGACTGAATTGACAATTCATAAAACAAACTCGAGTGATATTCCAAAAGTAACTAGCACTTAAGTCTAGATAAAATTGACAAAGATTGTAACTTAATGAGATATTTGAAATGAAAACCATTTTCAAAGTAAATGAACAGCCCCATACGAAAGTAGTACTGAATCCTTAGGAAACAGTTGACAACACAGAATTAACCTTCAAAGAAGGTTTAATGTCTATTGACACTGGACTAAAGTAGACAACACAACGTAAGGAGACATCCAGTACCCTATATGCACAAGTTACAGATGTAATATATCAGACAGAACTCAGTAGACAAGTCAAATAACTATTTGAATCCTTCAATTTACAAAAAAAATCTGCAGTAATATGTTTTCCTGAAGGCAGATGATAACTTTAAAAATCAACAACCGCAGAGGTAGGACAGAATCAAATAATACAAGCACTTGGCATAAACTTAGATAGATTGACACTTTATTCAACACTTTACATGATTAATTAATTAATTTGATTTGTCTGAAAAAATGCACAATAATTGAATGTATTCAATTGCAAAATAGTTTTTATTCACGCATCAACATTCATAAATTAAAAGATATAATGTAACATATCCCATAAATTATTCCCGCTCAGCTTATGATCTGGGCAGAGATAAGGCATAGTAGTTCCGTCAATGAGAAAGAATGAATAACAGACATAAGAGAGATCTGTAATCCTCCAAGAAGACACTAAGATGACTATAACAAGTCATATCCATCCTGCACTTCAGATAAATTAAGATGGTCTATGGCATATCTCCAGAACTGTGGTGGATACATCTTGATGCAAGGCCCCAACCCAGTGAGTACCATATGAAGCATCCAATTATTAATAAGGTCAATCCAGACTTATAAAATTTCCAAATCATTGTACTCCACAAAGCAATTAATTTTGCTCTTGAATTTATTTTCCCTGCAAATTTAACTGCTAGAACAAACTTACAAGGTGGACAATCAAGGGGAGTGATAATTTATAGGGATAGGGCTTTCAAATTTATGAATGTGCATTAAAAGGTAGGTCAAGCTAACTTCCTGTCTGGGTGCACAGAACTGTTTAAGAGTGGCAATAGCAAACAATCGTATAGAACGAGAATAATTAGAATGTGAAACAATTATCTTACTTCACTGCCTGCTCAGGAAAATATTTCCCTGGTTGCCTTTGCCTGAGCGAGTGCAAATCTCCCCCAGGGCAGAACTCCATTACCAAACACGAGAACTTATCTGTCTCAAAGTGTGTATACAATGTTGGGAGGAAAGGGTGGTCCAGAGATTGTAGTATTTCTCTCTCTGTTTGAGCACGAAGCAGCTTCTTGCGACTAGCAAGAGATCCTTTGTCCATTACCTTCATCGCAAAATAACACTTGGTTCCACTCAACTCTGAAAGATAGACACTCCCAATGTCCCCGCAACCCAACCTCTTCAGCAACCTAAAATGACTCAGACCCAAAAGACCATCACGTGATCTGACAACTTGGATGGCTTCCCATCTCGAGTCATTTGATTTATGAGGTTTGCTGATACTGCTACTAAAGCTGCTACATGTGCTCTCATCACTCACATCACTGCTAGTGCTTCCCCTACAGAGGCTACTCTTGCCACTTTCAACATAATCAATACGATCACTAATCTTAGTACTTCCACTAGTTTTTGCAAGACTGCTGGCACCATCACTAACTTTTGCAGAAACTGAACTGGTTTTAACACTACCATATTCTGATATTTTCTTTTCTTGATCAACCAAAACATCTTGTGAGCTTCTAGTCTCACTAATAGCAGAATCCACTCCTGTTGATGGTTGTTCAGGACTAGGTATGCAAGGATTAGATTCCAATTTATTATTTGCAGAATCAGTAGCAATTTTTTTATTGGAATTCGGTAGCTTCTTAATTTCAGATGCTTCTAAAACCACCTGCTTTACTGTACTTCCCACTGATTTTGTTACCTGCTCATCATTTGTCAGCGCAGGTTTGCTTGTTTTGAAATCAGGCAAAGGCCTCAGATCATTTGCCTCCCCCATACAAAAAGATGTAGTTTTCTGGTGTTGTTTTGGGGAAACTTTCATACCAGCTTTTGAAGCCATCATAAAAAGTTGCAAACTACATCAGATTGGATGAATCCACTACTTAGTACCCACTACCCACCAGTCAGTGTATATGTTCCCCGGGCAGCCCCAAGTACAGTTTCACTCTGGTTCTGCAAACAATAACAAAACAATCTATCAAAGACCATCTCGTTGTAAAATAAGAAACAAAAGATATATTATTTTGTTACAAATATATTGTAAATCAATAAAAGACCAAAGATGAATCTCTAAAGAATGAGAGGTACCAATCAAGTGACATTGAAGTGATACTATAAACAAGTATAGTTCCATTTGAGCAGCTGCAGGAGCTACATGACAAGGTCAATCGAAATCTCAGAAACTTACAAATTCTAGAATCATAACATAGCTCCAGTATAAGAGCCCATTAGATACTTAGAACCTTCACTTTACCAAAACAAATGCAAGAGACAAACTTTGAACGGAAAGCACTAACCGAACTTAGCACCCATTCAAATAAGGAATTTAATATTGACGATAAGAAAATGAAGAATCAATCAAAGAGCCGCATCAGAAATTGTTCAAAGCTTGAAAAAAAAAGTTGAATAAAGCAAAAATCAAGCATCGAGAACATGGAAAACAAAACTGATTATGAAAATAAAGAATAAAACAAAGACCATAAAGAGCAGAAGTACCACACATAAAGCAAAGTAAGATTGAATCAAGTGAGCAACCAACACAATGCAATTTAGGTAACTATGCTGAAAACAAGTAGTGCGAGTACACAACGATGCAGAAATGGAATAAAAACGAGATCTTGAATAGATAATCGGAGGTTTTGAGGACAACCCACCATAGATCCAAGACAGGAGTGGATACCCAGATGCAAAAAAGTTAAGAAAAAGAGAACCCATTAACGGATATAGAAGAAGAAGATGCGGAGAGTACCTTACTTGAGGGATCAAGGATGTAGCAGAGGACGGGTATGGCTAGAAGGGCAAGGCTAAAAAAAAAAAAGGAGTTTAGGAAAAATGGCTGGACCTGAGTGTTTCTGGTGGACTATTAGGCAGAGAGACAGAGGAGTCAAAGCAAAGCATAAAGCTAAGGGCTACTTTAATTTTCTTTTCAAAAAATTGAAAAAGAGAAAACATTATTGGTTCAATAATTTTTTTTAATTTTCATCCCAAAATACATAAATATCATATACAGTATTCATAGACACATGGGGTAAAAGAAAAAAAAAGAAAAGGAAAAAAAAAACGGATTGAAACGAAGTCACAGAAAAATACTGAGGAGTTGCTATGCTCGCCTTTCATGAATCATCACCTTCTTCAAACAATCATCAACTTCACTGCGAAGAAATGATGGATTCAGTCCAAAAAAAAAAAACTGATGGATGTTATCATGTTATGCCAAATAAATTTTTTATTTTATTTTTGGATGCACAGGGACTTTCATTTGAAAAATATATATCACACTATTAGATTTAATACACTAGCAAGTCCTAAACGTTTAACAAAATGATTGTTTTAACCCTACTTATTTTTTTGTCTCATTTAGTCCTAAATGTTTTTTCTGTCTGTTAATTTTGACAATAATCATTAATAGAGACAAACTTCGTTAACTTTAAACATTTTACTATTATGACGTGTGTCATATCAGCTTTATAAAAATCATTTGAAAAATATATATCACACTATTAGATTTAATACACTAGCAAGTCCTAAGCATTTAACAAAATGATTGTTTTAACCATAATTGTTTTTTTGTCTCATTTAGTCCTAAATGTTTTCTCCGTCTGTTAATTTTGACAACTGTCGTGACAATAATCGTTAATAGAGACAAACTTCGTTAACTTTAAATATTTTACTATCATGACGTGTGTCATATCAGCTTTATAAAAATATATTAAAATTTAGCAAATAAGAAATAAAAATTCAGAAAAATCCCAAACAAAATTAATTTCCCGAAATAATTAAATTCCCAAAAAATAAAGATAAGAAACATTAAATTATTTAATATATTTTTTTAAGAATTATACTAAAATTAAACAAAAACCCAATTCTAGAAAATATTTAAAATTTTGCAAAATGTCTTACAAGCACATTTAAATTTCAAAAAATAGAAAATTTATAAACTTAAATTTATGTAAATAAATTAGAACTTTAATGACATTTTTGCAAATTTACGACCTTATTTCATTTTTTGTGTTAAAAATATTTAACATTAAATTTTTTGTTTCATGTAACAATGTCTTTGACAATAAAATTAACCATTCGTTTGTGTATGTCTATCTAATACATCAACTACTATACTATTTTATTTATTTGAATTACTATTTTTATTTATTTTTACAACTAGATTAGGTCAACAATTATATTTGGGTTTTAATAAAAAAGTGAAAGGATGCGCCTGACATATGAATGAAACATTCAGCCTATCATAGAAAATTATTACAGGAAGATAACTAAACAACTAAAAGTATTTGTTAGGTTTTTGTTTAATTTTTTGTATATATTTTTTAAAAAAATATTAAATAATTTAATTTTTATTATCTTAAGAGTTTTTGCGAAATTTAAATGATTTTTTATTACTTTTCTTAATTTTTATTTTTTATAAATTTGATGTGGCGTCTGACATGGTATGCTACGTCAACAAAAATGATTAAAGTTAACGACGTTTGTCTCCGTTAATGATTATTGTCATAGCGGGGTCAAATTGACATATGGAGAAAACCTCTAGGACTAGGTGAGAGCAAAAAATATTTGGAGTGAAAATAATCATTTTGGCAAACGTTGAGGATCGGCCAGTGTATTAAATAAGGTTGTAAAAATCTTAGCCCGGTCATAATCTCGGTAAGGGACGAGGATTGAGGGTTGAGATTCTGATGTTCAATTGGGATCAAACTGATATAATCTGTGGTTTTAATAAATCAGTTAATAAAAATTATATTTGTGTAGAATGTAATATTCTATAAAGATAAAAGAAAGATTTACTTTTTATTTATATTATTTATTATCATTTAATATCGCTAAGACATTGGTTGTGCACTCGCTAAGCTTGTGATGACTAAACTGTTGATGTTCAACATTTTAAGATTTTATTTTTTAAATTTGTCAACCCAGATTCAACATAGTTAAACTCGCTCCGGGACGACCGGGTTCTAGTTGACCCAAATGGGTCGTCTAATTTTCTGAGTGACTGAGAAAATGTGAGTATTTAGCATTGTCAAACCCGCCCAAGTGACTGGACCTTGGGTTTCCCAGTCAACCAGGCAGGGCCGAACCAAGTTTGACTACTTTGATGACAAATGGTATTTTTTTTAGAAACAAACCCTAAGTTATATTCATTGATTCAACCATGAGTATAACTACAAACAATACAAGCATGCCTACAAACGATACGTAAAACACGAATAATAATAAATGAAACATAAAATGAAAACAACAACAAACTTGTAAGGATTATTGGGACAACTCATGAGAAGAGAACAACTCCATGCAGATAGTAATTAGTCCAACCAAGGAACTTCCAATATGCTTCTCCATCTTCTCAATTAGAGCATGGATAATCTTTGTTTTAGGATTTATTTTAATGAGTTTTATTTTGGCTTTAATCAATTTTAGGGTGAGCAAAACTTGGATTGTATTAACACTGAACTGGACCAATCGGTTTGGTTCAATTTTTTTTCCTTGGAAACTATGGTTAAACCGAACTCACTGTTGCCATTATTTTTTCTAACAAAATGGTCAGAAATTATTTTAAAATATGGTAAAAATTTAGAAAAAAATCCAACAAATATAAAAGAAAAACGTCCAAAAAAAGGAAAAAGATGATATAAATTTTTAATGAACTAAAAAATATAATTTAAGTATTAGGGAAAAAATCAAGAAAATTCAAAAAAGTAATTCAGAAAAGTAATAAAAAATTCTAGAAATATCAAGTAGATAAGATTTTTTTTTTAAAAAAACGAATGTCTTTTAATAATAAAAAATTAGATAAAATAAAAAATTGAAAAAATATATCAAAAAAATTAATTTTTTTTGCAGAAAATAAGGAGAACTTTTTCTATTTTAAAAGAAAAAGAACTAAAAAAAATGAAATATAAAAAAGTTAAATGTCGTTGGAGGAAGAACTTGAACCGGAGGAAAGTGTGAAGTTGAATTCTCTCTCGCCATCATCGAAATTAGAGTCCCTTTCAAATTCCTTTTACAAAATGCTAAAAATGAAATCAAGTCAAACATGTTGTTTTTAGCATTAGTGACTTAATTCAGTATATGAGTTTTGGTCTATTGAAATTAAGTAGTCCAACAAGGGTGTTTGAGGTGGTGATTGCAGCATTACTGGTGGGGATGGGGGTTGAGAGGATGATGATGATGACGACTTTAATTTCAATTTTATTAAAACATAAGATAATCGATATTTTTAAGAAAAAAAAAGCAAATGATGTTGACAGGAAAACAATTATTTAGGAAATTTGGAAAAAGTAAATTAATGTAATTTGAATTATGTACTAATTTAAAATTGCAAAATTAAGGTAATTAATCTTTAAATCTAAGCTAAAAAGGTAAAAAAATTAATGGGACTCTATTTAATGGAGATAAAATAAATTATTTTTGTCTAACTTAATTTATTATTTCTTCAAGTTTGTGAATTTTTGTCCCTTTTTTTTAGGGTTTTTTTTGGGAATTTTTTTTTTCTATTTTTCTTGATTTTCCCCTAATACTTGAATTATATTGTATTTTTTTTAGTGTATTAAAAACTTATATCACTTTTTATCTTATTTTTCCTTTTATTGATTTTTTTAGTCTTTTTTTGAATTATTTCATTTTTTAAAAATTTTATAATTTCTTAAAAATAAATTTTTCCGTGGGAAGGCGACATGGGACCATTTTGTTAGAAAAATAATAAAATATTAATTATGTGTTTAATTTGATAATTATCTATGTCTAAATACATATTTATGTTTTTATATAGAGATACTATTTATTTTGTGTCATTTCCTCTCTTTTTTTGCAGAAAAGAATGATTTAAAGAAAAGGAAGAAAATAAGCTGCAGTTTGAAGGAAGTTGTTGTCCAGCTACAAAAGAGGATGCAACCGGCTTTGAACTTCAATTCAAAGATCGTGGAAGCTGATTTTCACCAAGATTGAGGTTTATTTGATATTTGATTTGATTTGGTCATTGATTTAGATTTAAATACAATTTTTAAACTATGATTTTTTAGGATTTGTTAGATGATTTTAGGGGAGAAAAGAACACTATAAATATTCTCCCTTACTTTTCCTATTTCCCATCTCATTTTTTTAGGAATAAATTTCAGCATAAACTCTTTGTAAACACCAGCTCCGATTGTCTTATTCATTAAGGCCACTGGATTTATTTTTATGCAATTTCTTAATTTCTCATTTTTGATTATTATGTCTATGTCGAGCTAAACGCTCAAGTCCTAGCAAAAGCAACAAGGGTTATGATTCGTCATCGTTGTGAGATCTAAACACTCTTCTTAGTTTTTGTATTTATGTTTATTCATTAATTTAATGCCAAATTATTCATGTTGTATTTAAGACTGATCACCTTAAATTTCAATCTGAATAGTTAATGTAGGTTCAGAAGGCTGCGGATTACAAAGCCCGAGGAACATAGCAAACAACTAGATCGATCTCAGTCATAGGCTCTTTGAGACTAGAATGAATGAATAATTAAGTCTAAAGACTATAAGCGTACCTTAGTCTTGGCTTAGATTAGTCTTTCCCTAGTTTTATCAATTTTTCTAGTTAAATCTTATAAGCGTACCTTAAGGTTGCTAGATGAATTAGGGTTGCTTAATAAGCATACCTTTAAGTTACTTGTTGCAGGAGGAAAGGAGGGAACCTAAGTGTAACTGGTTGCTATAGCTGCTCCATAAATCAGAAACAAACATCCATGAATCAGTGATCAACATAATAGAATCATAACCTTACCGTTGTCTTTGTTAGGAGTCTTTTATTCTGTTTTTTACCAACAATCTATCCTAGACTTGCTCCAGATCAATTTTCACTATTTTAATTTACTTTTAATCATTTTTCAAAACCAAAACCAAAACGCCCTTGTTTTAATTATTTAACAGTCAAAATAAAGTTTTCAAAACTACACCTTCTCTGAGGATCGAACCTCTTGTCACTATTTATAATTTATTTTGTCATTAGTGCTGAGTTGAAATTATACTTATTATTTGATGGATTCGGCCTCAATCAAATTTTTGGCGCCGTTGCTGGGGACGGTGAATTTAATTTGATTTTTCTTTGTTTATGACTAAGTCTTCGAGTTTTGAAATTTTCCCATATAATCCTGAGATTACCAGAAATAAAATCAAGATAAGGAAACGTGCAAAAAGACATCGATTGGGAACTAAACCAAACCCTTCAACACGTTCTAGTTCAGAACAGTTGGAAAACTCGAGTGACTTACCTTTTCCAGAAGCTGAACCAGTTGAACCCGTTGTGCCCAATAACAACAATCCAGTAAACATGGCAGATGCTAATGCAAATAGAACATTAAGGGAGTTGAATTATGGTTGAAAACAGACCGCTTCGATTTGAATCAATTATCAACCTATAGCAAATGACTGGATGATAAAAACAAATGTTGTTCAAGCTTTAAAGAAATTTCGTAGCTTATTTGATGAAAATCTTTATTCTCATTTGCATGAGCTACATTGGAAATGCGATTCATTGAAGCCCTCAGAAGTTTCAATCGAGAGAGCAAAATTAAGGACTTTTCAGTGGACATTGGAAGACAGGGCAAAACGATGGTTTTTCAGCTTGCCGACACATAACATCACCGACTGGACCCAAATGTCCGAAGCATTTCTAAAACAATATTTTCCAGCTAGCAAAGCAGGAGCAACCAGAAAGAAACTAGTTGCCATCCAACAACTAAACGATGAAAGCTTTGGAGAATATTTTGACATGTTTGAAAGGATGCAGGCCACATGCCCGTTATATGGAATAGCTGACTAATCATTGATTCAGTACTTCTACGATGGAATGCATCAAGATGACAAAGAGAAGTTAGATGCAGTCAGTGGAGGCATTATAATGGATCTGACTCTAGCAAGAGCGAGGGAGTTGATAAAAACCATGGATAACAATTGCTTTGAAAATAGTGCTTTAAAAGAACTTGTCAAGTTAATCAATTAGGAAATGCAGCAATTGAAAATAAACTCACTGAAATGAACCCTATTTTGATAGCTATGGCTGCAGGAAACTCTCAATAGGCTCCCTCATTCCCTCAACAGGTTAGGCTGTGCGGATTGTACAACCGGATCGACCACCCAATGGATGCATGTCCATTACTACAAGATGAAGCGCAAGTCAACGCTATGATGAGATTCAACCAGAATCAAGGTAAGTATAACAATGCCTATCCAAATTCTTATAATCCAAGTTGAAAAAATCCTTTCAGTTGGGCGCAACAACCTCAAGCCCCCTTCAACCTATAAAATTTTCAGCCACAAAACTATTAATCAAATCCCATTGTAACAAATCCACCTAATCCTTCTCCTACTAATTCATTAGAGGAAACCATGAAACAGTTGGTACTAGCAACACAAGAACACCAAGCCCAAACTCAAACTAGTATAGCAAACCTAGAGAAACAGATGTCACAGATGGCCCTAACTCTCAGTAATAAAGAAAACGTAGGAAAATTACCGTCCATGACTGAAAATAATCCCAAACACAACGTAAGTGCGATGGAGATGAGAAGTGGAAAAGTTCTGCCAAGTGGGGAAAACTTAACTCTAGACTTACAAATTCCCGAACTAGAACCGGAAGCACAAATTGATCCAGTTGAGACAGTGCCCACGAAGAGCAGCTCAAAAATCCACGTCCAGCAAGAAGTGCAGACGACTCCACCACCTTTTCTAGGAAGACTTGCCAAGACCAAAGAAGAAAAGGATGATAAGGAGATTTTTAATGTTTTGAGCAAAGTTTATATCAATATTTCTTTAATCAATGCTAGCAAATCCATTCCTAGATAAGCTAAATTTTTAAAGGATTTATGTGCTAATAAGAAGAAATGTGCAGGGGTGGAGCTGGTCAATATGGGAGAAAATATCTCGGCGGTACTACAAAAGAAGTTACCTCCAAAATGCAAAGATAAGGGGATGTTCGCAATACCTTACAGAATTGGCGAAAAGAGGTTAGAGAAAGCTTTATGCGACCTCGATGTAGGTATTAATGTGATGCCTTGGAATGTGTACAAAACTCTTAATCTAGAAGCCTTAAAACCAACTGGAGTAGTTATCCAGTTGGCGGACCGATCATATATTTATCCCAAGGGTGTAATTGAGGACATTCTAGTACAAGTGAATGATTTTGTATTCCCGGCAGACTTCTATGTCCTAGACATGGAAGATGATAATTCTGTAAAAGTCAATGATGTATTTCTGGGAAGACCATTTTTAAGAACAACCCGCGCAATAATAGATATTTTTAATGGATTTTTATCACTTGAATTCGATAGTGTTGTGATTAAATTCAACATGTATGACGCAATGAAGTATCCCAATGATGTGCATTCTGTTAATTTCATTAATGTTATTGATCCTCTTGTTCATCAAGTGCAAGAACTGAGTTTTACAGACCCATTACGCCCAATTCTCTGCAAGGGAATTAAAGAAAAAGAGTTGATCGAGTTGGAGAAAAAACTGACCATTAATTATGATTTGCAGGCTGTTGTATATCAATTAGAAGTATCTAAACCTTATTTTGGTTTAATTAAGACCCTTGAACAACCTAGAACTAATAACAAGTTCCTTCCTTCCATTGTGCAGGTCTCGCAAATTGAGTTAAAAACTCTACCATCACACTAGAAATATGCGTTTCTAGAGCAAGAAACTCTGTCAATAAACATGAAAATGGAGAAAGGAATGGAAGTTCAAGAATTGGAGACAGGAAAATCATTCAAAGTTAATAATCAACGAATCAAACCATTCCATAAAGGTTTTCAAAAGGAAGCAGTAGAAGAAGAAAGGGTGGGGGAGCCACCAGAGATTGGGTGAAGTAAAATTCACCATGTCGAGCTCAAGACAATAATTAAAGGGCGTTGCATGGGAGGCAACCCATGTTTTAATTTTTAATTTAGAAGTTTTGAATTCAATAAATTAGATATTTGTTTGGATAAAAGCTAATTCCCACTTCCACGAATTTCAGGAAAAATATAGTCTGCAGCAAACATAAGGAATGCGTTCATGATTCTGAAAAATTAAAGTAAAATGCCACCACAGCAGCAATTCCTCTAGCAGTTCAAGCACTTTTGTGTCCAGCTTCACTTCCGGCCCTCATCACCAGTCACCTCCCAATGCATAAGTCGCTAGGTGTTTCATTTAGAAGAAATAACTAAAATCAGAAGTTTTCTTGATTTAGTAGGATATTACTGAAGGTTCATTGAGGGGTTCTCAAAGATTACTAGTCCAATGATGAAGTTACTCTGAAATAATGCACTATTTGTGTGGACAAGGGAATGTGAAGAGAGTTTCGAGTTGTCAAAGGAAAAGTTGACGACTGCACTAGTGTTGGCACTACCCAATGGAAGAGGAAACTTTATTGTGTATAGTGATGCTGCTCGAGTTGGATTGGGTTGTGTTTTGATGTAAGGAGATCAAGTGATAGCTTATGCTTTACGACAGTTGCGGACTCATGAAAAGAATTATCTAGTGCATGATCTTGAGTTGGCTGCAATCATCATTTCTTTAAAGACAAGGAGGCATTATCTTTATGGTGAAAAGTGTTAAATATTCACCGATCATCGTAGCTTAAATCACTTGTTTGAACAACGAGATTTGAATTTGCGACAAGGAAGGTTGATGGAGTTGTTGAAAGATTTTGATTGCGACATCAACTACCATCCAAGAAAGGTCAATGTGGTTGCGGATGCTCTTAGCAGAATTTTTTGCTCATTTAATGTAGCTTTATCGTGTAAATCTAAAGAATTGATGTGGGAACTTTAGAGATTGAATGTGGCATTAGAGGTGAACAATGTCGGGATGCTCTTTGCAACTATGAAGGTGAAACCAGAGTTTATTGGTCATGTCCATCAAGCACAGAAGAAGGACTTGTATCTTATTAAGCTTCGACAACAAGTTGAATCTGGGAAGAGTACTCTTTTCTGAATTGACGATGACGGTATTCTCCGTTTGGGTCGAAGGATTTGTGTGCCGGAAGTGGAAGAAATCAAGAGACGGATCATGGAGGAGGCACACCATGTGCCTTATGCCATGCATCCGGGTAGCACACGTATGTATAAGAATCTACACGAGTATTATTGGTGGCCAAAGATGAAGAACGAAGTTGCGGAGTTTGTATCAAAGTGTTTAGTATGTGAACAAGTAAAGGCAGAGCATCAATGTCCAGCGGGTTTGTTGAATACATTACCAATACCCAAGTGGAAATGGCAGCAAATCACGATGGATTTTGTTACTAGATTACCGTTGATGAAACAAAGGCATGACAACATTTGGGTGATCTTCGACAAAATGACCCAAAGTCAGCCACTTTGTGCCAATCAAGCTTGATTATTTACTTGAAAGGCTTGCTGAGTTGTTCATTTAGAAGATTGTAAGATTACATGGTATTCCCTCTAGTATTGTATCCGATCGAGATCCTCATTTCACGTCTCGATTTTGGAGGAGTTTGCAAGAAGCCATGGGGACTAAAATTCAGTTTAGTACTGCGTTTCGTCCACAAACTGACGGTCAATTTGAAAGGGTGATTCAAGTACTTGAGGATATGTTGCGGAGTTGTGTTTTGGAGTTTGGCGGTTCCTAGGAAACTTTATTGCCATTAGCAGAGTTTGCGTATAACAACACCTATCACACTAGTCTTCAAATGACACCGTATGAAGCTTTATATGGGCGGAAATGTCGATCGCCGATGTGTTGGGATGAAGAAAGATTAAGACAACTACTTGGTCTAGAAATTGTGCAAAGAAATTTTGATCAAGTGAAAGTGATTTGAGCTAAGTTGCAAGCTGAAAATGATAGACAAAAACCTTATGCAGATAAGCGGAGGTAACCGTTAGAGTTTCAAGTTGGAGACTTTGTGTTTCTGGAAGTGTTTCCATGGAAAAGAAAATTTAAAGATTCGAGTTGGGGAAAATTGAATTCGAGATATGTGGGACCGTTTGAGGTTATTGAAAGAGTGGGGCCGGTTGCATATCGCTTGAACTTAACTAAATAATTGGTTAATCTACGCAATGTTTTTCATTTTTCTATGCTCAAGAAATGTGTGACTAATAAGTTGACTATAATACCGAGTATACCTCTTGATGTTCAACTGGATTTGAGTTTTAAGGAATATTTGGTTGAGATAGTAGATTTTATGGTTAAAAATTTGAGGAATAAGAAAATTCCAATGGTTCGGGTATGGTAAAGGAATCCCGTTTATGAGGAAGAAACTTGGGAAAGTGAGGAAAGGATGAGGAAGGAATACCCTCATCTTTTCGCTTAAGGTAGATTGTGTGGAAATGTTTGTTACATGCAATGTGATGTTATGTGCTTATGTGTGAATTTCTTGATGGAATGATTGCGATGTTTATACAATGTTTGTGTGCACTACGTGATGAATTGATGTGGTGATACACATGACTTCGTGAATTTGTGAACTATGTGCTTTCTTGTTATATTTATTTGCGTAGCTAGATTTCGGGGACAAAATCTTTCTTTTAGAGGGGAAGAGTTGTAATATCCCTAGTTTACCTGTCTAGTTAAGAAATTTAATTAGACATATATTAGAAATTACTAGAAAATGAAAGTGTAAATTATTTCATATTTTATGGATAATTATTCAAGTCTTTTACTCGATACTTAAAAGCACTAAATGATAGTTAACTAAACGAACCAAACAAGATCTTAGGAAACCATTAACTAAACCCTAAAACTCACTCTCTCATCATTCTTTTGTCTCTCGGCACCCGACACTAAGAAAAGAAAGAAATAACAAAAGCTTTCTCTTGTCTTGTGTGGTGTGTGTGTGTTGATGTCGTCCAAGGAGCCAAAGATGTGCTACCAATCCCTCAAGGCCTATTGACACGAGCTAGGAGCAAGAAGTTGCAAGGCGCTTTGACATTGCTCATTCAAAAGGAGCTTGAGAAGGAGGGAACGATTGAGGAGGCGCTCTTGAAGGAAATGACCAAGTCAGAGGTGAAGCTTGTCAACATCATTCAAGCTTCCTTTGATGAAGTCTCATCTAGAATTTCAAGTCAATCCGAGCCCGTTTGTCCTTGAAACGTAAAGAATGCGCCAGTTTGCTCATATGCACATTCTTACTTATCAAGACTTAGTTAAATTTTATATATTTATTTACTATTATTAGCTAGATATTTAAATATGTTATTTAGCTAGAAATCAGGTCTAGTTACATAAGGAAATTCGTTTTACTTGTGTAATTAGAAAGCTGAATTGTATAAGTTCTATTCGGTGTAGGATTAGTATTTCAATTCTAGTTAGCATAGGACTTCTATTTGGTGTGGAACTAACCCTAGCCGTTTGTAACACTATATAAGCTCACTTAGAGCTTTATTTTCAGCAGACATTCATTGATAAAAATAGATTATTGCGAGGTGTCTCATCTTTGGTTCTAACGAAGAACTCTTAAGCTTAGCTGATTGGAATTCAATTTTGATTAAGTAAAACGAATCTTTCCCAATCGTCTATTTTGCTCTAGGGTTCTAAACACAGGTTGGTTTAGAAACTTATAGGTCTTGAGTCGATATCCTAGTTGATTATTGAATTAGGGTTCTAATCATCCTTTAAGGCTGGGTTAGGAACGTAATTGGGTCAATTAGTTACTTGTTTGCTGTTTGAAAAGGATTCCTTGAGCAAGATCAACAACAAACATTTCCTAACAGGCTAGGAATGTACCAAGTGGTAGTGAAGGGAAGATGGTTCAAGGAATCAGGTTTGAAACACGTATTGATCATTCATAATTTTTCAAGCAAGTTGCGATTTGTTCTTCTCTTCTTCTTCTTGATTCGCAACCTGCAAAACATATCTTTGCTTGCTTATTTTTGGTGTCTTAGAGCTTAATTCTGAATTATTACTAAGAGTAGCCGAAATATTTTAGGGTTTCAAGTTGATTTTCTATTCAAGAGTCAAGTTCTGAATTTTCTATACACGGTTTGCACTAAGGTTGCTAATTTTCAAAATTGCTTGAAATTAAATTGTGTTGAGTTGTGATTTGATCTTCTAGGTCACGAAAGAGCTTAGTTACTTGTTATTTAAGATAAAAGAAAAGAAAAAGAAAAGAAAGGAAATTGGCGTGAATAAAACAAACAGAATCAAAAGCTACGTAAATGAAAGAAACAACGGGTATAACAAAGATATCTGCTATGATTCTTATCAATATTGGGACTAAAATCATTGTTACATATTCAGAACTTGATATCAAGCATCAATTAAGTGAATTAGGGTTTCGACCTTAGTCTTACCTGATAGAAATTCTTGTTTGCTTTAAGCTTCTCTTAATCCTAATTACAACTTCATTTTCTGATCTGATTGAGGTTATTCAGTGATTACACTTTCAGCTTATTCTTGATCTCTTGAGTCTGTCACTTATTCTAGCAAGTTGAGCTTATTAGATCGATTTAGAACCGCAAGTTGAGCGAGTGGATTGAGTGAATTGGGATATTAATAGAGAGGAGAGCAAACACCTTGAGTAAAACACGTGAGGGAGTGTAGATAGGCTAAACATTATATTTTGAGTTTGTTCATCTTTTCAGGATACATTGGGCATACGATGACTTCCATGAGCCCTGACCTAAATGCAAGACCGTTTGGGATGAGATAAGGTTGCTAGCCAAGTTTCAAGCCAAACGCATGGTCATGCCATTTGGATTAACTAAGTACATTTATGAGATTGATGAATCATATTCTTAGACAATTTATTGGTAAATTTGTTGTGGTGTATTTTGATGATATACTTATTTATAGAAAATCAATGAGTGAGCATGTTTCGCATCTTAGGAAGGTATTTCTTACACTACGTGATCAAAAATTATATGCAAAGCTAACCAAGTGCTCTTTCGCTTTAGAGCAAGTTTCTTTTCTTGGTTTTATTGTTAGTGTAGAAGGCATGAAAGTGGATGAAGAAAAGATCAAGGTGATCAAGGAGTGGCCACTCCTAAAAATGCAAGTGATGTGCGTTCGTTTCATGGGTTGGCGAGCTTTTATAGACGTTTCATCAAGGATTTTAGCACCATTGTGGTTCCATTGAATGAGCTGACTAAGAAGAATGTGGTGTTCAAGTGGGAGCAGCCCCAAGAAGAAGCGTTCCAAACACTTAAGGATCGACTTTGTTCGGCGCCTGTCTTAGCCTTACCGGATTTTGAGAAGGCATTTGAGGTTGAGTGTGATGCGAGTGGGCTAGATATTGGAGCGGTGCTTATGCAAGAGAAGAGACCAATAGCCTACTTCAGCGAGAAGTTGAAAGATGTTCAATTTAGATATCCTACCTATGATAAGGAGCTGTATGCGCTTGTGAGGGCTTTAGATGTGTGGCAACATTACTTGATGCTTAAGGAGTTCATCATGCACACCGATGACCTTAGTTTCAAATACCTCAAAGGTCAAGGAAAATTGAACAAGCGCCATGTTACTTGGATGGAGTTCATCGAAGCATTTCCATATCACATCTAATATAAGCAAGGTAAAGAAAATATAGTGGCTGATGCACTATCGCGAAGGTACGCGCTTCTAACTTCTCTTAGTGCAAAATTGCTTGGATTTTCACATATTATTGACTTTATCCTAATGATGCTGATTTTAGTGAGATATATAATACTTGCATGACTAGGAGTGAGTCTAAATTTTATAGGCATGATGGTTATTTGTTTAAGAGTAAGAGCTTATGCGTTCCTTAGTGTTCTTTGCGTGATTTATTTGTTCATGAGTCGCATAGTGGTGGATTGATGGGTCACTTTGGTGTGACTAAAACCCTAGAGGTCCTTAAGGAGCACTTCTATTGGCCGCACATCAAGCGCGATGTAGTCCGCATCATTGCGCATTGTATAGTATGCCGCAAGGCCAAGTCGAAGGTTGCTAACCATGGTGAGTATATGCCTCTGTCGGTTCCTTCCCACCCTTAGATCGATTTGTCCATGGATTTTATTGTGGGTTTGCCTAGGTCTAGGCATGGGAAGGATAGTATTTTTGTCATTGTGGATAGATTTTCTAAGATGGCACATTTTATCTCGTGCGCTACTACTCATAATGCGACTTATATTGATGACTTCTTGTTTAAAGAAGTGGTATGTTTTCATGGTATACCTTTGTCTATTATCAGTGATAGGGATAGCAAGTTCCTTAGACACTTTTGGCGCATTTTGTGGAAGAATCTTGGTACGAAGTTACTCTATTCTACATCTTATCATCCTCAAACTGACGGCCAAATAGAGGTGGTGAATCAAACCCTAGGTTTGTTGTTCTACATATTGGTTCATAAGCATGTGTCTACAAGGGTAGAGTGTTTACCATTTATTGAATTTTCTTACAATCATTCTATTCATTCAACTACATATTATTCTCCTTTTGAGCTTGTGTATGGCTTAATCCTATGACACCTTTGGATTTGACCCCTTTGTGATACGATCCTAGTTACTTAGGTAGTGTAGCACTTAATTCTGATCGTTGTTCAAAGAAGGATTTCAATGCGAAATAGAGAACTTGACTCGTGCGAATGTAGATACCTCGTCAACTGAATGCTAAGAGTTCTAGTCGATTTCATGTCAAGGATCTTGTATCAGATTCTTAGGACTAAACCCAACGATTGTGAGAATCGCACTAAGACAAACAACACAATAATGCAATTCCAGAATTTACTTGTATACGACTCAAGTATTGCAGACTCAAGAAGAACAAGGTTCAACACGTTGAACAATAGGCAGATATTGAAGAAACAAAGTTCTGAATTTATCAAATAAAAGCCAACTCAATAATGGAGCTAAACGGCTCCTTATAAAGAGTTTACAAGCAAACCCTAATAGGAATAGAAGTAGGAGTTCTAATTAAGAAAATTAACTTAATTAACTAATTAATCGATTAACCAATTAACTAATTAACTAATTAACTAATTAAAGTAAATATAAATATATTTAAATATAGTCCAGTAGTCCATGTCGAGTTCTCCATCATCGGGCCAAGGTTTGGGCCGAAACCACAAGTCGTATGCCGTCTCACGTACACACTGAGCACCATAATGTAGACTTATATAACTTTCAAACCACTGGGCCAAATAGGCTGAAACGTGTCCCAAAAGAAAGCTAACATCCAGAAATTTCCAAAATGTTTTCGATCGCACAATTCGGACTTGTACAGTGTCGGCTAGGTTCAGATGAAGTTTCCTGATGCGTCTTGGAATCCTTGTCTGCGTAGGACTACTGTCAACGAGAATGTTGGCTTGATCTTTTGGACGCTCCACTCATCCAAACGTCTTGAAATTTGGACACAGTAAGCACAACACATAGAGGTTTCAATCAAGCCTTTCTGATCCCTGATCGGACTCCATTGGCTCCATCATGTCTTGACACTTTTGTCCATGTAGTCGCGTGATACATCTTGGGATCGTATCATTCCCTCCCTCTTCGGAAAGATTCGTCCTCGAATCTTGCTCAGCATAATCTGCCCACGAAATCTTCACAATTATATGCTCAAAGCATACTCGCCATCTCTTGTGCTTCCTTAGTTGCCATCTCTTGCGCTTCAAGGGTAAGACGCATGATGTGCTACGGTATGTGTGAGGATTCGCATCATTCCCTCTCCCTTCGAAAAGATTCGACCTCGAATCTATACCTAGACCTGCACCACAATACCTTAAGTTAGTAATATCAAAGTAAGCATAAATCGAACCATACCAACCTTGTAAATTCAACTTGGCAGCAACGTCTCGAAACATGTGAATGCGTCGAGTAAGACTATTGCTCCAAGCGGCTACTCTTGCTTGAACTTGGTTTAGGGACCGTCTCCGGTGTAAGCGCTGCCAAACCCAAGCTCTTATCTTGAAGGATCCACTCATCCTTCCATGGTTTCCCAAAGTTTCCATCTTGACACTCAAGCGCGCACCATAGCGCTTGGCTTGTCCATGGGTTGTCCGCATTACTTCGATCTCTTTGCTACCACTTATACTAAACAATATACTCAAAGGCAGCAACATTAAACCGAATAATGTTATATGAATGGAACCATATATGAGTTTAAGCAATAATCCCCAAACAATAGCATGTACCAAAAGGAAGTAAGTAAATAAAATAAATTGAAAGCATTGCTTCCATGTAAACTCATACTTACAAACTGAAACATGCCATGATGACTCAAGTGTCCATGGATCCACATTGCTTAAAACTCCGAATTGTGGTTGACAAGATGTCTCAATTAGCATCTTCGTGCTCGGCCTCCTCTACAATTCCATCCATGAGTCGCTAAGTGACTCCTCCCTGTGATTACTAACAATACTCCAAGGAACAACATGTGAAATCATAACATCCTTAAAGAATATGTTAGTAATAGTTGCGCTATATTGATGTATCAAACCGGCATCATATGACTAATACACAGTCAAATCGTGTAACGAACTACACAACCAAATTAAACGCTCATGCTTGCTATGATATCCTTTATGCATACAAAACATAAATTTTGTGTCAAATAAATAATCTTTATAGACTTCACAAAAATCAGAATCATTAGCATAAAGATTAACCCTAGGTGTAACCTTAAGCGATTTTTCACTAAGTGACTTTTTATCAATACTACCAATAAGACTCAAAGGAACATCATGTGAAGACATATCATTCCTATAAATTAAACCAGTAATATTAATTAAATCACAATAGCTCATCAAACAATCATCAAACACATCATGCTCATCAAAATTTCACAAAAGATCATGCGACCGATATAAGCGATTGCGTCTGAAAAGAGCTCCTCCAAGTCCTGTCGACTTAAACACAAAATTTTCATGTAATTCACACTTGGAAGAATAGTTATCTAATGTAAAAACATGTGAGAATCCAATTAAATTTGTGTTAAAGACAACACAATCCATGTCTCTCGGTCTAGCCAACATACCAAACAGTTTTCGCTTTCACGAGTAATTTTCAAAGGCATATGACGTGACCTTCGGTGCTTGCATATAATCATCATCATTTAAATTAATTTTAGAACCAGAAGCATAAAAATTAATGATGTTTATATACTCACACAAATCGCTCCTTACGGAAGAGAGCCATACCATACCCTTTCGGTTAGGGTTTGCCGAAATAGGCACCATGGATGCACAAGGCTCTTTCCCTCTTCTTGGTGGTAAGGTAAGAGGCTTCTCATCTGCCAATAATCTTCTCTTGTTCTGCACATTAGGAGAAATAATAATAGAAGAGAAGACAAACGGATTAGGGTTAGGAAACTCTAAGCGCAATGGCAAAAAATTCAGATTTTGGTGGCTTGCGCCAAAACAGATTTTTTGCACATGTATTGCATCCCTCACTTTTTCTCTCTTGGCATGAACACACATCTCTTCTTTTTTAATGATGCCACTGTCTGCATGCTCTTTACTTTCATGCAAGTGTTTTAAACTCTCATATCTTTTCCCATGCTCACTCTTTTCATGGGGGTTGTTTTTTATTTCATCTCTTTTCCCATGCTCACTCTTTTCATGGGGGTTGTTTTCCTCATTATTTCTCTCTTTATTTTCACTCAACTCTCCCCTTTTTCTCTCAATATCCCTTATGATTTCAGACTCGGCATAAGCTTTCGTAACTCGCTTTTGCTCCTCATCTTTCGCCTTTGACTTAGTAGGCCTAATACTAGGATAAAGAGACCTCTTCTTCCTTTGCTTCTCTATACTGATCGCCTTTTGTAACATATCCTCTAAGTAGAAGAACTCAGTGTAATACAGTGGATCATTTATCTCTCGGTTGAGGCCTTCGAAGAATCTTGCCATCGTCTCCCTTTCGGTCTCCTTGACTTGTGCTCTTTCCAAAGCAATCTCCATCTCATTAAAGTACTCTTCAACACCCTTATTTCCTTGTGTCAAGGTCTCCAACTTTCGGAGAAGCTCATGGTTGAAGTGAGTGGGAACAAAATGATTCCTCATGACCCTCTTCATCACTTCCCAATTCTGAATTGGAAGGCTCTCCATTGAAAGGTTGATCTGATCCCACCAATTAACCACTGATAAGATTCGACCTTCGAGATGATCAGGATGATGACTACTGTTGGTCGGAGTTGCTGTAGTTGACGTCGGATCCACCTGCAAAGCGCCGGAGGGAGGGCTCCGGCGTAGACACTCCGATGCTTAAGTCAGTAAGCGGTTCAAAAATAGCAGAGGTTCTAGTTGGTAATTTTCGTCCTACCTTTGTTTTAAAATCGAGGAGGTATTTATAGGCCGCTGGGGCGATACCTGAGTAAAGAGAGGGTATCCGGAAAGATAGCGCTCTGGACGACGTCACAGACGATACCTGGGGGTGACGTCATGGGCGATACCTCTGAGGAGGGTGCCGGGGGCGATACCCATGGTGATGTCGGGGGCGATACCTCTGAGGAGGGTGCCAGGGGCGATACCTCTGAGGAGGGTGCCGGGATGGGATGATGCCGTGCACCTAGAGACGCGTGAGACCTCCCCCCCCCCCCCCGCTGATGTCGACCATCCCGTAGAACACCTCATAATCCAGTGGCGATAGCTTAGATGTCCGATAAGGCTTACAGGATTCCGCCCTCGGTAAGGATCATAATTACTGCAATGTCCTTGGGATTGTCTCAATTGTTATCATAAGCCTAACTGAAAACGAGCCCGGGTGTTTACCAAGGGTTGTCATTCCCTGTCCATGTCTGGTATCTTAGGTGGGGGTCCTTTCCCCCTCATGGCGATATCCCTGCGGGATCTTCGAGTTTCTTTATCTGTTTCGATACGGCAAAGATCGATTGAACCGTTAGGCAACCCATAGGTTTGGGGCTTTCCTCCGAGCCAGCGGATTCCGGTCTTCGTACTTGTCCAAAGTCCCGTCCTCAGGGGGCGTCAAGGGATTAGCGAGAGACGCCGCTAACTCGTCTGGTTCCGCTAGGGTGTTACTTTCGCCTAACGGTTTTAACCTGCCTGGGTCATCGGCAGCGTTCAGAAGGTTATAAACTCGCCCGTGCTGTGAGGAGTTGTCAATGCTGATGGACTACTGTTGATGTCGCCGCGGGCAATAACTAGGTCCTCAAAGGGAGTTTCGAGAACACGCGGGTCCTTTCTTTCCTTTTTGCTCATGGAGTCAGCGATATTGACGCGATTTTACGCCATCGGCTACCTATAATTGGTGCGTTTTATACCACCAGATACCTACGATATCGGTGAGGTTTTACGCTGCTAGGAGCCACCTGCGACATCGACGCGGCCTTACACTGTGGATACCTACAATTGCGCGGCTTTACGCTGTGGCTTCCTGGGATGTCGCGCTCCTTCACGTTTTCTAAGACTTCTATCTCATGCTCCTTTCGAGTACCGACATCCTTAGTAGTATGCTGACGGTGATCCTTGTTTCCGTAGCAGGTCCATCGGTCTTAGAGGGTAACGGGATGGCTCGTCTTTTGAGGACTTCCTTTTTCAAAAGGCCCATTTTCTCGGAGCCTATAAATCTGAGAGCTTTCTCCACTCAAGTTCCTCTCATCTTTCCCTTTTACAATCTGCATCATGGATCATCTGACCAAAAATTTTCTCCTGTCCAAGGGCCATACTCTCAAGAACCTCAATGATGGAGACGTCGGGTTCCTGGAGAACATGCTGATCAAGACCTCCGAGGACATCTTGGAGTTGCAAGGGATGCTGACCCCACTCCATTCCAGGCTGGGAGCTACATCTCTGGAGGATTTCAGTCCTCTAGAGAGCGTATCGAAGTTGGCCACCTCCATCGCTCGGATGCAAGTGGTGATCGCCATGCTGCAGCAACGCAAGGACATGCTGGGGTGCTGCTTGAAGGGAATGAGGGTCACCTCTGCTGACCTAACTCTGGTCATGGACTCCCTGAGAGACATTCCCGACATACCCGAAGATGCTGGTTCTGACGCCTGACGGTTGTGGCTCCCTTTGAGCCTTTTCTTCTCTTTCTCTATGTACACAGCTGTACCTCTTGGCCATTAGGCCATAATAAATAAACTTTTTTTATTATGCCCCTTGTAACTGTTCTTCTTTTTCAATGCGCCCTTTGTATTTTTTCGATTGGAGGCATCCTTAGCCCAACTGAAAATGAGTCAGTCATTGGACGGTTTCCTCGCTAACCGTTTTGCATTAATTCTGCGTCGCCGCTCCCTTGCCAACTGATTGGGCTAGTTTTTAGGTTTTCCTCGATCCGTGGGAGATTTCAACAGGCGTGACTGCAAATTTAGATTTGCACTCCAAGTTGTACACGTGTCGGTTCTCAAGAGTCATGTTGGGTGATCGAAAAGCTTTTCCTCCTTTGGCTATTTAATAGGATTCTTTCTCCCATTTCCATTCATCTTTTTGCTTTTCCCCTTGACAAGTTGCCTGTGATCTCATGGCCGATTCTCATTTTTTAGATACTACTGCGCGGGATTCTCCGCCAACTCCTCCGACTTCCCCTGATTCAGACAATCCTTCTCCGTCACCTCCATGGAGGCCGTTTGTCCGCTGGTGGGCTCGTAAGAGGTTGAAGAAAAATGTCTCAAAGGTGTCTGAACCGCCTTTTAATTCCCTGGTCCTTTCTGTTCAAAAGGGGAATGAACCATCTCTTCTTCCTCGAGATTCGCCAAAAATGGCCCTCTCTGCCTGCTCAAGGGTTGAAGCGATGAAGCCAATCGCCGAGGAGGAGTCCATCTGATCGATGATACACGTAGGAAAAAGGGTTGATGAGCCTTTTCCTCCCGTTAGCAGGGAGCTATCCTTTTCCGATGATGATGTAGTTTATTGTTACGGTATCTCTTGGTCTGATGGCGATTAGTTTAGCTTGTCTTGCCTCTTTGTAGATGCCGCATGGCTTTTTGAAAATAAGATAACGCTTCATTTTCCTTTTGTTCTCCTATCGCCCTCTCGCGCCATTTCTTTAAACATCAAGGGTTGCCGTGGTGGGATACCTATCGCTGGGTGCGACGGTCTTTCGGTCTTTAGTCAGTAACTATTTTCTCCCAGAGACATAATTGACTGTCCACGTGTCGCTTTCTGCTCCACACGTGTTTCACTTTTACAGGTTGTCTTCTTCTTCAAGTTTGACCTTTATAAGGGAACCGTCATTCTCTTTTATTACTTTTGTCAATATTTCGAAATTTTTCACACTTTCTTTTTCTCCTGTGCTTCTCCCTGCTTAAGAGAAGTTTCTGCAACTGCTCACCGGCGCCGATAGCCTGTTTACTGGCTTTTTGTTCCAGGTATTCTGTTCTTCTCTCGTCGTAGTTTTATTTTTCCCGTCCTTATGTCTCATATTAAAGCCTCGGTGAGTGCCGAAAATCCCATAGATCTCGAATCTAGAAGAGCTCGTAGTATTTTTGATTGTAATGAAGTTTTGAAGGCGGAATTAGAGGAGAACGGTATCACCTTCCCCTTGGGCTGCCGCCCTCATATCCCTACGAAGGATATTCGGCTTCATGATGCCATGTAGGGAACATTCCGGGTGGTTTATTTCAAGATGTTCCTCTACGGATTTCATCTCCCCCTCCATATTTCTCTGATGAAGCTGCTAAATCATTACGATCTCAATCCCGTTCAAATAACCCCGTCTTCCTGGTGCGGGATTTATGCCTTCCTTCGTTCATGCGAGATGAAGCATATTTTTACTCCCTCCCTCGGTCTGTTCCGCACATTTTTCAGCTTGAACTGTCGCGACTGCCTGGTGGATAGCACCCCAAGATAGAATGACGCCATCGTGCAATTTTTCTGGAGGAACTTTTAAGGTTTTGAGGACAACTTAGGCAACTGGAAAAATGGCTTCTTCACCCTTCGCCTGCCGTCCCGCTGGTGGCGCGGGGGTTTTAACCGAGAGATTTCCAGCGCCGCTTGGGAAAAACCAGAAGTATTATCTAGTATTGACGTGTCCCATGTTACCGCCCTGTTAGAAATAGAAGGGCCTTTTCGCATTCGGGAATTTGCTCGGTTCAGACCCTTGAAAGAGTGTATCGTTGGTGAGTTTTTCTTTTGCCATGTTATTACTTTGATTTGTTTGGTGCATTAACATGCTTCACTGGCAGGTGGCGCTGAGGGTCGTTCCTCTAGGGAGAATAACACTCCTCTGAACGTGGTGCCGCTTCAGACGTTACCTCCTTCTCCACCGCCTGAAAGCTCCAGCCATCCGACTATTCCGCCAAAGGAAAAGGAGAGTTAAGACCGTCGCAACACGCAGTGCTTCCGCTCAACCTTCTCATTTTCTTGAGAATTTGTTGCCGCCTCGTGGTAGGGGAGTGACTCCGAGTCGTCCTGTGACGGAAATAGTTGACAGTGATAGCGAGAGCATGAATGCGGGTTCCGAACTACGTCACGCCACCATCGCCCAACGAATGAAGCTTCGGGCGAGAAAAAATGATTCTGCGACGGAGTCAACCGAGGACGATAGCGAAGAGATGGCTGCCGAGACGGAGCATCTTCGAAAGAAAATCCGGAAAGAGAAGACTGGTCCACAGTTTCCTCCCTTGAGGGAGGTTAACACATTTCCTACCGCGGAGGTTGACACCTCTCATGCCGCGAGTACCTCGCAAGTAGCGGAGGTTGTCAAGGTGTCTCCTACCATTCCTTCCAAAGCTAATGAGGTTTCAGCAGCGGTGGATTCACCCTTGCCGCCTGGTGGCCCTGGCTCTCCGATCTCTTCCTGCATTCCGGATGTGACCGTGCCAGTTTTGAATCCAAGTGTTACTCCTGAACCTTCCCCGAGGAAACCTCAGCCCTTATTCCTTTCTTCAATTTCAGGCATTGGTAATTCCGCAAAAAGTTGTACTTGACCTTATATCGCCAATCTTTCCCCTCAAAGTCCTCAAGGAAATGTCACATACCAGCTGGATCTGTCATCTTTTGGAACTAACGGGCTTCGCGCTTTAGGGATATCAGATCCGCTATCGCGAGACGAGCCAGTGGGTTCTATTGTGGGCCAGATGTTCAGTTCTTCGAAGGACAAAGAAGAGTTCCTGCGACACCCCTCTGAAGTTCAGCACTCACGCCTTCTGAACGACATGTTGGCCAGCTTCCGCGAGCTGCACTATTTTCTCGAGGATCAAAGTGACAAAGTTCGGCGCTCTCCCAGTTCGAAAGAACAATTAGATGCCGCCCTGGCGAAGGTAACAGAGTTGTCAAAGCTTCAAGATCGAACCCAGGCAGAGTTGAACGAGTGCAGCGCCGAGCTCGCGCGAGAAAAATCAAAAGGAAAGGCTAAGATAGAACTACTGGAGGCGGAATTGGTGGCGGCCGACAAAAGGAACTCTTTCCTACGTGAAGAGATATCGTCCTGTGATGCGGATTTGGCCAAGGTACCCTCGAAGGTAGCCGGGTGGAAAGACAAGATCCTGGAAGTCTGTATCGCCGGATTTATGGATCTCCATCGCCAGGGAACTACTGACCCGTCTACGTTGGCTGATTATGCCTCCAAGAAGATAAAGAATTTAAGCGAAAGCGAGGGAGATCTTCTTTCTTTCAGAGAGGAGTAGGGAAAAGGTGGCTGCGATATCCGTGCCAACCAATGAATGATCGAGGCTGACCCTTTAGAGGATTTTCCTTTTTATTTGCTTTTTCTGTCTTGTAATAACGCCTTATCGCGCAACAATATCTGTACTTTATAATAACTTATCTTCATTTCGCTTTTCCGCGTTATCTCGAAAGCTGCCGGCTTTGTTAACGCCATTCTTCCTTATCTCCATTATTGCAATATCACTTTTGTCTTATTCCAGAAAATCACTTCTGCTTTTCAGTGCATTTAATGCTCACAATCCTCTCATTAATGCGGGAGGAAAATCGTGACAGTACAGGCACACGTGTCCATTTTTTGTGACGCCACGGGCTAGCGTGCTCTAGAATTTTAGCAAAATCGAAGCGTTGTCGCACTCTTCTAGGATTGTACTCATTGCTTGAGTCTGTTCCTTGTGACGCTTTCACGCAACGACTGCAGCGTCCGTCGTTTCCTTTGACCACTAGGGTTATAAAAACCAACACTTATTTCTTTTTCTTACTTTTGCCATCCTGTTTTCTTTATACTCTCTCTAACTGTCTTGTTTTCTTTCCACCATTCAAGGCTCTCGAAGTGCTCTTTCCCTAAAGGTATTTCCTATTTTCTTCCATCGTCTTCTTCGTCTTTACTTTTTTATTTTCTCCCATGGCCAAGACTCGCCGCCCTGAGTCGAAATCTACCGATGAGAAAAAGATGGATATTACGGCTAGCAGTATCACCTCTGAAATTGCTCTCAATGAGCATTTAGCCGCACATAATGCTGTTATCCCTGACGGTTATAAGGCCACCGTTACCCCTGAGTCGATATGCTTGAACAGCGTTTTGACGGGCAAACGTAGGGTTCTGTATGCACAAATGTTCCGTTATGGTTTTCGGCTTCCCATCGACCCTTTCACAAAACAGTTGCTTGTTGCCTGTGATTTGAATCCCGTTCAACTAGCCCCAAATGCATATTGCTGTGTTTATGCCTTTCTGGAACTTTGTAAATATAAGGGGATTACTTCTCCTTCTCTTTTGTTGCTTAAGTCAGTTTTTAAGCTGATGAAGTGTCGGGGTGTGATAACAATATCGCCCCGTTATGACGATGACTCACTCAAGTCTTTTACTTGGAAACTCCTTCACATTGAGTCTTTCGTCGATGCTTGGAAAAAGGAGTTCTTTGTGATAAATCTTCCCGAAGCTCCTGGTTCCTGGTGGCGATCTGGGTTTAACCAAGACGTCAAGGATAACGTCTGGGGCCGGCCGGAGAACCTTCCTCCGCGTGAACAAGACTGGCTAGACAAATTGCTTCAACTGAAAATCAGCGTTCACATCCGTTATGTGGCGTGCGGGGCTGATATCAAGGACTGCGTTAGACGTGAGTGTCGTGTCGCTTCCTTCCTTACTATCGCTGATACTAATGCTAATGTTATTTTGTGATCATGCAGCGACGGATCCCAATTACAAGCCTGAAAATGTTAGGAGACGACTGTAAAGGGCCCAGGAGAGAGGAAAAAGAGAGGGCCGCCTCCACGGGAGCTACTGATAACCCAACTGTACTACCGAATGCTTCCGTGAGCCTTGCTCAAGTATCCTCTTCCTCAGCTGGTGAGGGAAATACCGACATCCCTTCAGGTATCCCCATCGTGACCGTCGCTGCCCCTCCTGCTCAACCATCTTCTTCTAAAGTCCCTAAGGCCCTTGCCAAAGGAAAAAAGAAGAAAAGAATGAGAAGTGTTGCCGCTCTCATTCCTTCTCCGGACGTGGCAGCCTCTTCTGAAGTGCCTCCTTTTAACACTGCTGTCGTGAGTGTACTTTTTGACTACGATATATCGTATATTGATGTCTGTCGTTGTTTTTTCCGCTTCTCTTATCTGCGTTTTATACTGGGTTCTCTGCAGGATACTGCTGTTGTTTCCGCATCTCCCCTAGGCGATATGGATATGGGTTATGTGCTGGGTGGTTCCAAGAAAAGATCTCGGCTGGAGGGTGAGGGTGGAAGCTTATCCTCAACTATCGCTGCCACGGAAGTCCAATCTGACAGCGTCTTCGTGTCTACGGGCATTCCCCAGAATCACCCTTCTGAGTTTCTGGTGAACATGGGTACGACGGAGTCCTTTGGGGCTTCGCCCAATTCTTTTGGTGGACCCGTTCACCCATATGGTCCTAACTTGGACTATCAAGAAGGTTTACAGGACTTTTCGGGCTACCATCCTCACGGTTCCTACATCATTCAAGGGGGCCCTTCTACACAGGTTCGCCCTCCTGTTCCCTTGGAATTTGTCCCCTCAAGCGTTCCTTTGTCGCAACGCTCTGGCGTGGGGGCCACCGCCTTCGACTTTGCTGCGGATCTAAGTTCATCGAGTGAGCCCGGCACTGTGACTCACCAAGTGGGCTTATATGATTTTCATAATACAGGCTTAGCGGCTATCGGGGGCGATGGTTCGGACGAGGTTTATGCTTTCTTGACGGCCTAGATATTATCGTCTACTGCCGAACGGGAAGCTTTCCTCTCTAAGGTTGATGACGACAAAGCGAATTCGCTACACTCTAGTCTCTTTACCAATTTCGTGAAATTTCATTACTGGACAGAGCACGTACAACGTCAGGCTGCCTCTCTTACCGCGTCCCTTTCTGAACTTTCGCGAGAGCGAAATGAGAGGAATAAGTTGTTGGAGGAATGTACTCGATTATTACTGGCTCAACACGAACTGAAAGGGCAAGCGTCGACCCTTGATGCTGCCTTGACAGCGGAAAGAGCCAAGAATGCCGCCCTGGAAGAAGAGAAGTCGTCCTTGATAAGGGAGAAAACTGCCTTGGAGGAGAAAAAGGCCGTTCTGGAAGAGGAGTCAGCCGATAAGAGTCTGTGGCATGTCGAGCGGACTGCCGCTATTTTGGTTGAATGCTTCGAGGAGGTCCATGGGGTTGACGCATACAAAGGTGACGAGGTCACGAAGGCTTTCAAGCAGAAGTCTGCTGACCTCAATGAAGCGGGCTTTCACCGAGCTAAGGCAGAGGGTTGGAAACGAAGGAACCCCGATGGCTGACGCACCCCAAAACTTTAGCCGTTTTTTCCGTAGTCATTAGGAATTGCGAAGCTTTTTATTTTCTGCCTCCGCGGCCTTACTGTTTTGACCCTTAGAATTCGCGACCTCTCAAAGGCATTTTCATGTATTTAAACAGTTTATATCTTTACTCCTGCCTTTCCTTTTCTTTAATTTTCACCTTTTGAAATTCCTTCGGTGCTGTTATCGCCCTGATAACATAGTGCGCTTACTTTTTCGAGTAGGCTCCTAGCATTTTGTCAACAGAAATCGTTGTAGTTAGTATCGGGTTGGCTTTCCCGATGAGCCTCATAATATCGCCACTTGCGCGATCGTCGATCTTTCCGTTGCTCGAAAAGTATTCTGCACATTCTTAATTGTAAATCATTAGTAACATAACATGTCGTAGGAGACAGTAATTACCCGTAGGAGCCTTTCTGCTGCCATCATAGGGCGTTAGTATGGAAACCGCGCAAATTGCTTTATCAGCTCTATACTTCACCAGGGATTACGCATCTGGTTACTAGCTGAATTTTCGCGATTCTTCGCGTTTCCATCGTTCCACGATCGCCCTGGAAAGTGCCTCATCTTAGTGAGCCGTCGGATCGGGACAGGCCGTCACAAGGATAGGACTTTTCACTTTCAGGTGTTCTCCTCTCGTCTAGAATCATGCCCTCACTTGATGAACCGACTACATTAGTCCGGTCACTAAGATAGGACTTTTCGTTTCTAGAACGGAGTTACTATTTCCTTGGGGCGTGCCTTGTCTTGGTGGGCTGTCTCCACGAGAACAGTCAATACAAGAAAAGGACTTTTCACTCCCAAGGATACCGGGTAGTGCCCTCACTTAGTGAGCCATCTGATCAGGACCGACCATCACAAGGGTAGGACTTTTCACTCCCGGGAGCGTTAGGGATCTTTCAATCCCCAAGCTAATTCAAGGCGTGCTGGGTCGTGCCCTCACTTAGTGAGCCGTCTGATCAGGACCGGCCATCACAAGGGTAGGACTTTTCACTCCCAGGATCCCCCTTTTTTATCTGCACAAAAGCAACCACAAACACCCAAGAAAGCTCTCTCTCCGAGCGTTAGCTAAGGTTAGGGTTGGCATCAGTCAAAGGTGCTGTTGCTACCAGATTTTTGGATTTTTAATTTTTAATTTGTCGCATTTTTTTGATTAATTTCCTAAAATCGTACTTGCATTTATTTTCCTCAATCTGATGTGTATTTTTATGCGTAAAGTCATTCGAATTTTATCTCGTACTTTTTTCGCATTTTTGCTACTTTTCCCGTCCGAACCCATATCGGTTCCCGAGTCAAATTCTCGAAACTAAGGGTCGAACAATTCTGCTCATTAGCTACTTATTTTTAGTATTTGTCTAACTCGCGCTATCTCTTTCCGTTTCGCTCAATTTTTATTTTAGTATTTTATTATGCTTGAACTTTTACTGCTTATAAGTAAATATTTTTTATCGGACTATGTAGCAAACTTTTCGTCATTTACTGTGTGCTAATTATTTTATCTTATTTTATTATACGTTTTGACATTTTCGGTTCGAGTTTATATTCATTTTCTAGCAAAATTGCTCGCATCGTCTACTTAAACTAAATAGTTAAATGATAAACCAAAGACCTCATCTCCACCGTTGATCTAGTTGACTTCTGAAGTCAACTAAGATCAATGGTTCTCCTATTTTCCCACGTTGGTTCATGCACAATCCTCCACCGCCTTACTGTTCTCCTCCTCGAGCCTCACCCTCTCCATTTTCCAAGCCTACTATCTAACCATCATCATCATCTCTACTCCCTCAACTAGCCCGGAATCTCCTTCTATAAAACAGCAGCTCCCAGCAATAAGCAAAGGGGGGGAGAGAACGGAAAGAAAGGGGTGAACGAAGGAGGGTCTTAATTTTCTGCTCTCACTCTCAACTCACACAACTAAATCAAAATCCCAACACTCAACCCCTGTCAATTAAATCAAAATCTCTCCTCTATCCCAAATTAAGTCCCAATACACAAAATTGGAATTAACTCCAATCCCCTGCAACCCACCGAATATCAAACCAAACACCCGAATCCAAAAAAAACCAATCAATTCAGTTCATTCCAGCCAAACATTCAATTCTATCGGCCACGCCGCCGCCGGTTTCAGCCGCACAATCGCCCACCTCAGCCACCCGCCGCCGGGCACAGCCGAATCCCGGGTTCAGCCACACCAAGCCACCCAATCAATCGCCTCAGCAACCCAATTCAGCCGCACAATCGCGCAGTCAACACCCAATCCATCCGCCACCGCCGCAAGCACGCTCAATCCACCAACCACTGCCCCAATCGGCCACCCAATCAATCCCACAGCCACAATCGGCCACCCCAATCAATCCCACCGTCTCAATCGAACACCCAATCAGCCACCCAATCAATCGCCTCAGCCACCCAATTCAGCCGCACAATCGCGCAGTCAACACCCAATCCATCCGCCACCGCCGCAAGCACGCTCAATCCACCAACCACTGCCCCAATCGGCCACCCAATCAATCCCACCGCCACAATCGGCCACCCAATCAATCCCACCGCCTCAATCGGCCACCCAATCAATCCCACCGCCTCAATCGGCCAACCCGTGCCTCAGCCACACCCAACCCGTGCCTCAACCACACCCAATCGCCGCAGCCACAGCCACAGCCGCCCAGCCACAATCCGGCGCCATACCCATTCCACCCTACCACCATCTAACCATCCAAGCCAAAGAGAAAGAAAAAGAAAATAAAATAGAAAGGAAATAGAGGAGAGGGCTGCGGCCAGGAGAAAACGAAAGAGAAGGAAAAAACAGAGAAAAGAAAAAGAAAGGGGAGAAGAAGAAAAGGAAATAGAGGAGAGAGCTGCAGCCCAAGAGAAGGAAAGGAAACTGGGCCTGTTCTGGCCCAGCTGGAAAAGAAGAGTGGGCTGCCAAGCAGCCCACGCGGGATGGAAAGAAAGGCTGGGCCTCTGGCCCAGCACGTGAAGACAAGCTGAGTTGGGCCAGCTGATGGGCTCAGCCATGGGCCCATTCCTCGGTCCAGTGGGCCGAGCCCAGTTTTGGCCCGTTTTATTTATTTTCCTTCGTACTTGCATGTTTAATTTCCGTATGCTTGCATATTTAATTATTTTCGCATGCTTGTATTGTTTATTTAATTTTCGTACGCTTGTACTGCATATTTAATCTTCGCATTCCTGTACTATTTATTTATTTTCGCGCTTGTGCTGTTTATTTAGTTTTCGTATGCTTGCATGTTAGTATTTAATTTTCATACGCTTTAATTATTTAGGATGCGTGCATTATTAAATTTTCATGTGTTTGCACTGTATATTTAATTATTTCCTTCGTATGCTTTCGCGTTTCATCCCAAAATAATTATTTCACTTGTGTGCGTATAATAATTTTGATTCCGATTCTTCATATGCTCGTACTTTTTAATTATTTTTGCATGCCTAAATGAATTCATTCCGCTCGTGTCTAATCGTTAAAATTAATTATTTCACTAGCGATAAGCTATCAAATATTTATCTATTTTTCGGCTATCATTTTCCCGAATTAATAATCTCGACTTTGTAGGGCAAATCAACCGACGCTCTTCACAAGTACGCCTAATAACTCCGATAAAAAGGGTATATCCACCCGATACCCTCCACAAGTAAACGTTTCTTCCCTTTTATCTATTTCACGCTTTTCGCATACATATATACTCGTATCCATAAATTATTTGGAAACGCCAGATTCAAAATTCATATGTTGGGTATGATCACATAGATTAGAACATTTTATTCAAACATAATTTAAAACACCTCTTCATCCGGTAACCTTTTTTTAGGATGAGACTCGGGTGCCTAACACCTTCCCGAGTCCATAATACGACCCCGAACCACTGTTCTCGGGTTCAGACCCACTTTCCCTTAGCTTTTTTTTATTTTTATTTTTATGCATGACAAATAGGTTCCCTAAACCTAGAAACAAATTAGGGTGGCGACTTCATTGCATCATGTGAGATGGGTCCAATTTCGTCTCACATTCTCGTCCCAAACCCGCGTCGCATTAGGATAGGAAATCCAAAAAGGGGGTGCGACAAGTGCAGGTAAAATCAAGCTCTAGGATAATATAATTTCAAACGAGTGATGTTCCAAGAATTGGATAAGGGAGTACCATCGAGTGTCTCCAGATGATAGGCTCCTTTTCCGATAACGCGGGCAATGCGATACGGCTCCTCCCAGTTTGGACTGAGTTTTCCCATGCGTTGGCCAACCGCTCGCTTGTCTCTAAGCACCAGGTCGCCTGTCTTTAGCAACCGTTCTTTGACGCGCCTGTTATGATAGCGGGCCATCTTTCACTTGTAATGTTGCATTTTCAGGAGGGTTTCTTCTAGGACCTCTAGTAACGCATCAAGGTTAGCCCGTAACCTTTCCTCATTCAGCTCCTCCCGAAAGTGAGACACTCGCAAACTCATAGTCCCGATTTCTACCGGCATAACAGCCTCGGTCCCGAAGGCCAATGCGAAAGGTGTTTCTCCAGTACTGGTTTTTACTGTCATGCGGTACGCCCACATCAAGTATGGCAGCTCGTCGGCCCACTTCTTTTTAGATCCCTCTAGGTTTTTCTTAATATCGCTGAGGATGCTCCGGTTGGTCACTTCCGCCTGTCCATTGGTTTGCGGATGAGCCACGGAAGAGTATCGCTGCTCAATCCCGAATTCCGAGCATTGGTCTTTGAAGAATTGACTGGTGAACTGTGTTCCATTATCACTGACTAGGATACGGGGTACGCCAAACCTCATAATAACCTGGTGTTTGAAGAAACACCAAGTTTTCTCCGCCGTGATTTTGGCGACCGCTTCAGCTTCCGCCCACTTTGTAAAGTAGTCCACTGCCACTATTGCAAATTTCAGTTGAGACCTTGCCTTTGGAAATGGGCCCAAGATATCGATCCCCCATTTAGCAAAAGGACAAGGAGCGATAATCTCAGATATTTCGGTGGCAGGTCGTCGAGGAATTTTGGAGAACTCCTGACACTTCGAGCAAGTTCGCACGTAATTGTGGCAATCTCTCCGGATGGTGGGCCAGTAGAATCCAGATCTGAAAACTTGTGCAGCCAAGGTGCCACCCGACACATGCATACCGCACACTCCCTCGTGGATTTCGCGCAAGGTGTGAAGACCTTCTTGCTCCGTTATACATTTGGCGGCTGGATGAGAAAAACACCTCCAAACCAGGTCCCCGTCATAGTACGTACAACGGGCTGCCTGTTTCAGCACCCTTTTCTTTTCAGCGATATCCATAGGTAGTCCTTCGTATTTCAGGTATTTGATTACGGGAACCCGCCAGTCATCCTCCAGTTCTTCCACACACAGAGACGCTTGCTCTTCCATGAAAGAAGGTACGGATAACTCATGGTAATACACTCCTTCGGGTATGGACGCTTCCGGGTTTGCTGCCAGCTTAGCGAGACTGTCGGCTTCAGTGTTGTCCTCTCGAGGAATGTACTCAAAGCTGACTTGCATGCCTTCTTTCTTTATTTCCAACAACTCTCGCATTACCTTGGCGAGGTACTGGACCATGATGGGCTCTCGAGCCTGAGAGCGCCCAAAGACCTGGTCGATTATTAGTTTGGAGTCACCACAAATTCTTAGACGCAGGTCTCCTGTTCTTCCGGTATCGTGCCTTCCTTTGGAAGAAAGGCTTCTCCCTATCCTGAGTCCGGCTAGTAACGCCTCGTATTCCGCCGCATTATTGGATAATGGCTGTAGGATTCGGATGGCGTATCGTATTCGCATATCGTGCGGCCCATTTATGAAGATTCCTGCTCCAGCCAATTCTTGGTTTTTATCTCCATCTACATGGAAGATCCAGAGGTCTGTATAGGTTTCCAGGAACGGGAGATCCACATCGCCCCATTCCTCTTCGGGTACGTCTGTTAACGGATCTTCTGTAAAGGTGCATTCCGCTATAAATTTTGCTAGGATCTGAGCCTTCACAGATGGCCGAGACTGGTACCTCAGCCCGTATTGCTCGAGTTCGAGGGCCCAGATTAACATTCTTCCTGAGGACTCAGTCTTTTGAAATATTCTCTTCAGAGGTTGGTCTGTAAGCGCGATAACGGAGTAGGATTGGAAGTATCTGTCCATCTTTCTGGTGGCCTGTATTAGTGCGAACACTATTTTCTCGATTCGGGCGTATCGCAGCTCCGCGTCCTTCAGAACGTGACTCACAAAATATACAGGGCGGTGTGCGCGACTGTCGTCACGAACAAGGACGGGACTAACCACTTCGTCAGCAGCGCCAAGGTATAGATATAAATTATCACCCGGTTCCGGCCTGGTTAGTAGTAGGTCAGATGACAGGTAATCTTTTAGGTTAACGAACGCCTCTTCACATTCCGGGGTCCACCCGAATGGTGCTTTCTTGCGAATGACTTTGAAAAAAGGGAGACTTCTCGCCTTGTTTGGAAATAAACCGTCCTAGGGCGATAACGCGCCCTGTTAGCCTTTGTACTTCCTTGACGGTTCTTGGAGATATCATGTCTTGTATGGCCTTAATCTTTGAGGGATTAGGCTGGATTCCTTTCCGGCTGACTACGTAGCCCAGAAATTTCCCCGTCTGAAACGCAAACATGCATTTTCGGGGGTTCAGTTTCATGCGGTGCCTTTTCATTACATCAAAGACTTCCTTCAGGTCCCGCAAGTGATCCTGAAAGTTCGCGCTCTTTACCAAAATATCATCGACATATGCTTCCATATTTCTTCCTATCTGTCCTTCGAATATCTTGTTCGCCATTCGTTGGAACGTCGCTCCAACATTTTTTAGCCCAAATGGCATCGCCGTATAACAGTAAGTGGCCTTAGGAGTGATGGAGGCAGTCTTTTCTTCATCTTCAACGGCCATGGGTATCTGGTGGTATCCGGAGTTAGCGTCAAGTGAGCTTAGATATGCGTGCCCAGCAGTCTGATCGACTAGTTGGTCAATACGGGAAAGCGGGTAGCAATCCTTGGGGCAAGCATCGTTCAAATCGGTAAAGTCGATACACATGCGCCAGTCTCCATTGGGCTTAGGAACAAGAACTGGATTGGCTAACCACGTAGGGTATTGAACTTCGCGGATGAACCCCGCATCAAGGAGTTTCGTCACTTCTTTATCAACGGCTAAAGCTTTTTCCGTAGAAAATGCGCGTCGCTTTTGCTGGACCGGCCTGACGCTAGGGTCAGCATTGAGACGATGTTTGGCTATTTGGCGCGATATACCCGGCATGTCTGCGGGTTTCCATACGAACTCTCCTTGACATTTGTTCAATAACCGGGCCAATTGAAGGTTTTCCTCTGGACTGAGCTTTTCGCTGACTAGGAAGTTCGCCTCTTCTATGCCTATCACTGGTACGAGCACCATTTTGTCCAGAGGTTGTGCGCGTTTCTCATCACCCTGTTCGTATGGGTCTGCCGTTATACATACATACCTATCGCAACTCTTTTGAGTCAATACCACTCTGTCCCAGGAGGGATATTTCATCTTCAGGTGCTTCTGAGATATCGCTACTCCAAAGTGGTTGAGAAAAAGGTCATCCAAGTATGACATTGTAGGGCAAGTTCAAATCCACGACAAGGAATAATAGGTCCTCCGATCGCTTGGAGGTGTCTTCTCTGAAGTACACGGGCAGTGTAGTTACTCCTGCGACAGGGATTGGGACCCCGTCCACTCCCATTATGGGTTTCTTGCAGGGTGTTAACTCGTTGCCGGGTCATTTCATGAGATTGTATGCCACTAACGAGAAGAGGTTCACCGCACTCCCGTTATCTATAAGAGTTCTTCTAACTCCGTGACTGGCAATGATGGGCGTAACCACCAATGCGTCATTATGCGGATAGACAACGCCTTTTTCGTCCTCTTCTGAGAAGGCTAATATCATGCGATCTAGGACGCTTATTGCTTCACCTTTCTTTATCGTGCCATCTCATTTGCGTTTTTCTCCTAACGCGGTCATTAGTGGCTCTGATTCGTCCATGTAAGGAGCCCCTCCCGCTATGATGTTAATCATAGGGAAGTCCTCATCGTCTACTGTGAAAGCTTCGTCCCCTCTCCCTCCGGGAGTACTATCCTTTTGTGGGACACGAGGGGGTACCTGTCGGTCATCCGCTATCCTTTTCGTGGGATTGTTTTGGGCATCTTGTCTCACAAGTAACCTTCTTCCACCAAACGTTCTATTGCCGATTTTAGTTCTCTGCATACTTCGGTGGAATGCCCCCTAGCTTTGTGGAACTTGCAATAAGCATTTTCTCTTCTCCCTAGAAGCACCCCAGGCTTCACAGGCGCAGGGTAACGGATAGGAAGGTTTCGCTGCTCCACTATCGCTAAAATCTCTGCCCTTGGTAGATTAAGGGACGGGAAGTCAGGGTCGTACATCCGGCCTTTTGAAGGATCTCCTTGACACTGAGTAGGGGAATTGCCAGGCTTTCCCTTCGAAGTGCTACCTTTCCGCCCACTGGAGGTTTTGGGAATATGATCTTTCCGCCGAGCATACTCGTCGGTGAGGCGGTCGTCAGGTATGGTAATCGCAGGAGCGTTAGGAATCGGAGGTGCCTCAGGCGGCATGTTGTAAGTTCTCTCTCTATTTTCCTCTTCTTCCATTTTAGCATAATTATGGGCTTTAAGTCTTAATACATCTAAAGTCACCGGAGGGTTTACCATCAGTGCATCCTTGAATTTATTATAACAGCAGTTCCTTTTCAAGGCTTCTATGGCAAAATCAATGGTAACGCCCGACGTCAGTGACATTTCCAAGTCAAATCGGCTGAGAAATTCCTTCAGAGTTTCTTGGGGCATTCGACGTATGTCAAATAACGTGGCAGCGGATTTTCTGATTGGAATCGCTGTATTAAATCTGCTTCGGAACTTAGATTCCAATTGTGAGAAACTGTTAATAGATCCGCCAAGGAGGCCCTCGAACCAGAGGCGCGCAACTCCTGATAGTGTCATAAAGAATATTTGGCACAACGCTGCATCACTGTGAGTCTGAAATTGAACAAAATCCTTCACCCTATTGACGTGGGAAATGGGATCTCTGGTTCCGTCATAATTTTCAGTGGGAAGCTTCACATTCCGACTGACCTTATGTCGTCTTATACGACGGCTAAAAGGATGACCTGATGTGTCGTCAAGGATTTCACGCGCCTGGCGTGGGGGAGCTATTTCCTCATGGTGCCACTGGTTTCGCGGTTCAGGTGTAAGACGTCGCCTAGGAGACCGACTGCGGCTCCTGGGCGAACGAGTTCTACGCCTTCTACTACTGGATCTCTCGCTGTACTCAGGAGATACATCTCTATTTGCTCCTTCTCTTCGACCGTCCCAACAGTTCCTGACCCCCTCGAGGTGCCGATCCTCCTGAGGGATGGGACCTTGAGGTACCTGCGGCACATAAGGTTCTACTCGTCCTTGAGTGAGCTGCACAAAATTGATCGGGGGATCTGTTGTAGGTAAAGTTAACTGGAGATTTCCCTGTAACAACGGTGACAAGGGCCACTCGGTGACAATAGACGGCGTGAACATGACACGGAGAGGGACACTCGATCCAGAAATCTCAGGTGTGATTCTGGCGGCCATTTCAATCAAATAGTCCAACCGAGAACGAAGGGCCGCTATTTCACTCGCAAAAGGGTGTTCTGTACTGTTTAACACAAATCCCCTTGGAGGAGGAGTAGAAAAGCTAGATCCCACCATCTGGGATAACGAAACGGTCGTTTGCGAGGAGAGGACTTCCCCTGCCGACCTGGTCAACAGATCCGGGGATTCTGAACTGATTTGTTGCGCTGTCACAGAAAGATCAGCAGTAGCAAAAGGGAATAACTGTCCACGAATCAAAAAAGGGAGACTAGAGGATGAGGGTTGCGTCGGCTCCGATTCAGAAGTCATGATCGCTCCGATCTCCGGGTAAAACAGAGCCTGGCTATTAAGGACGCTCACTTAATGGACCAAGGCTCTCAATGAAAGCACCAATTTGATAAGATTCGACCTTCGAGATGATCAGGATGATGACTACTGTTGGTCAGAGTTGCTATAGTTGACGTCGGATCCACCTGCAAAGCACCGGAGGGGGGGCTCCGGCGTAGACACTCCATTGCTTAAGTCAGTAAGCGGTTCAAAAATAGTAGAGGTTCTAGTTGGTAATTTTCGTCCTACCTTTGTTTTAAAATCGAGGAGGTATTTATAGGCCGCTGGGGGCGATACCTGAGTAAAGAGAGGGTATCCGAAAAGATAGCATTCTGGACTACGTCACAGACGATACCTGGGGGTGACGTCATGGGCGATACCTCTGAGGAGGGTGCCGGGGGCGATACCTCTGAGGAGGGTGCCGGGATGGGATGATGTCGTGCTCCTAGAGACGCGTGAGACCTCCCCCCCCGCTGATGTCGACCATCCCGTAGAACACCTCATAATCCAGTGGCGATAACTTAGATGTCCGATAAGGCTTATAGGATTCCGCCCTCGGCAAGGATCATAATTACTGCAATGTCCTTGGGATTGTCTCAATTGTTATCAACCATATGCCCACCAAACGCAGCTGATGCTAACTTTACTTTCTTCCTTTCTGAATAATAATGGCAGCAAAAAATAGATTGTACCTCTCGCTCCCAATCCAAGTAAGCATTCGGATTGTACACTGCTTCAAAAGGCCTTACCCTTGACTCACTTTTGTTATATGTCTCGGCCTTAGCCCTCAAACCAACCGAGATCTTCCTCCTTTCATGCCTATCATACTGCCCTTGCCTTGGATAGGCATCATCCTCATAATCTCGCCTCTCGGACCATTGCGTGTAAGACATTCTGTAATTCCTGTAAATTCACAACACTAGCAAACAAACGTAAAATTTGTACTAAACCTAGCACTCCCTCACGTTTTTACTCTCGTGTTTAAACTCTTAATTGAACTCACAAAAATCACTCAAAATCCCTGCAATTGTTCAAGTGTTAATAAAACTCAAGAGTTCAAGAAAAGGCTTCTAAGAAGACTCTCAAAGACAACTAGCATTGAAAAGAATGGTGACACTTGATATTTGAGTAATTGCAAGAGCAACCAATTAAACAAATAGCAAGTAGAGTAGAAGGCAATTTCAAGGAATCAAAGAAGGCTCAAATTGACTCAAAACGACTCAACAAATCCAATTTTTCAATTCTAATTTTAATACCCAATTGTACTTCAACTCGTTCCTTGCTAAATCTGACTTTTGTGGCGCAAATACTTCTATATATTTTTATATTTGCATAATAGAATTTTTTATCTTTTCTCTTTTTTTTCTCAATGTTTTTTCTGACTATGAACACAGTTTAGTGTTTTGATCACAACTTTTTACTCTGAACTCTGAATCGGCTGATTCTTTTTGATTCGGAAGCCCAAGAAACACAGATTTCCAACGGATCCTTTTTCACTCAAATCGGACTTCAGTAGATATATATTAAAATTCAATTTCTACTTGATAGAATTTGTATAGATTTTCATTTGTATTTCGTGACCTCTTTGTTGGTAAAAAACGCAAGTAATTTAGCTAATTTCAACACAACAAACCAGACTGAAAACATGACTAATTGTATTCAAGTAACGAACCAAAGCACACAAGGAAATCAGTTTTAGAATGGAGTAGAAGAAGAGACCGATTTCAACAATGAAAACTTGAAAACAATTAAAGATACTTACCAATCTTTGAACGCCTTAAGCTCTGCTACGAACTGATATAGTCCTAGTTGCTTAGGATGCGTAGCACGTAATTCTGATCGTTGTTCAAAGAAGGATTTCAATGCGGAATAGAGAACTTGACTCGTGCGAACGTAGACTACCTCGCCAACTGAATGCTAAGAGTTCTAGTTGATTTCACGTCAAAGATCTTGTATCAGATTCTTAGGACTAAACCCAACGATTGTGAGAATCGCACTAAGACAAACGACACAATAATGCAATTCTAGAATTTACTTGTATACGACTTAAGTATTGCGGACTCAAGAAGAACAAGGTTCAACACATTGAACAATGGGTAGATATTGAAGAAACAAAGTTCTGAATTTATTGAGTAAAAGCCAACTCAATAATGGAGCAAAACGGCTCCTTATAAAGAGTTTACAAGCAAACCCTAATAGGAATAGAAGTAGGACTTCTAATTAAGAAAATTAACTTAATTAACTAATTAAAGTAAATATAAATATATTTAAATACATTCCAGCAGTGCATGTCAAATGCTCTATCATCGGGCCAAGGTTTGGGCCAAAACCACAAGTCGTATGTTGTCTCGCGTACACACTGTGCACCATAATGTAGATATCTATAACTTTCAAACCACTGGGCCAAATGGGCTGAAACTTGTCTCAAACGAAAGCTAACATCCAGACATTTCCAAAACATAGTTGATCACACGATTAGGACTTGTACAACACTGACTAGGTTCAGAGGAAGTTGCTTGATGCGTCTTGGAATCCTTGTCTGCGTAGGACTACTGTCAACGAGAATGTTGGCTTGATCTTTTGGACACTCCACTCGTCCAAACGTCCTGAAATTTGGACACAATAAGTATAACACATAGAGGTTTCCATCAAGCCTTTCTGATCCCTGATCGAACTCCATCTGCTCTATCATGTCTTGACGCTTTTGTCCATATAGTCGAGTGATACATCTTGGGATCGTATCATTCCCTCCCTCTTCAGAAAGATTCATCCTCGAATCTTGCTCAGCATAATCTACCCACGAAAGCTTCACAATTATATGCTCAAAGCATACTCGCCATCTCTTGTGCTTCCTTAGTTGTCATCTCTTGCGCTTCAAGGGTAAGACGCATGATGTGCTAAGGTATGGGTGAGGATTCGTATCACTTTGCCTTTAAGTGATGTTTCTAGCTTAGATGGTGTAAAGAAGGCAGAATTGGTGAAGAAGTTACATGAGAAGGCCAAGCACAAGATAGGGTGAATGAATGAGAAGTTGGCGCACAAGAGGAACGTTGGAAGGAAGACTGTTTCCCTCGACGTTGGTGATTGGGTATGGCTACACTTACGCTGTGAGAGATTTCCATCCCAACTTTGTGGTAAGATGGCCGCGAGAGGCGACGGACCTTTTTAGATCGTTGAGAAGATCACCAACAATGCTTACAAGCTCAACTTGCCAAGTGAGTATGGTTCCGTGAGTGCTACATTCATCATATCTGACTTGATGTTATTTGATGTAGGTGATGATCTTGTTGATGATGTCGTTGGAGCGAATTCGAGGGCGAATTCTTTCGAAGAGGGAGAGGATGATGCGAACTCGAACCTTGGCATCGCAGCGAGCCCATAGAATGGAAACCCTAGTGCATCTCAGGCACTGGCGAGCGCGCGGAAACTTTAATTTGCCGTACACGCACGCGCCAGCCGTGCCCTTGCCTCCCGTCGGACCGATGACCCGCGCGAGAGCCAAGAAGCTGCAAGCGAGTCAATCCTTACTCTTTTACAAGGAGCTTGAGCGTGAGAATAAATTCGAGGAAGCTTTCCTACAAGAGAAGACTCCCAGACTCGTGACGCTACTCATTGTCGCGCAAGGCGCGACCAACGGGTTCGAAAGAGTAACGTCTGAGCCATTTTGGGCATACAAAGACTTCCATGAGCCCTGGCCTAAATACAAGACCGTTTGGGATAAGACAAGGTTGCTGGCCAAGTTTCAAGCCAAACGCACGAGGGAATTGGGAGATGGCTCGAGTTGACCTTGTGATGCGCAAGCTAGGCGCATAGGCGGTGCGACTTGGAGGGATCGAGCCAAAACGCAAGTTGACCGTGCGTTTCTATTTTTATTTCTTAGAAGACTTTTATTTTAATTATTTAATTAGTTTATTTAATAATTAGAATAATTGCTCGAATAGAATTCCTAGTTCAATTTCGATTAAGGTTAGGCTATGTGATGTGAACACACGCATCGACATGCCTTTGCCACCGGCTGGTCCGATGACGCGAGCACGAGCTAGAAAGCTTCAAGACAAGTTGTCATCTCTCATTCACAAGGTGCTGGATTGTGAGATGACAAGTGAGGAGGCTGCGTTTCGAGTGAAGACCCCACGCATGGTCAATCTACTCACCATCACGACATTTGACGTTATCTCTGCTGAGCAGCAGATCGATTCATAGATGGGCCGACTTTTCCCATCTATCAGGTTCGACATGTACTACAACATGTCCAGAAGTGGGAGCCCAAGTTTCATCGGAAAAGCTCGAGCCGTTTGGAAGATATCCCAAACCCTAATCTAGGGTGCGGAGGCGCACACAAACCCTAGTCTGGGTGCGCGAGTCCTTGCACCGTGAGGACTCCTTGTCCCGCGTGCGCTAGGATTCCTTGGCTGGCTGCTTGGTCTTGTCCGATTTTGGCAACACCTTCTGTTTCCATTTATTGAATCAATTAGTTAATTAGTTCCCTTAATTAATTAGTTAAATAATGGTAGCAACCTTTGTTTCCATTTATTTAATTAATTAGTTAATCAGTGTATTTAAATTAGTTAATTAAGTTAATTTCCTTAATTAGAACTCCTACCTCTTTTAGGGTTTGCTTGTAAACTCTTTATAAGGAGCCGTTTAGCTCCATTATTGAGTTGGCTGTTATTTTGATAAAATTGAGACTTCTCTCTTCAAATCTCTGCCCCTTGTTCATGTGATTGAACCTTGTTCCTTCTCCAGTCCGCAATACTCGAGTAGTCAACAAGTAAAACCTGAAATTGCACCCTACTTCTCGTCTGCCCTAGGTTGATATCCACAAGGGATATAGGCTTAGTGATTCGACAAGGATCCTCTCTTCTTCGGACTTAGGTTGGTTGTTGCTTAGCGTTCAGCAAGCTTACGTTGTCTAAGTGAGTTATCTTCTTCCGCATTGAAATCTGTCTTTGAACAGCGATCAGATTGTGTGCTACGCATCCTAAGCAACTAGGATCGTATCAGTTGGTAGCAGAGCTTAAGGCGTTCAAAGATTGGTAAGTATCTTTAATTGTGTTTTTAGTTTTCATTGCTGAAATCGGTATTCCCTTCTACTCCATTCAAAACTGTTTTCTTTGCTGTGCTTGGTTCATTATATGTGCAAATTTCTGGCAGTGTCGAAATTGAATTTTAATACATAGCTATTGAAGTCTGATTTTTGTGAGAAAGATCTTGTTGGAAAGCTGCACCTGTTAGGTTTCTGAATCAAAACGAATCAAGTGATTCGGACACCGGAGTCAAAAGCTATAGTCGATTTACTAAATTGTGTTTTCTGCCAAATCCTGCACAATTTTCAGTTGTCGAAATTGAATTTATATATATAGCTACTGAAGTCCGTTTTGAGTGAAAGGGACCTGTTGGAAAGGTGTGTTTGTTGGGCTTCCTAATCAAAAAGAATCAATCGATTCGGAGTTCAGAGTAAAAAGTTCTGATCAAAACACTAAATTGTGTTTTGCTGTCAAAAAAAAAAAAAAAAAGGAAAAGAAAATTCCAAAAGAAAAGAAAGGAATTCGATTCTGCAAATACAAAAATATATAGAAGTATTTGCTCCATCAAAACTAGATTTAGCAAGGAAACTAATTGAAGTGCGATTGTATCTTGAAAACAGAACTGAAATTCAGAATTATTTGAGTCCTTTCGAGTTAATTGAGCTTTTCCTTGATTCCTTAAGCTTACTTTCTATTCTGCTTGTTATTTGATTAATTGTTTGTTCTTGCAATTAATCCAATACCAAGTCTCATCACTTGCTTTGAAGCTAGTTTTCTTTGAGAGTCTTCTTGGCAGCTTTTCTTGATCTCTTGAGTCTCATTAACACTTGAACAATTGCAGGTACATTGATTGCTTTATTGGTGAGATTATTAGAGTGATTAAACATGAGAGTAAACACGTGAGGGAGTGCTAGGACTAGTGCAATTTTATGCTTTTATTTCGTGTTGTGATTTTCAGGAAAATTCGATGTCTCAAGAAGGAGATATGGCAGCTGCGCTTGCAGCTATCCACGAAACGTTGAGGGCCATACAAGAACGACAGCTGACCGCTGAAGTTGAGATTGCAAGGGTTGCGGCCCTACGAACCATAAACGCTAACCCTCAGGCGGCGGATGACCCAAGGGACGGTCATGTTTCGGATGTGTCCGATGAGGAGGACAATGCGCGTAGGCAGCCACATGTTCCCCCGGCTGCCAACGCCAACCCACAACGAGCCCTAGCACCAGTACCTCCGAGGAGGGCTGCTAGACGTGGACTTCAAGTACCACTCATGAATTGGGAGGACGAGCCCGATGGGGGTGAAGGGTTTATTCACTGCCGAGATGTTCCAAGGGGAAGGGCCGAGGGATAACCCAGGGATGAGGCTCGGGTTGATGCAAATATTGGCAGCATCAAAATGAAAATCCCTCCATTTGATGGTGCTGATGATCTGGATGCGTACCTGATATGGGAACGGAAGGTAGAGTCCATCTTCCTTTGCCATAATTACTCCGAGGATAAGAAGGTCAAGCTCGCAGTAGTGGAGTTTAGTGGATATGCGGTTCATTGGTGGGAGCAAACTAATCTTAAGTGAGCCAATACGAGGGATGTACCAATTGAGACCTGGAATGGGATGAAAGCAGTCATGAGACATCGCTTTGTCCCTACACACTTCAGCCGAGAACTTCACCAAAGATTGCAGACCTTGACACAAGGAAGTAAGAGTGTTGGTACCTACTTTAATGAGATGGAAATAGCCTTGGCTCAAGCAAGGGTCGAGGAAAATTTGGAAGTGACCATGGCCCGTTTCACTAGTGGGCTGAATCGAGAGATTGCTCATCCGTTAGAGTTAACGCAATATAACACACTTGAAGAGATGCTTCACATGGCTCTTAAGATTGAGAAACATAGGAAGGCAACGAGTTCCTATAAGTCTCTCGCGAGTTCCTCCACTTGGAAGAAGTCGTCTTGGGTTAAGGATGATAAGAGCGCGGCTGCCACACCAAAGGCGTTACCTTACGCCTCAAAGAGTACGTCTAGTACGTCTACAACTCCCAATACGGTTAGTAATAAACCCTATACTCCACTGACTGACCGAATGGCCACTAAGGACATTATTTATTTTAAGTGTAATGGGAGAGGGCATAGGAAGGCGGACTGCCCTAACAAGCGAGTCTTCATCTTGCGGCAGAATAGTGATCAAGAGTCGGATGATGATCGTGAAGGGTCCGAACGTGAGGAGGAAAGTAGTGCTGATTCGGATGAGGAATGTCAGTGGGGCGCACAGGTTAGTTTGCTTGTTGTGCGTCGGAATTTGAGTGCACAAGCAAAGGAGGAAGTGTGTGATGAGGAACAGCGGGACAATTTATTCCACACTCATGGTGTAATTGACAAGAAGGGTTGTTCCATCATAATTGACAATGGGAGCTGCACCAATTGTGCGAGTTGGTTGATGGTAGACAAGCTGGGTTTACCAACCGTGAAGCATCCGAAACCGTATCAGCTACATTGGATGACAGATGGTGCTGGAATCAAGGTAAATCGGCAAGTATTTGTTAATTTCAGCATTGGCAAGTACACAGATGAGGTACTTTGTGATGTAGTACCGATGCAAGCCAGTCATATCCTCCTTGGTAGGCCTTGGAAGTTTGATAGAGAGGCTAATCATGACGGGAAGAGCAATCACTATAAGTTGGTTAAGGATGGCAGAAAATTCACATTGGCGCCTTTAACACCAGCTGAGGTGTTTGAGGATCAGCAATGGCTAGCTAAGTCATATGCTGAATATGAGATCACTAAACGAATTGAGAGAGAAAAAGAAGGATTGAGTGTCAAAAAGAAAGAGAGTGAAACTGAGTGTGAAAGTGATAAACATTCGCATGAAAAGAGTAAGCATGCAGAGGGTGAGTGTGAGCAAGAAAAACATTCGCATGAAAACAGCAAGCATGCAGAGGGTGAGTGTAAACATTCACATGAAAAGAGTAAGCATGCTGAGAGTGGCATTGAGAGAAAAGGAGAGGCAAATAAAAAGAAATTGAGTGTATATGCCAAGGGGAGCGAAGTGAGGAGAGCACTGATTTTTCAGAAAAATTATTTTGGCGCAAGCCACCCTCTTCTTCTACTTCATTTTCGTTCTTCTTGTTTAAATGCCTCTAACTCTAATCCTTTGAACTCTATTCCTAGTGGTATGCCATCTCTTTTGGAGGAATTCAAGGGCGTTCTACCCGAGGAGATGCCTCCCGGATTGCCTCCAATCCGAGGCATAGAACACCAAGTCGACTTTCTGCCCAGATCCACCATCCCTCACCGCCCAGCCTATAGGTGTAATTCGGAGGAGACAAAAGAATTGCAGTGGCAAGTGGACGAGTTGCTTAGTCGTGGATATGTGAGGGAAAGTCTGTCCCCATGTGCCATTCCTGTAATCCTAGTGCCAAAGAAAGATGGCACTTGGCACATGTGCGTTGATTGTCGAGCAGTGAACAAAATCACTGTAAAGTATCGTCACCCTATACCTCGTTTAGATGACATGTTAGATGAATTAAGTGGTAGCATGATATTTTCTAAAATTGATTTGATGAGTGGTTACCACCAGATTCATATGAAGGAAGGTGATGAATGGAAAACAACATTTAAAACTAAGTATGGTTTGTATGAATGGATGGTTATGCCATTCGGCCTGACTAATGCTCCTAGCACTTTCATGAGATTAATGAACCACGTTCTTAGACACTTTATTGGCAGATTTGTTGTTGTTTACTTTGACGATATTTTGATCTATAGCAAGTCACTTGATGAGCACGTTTCCCATCTTAAAGAAGTATTTCTAACACTTCATGAACAACAATTATATGCTAAGCCTAGTAAGTGTTCATTCGCGATGGAACAGGTTGGTTTTCTTGGTTTTATTGTGAGTGTAGATGGCGTGAAAGTGGATGAGGACAAGATCCGAGCGATCAAAGAGTGGCCAGCACCTAAGAACGCTAGTGACGTGCGTTCGTTCCATGGATTGGTGAGCTTTTTCCAGCGATTCGTCAAGGATTTTAGCACTATTGTTGTACCACTTAATGAGCTGACCAAAAACAATGTTGTTTTTAGGTGGGAGCAGCCGCAAGAGGAGGCATTCACCACACTCAAGGAACGCTTGTGTTCGGCCTCGGTGTTAGCCCTCCCGGACTTCAGCAAGGCGTTCGAAATCGAATGCGACGCGAGTGGAATTAGAATTGGTGCTGTTCTTATGCAGGAGAAGCGCCCCATCGCCTACTTCAGTGAGAAGCTCAAGGATGCGCAACTGAGGTATCCGACCTATGACAAGGAATTCTACGCCCTTGTGCGCGCGCTTGAGACTTGGCAGTATTACCTCATGCCGCGTGAGTTCATCGTTCACACAGATCACTTGAGCCTGAAGTACCTCAAGGGACAGGGCAAACTCAACCGACACCATGCCACTTGGATGGAGTTCATTGAGGCCTTTCCTTATCACATCCATTGCAAGCAAGGTAAAGAGAATGTCGTTGCTGATGCACTTTCGCGAAGGTACGTGCTAATCACTTCACTTAATGCAAAATTGCTTGGATTTTCGCATATAATTGAGCTATACCCTCTCGATGCTGATTTTGGTGATATATACAAACATGGTGTGTCTATTGCTGGTTCTAAATTTTATAAGCATGAGGGTTATTTATTTAAGCATAAACGGTTATGTATCCCTCATTGCTCTTTACGTGACTTACTTGTGCATGAATCGCATAGTGGCGGTCTGATGGACCACTTTGGAGTGACTAAGACTTTAGATGTATTGCATGATCACTTTTATTGGCCTCATATGAAGCGTGATGTGGTGCGCATTGTTGCTCGTTGTTTAGTTTGTCGTAGGGCCAAATCTAAGTCTGCTAGTCATGGCGAATTTATCCCTTTACCTGCGCCTTCCCATCCTTGGACCGATCTGTCCATGGATTTTGTTGTAGGGCTGCCCAAGTCCAAAAACAGGAAGGATAGTGTCTTTGTTGTGGTAGACAGATTCTCTAAGATGTCCCATTTTATTCCTTGTTCAACTACTTATGATGCGACGCAGGTTGCTGATTTATTTTTTCGTGAGGTAGTTCGCTTGCATGGAATTCCCTTGACTATTGTGAGTGATAGAGATACCAAGTTTCTTAGCCACTTTTGGCATGTCTTGTGGAGGAAACTTGGTACGAAATTACTTTACTCTACTTCTTATCACCCACAGACAGATGGACAAACTGAGGTCGTGAATCGTACGCTTGGATCTTTATTAAGGATGCTGGTCTGAAAGCATGTTTCTACTTGGGTTGATCATATTCCTTTTATTGAATTTTCTTACAACTGTGCTGTACATTCCACTACTCATTACTCACATTTTGAACTTATTTATGGATTTAATCCTAGAACTATTTTGGATTTAACTCCTTTACCTTTGAGTGATGTTGTAAGTTTAGATGGCGCACAGAAGGCTAATTTTGTCAAGCAATTACATGCTAAGGCAAAACAGAATATTGAGCGCATGAATGACAAGGTGGCGTCTAAGCAGAACGAAGGCAGAAAGCTTGTTGCCTTCGATGTCGGAGATTGGGTGTGGCTGCACATGAGGAAGGAACGATTTCCAGCCCAACGCCGTGGCAAGATATCCCCTCGAGGAGATGGACCATTTCAGATTGTTGAGAAGATCAACAACAATGCTTACAAACTTGCCTTGCCTAGTGAGTATGGTTCCATTAGCTCTACTTTCAACATTTCTGACCTGGTTTTGTTTGATGTAGGGGACGATTATGGACTTGATGGCGATGCTGATTCGGATTCGAGGGCGAATCCTTTCGAAGGGGGAGGGAATGATGCGAACACACGCATCGACATGCCTTTGCCACCGGCTGGTCCGATGACGCGAGCACGAGCTAGAAAGCTTCAAGACAAGTTGTCATCTCTCATTCACAAGGAGCTGGATTGTGAGATGACAAGTGAGGAGGCTGCGTTTCGAGTGAAGACCCCACGCATGGTCAATCTACTCACCATCACGACGTTTGATGTTATCTCTGCTGAGCAGCAGATCGACGCGTAGATGGGCCGACCTTTCCCATCTATCAGGTTCGACATGTACTACAACATGTCCAGAAGTGGGAGCCCAAGTTTCATCGAAAAAGCTCGAGCCGTTTGAAAGATATCCCAAACCCTAATCTAGGGTGCGGAGGCGCACGTAAACCCTAGTCTGGGTGCGCGAGTCCTTGCGCCGTGAGGAATCCTTGTCCCGCGCGCGCTAGGATTCCTTGGCTGGCTGCTTGGTCTTGTCCGATTTTGGCAACACCTTCTGTTTCCATTTATTGAATCAATTAGTTAATTAGTTCCCTTAATTAATTAGTTAAATAATGACAGCAACCTTTGTTTCCATTTATTTAATTAATTAGTTAATCAGTGTATTTAAATTAGTTAATTAAGTTAATTTCCTTAATTAGAACTCCTACCTCTATTAGGGTTTGCTTGTAAACTCTTTATAAGGAGCCGTTTAGCTCCATTATTGAGTTGGCTATTATTTTGATAAAATTGAGACTTCTCTCTTCAAATCTCTGCCCCTTGTTCATGTGATTGAACCTTGTTCCTTCTCCAGTCCGCAATACTCGAGTAGTCAACAAGTAAAACCCAAAATTGCACCCTACTTCTCGTCTGCCCTAGGTTGATATCCACAAGGGATATAGGCTTAGTGATTCGACAAGGATCCTCTCTTCTTCGGACTTAGGTTGGCTGTTGCTTAGCGTTCAGCAGGCTTACGTTGTCTAAGTGAGTTATCTTCTTCCGCATTGAAATCCGTCTTTGAACAACGACTAGATTGTGTGCTACACATCCTAAGCAACTAGGATCGTATCACTATGCCTATTTAAGGAGCCCTTGGCTCATTGTAAAAGTTTACCTCAAATTTTATATTTTAAAGACTATATCTTGCAAGATGTTTCTCCAATCCGTTCATGCGTGAACCTTGTCATCAATTGAGTACGAACGCTCGGTTGGTTTTCATGTAAAACTCGAAAGTTCAAAAACACTTGTGTCGTTTCTCCTAGGTTGATATTCACAAGTTGACAAATTTGGAAGATATAGTGACTACTTTAGTGTAGCCTTCCTGATAACCTTCTTCAGAACGATCAAGATGCAAGCCACCAATAGTTCCACTCTTAAGGTATATAATCACACCAGGCTAAGATCCTGATAAAGAGAACGGCCTTAAGTTAAACGTTCATTGTGATTTTGATATAGAGAACGACCTTGAATGGACAGTGCATTGCATTATAGAACGGTTTACTCCCGAAGAACATGGATGTTATCTTTATATCTCCGCTAATAAAAGAATAATTAGTGTGGTAATTATTCTCCTACTCATACACGACTTCTAAATTATAGCAAGACTTAGCTTTCCTTAATTAAAGGATTAAACCTCTACTATAAATACAACACATGTACATCTAAGGTATAGTCACCCTTATACACATATTCTCTCTCAACTAACTTGATCATCGGAGTCTCTACGCTGGGATAATCCCTAGGACTTTGCAGGTAACTCGGCGTCAAGTTCAACCCTACATTCATATCCCGTGAGCAATCTCCTAGATAACAAAGTTATTATTTGGTGCTTTCAATGAGAGCAATTTAGAAAAAATAGTGAGTACCTATTCCTGGATAGCTCTTGTCCCTTATTAACCCTAGCGAGATGAGTAACGATCCTCTACCCCCTCCCCCTAAACAAAACAACAACCAACCAACAACTTTCCAATTCTCCACACATAGTTTGTCAAGTATCCTTCCAACTAGCTATCCGGTAATCACCGTAAGCTAAGCCCAACCTGTTGTAGCCGGTGTTACTAGAGCTCTGCAGCTCAACGACGCCAGCCCCTCCACCCCAGTTGAAAAAGTCATTAAAGAAGTAATTCCTACACTATTGCCCGCTGCATCTAGGAGTGGTGTTGGTTCGACATAATTTGCAGAAGTTCATGAGTGCCATGAACGCTATGTCCACTACTCCAGAAGCACGTGCCATGATAGTTCCCACTCCAGCCAACATACCTCAAACCCCACAAAATCAGCTCACCCATTCTAGGAACATGGATAATCGTTCCGATCTAGAAGATTTAAGGAATATCCTGAACAGAAAAAAAGGATTCCAAAGTCATTCATCACAAGGATGATTTAGAATATGTGAGCAGTTTTGATGATCGTGGATAAGCTCACGACCTTATTCGCTACCATATTTATGACAATCCAAGGAACGGTCTAACCAATATTTCACCTACCATCAATCCAGAGACTGTTAATGTCAAATTTCAACCCAATACTTGTTCTAAATCAGGCTCAGGCTCCTCCTCTAGCCAGCAACAACGTTCCTCCCATTTACACGATAGCCACACCTATCCGCACAATGCACCCATTCCACCCCGCACCATCATGCATGGATAACTATTGTTCCTTGCCTAACAGGAACAGGCTGCGAGAACCTCTTGTAGCAACAGTTTTGGCTTTCCAAACTCCCCACAGCATCAAACTACCTCATAATACTTACAACAACAACACTGACCCAGACGATAACATCCATAGAGTACGAGATTATCTGTGTTCCCAATGCAGATGGGATGAGGCTCTCTGCCAGTTATTCTCGTTAACCCTGACATGCTCGACAAGAAAATGGTACTATAAAGAATTAGCTGATGGATGTATTACCAACTTTGAAGAATTGTGCCATGCCTTTCATTCACGATTTGTGACCTCGGTTCCTATTGACAATAACTCAGCTTCTCTATTCACCATGGCTAGAAAAGCAAATGAAACTTTAAGATAGTATGTTGATCATTTTAATACTAAGGTGTCTGAGATACCAAACCTTAATCTAGAGACAACTATCTAAGTTATGAAGCAGAACTACAACCATGAACGGCTGATTTGTTCTTTTGCCAGAAAGCCCACCACAACTATGGGCATATTTTGCATGAGGCTCAACAAATACGTAACCAAGGAGAACATATGCGGCCCAAAACTTCTACGACACGAGGAACCGAGGACACTAAGATAAAATACAATAGAAAACCTTTTCTGAGTGACTTAACAGAAAGTAGTGATTGGTCCTGATACGATCTTTGCTAGGCTTGGATCGATGCTCCTGTTGCGATCGTTGTTCAAGGATGGACTTCGTGCCGAAATACTTTAAATTGAACCCAAACGTACACTGACCCTACTAATTCGTGATGCCTAGCCAACCCAGCTACGCGAATGAGGATCTTGATCGAACTCCTAACCCTTTAACCAACAATTGGTTAGCAACCTAGGCAATCGAACAATGAGGGTGAACTTTCGATTTACTTGAGTGGTTCTTCGAGTGTTCAGACTCAAAGGATTCAAGGTTCTGCGAGACTTAAATTTAACTCAGGAATTTGGCAAAAAAAAAGTCTGATTTTATTAAGCCAAGCGGCTGCCTTAAATAGGCGCAAGAAATACAAATCCTACGAGAACTAGAACTTCTATCTATACAAGAATTCGACTTGAACAAAAGCTGAAATAATTAATTAAATTAATTATAATACTAGTACTAAGAGTATTAGTAGACCCAAGAAATCCTACGCACGGTAGAATTGCGCAATGCGCGTCCTTCCTCAAGTCGAAGTCCTTGGTGCGCTCGGCCATTCTCCCAAACGCGTCGGGCGTTTGAATTGAAACTCCATTAGCCTCTTCTAGACCCTTGAAGCTATCTTATAACTTGGCTAGAGCTCGGCAAATATTTCCCACGTCTGACTTGGCTCGGGCGTCCATTCTGTAGGCGTTATCGTGTGCGCTGGGCGCGACCAGCAGCGTCACTAAGATCGGTGTGTGCACGCGTAGTACGGACTTGTCCAACGTAGCCTCGTGTTGAATCTCATCATGTAAGAACAAGGAAAGCTGGTTGGACAGGCGCTTGCTATGCTGGCGCGTCATCGGGCCAAGGGGCGGCAAGGGCACGCGTGAAGGTGCGATGTGCGTGCGATGCGTACTAGGGTTCACATCAGTCCCTCCCCCTTCAAGAGGATTCGTCCTCGAATTCGTGTCTTCCTCATCATCTTCCACCCAATCACACAAACTTAAATCGGAGATGTTGAAGGTAGTACTTGCGGATCCATAGTCGCTAGGAAGGTCGAGGACATAGGCATTATTATTGATTTTCTCCACGATAAAAAATGGGCCATCTCCTCTTGCGGAAATTTTGTGACGCCTCAAGGCTGGAAATCTTTCCTTCCTTAAATGTAGCCAAACACAGTCGCCTACTTTGAAGGACGCAGTCGCTCTTCCTTGATTTTTCTTGCTGGCCAAGCGTTCATTAATCTTCTCTATATTTTTCTTGGTCTGCTCATGAATCTTTTTCACCGCTGCTGCCTTTGTGTCTCCATCTAAACTCACGGCATCTTGCAAAGGTAAAGGAGCTAAGTCCAGCGGCGTCAAAGGATTGAAGCCGTAGACTATCTCGAAAGGTGAAAACCCAATGCTAGAATGCGTGGCTCGATTGTAGGCAAATTCCATAAAGGGTAGCTGATCATCCCACTTGGTCACATGTTTGCCTACCAATGCTCTCAATAAGGACCCGACTGTGCGGTTTACTACTTCTGTTTGTCCATCAGTTTTAGGATGACAAGAAGTCGAAAAGAGTAGCTTAGTCCCCGAACGTCGCCATAACACTCGCCAAAAATGGCCAAGAAATTTCCTGTCTCGGTCACTTACAATGCTTGCGGGCATCCCATGTAAGCGAACAATTTCCTTGAAAAATAAGTTGGCGAGGTAGCTTGCGTCGTTGCTAGTGGTGCATGGAATAAAGTGTGCCATCATCAAAAATCTGTCCATGATGCGAATCCACGCATCCAGTTACCGTTACCACCAGCTGGTCCAATGACTCGAGCCAGAGCCCAACGACTTCAAGACCGATTGTCATCCCTCATCCACAAAGAGCTAGAATCTGAGATGACAAGTGAGAGGACTGCACTTAGGGAGAAGACGGCAAAGATAGTGAATCTTCTCACTTTTGCCTTGACCGATGATGACGTGGGTCAAACGGCAATTGACCATTATGCGTACAACGGCACTTGATCAACTGGCACAATCGGCATTGGTCAAACGACATTTGACCATTCTATCGGCACGCGTCCGTTTCTCTCAAAACGGCACTTACCGTTTTGACTCATCCGTTGCCGTTTGCTTCAACATTTCCGCGTGTCCGTTTTGGCGCCTATCTGCCCTTGAATGAAACGGCTCCTGCCCGATTGGTCCCTACCTCTATCGGCACTTGTCCGTTTCTGTTGTCCAGAAGCTGCACGCGTTTATTGCTTTTACTTTGTTTAGCTAATTAATTAAATAGACATTTAGTTCATTAGTTAAGTATCTACTTTATGTAATATTCCTCTTTTGGAATTAGGGTTTATTTGTAACCTATATAAGGAGCCTTTTGGCCTCCTTAGAAAGGAGGCTGTTATTTGATAAATTGAGTTAATCTCTTCAATCTCCGTCCCTTGTTCAAGTTGGTTGAACCTTGTTCTTCTTGAGTCCGTAATACTTGAGTCGTATACAAGTAAATCTTGGAATTGCATCCTACTTGTTGTTTATCTACTTGTTCGGACTTTGGTTGGCTGTTGCTTAGCGTTCAGCAGGTCTTAGTTGTGCAAGTTTATCATTCACAAGGACCCTCTCTTGTTCGGATTTTGGTTGGCTGTTGCTTAGCGTTCAGCAGGTCTTAATTGTGCAAGTGAGTTCTATCTATTCTATCTATTCCGCAGGAAATCCATCTTTGAACAAAGATCAAAATTGGTGCTACGCATCCTAAGGAGCCAGGATCGTATCAGTTGGTAGCGGAGCTTAAGGCGTTCAAAGATTGGTAAGTATCGTTCTTTGTTTCAAGTTTTCATTGTTGAAATCGGTAAATCTTTCTACTCCATTCCAGAACCGATTTCCTTGCTGTACTTGGTTAGTATATGTGCAAATTCTGGTCAGTTGTCAAAATTGTTTTAACGTATCAGTTGGTATCCGAATTGGGTGATATTGGTGTCGTTAGAAAGCTATATCTGTGTAGATCCCGAATCAAAAGGAATCGAGTGATTTGGACATCTGAAACGAAAGTTACAAGCATTCTACTAAGGCTGGGTTTTGTGCATTCAGGATAAAAAAAAAGAAAAAGAAAAAGAAGATTGATTATAAGTTGGTACGAACACCTGATTTGATTCATTCCAGTGATAGGAAAATTGATTTGTGTTGTTTGTTGACCGATCCCACATCTGTCAAAATTATTGGGATTGCATGTGCAAATATTTTATTGAGTGTACTTTTAGAATTGCACAAAAGTGTTCTGAAAAGTAGAAGGCAACCCATCCTTCCACTTTGTTTTGTCCCGCACCCACTACCTTTTCCCATAGGAATATTCTCTGTTTTTGTCTTCCACTTATTAAAGGCAAAACTTAGTTTATTCTCTCACCCATGCACCAAATATACCATAGATTGAGGATTACTTTTGTTTGAGTCGTTCGAGTCAAATAAAGCTTTTCTTTGATTCTTTAATATTATCTTCCACTCCACTTGATATTTGTTTAATTGATCGTTCTTGCGATTACTCAAATACCAAGTATCCCGTTTTGTTTGAAGCTAGTTGTCTCTTGAGAGTCTTCTTGGCAGCTTTCCATTGGATTCTTGAGTCTCACTAACGCTTGAACATTGCAGGAGATTTTGTGTGATTTTTGTGAGATTATTAGAGTGTTAAACACGAGAGTAAACACGTGAGGGAGCGCTAGGTTAATGCAATTTTATGTTTTCTTTTGTGTTGTGAATTTCAGGCACTTAAAGATGTCTCAAGAAGGAGCACAACCCGATCTGTCGGCTATGTTAGCCAACATAACGGAACAACTTAGAGCCATGACAGAACGGCAACTAACTGCCGATGCAAGGATGGCTAGAGTCGAAGCGTTAGCTACTCTAAACCCAAATCCGAGAGCAGTGAATAGAGCAGCTGATGACAGAGCCGATGGACATATAACAGAACCGTCCGACGAGGATGACAATGCCCGTCGACCACGTGAAGTGAATCGGCAGCGTGACATGGTCAACGTTCCTCCCAGACGGCTTGCTAGACGTGGACCACAAATTCCACAACACGATCTGGAAGAAGAACCTGACGGAGGAGAAGGTTGGATATATGCTCGAGATGGCCCGAGAGGGGAAAGAAGAATTCGTCGTGACGATAGAAGAGAACGGGAAGATGACCGCTTGGATGCTAATCTCAGCAGCATCAAAATGAAGATACCGCCGTTTGAGGGTACCGATGACCCTGATGCATTCCTGACTTGGGAACGGAAGATAGACGCTATCTTTTTATGCCACAATTATTCGGAGAGTAAAAAGGTTCAGCTGGCAGCCGTTGAATTCAGTGGCTACGCTAGTCATTGGTGGGAGCAGCTCAACCTGAAGAGAGCAGCCGTTTATGCTGGTCCGATTGATAATTGGGGCGAGATGAAACAGGCAATGAGGCAACGGTTTGTTCCGTTTCACTTTCACCGTCAGCTTCATCAACGGCTTCAGACCTTAAAGCAAGGCAGCAAGAGTGTTGGAGCCTATTTCAATGAGATGGAGATTGCTTTAGCACAAGCAAAGGTTACTGAGGAACCTGAGGTAACGATGGCTAGGTTCAGTGCTGGTTTGAACGCAGATATTGCCGATGCTTTGGAGCTGACGCAATACAACACTATCGAGGAGATGCTTCATATGGCTCAAAAGATTGAAAAGCATCGGAAGGCTAAGAATTCTTCTAGGTCTACCGGTTCTACACCCTGGAAGAAGTCCTCTTGGAGTAAGGACGATAGAACGGTTCCTACCATTTCAAAGAATCCTACCAGTGCCGTTATCCCTCCCAAAACGGCTACTACAAAACAGTATACTCCACCGATGGATCGGCCAGCCACTAAAGATATTGTGTGTTTCAAGTGCAACGGTCGAGGGCATAAGAAATCGGAATGCCCGAATAAACGAGTGTTTATCATCAGGCCGAATGGAGAGGAAGAATCAGATGATGAGCAATCGGCACCTGAGGAAGATGGTAGTGCCGATTCCGATAGTGATAGTCAACAAGGTGAGCATGTCCATTTACTTGTGGTCCGACGGACTCTGAGCGTGCAGGCCACCGAAGAAGTGAGTGATGAGGAACAACGGACCAATCTGTTTCATACCAGAGGTGTGATAGACAAGAAAGGATGTTCCATTATCATTGATAACGGCAGCTGCACCAATTGCGCGAGTTGGATGATGGTTGATAAGCTTGGCTTACCGACGATAAAACATCCGAAGCCCTATCAGCTTCACTGGATGACAGACGAAGCCGGTGTCAAGGTGACTCGGCAGGTGCTTGTCAATTTCTATATCGGGAAGTACCACGATGAAGTACTTTGTGATGTGGTTCCAATGCAAGCTAGCCATATCATTCTTGGTCGACCATGGCAGTTTGACAGAGACGCGATCCATGAAGGCAAACGGAATCGCTATAAGTTGGTGAAGGATGGTCAAAAGTTTACCTTAGCACCGTTGTCACCAGCAGAAGTACTTGGAGATCAGCAGTGGCTTGCTAAGTCATACGCTGAATATGAAATTGCCAAACAGCTTGAGAAGGAAAAAGAAGGCTTGAGAGTGAAACATAAAGAGCAAAATATTGAGTGTGTGAGCCTTCAACATTCGCATGAAAACAACAAGCATGCAGAGGGAGAGAGTAAACATTCACACGAAAAGAGTAAGCGTGCTGAGAGTGGCATTGAGAGAAAAGGAGAGGCAAATAAAAAGAAATTGAGTGTATATGCCAAGGGGAGCGAAGTTGAGGAACCCGTTTCCTCTCAAAAATCTTTTGGCAAAAGCCGTCCCCTTTTTCTCATCCGTTTCCGTTCTTACTGTTTACTAACGGGTACAACAGATCGGCAGCCTACCGTTCCGATTGGTGTTTCTTCTCTCTTGCAGGAATTTGAAGATGTTCTACCCGAGGAGATACCATGTGGTTTACCTCCGATTCGAGGCATTGAACATCAGATAGACTTTGCCCCTGGATCGGCAATTCCACATCGGCCTGCTTACCGATCCAATCCAGAGGAAACCAAGGAGCTACAACGGCAAGTGGACGATTTGCTTGCGCGTGGGTACGTTCGGGAGAGTCTATCTCCATGTGCCGTTCCAGTCATTCTAGTCCCGAAGAAGGATGGAACTTGGAGAATGTGTGTTGATTGCCGGGCAATCAACAAAATCACTGTAAAGTATCGTCACCATATTCCTCGTTTAGATGATATGTTAGACGAATTAAGTGGCAGCAAAATCTTTTCTAAAATTGATTTAATGAGTGGCTACCACCAAATTCGCATGAAAGAAGGGGATGAATGGAAAACTGCTTTTAAAACAAAGTACGGTTTATATGAATGGATGGTTATGCCGTTTGGTTTAACTAATGCTCCTAGCACCTTTATGAGGTTAATGAACCATGTACTTCGGCACTTACTTGGCAGATTTGTTGTAGTTTATTTTGATGACATTTTAATCTATAGCAAATCCGTTGATGAGCATGTTTTACATCTTAGGGAAGTCTTTCTAACACTTCGTGAACAGAAATTATTTGCTAAACCTAGTAAGTGTTCTTTCGCAATAGAACAAGTTGGTTTTCTTGGTTTTATTGTGAGTATAGATGGCGTTAAAGTGGATGACGAAAAGATCCGCGCGATTCAGGAGTGGCCAACGCCCAAGACCGTTAGTGACGTCAGATCCTTCCATGGCTTGGCAAGCTTCTATCGGCGCTTTGTGAAGGACTTTAGCACCATCGCTGTTCCATTGAATGATCTAACAAAGAAGAATACTGCCTTCCGATGGGAACAGCCACATGAAGAGGCGTTTACTACCCTAAAGGAACGGCTTTGTACCGCTCCAGTACTAGCTTTGCCCGATTTCACTAAGGCGTTTGAGATAGAGTGTGACGCCAGCGGGTTAGGAATCGGCGCCGTTCTGCTGCAAGAGAAACGGCCGATTGCCTATTTCAGCGAGAAGCTCAAGGATGCTCAGCTCAGGTACCCGACATATGACAAGGAATTCTATGCCCTTGTTCGCGCATTGGAGACATGGCAACACTACCTGATGCCGAGAGAGTTTATCATCCACACGGATCATTTGAGCTTGAAGTACCTCAAGGGACAAGGGAAGTTAAATCGGAGACATGCCGTTTGGATGGAATTTATTGAAGCTTTCCCTTATCATATTCAGTACAAGCAAGGTAAAGAGAACATTGTTGCCGATGCACTATCTCGACGGTATGTGTTAATTACTTCTCTTAATGCTAAGTTGCTTGGATTTTCGCACATCATAGAACTCTATGCTACCGATTCTGATTTTGGTAATATTTATATGCATGGTGTTTCTATTTCTGGTTCTAAATTCTATAAGCATGAGGGGTATTTATTTCGGGGTAAAAATTTGTGTATTCCTCATTGCTCTCTTCGTGAATTACTTGTGCATGAAGCCCATAGTGGTGGTTTGATGGGCCACTTTGGCGTGACTAAGACTTTAGATGTTTTGAATGATCATTTTTATTGGCCTCACATGAAGCGTGATGTTGTGCGCATCATCGCTAGATGTTTAGTTTGCCGTAGAGCCAAATCTAAGTCTGTTGGTCATGGAGAGTACATGCCGTTACCTGTTCCTTCTCATCCTTGGACCGATTTATCCATGGATTTTGTTGTCGGACTGCCTAAGTCTAAAAACGGCAAGGATTCTGTTTTTGTTGTAGTGGACAGATTTTCGAAAATGTCCCATTTTATTCCATGTTCTACTACGTGTGATGCTACTCAGATTGCTGATTTATTCTTTCGTGAAGTAGTACGTTTGCATGGAATTCCTTTGACGATTGTGAGTGATAGGGATACTAAGTTTCTTAGCCATTTTTGGCGTGTCTTGTGGAAGAAACTTGGTACTAAATTGTTATATTCTACTTCTTATCACCCACAAACGGATGGCCAAACAGAGGTGGTAAATCGGACTCTTGGCTCCCTTTTGCGCACCTTAGTTCGTAAGCATGTTTCTACTTGGGTTGATCATTTACCGTTTATTGAATTTGCTTACAACCGTGCTGTTCATTCTACTACTCATTACTCCCCGTTTGAGCTTGTTTATGGATTTAATCCTAGAACTGTTTTGGATTTAACTCCTTTACCGTTGAGTGATGTTGTAAGTTTAGATGGTGAACAGAAGGCTGATTTTGTCAAGCAATTACATGCTAAGGCAAAACAGAACATTGAGCGTATGAATGAGAAGCTTGTGCAGAAACGGAACGAGGGCCGACGGCTAGTGACGTTTCAGGTTGGCGATTGGGTCTGGTTGCATATGCGCAAGGAGCGTTTTCCTGACCAACGCCGCGGCAAGCTATCACCTCGAGGAGACGGACCGTTCCAGATTGTTGAGAAGATCAACAACAATGCCTATAAACTGGCGTTGCCGAGTGAGTATGGTGCCGTTAGCTCCACTTTCAATGTTTCTGACTTAGTTTTGTTTGATGCAGATGACGAGTATGGACTTGCGGATGATGCCGATATGGATTCGAGGACGAATCCTTCCGAAGGGGGAGGGAATGATGCGAATCCACGCATCCAGTTACCGTTACCACCAGCTGGTCCAATGACTCGAGCCAGAGCCCAACGACTTCAAGACCGATTGTCATCCCTCATCCACAAAGAGCTAGAATCTGAGATGACAAGTGAGAGGACTGCACTTAGGGAGAAGACGGCAAAGATAGTGAATCTTCTCACTTTTGCCTTGACCGATGATGACGTGGGTCAAACGGCAATTGACCATTATGCGCACAACGGCACTTGATCAACTGGCACAATCGGCATTGGTCAAACGACATTTGACCATTCTATCGGCACGCGTCCGTTTCTCTCAAAACGGCACTTACCGTTTTGACTCATCCGTTGCCGTTTGCTTCAACATTTCCGCGTGTCCGTTTTGGCGCCTATCTGCCCTTGAATGAAACGGCTCCTGCCCGATTGGTCCCTACCTCTATCGGCACTTGTCCGTTTCTGTTGTCCAGAAGCTGCACGCGTTTATTGCTTTTACTTTGTTTAGCTAATTAATTAAATAGACATTTAGTTCATTAGTTAAGTATCTACTTTATGTAATATTCCTCTTTTGGAATTAGGGTTTATTTGTAACCTATATAAGGAGCCTTTTGGCCTCCTTAGAAAGGAGGCTGTTATTTGATAAATTGAGTTAATCTCTTCAATCTCCGCCCCTTGTTCAAGTTGGTTGAACCTTGTTCTTCTTGAGTCCGCAATACTTGAGTCGTATACAAGTAAATCTTGGATTTGCATCCTACTTGTTGTTTATCTACTTGTTCGGACTTTGGTTGGCTGTTGCTTAGCGTTCAGCAGGTCTTAGTTGTGCAAGTTTATCATTCACAAGGACCCTCTCTTGTTCGGATTTTGGTTGGCTGTTGCTTAGCGTTCAGCAGGTCTTAATTGTGCAAGTGAGTTCTATCTATTCTATCTATTCCGCAGGAAATCCATCTTTGAACAAAGATCAAAATTGGTGCTACGCATCCTAAGGAGCCAGGATCATATCAGTCCACGACAACGAAGATGCAATCTTTCCCTTTCCATGATTTCGGCAACCCAACCATAAAGTCCATGGAGATATCCGTCCAAGGGTGCGAAGGAATGGGTAGAGGCATGTACTCACCGTGGCCTGCAACCTTCGATTTGGCCTTGCGACATGCAATACACCGAGACACAATGCGTATCACGTCCCTTTTCATATGTGGCCAATAAAAATGTCCCTTTAATATCTCAAGGGTCTTCGTTACTCCAAAGTGTCCCATAAGTCCACCACTATGCGACTCTAAGACCAATAATTCTCGCATAGAACAATGTGGAATGCACAACCGCTTGTGCTTAAATAGATACCCTTCATGCTGAAAATACTTAGACCCATGTGTCGTCATGCATGTAGAGTAGATCTCTCCAAAATCAGAATCAAGAGGGTAGAGAGAAATTATGTGCGCAAACCCTAAAAGTTTCGCACTAAGAGAAGAGAGGAGGGCATACCGTCTAGACAATGCGTCGGCAATGATATTCTCCTTTCCTTGCTTATATTGGATGTGGTACAAGAATGCTTCTATGAATTCCATCCATGTTGCGTGCCTCTTGTTCAATTTCCCTTGTCCCTTCAGATATTTCAAGCTAAGGTGATCAGTGTGCACTAGGAACTCTCGCGGCATAAGATAGTGTTGCCAAACCTCTAAGGCGCGCACAAGCGCATACAGTTCCTTGTCATACGTGGGATACTAAAGCTGTGCATCTTATAATTTCTCACTAAAGAACGCAATCGGCCTCTTCTCTTGCATCAGAACCGCTCCAATGCCGATGCCACTTGCATCGCATTCCACTTCGAAAGCCTTTTCGAAATTAGGCAATGCTAAAACAGGCGCGGTGCATAGACTTTCTTTAAGTGTTTGAAATGCTTGTTCTTGCGGCTGCTCCCATGTGAAGGGCACTCCCTTCTTGGTCAATTCGTTCAAAGGTGCCGCTATAGTGCTGAAATCCTTGACAAAGCGTCTATAAAAGCCCGCTAAACCATGGAATGAACGTATGTCACTCACGTTCTTTGGCGTAGGCCACTCCTTAATGGCTTTGATCTTTTCTTCATCGACCTTGATGCCTTCCACACTCACAATGAACCCTAGAAAACTGACTTGCTTAAGCGCGAATGAGCACTTACTCGTCTTAGCATACAACTATTGCTCGCGTAGGCTTAAGAACACTTGGCGTAGGTGCACGCCATGTTCTTCAAGTGACTTGCTATAAACGAGGATGTCGTCAAAGTACACCACTATGAACTTGCCAATGAACCATTGTAGCACATGGTTCATAAGTCTCATGAATGTGCTTGGTGCGTTTGTCAAGCCGAAAGGCATGACCATCCACTCGTAAAGATCGTGCTTGGTCTTAAATGCTGTCTTCCATTCGTCCCCTTCCTTCATTCGGATGTGATGGTAGTCGCTCATAAGATCTATCTTTAAGAAGATTTGGCTGCCACTCAATTCGTCTAACATGTCATCTAGCCTCGGAATGGGATGTCGATACTTGATTATGATCTTGTTCATGGCCCTACAGTCCACACACATTCGCCATGTACCATCCTTTTTAGGCACAAGGATCACGGCTACGATGCAAGGGGAAAGACTTTCTTGCACATACCCACGGCTTAACAAGTCATCCACTTGCCACTGTAACTCTTTTGTCTCTTCGGGATTACTTCTATAAGCTGGCCGATTAAGAATTGTGGAGCCTGGAACAAAATCTATTTGGTGCTCAATCCCTCGGATTAGAGGCAAACCCGCGAGCATCTCATCGGGTAATACATCCGTAAATTCTTCCAATAACTCAGAAATAATAGGTGGGGCAGAATTTGTAGATGAAGAAGAAGAGAGACAGTAGGGCTTGAAGCGAAGTAGAATCAAAGGCTTACTTGGTTCGCAATTAGAATTGCGTATGGTAAGTGCTCGCCGAAGATCCTTCCCTTTGGCATAGAGACTTGTCTTCTTTCCGCCAATCTTCACTTCGCTTGGGCTAATCTTATCTTCTTCTTCGCTTTCCTTGAGCTTCTTAGCAATTTCCCACTCGGCATGGGCTTTCTCGAGCCATTGTTCATCTTCAAACACTTGTGCTAGAGTCAAAGGCGCAAGTGAGTATTTCTTGCCGTCTTTGACTAGCTTGTACTTGTTGGTTCGGCCATCATGTACGGCTGATCTATCAAATTGCCATGGTCGTCCCAACAGAATATGGCTAGCATGCATAGGCACTATGTCGCAAAGGATCTCATCCTTGTACCTCCCAATTGTGAATGAGATGAGTGCTTGCTCGCTCACTTTAATGGCGCTGCCATTATTCATCCACTGTAGCGAATATGGCTTTGGGTGGCGTATGGTAGTCAGTCCCAGCTTCTGAACTAACATTGTGCTCACACAATTAGTGCAGCTCCCGTTGTCTATGATCATGGAGCACCCGGTTTTGTTGACAATGCAACGGGTGTGAAACAAATTTTCCTGTTGCTCGTCTCCATGCGCCTCCTCTTTGACTTGCGCGCTAAGACTGCGCCTCGTCACTAAGGACAACGAGTTGATCACAACTTTATCCGAGTCACTATCCTCGTTAGTGCCTTCATCATCCCTTTCAATCTCTTGCTCATCGTCGGATGCTAGCTCATCATCCTCGCCTATTAAGAGAAAATGTTTGTTAGGGCAATCGGATTGCCTGTGCCCCCGTCCCGAGCACTTGAAGCATACTATATCTTTAGTAGAGGACCAGTTCGGAGCTGTGTTGGCACTACTATTGTGTGGCTTAGAAGGATTGGTGCGCTGTTGGGACCCTTGTAATCATATGGCAAGACTTTAGGCGGTGCACGGACCCCTTTGTCTTCCTTGCTCCATTGCGACTTCTTCCATCCTTGTGCCTTGGTCGCAACTGAACTCGAATTAGAGTAGGTGACTCTAGCCTTGGTCTGCCTCTCTATCTTGATTGCCATGTAGAGCATCTCTTCTAAAGATCCATAGTACACCAGCTTCAATTTGTTGGCAATATCACGGTTTAGGCCATTAAAGAAGTGCGCCATTATAGCCTCTTCCTCTTCTTCAATCTGTGCTCTTACTAGCGCAATCTCTAGCTCATTGAAGTACTCGCTTACTGACTGAGTCCCTTGGGATATAGCTTGCAATCGCTGATAAAGGTCCCGCTGAAAATACATTGGGATGAAGCGCCTCCTCATCTCTCGCTTCATCTCTTCCCATGTCCAAACCGGTGGAGCATTCGCTCGACGCTTGAGCTTGTGAAGCTGTTCCCACCAATATATGGCATAGCCATTGAATTCAATGACTGCTAAGCGAATTTTTTTCTCTTCAGAATAATTGTGGAGTAAAAAGATCGATTCAATCTTCTGCTCCCAAATAAAGTATGCATCGGGGTCGTCCTTGCCATCAAACGGTGGAATTTTGAGCTTGATGCTATTCAAATTGGCATCAACTCGATCTTCTCCTCTAGGCCGCCGCTCATTAGCTCGGTCGTGCCTAAAGAACTCAGGTTCATCTTCGTCATACGCATCATTCCAGTGCATACGGGGCGCTGGGTGCCACTGCTCGTCATAATCGAGCTCGCGCTCTATTCGCCTATGCGCTCGACGCGCTAGGCGCTCCGCATTGATGCACTGGGCTTGCATAGGCGTGCGCCGCTGCTCCTCATTATTCCCAAGCAACACAAAATGACGGTCTTCATTCCCTTCGCCAGTAAAACCTTCGGGTAAATCAGTAAACAGACCCGGCTCGTCTTCCTTTGGTCCCATGTCATAGAGGTGAGCTACGCGTTGTGGGTTTAGGACTTGGGTCATGTGGGGCGTGGCTGTTGCCTTCTTCTTCTCATCCGATGGCTCCTCCGACTTAGGGTTGTTGCATGCTTCTATCTTGTCCATTCGGGCTAAGAGTTGGAGAAGGAGATCTCGGGTAGTCATGTCGTTCTCTTCGGCCTTGCCTTCAGTTTCCTTGATACTTTTGTTTCCCGAATCTTGAGACATTCTTTCTTTTTCTTTTTGATTTTTGATTTTTTTTTATTTTTGACTCTATATAAAACGAAAATACAACTAGATGGATGAAGGGTGATTTAGCTCCGGACTAGAGTAAATCGACTCAAGAATGTATCGAAATAAAAGAAAGCAATTAAAATTACCAAGCTTGAACAGCCTTCGCTCCGCTACCAACTGATACGATCCTTGCTAGGCTTGGATCGATGCTCCTGTTGCGATCGTTGTTCAAGGATGGACTTCGTGCGAAAATACTTTAAATTGAACCCAAACGTGTGCTGACCCTGCTAAGTCGTGATGCCTAGCCAACCCAGCTACGCGAATGAGGATCTTGATCGAACTCCTAACCCTCTAACCAGCAATTGGTTAGCAACCTAGGCAATCGAACAATGGGGGTGAACTTTCGATTTACTTGAGTGGTTCTTCGAGCGTTCAGACTCAAAGGATTCAAGGTTCTGCGAGACTTAAATTTAACTCAGGAATTTGGCAAAAAAAAAGTCTGATTTTATTAAGCCAAGCGGCTTCCTTAAATAGGCGCAAGAAATACAAATCCTACGAGAACTAGAACTTCTATCTATACAAGAATTCAACTTGAACAAAAGCTGAAATAATTAATTAAATTTATTATAATACTAGCATTAAGAGTATTAGTATACCCAAGCAATCCTACACACGGTAGAATTGCGCATTGCGCGTCCTTCCTCAAGTCGAAGTCCTTGGTGCGCTAGGACTTGCGCATGCGTTGTCCTGTTCGGCCATTCTCCCAAACGCATTGGGCGTTTGACTTGAAACTCCAATAGCCTCTTCTAGACTCTTGAAGCTATCTTGTAACTCAGCTGGAGCTCGGCAAATATTTCCCAAGTCTGACTTGGTTCGGGCATCCGTTCCGTAGGCACTATTGTGTGTGCTGGGCGCGACCAGCAGCATCACTAAGCGCGGCGTGTGCACGCGTAGTACGGACTCGTCCAGCGTAGCCTCGCGCTGAATCTTGTCATGTAAGAACAAGAAAGTTGGTTGGACAGGCGCTTGCTATGCTGGCGCGTCATCGGGCCAAGGGGCGGCAAGGGCACGCGTGAAGGTGCGGTGTGCGTGCGATGCGTACTAGGGTTTGTATCAGGTCCATTGGTAGCTAAGGGAATACATCTCCTTAGGCCCAGAGAAGAAGTACTAGCATTTGTAGAACGGAAAGGCATACCTATCACCCAAACTACAAAAAGACAGTCCCGCTCTAGAATATTATTGCAAGTTTCATAAAGGGCACAGTCACAGTGTATACCGTTGCAGAAATTTAGCTTGCACTTTAGTCAAGCTAGTTTAAGAAGGCCATTTAGGAGAAGTGGCTGAAAAGAGGGTAGAACAAGAGTAGAATAATCGTAAGTATAAGCCATCCAAGTGGGATGATTCTGATGAGAACGGGTAGGGACAACGCAGTTCTTACAACAACAATGCTAGGAACAACCGAAATACCACTCAGTACCACAACAATGACAACTGCACTAATGATAGTCATTTTCATTATCGCTAGAATAATGAAAATTAAAGATAGAACAGTCAAGGAGATAAAAATACCAGCCAAGAAATAATAGTGGCTCTAGTAGAAATGGGCACGCGATTAGATGTTCTAATAATTACATGCGGAATGGCATCTCTCTCCCTGTACGACGCCGGTGCCAAATGAAAACATCAGGAGATTGGAACTATATTTGTTGTCATGTAGCCCATAGAGGATGATATACCGTTTATTTTCTCAGCTGAAGACAACATTCGGGTTTTATACCCATATGATGATGACATTGTTATCTCAACCATCATCGACAATTGCAGAATAGTCAGAACTTTGATTTGCAATAATAGTTCAATGAACATTCTTTCCCTCTGCACATTCGATAAAATGGGGATAAGTGAAGAATGACTAGAGCCAGTTTCTTTTCCAATAGTAGGTTTTGATGGAATCCCTATGGCAGTCCATGGTTGTTTAATATTGCCAGTCCATTTTCATGAGGATATTTCGGGCAAACTCACTAAGTTACTTTTCATGGTGATTGATCTCAATATTCCTTACAATGCGATACTCATATGACCATTCCTCAACCTCTTCGGTGCAATAATATCACAAATGCATATGAAGGTCAAGTTTATCTCAAACCATCGAGTTGTCACAATTTATGGTAATCATACCATGGGTCTAGAATGCTATGCCAGCATGATCAAGGGAGAGAAGAGAAGATATGTTGCCAAGGTAGAGAACAACTCTCACTAGAAAATGAGAAACGAGCGCAATCAATAGAAAAAAATGGTCCCAATTCTAGTCAAAGGTATCCAAGACGCGCATTTCATGATTGGGGAAAATCTTTCCCAAGTCAAAAGCCGAGTTCTCTTAGAGAACAGCTGACATGACATGCATCTCTAGCATGGTTGCAGAGCACTAGTTAGGTGTTGATACCCGATTTTTGACCCATTTTTTAGCACTTTTTTTGTTTATCGCATTATCAGCTTGTTTAAATCGAATCTCTATCAATTTTTGATCATTTGCTGTTTATCTTACTATTTTACTTCATTTCGCGTTATTTTAGTTTTTTCGCCTTTTTACGTCATTCGAACTGTTATCAGGTTCCAGACGAGCTTTTAAGCCTTAAATAAAATATTTCCATTTAGGGAGTTGAGTTCGAATTTTCGTTCGCATCATTTCGTCCCTTATATTTTATTACATGTCGTAGTTTTTTTTGTACGGATTTATTATCGGTTTGTAGCCAGACCCCTATTAGGCCCGAATGAGCTTTTTAGACTTTAAATAAAATATTTCCATTTAGAGAATTGAGTTCGTATTTTCGTTCGCGTCATTTTGTTCCTTGCATTTTATTACGTATCACAGTCATTTTCGTTCTAATTTATTATCAGTTTTAACGAGATTTCTCGTACTGATAATTCGAACCAATTAATTAAGCATTAAGCATTATCCCTTCCCAAACCAATCTTAGCCCTTGATAAAGATTTTGACCCCCTTTATGCTCATCCAATGGTTGAAATTTTTTATCATCATCACCTTTCCTCTCTTTTCTTCAAGCATTAAACGCAAAACTCAAGTACACGCCACCGCTGGCCACAACCTTTCCAATCAATCGAATCTTCCATCCTCTCCCAACCACACAACCGAAACTTGCTCCTCACTCTGGCACTGTTCACCGCCACTCGCCGTTGGGCCTCATGCCCGTAGCCCACGCACACCACCCTCGCCACACAATCGACGAAGCAATCCCCTATAAATACCTCAGCTCTTCACACTTCAAAAAGAGGGTGTGTGTGTGTGTGTGTGCAATTTCATGCTTTAGTCCCCCATTTTATTTCATGCTCTCCCCTTTTGCTTTCAATCTATTCAATATTTGCATTTTAATCATTTCTCTGCCTCTGTTTTCAATAATTAATTGTTTCTAGTTTTGATTCAATTAATTGTTCTTATTCTTTCAATCAATTTCTGCCCTTACTTTAAAATTAATTTTGCCTGAATTGCTTGTTGTTTAATTAGTTCAATTGATCAAATTGATTTAATTTGCTTAATTTCATTTTGTCTAAATGATCACTGTTTTTGGTAAATTAAATTTCTGCCTTGGTCTCACTTAATCGTTGCTTTAGTTTATTTGATTTACTGCTGTTAATTTAATTGATTGTTGATGGTGATTTAATTTTGGTTTTTGGTTATTGTGTGTTGCATGTTTTGCTGGAGGAAGAAGAAGAACAATAGAAATGAGAGGGAAACGTGACAAGCTGGTTTGGTTGATGGGCCAAGCAATTTGCTTAGGCCCAGTCGGAAGGAAAAGGGATCGGCCTTGTGCCAGGCGGAAGGAAAGGAAGCTGGGCCGCGCCTAGCCCAACAGAAGAAAAGAAGCAGGGCAGCTTGGCTGGCCCAAGCGTGCAGAGGAAAAAGGGCTTGGCCCTTGGTCTGGTGGGCCCAAGTGTGGAGCCCCATTTTTCTAGCCCACCGTATTTCGTACCGATACATTGCTCATTCGTAATACTAATTGCCCATCTAGTTTTGCAATTGAAACTAATAATCTCACTTTGTAGGGTAAAATTAAGTTTTCGCTCGCAAGTACACTTTTCTTATACCTTTTATTTATTCGACACTTTTTCGAATATATATACTTGTATGCATGACATTTAGACTCGTTAGAATTTAAAATAAATCTCGCATGAACAACTTGTTTAAAATCACTCGCTTTAAATGCCATGATTGAATGTTTATTTCCATGCTCATAAATACATGTGTTTTGGTGGCTTCGATCCCACACGGTTTATTGCATTCATTAATTGGTACTTTGTTAGTTATGCATGCTAGATCACATAGTAATTAATTTAATCATGCATGGCCCGGTGATGACAGTGGGAGTTCGCTTTAGGAAAAATAAACAAATGCGGTTATGATTCCGTAAAAATCAATTGACCCGACGTAAATGCTAAAGCGACGACTCCTCTGAGGGCCCAGTTACTTGTTGTTTTTAAAAAATGTTTTTAAACACCTCTCTTTTTACCGGTAACCTTTTTTAAGGATGTGACTCTGTTGCCTAACACCTTACCGAGTCCATAATATGACCTCGAACCTTTGTTCTTTGGTTTAGACCTTTTGTGCCTTAGTTTTATTTATTTTTATGCCATGACGATTAGGTTCCCTAAACCTTAGAAAATAGGGTGGCGACTTCATTTTTGTATGATGTTGAGACAAGTCCAACGCTTGTCTCGCATTGTTGCCCGTCCCGAACCGTTTTGCGTAAAATCAAAAAGAGGGTGCGATAGTTTGACGACTTCACTGGGAACTTAGGGTCGGAGACGATTTTTATTTGTTTTTGAGGTGTTTATTTGTTTTTATTTACTCGCTTTAAATAAATTATTTTCGTGATTGTTATGTGTTATTTGTTTTGATAAACTATTCATACGCATCTCATGCATAAGCCCTACACCCAGGGGCCGTTTACCAAATAGGCTTAGGAGGGTAGTAGTGACGCCCTGGGACACATGCCCTGGGTAGTGTTCACCAACCCCACTCAGACGAACCCCTAAAATAATCAAAAAGTGACCTGGTTCCGTAAGGAATCGGTTGACGCTCTACGAACTTTAGGGACCATTCTATGGTATCGTCCGGGAACTTTGCGGCCGTTAGAAATTAGTCAAAATCAGAGCCCCATCATATGCATCATGTTCGTGCATTTATACCATGTATTTATGTGTTACAGCTTTACCTTATGTTTATATTGTCCTCACGTTTTATTTTTTAATTCACTAACACAAGAATTTTGCTTCTCAAACCTCCACTTTCATCAAATTTTATGTGGCGGTTCACACCCACCTTTCGTCAAATTTTATGTGGCAGTTCACACCCCATTTTTGTCAAATTTTATACTTCCGTCAAAATTTTATGTGGTGGTTCACACCCCACTTTTCGTCAAAATTTTGTGTAGTAGTTCACACCCCACTTTTCGTCAAAATGTTTTTGTGGCGGTTCACCCCCCACTTCAATTTCGATCGCATACACATGAAAGGAAGTTTTGCCATAGTCGAGCCTACGACTATAAACTAGGGTGTTTCGTGGGAGGCAGCCCACGTGTTCTGTTCAATATTTCTATTTTTTTGTTAATTTTAAATTCAGCATCTTAGGATATCTTTTCCCTCTAAAATTACTATTTAACTCCCATTTTTTACTTCAGGTGCAGTGAGACTTATAAACCCGGGGGCAAGCAAGGGAAATGACAACCAGAAGAAGGTGTCAGGAAACGTCAAAAGTTGAGCATATTTTTACCTGGGGGCAAAGCATAGAGCGATAATTCGCAACAAAGAACCCTTTGTGTCCATCCCACCTTTGCTTTAGTTCATCGCTCTTGTTGCACAAGCTCAGAGAAGTCCACTTTCCTCTCTGCCTCTTAAAATTTTTGTACAGTCATTTTGCATTTATTTCTATACTGGGGGCAACCCTTTTAAATTGTTCATAAAAAGGTTTCGTGAGTGGTCACACCTCACATTCAGCCTTTAAAACTATTAAAGATTCTTTGGGTAATTGTGAATAAGATTGTTTGATAAAAATCCACACTACCCTCATAATTTTCAAAACTCCCAGAAATTCGTCATTTCATTGCATCAAGAATAATGTGCATATTCATTTGAAATTATATGACATGTATTATCTCATCTGTTAGCTCTTATATCCATGACATGTTAGACGTAAATAGTCATAAACACAACCCTGGGAGGGAGCATTTTGGGCCCTCGCGCCTTATTTCTTTCATGAGTGCAAATGCTAAACTAAGTGCTAGTTAGATTTGCATAATATCCAGGGTACATGAACCATCAGACATGGGATAACAGTAAGATGACATTGGACTTTGCTTTTGTTCTTCTTCCACATTTTTCATTATTTAAAATTGTTACCCTCAAACACATATCTTTGTACACCATTGTACAACTCTAAACCACCTAAAAGCCTTTTATCTTTTCCTAAACCAAGTGAGTAATGTTGATACCCGATTTTTAACACACTTTTTAGCACTTTTTTCATTTATCGCATTATTAGCTTGTTTAAATCGAATCTCTTATCGATTTTTGATCATTTACTGTTTATCTTACTATTTTACTTCATTTCACGTTATTTTAGTTTTTTCGCCTTTTTACGTCATTCGAACTGTTATCAGGTTCCGGACGAGCTTTTAAGCCTTAAATAAAATATTTCCATTTAGGGAGTTGAGTTCGAATTTTCGTTTGCATCATTTCGTCCCTTTATATTTTATTACATGTCGTAGTTGTTTTCGTATGGATTTATTATCGGTTTGTAGCCAGACCCCTATTAGGCCCGAATGATCTTTTTAGACTTTAAATAAAATATTTCCATTTAGAGAGTTGAGTTGGTATTTTCGTTCGTGTCATTTTGTTCCTTGCATTTTATTACATATAACAGTCATTTTCGTTCGAATTTATTGTCAATTTTTATGAGATTTCTCGTACTGATAATTCGAACCAATTAATTAAGCATTAAGCATTATCCCTTCCCAAACTAATCTCAGTCCTTGATCAAGATTTTGACCGCCTTTATGCTCATCCAATGGTTGAAATTTTTTATCATCATCACCTTTCCTCCCTTTTCTTCAAGCATTAAACACAAAACTCAAGTACACTCCACCGCTGGCCACAACCTTTCCAATCAATCGAAGCTTCCATCCTCTCCCAACCACACAACCGAAACTTGCTCCTCACTCCGACACTGTTCACCGCCACTCGCCGTTGGGCCTCATGCCCGTAGCCCACGCGCACCACCCTCGACACACTTCAAATGGGGGGAGGGGAATTTCATGCTTTAGTCCCCCCTTTTATTTCATGCTCTGTCCCTTTGCTTTCAATCTATTCAATTATTTGCATTTTAATCATTTCTCTACCTCTGTTTTCAATAATTAATTATTTCTGGTTTTGATTCAATTAATTGTTCTTATTCTTTCAATCAATTTCTGCCCTTACTTTAAAATTAATTTTGCCTGAATTGCTTGCTGTTTAATTAGTTCAATTGATCAAATTGATTTAATTTGCTTAATTTCGTTTTGTCTAAATGATCACTATTTTTGGTTAATTAAATTTCTTCCTTGGTCTCACTTAATCGCTGCTTTAGTTTATTTGATTTGCTGCTGTTGATTTAATTGATTGTTGATGGTGATTTAATTTTGGTTTTTGGTTATTGTGTGTTGCAGGTTTTGCTGGAGGAAGAAGAAGAACAGTAGAGATGAGAGGGAAAGGTGACGAGCTGGTTTGGTTGCTGGGCCAAGCAATTTGCTTAGGCCCAGGCGGAAGGAAAGGGCACTGGCCTTGTGCCAAGCGGAAGGAAAAGAAACTGGGTCGCGCCTGCCCAGCGGAAGAAATTAAGCAGGGCAACTTGGCTTTTAATTATTTTAATTAATTATTTTAATTGCCTTTAATTGTCAATCATTTTATTTATTTACTTGATATTTATTTTACTCGTACTAATAATCTCACTTTATAGGGTAAAATCATGTCTTCGCTCGCAAGTACACTTTTCTTATACCTTTTTTTTATTCGACGCTTTTCCGAATATATATACTTTTATGCATGACATTTAGACTCGTTAGAATTTAAAATCAATATCGCATGAACAACTTGTTTAAAATCACTCGCTTTAAATGCCATGATTGAATGTTTATTTCCATGCTCATAAATACATGTGTTTTGGTGGCTTCGATCCCACACGGTGTATTGCATTCATTAATTGGTACTTTGTTAGTTATGCATGCTAGATCATGTAGTAATTAATTTAATCATGCATGGCCCGGTGATTATAGTGGGCGTTCGCTTTAGGAAAAATAAACAAATGCGGTTATGATTCCGTAAAAATCAATTGACTACCTCCTATCTGAAAAACTCCCCTACCTCCTGCTCCCTTTCTCTAGCTTGCACTGTTATGTCAGTTTTCTCTATCAACCCTTTTATTTGCATAAGCTCTTTTGGAATTTTATTTAATTACATCTTTCTCTGCATGGTCACCTTTAGGATTAAGATTCAGCCCTACATTGAGCTTTTTTAGCTTTAACACCTCTCTTTTTACCGGTAAGCTTTTTTAAGGATGTGACTCGGCTGCCTAATACCTTCCCGAGTCCATAATATGACCTCGAACCTTTGTTCTTTGGTTTAGACCTTTTGTGCCTTAGTTTTATTTATTTTTATGCCATGACGATTAGGTTCCCTAAACCTTAGAAAATAGGGTGGCGACTTCATTTTTGCATGATGTTGAGACAAGTCCAATGCTTGTCTCGCATTGTTGCCCGTCCCGAACCGTTTCGCGTAAAACCGAAAAGGGGGTGCGACATTAGGGATTGATCCTGCATCTAAACTAGTCAAACAAACAAAATGATCGTTTGGAAAAGAGAAATCAACACTGATTGAAAAATAAGTTGACAAACTACTCAATCTGGTTAGCCAACCTTGGGAAATGTGCATTGACTTCACTAACCTGAACGATGCCTGCCCAAAAGATCCCTATGGCCAAAGAAGATAAAGAGAAAATGACCTTTATCACACCTAAGGGAACATATTGCTACACGGGAATGGCCTTTGGTCTCAAGAATGCAAAAGCTACATACTAGCGTCTAATTAATATGATGTTCAAGGAGATGATTGGGTGAAACGTTGAAGTCTATGTGGATGACATTCTAGTGAAAAGTCATTCCTTTGAATGACATCTACTTGATCTAGACGAAGTCTTTGCAGCCATGAATCATTATAAAATGAAGTTGAATACCAATAAGTGTTTATTTTCCTTCCAGAAGGGAGCATTCCTAGGATACATTGTGAGTAGTAAAGGAATTGAGCTTAACCCAGCAAAAATTCTTGCAATCCATGAAATATACTTTAAGAAAGAAATTCAGCAACTAACTGGCAGAATGATCGCCTTAAGTCGCTTCATTTTCAAGCTTAGAGAAAAGTGTTTATCGTTCTTCAAAGTCATTCAAAAGAAAGCACCGTTTGGATGGACAAATGATTGTGAAACATCATTTGATCAACTGAATGAGTATTTTCAATCCATGCCCTAACTCGTTAGCCTAGTCGACAAAGAAGAGTTGTATCTTTACCTTGGCATAGCAGATGAAGTAGTTAGTTTCGTTCTCATTCGGAATGACAATGGTATCCATCGCCTTATCTACTTTGTCAGTAAAATCCTATGAATTGTAGAGACACGCTACTCCCACATATAGAAAGAAGTTTATGTGTTAATCATTGCTGGCAGAAAGATGCCAACATATTTTCATGACCATGCTATCACTGTTCTCACAAATTGGCCCATACTGGCCATCTTGCACAATCCAGATCGTTCAAAGCGAATGCTACTTTAGAATGTCAAACACAGTCAATACGGTCTCAAGTATGATTTAAGACTTGCAATCAAAGCACAAGCCTTGTCAGCTTTATTGGTGAATGCACCTTGCTCGACACACCACCAAACATTAAACAACCTTGGGTAGAAAAGATATAATCCAAAAGTTGAACGAATCTACCTTAGAAGCACTAGTCGAAACGGGTTGGCACATCAATTTTGATGGGGCTAAAAATAGCAAGGCCACTAGAGCTGCCATCATCCTACACAGTCTAGAGGGAGAAATATTTCGGTATGTCGTTCGCATACTATAACCAGTCTCCAACAATATTGCAGAATACGAAGCCCTATTGGCTGGACTACATTTTGGAGCATAATTACAATCCATGGGAACGATGACAGTCCAAAGGCCCATCGACATAAAGCTACAAGGGGATTCCAAGCTTGTAATTGACTATGTAAACAGAGGCTACCAGGAAAAATGTCATATTATGAAAAGATACATGACTAAGGTCAAGACAGCGCTTGAACGACTTCAACAAAAAGGCATCAAGGTTGAACTGGTTCCCACAGAGTGACATCATAACATAGCACCAGACGAGGTTGCTAAAATGGTTGCAGACCAAACTTTTCCAATACCAGCCGATGTACTAGTTGAAGAACTGTCCACTTTAACAATTAGTGAGCAACAACCAATTAGCTTTGCATAAGATGTGGATAATTGGAGAGTGTCTGTCAAATTTTTTTTTGCAACTCATGACCTTCCAAATAATGCTAGACTGGCCAAGAAAGAAGAGAAACAAACACCTCGTTGTATGTTGTACGACGACGAATTACACAAATAGTGCCATGGGAACCCAATGGCCAAGTGTGTCACCAAAGTACAGGGAGATCACATCCTCAGAGAAATTCATGAAGTAATTTATGGTACGAACATATGTGAAGAAACCATAGCCGCATAGATAATTAGGAGCGGTTTCTATTGGCCATCACTCCGGGCTGATTGCGATGCATATGTTCGCACTTGTGATAAATGTTAGAAGTACGCCAAGTTAATACTCTCACCCATCACAAAAATGTCCAACGTAGTCAGTCCATGCCCATTCATCATGTGGGGAATTGACTCATAGGAACCTTCACAAAAAGAGGTCGTTCAACTAAGTATGTTATTGTAGTCGTGGACTAATTTACAAAATGGGCAAAAACAGCACCATTACCAACCATCTCCGCACAACTCATTTGGAAATTCATCCTTCATCAAATTATCATACATTTCGGGATTCCTAGAATCTTAGTCAGTGATAATAGCAATCAGTTTAAAAGTGAATTCTTCGAAGGAAAGTGCAACGAGGTAAAAAATCAACAACGCTTCAGTTTAGTATTCCATCCCGAGACCAATAGCCAAATGAAGGTTACCAACCGCACCATCCTAAATGAGTTAAAGGAAAACCTGGAAACAACAGCTGATTCCTGGATCGAAGAATTTCCATATGTGTTATGCGATTACTGCATGATAGAAAAAGCTGCCACAGGAAAGATACCGTTCACCACGGCCTTTGGGATGGAAACAGTTACCCCTATTGAAATTGAGGCTATGAGTATACGAGTTCAATACTTTCAAAAAGAAAGAAACAATCAAGGACTAGAAACGACCTTAGACTTACTACCTCAAAAGATAAAATAGTCGCCCTTAAAATAAAACAAATGGCGAATGTCTAAATACCATAACCGCAATATCTGAAAATGGTTGTTCAATGTCCAGGACCTCATTCTTTGACATCGAGATTTTATAGGATAGGAAATGACCAAGCTAGAGGCAAATTGGGAGGATCGTTCCAAGTCACACGAATAATTGGAAAAAGGAGCTTATAGGCTAGAGACGATGGAACAAGAACTGCTTCCAAACGCATGGAACTCTATCAACCTCGAGTTGTATAATGCACGGGCAGAGGCTGTTTTCATCAATCTCATCACGTCAAAAAAACTAAAAGAAAACAAAAAAAAGAGTAGCATAACACCAAAGTAGAAGGAGATTACATCCTCAAAGAAATTCATGAAGTAATTTGTGTTATGGACATATGTTGAGAAACCATGGAAGCATAATCAGGAACGGTTTTTGTTGGCCATCACTTGAAGCTGATTGTTATGCATATGTCCGCACTTGTGATAAATGTCAGAAGTACGCCAAGTTCACACTCTCACTCATGCCGACCCAGACCTTAGCATCGCAATAAGCTCGCACTATAGAAACCCTAGCATCGGCGTAGGCGTGCGCGGAACCCCTAAATTGCCGTAAAACCCTAAGTTTCCGCACATGCACATGCCCTTGTAACCGGTCGGACCAATGAAGTTGCAAGCAAAGTTATCCTTACTCATTTACAAGGAGCTTGAGCGTGATAATAACTTAGAGGAGGCTGTCCTACGAGAGAAGATGCCAAGACTCGTGACGCTACTTATTGCAGCGCAAGGCACACCAAACGAGTTCGAGAGAGTAACGTCCGAGCCATCTTGGACATACGATGACTTCCATGAGCCTTGAACTTAATACAAGACCATTTGGGATGAGACAAGGTTGTTGGCCAAGTTTCAAGCCAAATTCTAGAGGGAATTGGAAGATGGCTTAAGTCGACCTAGTGGTGTGCACGCTAATCACCTAGGCGTGCGACTTGGATGATTCGAGTGCGTTTCTTTATTTTATTACTTAGAAGACTTTTATTTTAATTGCTTAATTAGTTTAATTAGTAGTTGGAATAATTGTTCGGATAGAATTCCTATTCTAATCCGATTAGGGTTAGACTATTTCTATTTAAGGAGCCGTTTGGCTCATTGTAAGCTTTACACCCAGAATTTTGATATTTTAATGACTATGCCATGCGAGATGATTTTTTAAAACCATTCATGAATGAACCTTGTCTTTAATTGAGTCCGAACACTTGGTTGATTCTTAAGTAAAACTGAAAGTTCAAACACTTATGTCGTTTCCCCTAGGTTGATATTCACAAGTTGAATATAGGTCTAGAACTTGATCAAGAACCCTCATTTGAATTGATTCGGTTGCTTAGCATGAGTTTCTAAGAGGTCTAAGCTCGTCAAGTTGAGCTTATCATCATTTCGCAATTGAAATCCAAGCTTGAACTAGATCAAATACTCGAAGGCGTATTCTAGGCAACTAGGATCGTATCACTCACCCACCACAGAACTGTCTAATGTAGTCAGTCCATGCCTGTTCTCCATGTGGGGAATTGGTCTCATAGGACACTTCACAAAGGAGGTCATTCGACTAAGTATGTTATTATAGTCGTGAACTACTTTACAAAATGGGCAAAAACGACACTAGTACCAACCATCTCCGCACAAGTCGTTTGGAAATTCTTCCGTCATCAAATTATCATGAATTTTGGGATTCCCAGAATCTTAGTCAATGATAATGACACTCAGTTTAAAAGTGAATTCTTCCATGGAAAGTGCAACGAGCTAAAAATTCAACAACGCTTTAGTTCAGTAGCCCATCCCGAGACCAACGGTCAAACTAAGGTTACCAATCGCACCATCCTAAACGAGTTAAAGAAAAACCTAGAAACAACAACTGATTCCTGGATCGAGGAATTTCCATATGTGTTATGCGCCTACCGTATGGCAGGAAAAGTTGCCACCGAAAAGATACCGTTCGCCATGACCTTTGGGATGGAAATAGTTACCCCAATTAAAATTAAGGCTGAGTATGCTAGTTCAATACTTTCAAGAAGAAAGAAACAATCAAGGACTAGAAATGACCTTAGACTTACTACCTCAAAACGTAAAATAGTTGCCCTAAAAACAAAACAAACGTACCATAACCGCAAGGTCTAAGAACGGTTGTTCAAGGTCCAGGTCCTCATTTTTCAATGTCGAGATTCAGCAGCATAAGAATGACCAAGCTAGAGGTAAATTGGGAAGGATCATTCCATTTCACACGAATAGTCAAAAAATGAGCTTATAGGCTAGAGACGATGGAACAAGAACTGCTTTTAAACACATGGAACTCTATTAACCTCAAGTTGTATAATGCACAGGAAGAGGCCGTTTTCATCAATCTCATCATGTCAAAACAATTAAAGAAAACAAAAAAAGAGAGAGTAGCATAACACCAAAGTAAAAGGAGATTACATCCTTAGAGAAATTCATGAAGTAATTTGTGGTATGGACATATGTGGAGAAACCATAGAAGCATAGATAATTAGGAACGGTTTCTATAGGCCATCGCTCCAGGTTGATTGCTATGCATATGTTCGCACTTGTGATAAATGTTAGTAATACACCAAGTTCATACTCTCACGCAGCACAGAACTATCCAATGTAGTCAGTCCATGCCTGTTCTCCATGTAGGGAATTGATCTCATAGGACCCTTCACAAAAGGAGGTCGTTCGACTAAGTATGTTATTGTAGTTGTGGACTACTTTACAAAATGGGAAAAAGTGGCACTAGTATGAACCATCTCCGCACAAGTCATTTGGAAATTCTTCCTTCATCAAATTATCATGCGTTTTGGGATTCCCAGAATCTTAGTTAGTGATAATGGCACTCATTTTAAAAGTGAATTCTTCCAAGGAATGTGCAACGAGCTAAAATTCAACAACGCTTCAGTTTAGTAGCCCATCCTGAGACCAACGATCAAACGAAGGTTACCAACCGCGCCATCCTGAACGAGTTAAAGAAAAACCTGGAAACAACAGCTGATTCCTACATCGAAGAATTTCATGTGTTATGCCCCTACCGCATGAGAGAAAAAGCTGCCACTGGAAAGATACTGTTCGCCATGGCCTTTGGGATGGAAATAGTTACCCCAATTGAAATTGGGGCTATGAGTATGCATGTTGAATACTTTCAAGAAGAAAAAAAAAATCAAGGACTAGAAACGACCCTAGACTTACTACCTCAAAACATAAAATAGTTGCCCTCAAAACAAAACAAATGATGGATGTCTAAATACCATAACCGCAAGGTCTGAGAACGGTTGTTCAAGGTCGGGGACCTCGTTCTTCGACTCTGTGATTCTGCAGGATAGGAAATGACCAAGCTAGAGGCAAATTCGGAAAGACCTTTTTGGGTCACACGAATAGTCGGAAAATGAGCTTCTAGGCTAGAGACAATGGGACAAGAACTACTTCCAAACACAAGGAGCTCTATCAACCTCAAGTTGTATCATGCACGGGCAGAGGCCACTTCTAAGCACATGGAACTCTATCAACCTCAAGTTGTATCATGCACGGGTGATAACAATTGATATACCCCCAGGGCATTTTAGTCCGGGCAGGGGGTGCGTCATCTTCAGCTACTGTAGGGCCCGCCTAGCCTCTTGCTAGTCCTGCTACCGGGGGGTGGTCGACGTCAGCGGGGGGGGCCCATCCAACACGATATGGCGCTTATTCCCACACCCGGTACGCCATAAGTATTGACATCCCAAGACAGCACTCCGGACCAAATATCCTATAAATACCCCCTCCTAGGTAGAAAAGGAGGAGGACTCTCTCTCTACTCTCTCTCACTACTACTCCTACATACCCCTTATATTTCGCTACTTATACTGACTTGATCGTCGGAGTACCTGCACCGGGGACCCCCTCCGGCGCCTTGCAGGTGTAGCGGCGGCGAGGACCACCCCCTCAGAGGTGAATATCGCCAAGATTCTTCCTACCCCGGGTATAATCGAATCATATTTTATCAAATGGTGCTCTCGTTGAGAGTATTTAGATCGTCAAGTGAGTTCCTTGAGATCTGAAGGCTCTCCTCTCCATATACATGTTTATTATTTTCCATTGCCGCCGCTGGTTTTTCTGGTAATGGGTTCACCATGTGGTTTTAGCCTGGATCCGATGATATGAGTTTGAATGGTCATTCTATTGTTAGAAGGCAAAAAGATCAGATCTGGAAAATGGGAATCCAAGAATTTATTGTTATTTGTTCAAAAGAAAAACCAGATCTGAAAAAAAAAAAAGAAAGAAAAAGAGGGAAAGAAGTCATGATTATCTTCGTCAAAATCAAGATCTCTGCCAAGGATCATTTTACTTTTGGAAAATGGGTTTTGAATTTAGAGACCCATCCTCATTTCTTCAACCTGAGGCGGCCAATCACCACCGAGTATGATTATGGAACAAATCATCTTGTTGTGCTCACTGTCATTAATTATCTTCTCATTTGATTTTACTGGGATCATCATCATCTTGTTTGAGGCACGTACTCCAATAGCAAATGTTGCTGGAAAGGAGAAGATGAATAGTAAGTTGTGCCAAATTAATTATAATGGCAATTTGTGAAGCAATCATATATATTTTAAAGCATGACATGTGAGCTTCTGGGAAAAAGACGAAACCGTGATAGGGGATGCCTCCGTGATAGGGGCTTCCTCCGTGATAGGAGCTTCCTCCGTGCTAGGAGCTTCCTCCGTGTTATGAGCTTCCTCCGCGATAGGAGCTTCCTCCGTGTTATGAGCTTCCTCCGTGTTAGGAGCTGCCTCCGTGTTAGGAGCTTCCTCCGTGATAGGGGCTTCCTCCGTGTTAGGAGCTGCCTCCGTGTTATGAGCTTCCTCCGTGATAGGGGCTGCCTCCGTGATAAGGGCTTCCTCCGTGATAGGGGCTTCCTCCGTGATAGGGGCTTCCTCCGTGATAGGAGCTTCCTCCGTGATATGAGCTTCCTCCGTGTTAGGAGCTGCCTCCGTGATAGGAGCTTCCTCTGTGATAGGGGCTTCCTCCGTGATAGGAGCTTCCTCCGTGATATGAGCTTCCTCCGTGTTAGGAGCTGCCTCCGTGATAGGAGCTTCCTCCGTGTTAGGATCTTCCTCCGTGATAGGGGCTTCCTCCGTGATAGGAGCTTCCTCCGTGATAGGAGCTTCCTCCGTGTTAGGAGCTGCCTCCGTGATAGGAGCTTCCTCCGTGATAGGGGATTCCTCCATGATAGGGGATTCCTCCGTGATAGGAGCTTCCTCCGTGTTATGAGCTTCCTCCGTGATAGGGGCTGCCTCCGTGATAGGAGCTTCCTCCGTGATAGGGGCTTCCTCCGTGATAGGGGCTTCCTCCGTGTTATGAGCTTCCTCCGTGATAGGGGCTGCCTCCGTGATAGGGGCTTCCTCCGTGATAGGAGCTTCCTCCGTGATAGGAGCTTCCTCCGTGATAGGGGCTGCCTCCGTGATAGGGGCTTCCTCCGTGATAGGAGCTTCCTCCGTGTTAGGAGCTTCCTCCGTGTTATGAGCTTCCTCAGCGATAAGAGCTTCCTCCGTGTTATCAGCTGCCTCCACGTTAGCTGAAGTTTCCGCATATATTGAGTTTACGGAAAAAATCATATCTTATTCATACGTGCTCGGAATTTCCTGGATAATAGCTCGATTTGAAGATAGTTTAAAGGGCTATAATTCTCATGAAGACATCTAAGTGAGATATCGGAGTTTAGCAGGCACGATTGAGCCTCAAAGTGACGCCACTGATTGCAGCCTAGTCCTGCTTTATATCTGGTCATTTATCATGACGGTGGGTGAGATAAATGATAATTTAGAATATTATCTGGCAGGTGAATATCTACCCCGGATGAACATTGATATGACTTATCGGGTGAATATCTACCCCGTTTGAAGAGCCCTCATAATGTCATGAGGTCAGTCTCTCATCACCGAAAAAGGTCTCCAACGACATGTCATTCTCCTTCGTAAAGGCAAGGAGTGGAGCGGGAATTAAACAACGGCCGAGTTCCTTGTTTATTCCCCTAAGGTATCGCTATCACCTTTAAGATTATCATTTTCCCCTTCTTAGAGGAAGCTAACCGAAGTTAGCAAACTCTGTTACTGTTAGTGTATTTGTACAGCTAACAATGCAGGTACTCAAGTGGAGTACAGATTGAAATCTTGGGGAATGTGAAAGCGTGCAATATTGCGGGTAGCTACGGCATAAAACCGCACAATTTGTAGGTGGCCTATAGTGTAAAGCCGCGTCAATATTGTAGGTAGCTCCGAGCAGCGTAAAACCACGAAAATATTGCAGGTAGCTATGGCGTAAAACCGCACAAATTGTAGGTAGCCTATGGCGTAAAGCCGCGTCAATATTGCAGGCGGCTTACAGCAAAGCTGGATCCAACGAGCTTGGATGGAAAAAGTGACATCAACAACACCCCGATATGCGCGGGTGAAAGCTTCTAAGGGTAACTAGTACTTGTCATTACATGTTATTTTTACTAACCTGGCAAGACAACATTTGAGAATGCGCAGGAAAGTCGATGAAATATCGAAATAGCGAAGAGACTAACGCCCACAAAGGCAGCGAGATTACGCAAGAATTTATTACTGCCTACGGGGTATCTTTTATCATTAGCGAGGGAATACATTCTCAGTGATGGGAGCAATGGTACACCATCTTATTTGTGACATCTCCTTCCCAGTGCTGAAATGCGCATTCTTAGTCATGTTGCGATATCAAGAAGAATACCTTGTTATTATTATCTGCCCATGATTTGGCTGACTACATGGTGGTCTCGTGATGACACCATCTTCATCAGCAAGCTATGACATTGCTTTGCTACAGTGTTGTGTCCCCGTCAGCGTTATCTGTTCGGGTTCACCGTCAGCGTTATCTGTTCGGGTCACCGTCAGCGTTATCTGTTCGGGTTCACCGTCAGCGTTATCTGTTCGGGTTCGCCGTCAGCGTTATCTGTTCGGGTTCGCCGTCAGCGTTATCTGTTCGGGTTACCGTCAGCGTTATCTGTTCGGGTTCACCGTCAGCGTTATCTATTCGGGTTCGCCGTTAGCGTTATTAGTTCTGGCTTATCGCCAAAATTATCAGTTCTGGTTTATGACCAGCGTTATCGCCACGACATCACCGCTATCAACTTGGTCGACATCCTTTCTGTGGCCAATAGTTCTCGAAAGCGTTCGGTTCGCGTTGCCTGCTTTGCTGTCGTATATCTGGTACAAAGATACCGAGTTCTGATAGATATCGGGAATGAAAATACATTGCTTGAATGCTAGAAGAGTCAGAGAAACTCGAAAATCCTCATGAACCTACCGCGTCGTGAAGGAAATACTACTCCTCTAGAAGTCGAGAATGAAGCCCTTGGTAAACACTCGGGCTCGTTTTCAGTTGGGCTTATGATAACAATTGATATACCCCCAGGGCATTTTAGTCCGGGCAGGGGGTGCGTCATCTTCAGCTACTGTAGGGCCCGCCTAGCCTCTTGCTAGTCCTGCTACCGGGGGGTGGTCGACGTCAGCGGGGGGGCCCATCCAACACGATATGGCGCTTATTCCCACACCCGGTACGCCATAAGTATTGACATCCCAAGACAGCACTCCGGACCAAATATCCTATAAATACCCCCTCCTAGGTAGAAAAGGAGGAGGACTCTCTCTCTACTCTCTCTCACTACTACTCCTACATACCCCTTATATTTCGCTACTTATACTGACTTGATCGTCGGAGTACCTGCGCCGGGGACCCCCTCCGGCGCCTTGCAGGTGTAGCGGCGGCGAGGACCACCCCCTCAGAGGTGAATATCGCCAAGATTCTTCCTACCCCGGGTATAATCGAATCATATTTTATCAACGGGCATAGGCTGTTTTCATCAATCTCATCATGTAAAAACAATTTATTTATTTTTAAAAAAGAGAGAGTAGTATACCATTGTTCAGAAGAAGAACGACTTGTAAAAATTTGATTAATAAAACTATCTCCCATGGAAGTAGGCATTATTGGCCGAACCACATTAAAAAATCACGTGTCATTTTTCTTACATCTCTACATATAAACGGCTTCATTAAGACTCATTCATCCTAAAAATAATTTAAGCTTAGTTACTCTCAAACGACTGTTTTAGGCCTCATCGATCTTACAAGCTTTTTTTAAGCTTACGTTATTCTCAAACGGCTTCGTTAAAGTCTCATACATATTACAAACTTTTTTACGCTTTGTTACTCTCAAACGGGTTCCTTAAGCCTCGTTCATCTTAAAAAGCTTTATTAAGCTATTCACTGAATGACTTCATTAAGTCATTATTAAAAGCTTCGTTGCTCGCTAAAAATGGTTTCGTAAAACCATGCTCATCTTAAAAAATATTTATGTTTTATTTAAGCTTTTCTAAGCTACACCTCCAACCAGTATTTGTAAGCTTCTTTAACATACAAAATTGGTTTTCTTAAAACACCTCTATTATCTTACAAAGCTTTTTAAAGCTACACATCAAAATAATCTTATCCACGCCATGACCACCAAACTAGCTTTTATATTTATTACAATCTCAATAAAAGTTTGACAAACAAGCATAATATTTAAACAAACTCAATAATATCCATAACTGTTCCACATCAAACATACACAACTCAAGAAAATAATAATAAAATACAAATACAATTGTCTCCAAAACATTATAAAATACAACACAACTCAAGACTCTTGCTAGTCAACGGTCTGAGGCAGTCCTTTTTGCGAATGAGAGGGGTTAATAGGCACAGCAGGCTCCCTCGGTGGTTCTTCAAACCATTTTGACATCTCTGCTCAAAAACCCCTGCAGTTCCAATCATTAGGTGTAAGACCTTCTTGATCGACTACGTTCTAGACATATGTGGAATAGGCAGTAAGAGCATTGGTTATGATTATATTATGTTGTTCTTCCATCTCCTCGGCCATGCTCTCGCTCTTTTTTAGACTCCACATATTTCCACTACCATTCTGCTCGTTCCTCATCTAACGACTTCAAGTGCCCCAATGTGCTCAGTAAACTCAGAGTCATGCGCAACTTTTCTTCTTTATCTATACTCACTAGCCTCTCTAGCTTTGCTATTTGTTCCTTTCCAAACCTTCAGTAGTGTCTGCATGTTAGCCAGAACCCAAGCTCTCCTTGGCAATTGTTTCACTTGATTTGGCAGCATTCAACGACTCTTACTCAATCAACTATTGAAAATGCCTGTCCAAGGCAAATTCTGAAGCCGTACTTTCTGCATCGCATCTAGAACTTGTGCCAGCTTCATTTTGGAGATGCTAGATTCATCAACGGGTAAACAGACCAATTCTGAGGTGATTTTAAGAACCCGAGGATCAGAGGATGACAGTTTCTCTATGCTATATATCCTTTACAAATTGAATCTAGCATGCTACTCATGTCAGCCACCCCAGTCATTAGGCCTTGATGATCACCCATGGTAAAAGGCATGTTCAAACAACCCTTTTACTTTTCCATTATGAAGAGGAACAAAACTGCAACACTTGTTTTCCCTAAGGTTTTTATCCTGATCATGGTCAAAAAAGGAATGGCATCATTCCTTGTTAATGTCGAACACCCCCTCTTGGCGCAGCTGTCTCACTTGTCGTGCCTGTTGGAGAAGATGATGGTAGAGCTAAGACGACCTCAAGATTGTGTCCCTCTAGTGTTTGTTTTCTTGTGGGGCGGTTCGTTTAGCTGTCTCGGCAACGCAGGCCACCACATCTTCAGTTTCAGCCTCCCTTGAAGGATTTGGTTTAGGGGACCTATTGTTCCTCTGTCGGTATGTAACGGAACGGCTAGCACCACTTCTGTCTTTGTGGCCTTCCTTGCCCGTTCTTGCTCTTGGGCTTCCATCATTGCCTCCACAGCCTTTTTTAGGGCTGCACGCCCTTTGACACCTTCATAGTCACAATCATCGGATGATAGTTCAGACGAAGCCATAGACATACATTCTAAGACACTATGAAATGCAAGGGAAATGTCCTGAACAGAAGCATTATCATCATTCATCATGCAAAATAAATATTGCCACAGACAGTCCTCTAGTGAGTGACTCACCACCCGGTTTTGATGTTTTTGTTTGGATAGGAAGAACGTCCATGGGATGACTACTCCCTGCAGAACGGGCAGCGGGTCTCTATTTTGGGTTTTGCGATGATGGAGGATTAGCCACAATCTTCATCTTCTTCTTATCTTTCCTAGACTTATCATGAACGGGTTTATGACCACCACTTTCTTGAACTTCCAATCGCTTTAGAACCTTGCTTTGAGGAGGAACATGATGTTCCGCGCACCCTACTCATACAAACAACAAACACAGAGCGAAGACAAAGGCATATTAGCGTATAATAAGCACATAGACGGTCATCAAAAGAAAATAATAGAAAATTACACTTGACGGCAAACTCCCATCCCTTTCTCCTCACCATCACTACATCAAAACACAAAAAAATGTTATCTTCAACAATTCTGCAAGCTAGTAGGATGAGCTCCTCAATGCATAAATCCTTTGGATGCTTGACTCTTTGACAACTCTATGAGGAACTCCTACAAACGATATCCTATGAGTTACAAAAATTCAAATCCTCAGAACGGTTACCACGCAATATCGCCTCATCCAACCATGGGTAGACGTCTGCAAATTCACAAAAGGTCAAGAAAATGATAATTCTGGACGAAGGGACAACTTGTAGTGACCGTTCGTAAATCTCTTCATCTAGAGGAAAGACCGAAAAATGTCTACGGGGGAATCTGCCAAGGTGGCAAGCACCTCTTAAGGAAAAACACCATTGGAGGCCATCTTGTCATAACTTATTTTGCATAACTCCAGAACGGCTAGCTAACAAACCCAGCGGTTCAGCATAATCTGGACAGGAGCAAGCGAGAACTCATCTAAGATCTTAGTAAGTAGTGCAGGTAATGGAAACACCATGCCATGCTAGAGGATCCGCATGTAGACCATAAACGATATATTATCACTAGGGAAGTCGAAATGAAGTAGTTTGCCTTCCCGTGGCTCACGAATTTTGTACTGTTATCGAAGACGTCGTTCCCTCTTTTTAACGATGTATTGATAGCTCTCACGATTTTCTTGTACGTTCTGAGAGTCGAAGGCAGCTTGCCTTGATTAACATCAATCTTCTTATCTTCCTCAGCCTCCTTGACATCCTCCTCTTCATCCGTCGTATTGTCGTTATCCTCCTCATCATAATCACCGTCGTTATTTTTGCCAAAAAATTCAGAGTCGTGGTCGAAACCGTCGTTATTTTGGCTGAGATTGAACTTGCCAAAGGATTGTTAGCACCGCCCATTTTGGGACCCGTAGGAGGGGGAGTGGAGTGACTAGGTCTGACCATCTGAGAAAATGGGGTGCCAATTGGTGAAAATGGGGTGCCCATTTGAGAAAATGGGGCGCTCATTTGTGGAAACGGGGCACCCATTTGAGAAGACGGGGCGCTCATTTGAGAAAATGGGCCTCCTGTCAGTCCAGAGAGGAAGTCCATTTGCGCAGAGAAAGTTCCATGCGAGGTGGTGAAGATATTAGACGAAGATGTAGGGAAAAGTTCCCTGCGCGCGTGGGCACTACGAGAATGAGAGGGTGTAGATTCTGAATCTGAGGCCATGATCCTTCGACTCTCTAAAAGAACAGAGCTTGGTTATCAAGGAAGCTCACTTAATTAACCAAGGCTCTCAATGAAAGCACCATTTGATAAGAGTCTGATGTTCGTCGAGCAGGATTGGCCAGCAGGGGTCGGTCGGGAACACTATTCCAGTGCCTTCGTTACCTGCAAAGCGCCGGAGAGGGTCTCCGGCGTAAACACTCTGATGTTTAAGTCAGTATGAGTGGTCAAAATGGTAGGGGTTCAGCACGCTGTCTTAGGCTTACCTTATGTCTGGAATGATGAGGGTATTTATAGGTAAAGGAAGGATCTTACCGACAGGGGGTAGGAGTTATCTCTGGTAGGTGTCGCTGGGGTACCATGGAGTGACGTCAGGCGGGGTGACGTCATATGGAGTAACATCATGCGTGACCTGGGATGGGGTGACGCCATGCAGATGTCGCGTGAGAGCCCCCCTCGTTGATGTCGACCATCCCAGGGCCGACCGCCAGGCTAGGGGCGGTAGGAACAGTGTCAGGTCCCCTTTGGTATGTACAGTGTTCTGGCCTTGTCGCCAGGCGCAATGGCGGAGATGTCGCTAGAGTGGTGTCAATAGTTATCATGCATGAACCTTGTTCCTATTTGAGACCGAACTCTCAAATAGTTTGCAAGTAAAACCCGAAAGTTCATCCCTTGTTCGTTTCCCCTAGGTTGATATTCACAAGTTGAATATAGGCCTAGAACTTGATCAAGAACCCTCACTTGAATAGATTGGGTTGCTTATCATAGGTTTCTAATAAGTCTAAGCTCATCTTGTTGAGTTTATTTTTCCGCATTCGAAATCCAAGCCTTCGAACTAGATCAAAACACGGACAAATGCATCCTACGTACCTAGGATCGTATCAGTTGTTACGGAGAAGGACTGGAAGAAACTGAGTGATGTTTTGGCTGAGGAGCGAGCCCTATCCAATAGATTACTTTCCGTGAACACACCCTTCCATACTCGAAAGCTCACCACCGGTGTTAGGTTATCAGAATGCCAATCTGGTGAGTTTCTGTTACTTCTTTTGAAATTTAAATTTTTTCTAACTTTGATATTATTTTCTATTTTGCAGAGATACCGAAAGATTGGTTACTGGAGTCCTTACGGAAGAAGAAAATTTCTCCAGCTCCTCATCGAGCAAAGGTCCCCTTCCAAGAAGAAGAAAACTACTAGAGCCTCCACTTCTTGAGCAAGAGTTATATCGATTGTTCATGATTCTTCTCCGGATTCTCTCTCAACAAAAATCTCGGAAGCGGCTTTTGAGCAGGAGGTTGAGTTGGCGGTGGCAAAATTTGAGGCTGAAGTGCACCCAACTACAAGTCATCATCCGGGAGATTTTGGAAGAGCAACTTCCAATTCTTCTTCTTCTACATCTTCGACTGCCGAAATTGATCCAACATAATTCCTGAGGTGAGCTTCCAAGCGTATTAACAAATGAAAGAGAGCTGGTGAGAGCTCTTCTGTGAATGTTGGGGTCCAACCTTCTCCCTTAGTCGCGCCTATTTCAGCAGCAAATTTTCTACCACTTGTGGTGGAAACATAAGGTATCCGTGTTTCGAACCTCCTTGGGGAAGTTATAGCTAGAGTTCCTCAAGAGCTGACTCCCTCATCTTTCTCTCTTATTGTACCTTCTCCTCCGTTATTGACTTCTCCAATCGCTACCCATTATCTAGAGGATGCGGGTAGATCTAAAAATCGGCCAAGTCCTCCTGGCCTTACAGATCCCCCCCCGATTCAACTCCACTTCATTCCAAGTCCTGTGCTTCCTCCTCTTCCATTCCCTGACAACCGGGTTCGTAGTCCATCCCTTGACCTTAACGCAAACCTTTCTTCCACGGGTCCCGATTGTGCAGTTACTCATGTATTTAATCTAAGGTACTTAGGGAGTCGAGGTTGTTAGTCCTTGGGGTTACCGAAACCCAATGCTCGAGACGTGCCTATGGCTTCTCTTCTGTCAGAGATGACTTCCATTCCAGCAGATAGAGAGATCTTCTAGCGAATGTCCCTCAGTGCTTAACACGCTCAAGTTCGCAGTAGTATCTTTTGTTCCCTCTATCAATTTCAATACATGATGGAGTACATCGATGAAAAATTCCAAAAGGTTATCAATGACCTGGAGAAAGAAAAGGTGTTGCACGATTATGCCAAGGATAAGTACAAGAGCTATCGGGAAGAGACCCTTAGCGTCTCCACACTTGAGATGGCACTGGATGATTGCATGATGGAGTACATCGATGAAAAATTCCAAAAGGTTATCAATGACCTAGAGAAAGAAAAGGTGTTGCACGCTCATGCTAAGGATAAGTACAAGAGCTACCGGGAAGAGACCCTTAGCGTCTCCACACTTGAGGAGCAAACCCATATGCCACTGGATGATTGCAGGGTGGAACTAGTAGCAACTCGAAAGGAGAGGGATACCGGGAAAGCCAAGATGGAGGAGTTGTCAGTGCTCAATGAGAAGTTGCAGTCAGAGCTAGCGGACTAAAATGAGAGATCTTCCGCACTGAGCCTGGAGCTGCTTGAAAAGAAGAAAGAACTTGACATGGTTCCATAAAAGATAAGTTGGTGGCGGAAGAAAACCATGGATGCCCTTATGGACGGGTTTCTAGAGTATTACGGAGATGTCAACTTTAGTGTGATAGTTCTTGCACCTTACGTTAATCGAAGACTTGCGGTGATTGACGAGAGTCAATTCGGTATCCCATCAAATTCTAATAATGATGAGGAGATGGACGAGAACAAAGGACTAGAGCCTCCTATGCCAGAAATGCTTCCTCTGTTACCTCAAACTCCTCTAGACTTGTAGCTATCTTTTATTTTATTTTTATATTGTAGATGTTGTATGGCCTTTATGAATGAATTTTCTTTTTCAAAAATTTCAAAGTATTTGTACTCCATTTGAAATCCCTGTGTCGTTATCTATCATAACGATGTAAAGAATAATAGTAATATAGTCTAATGGAAAAATAAAAACAAAAAGAACATGTCTCGACCATGTCGCATCTTTCCGTTTAATTTCCAGTGGATGTTAGAGAGTAATACTCATTGATGATAATATTTCATTGGTAATAAGGAAAGAAGGATCAACTCTTTCCTTTACCATTAGGATAATCTACAGCATGTATCCGTAAAGCTCTAATTAATGAGAGGATGTTTTTATAATCGGTTTGATTACCTATATTGGTAAGGTTGAGTTATGATATACGAGTCTTTGAAGACCTTTCTGGCTATGTTAGCGTTCCTAAACCGTACCACCGTTTGATTACCACCGGAATGGGCTTAGGAAGCTTTGCTGGACTTATCAGGCTCTCGCTAATGAAGCCGTTAGCGTACCCAGGCAACACTTGAGTAGCCCAATAGGTTTATCGGGTTGTCTTCGATAAAGTTGTTCACCCCTAAGTCATGCCACCATCTGATTACCACCAGAATGGGCTTAGGTGGCTTTCTTGGGTTTATCAGGCTCTTGCTGATAAAGTCGTTAGCGTACCCAGGCAACACCTGAGTAGCCCAATAGGTTTATCGGGCTGTCACCAATAAAGTTATTCTCCCCTAAGTCGTGTCACCATCTGATTCCCATCAGAATGGGCTTAGATGCCTTTCTTGGGTTTATCAGGCTCTCGGTGATAAATTCGTTAGCGTACCTGGGCAGCACCGAAGTAGCCTAATAGGTTTATTGGGTTGTCGCCGATAAAGCTGTCAGTATACACTACCATTCGTTCGCTTGTTGAAAAGACGGAGATGGGTTATGGCAGATACCCCCTTCAAATTTATCAGGATCTGCTATCATTCACACGTCTGCTGGAAAGACGCTGATGGATTATGGTGGGTTGATTATCTAGATTTGCTACAATTTACACGTCTGCTGGAAAGTCGTCAATGGATTATTGCAGATTCTTCATTTTTTCCAATAAGGCTAATAGTATCCACTGCCATGCATTCGTCTATTGGAGAGGCGAAGATGGGTGGTGGATTCTTGATTTTTTACTATGCATGTCATAATCTGCATAAAATAAAGAACATTTGCATATTTTTTAATGTGGTTCGGATTTAAAGCCTACGTCCACGGTGTTATTATTCACACAGAGGATACAAGTAATACATCTACTCTTGAATGATACAATTTTATATTTGCAATATTCCAAGAGTTAGATAATGGAGTACCGTTAAGTTCCTCTAAGTGATAAGCTCCTTTTCCAATAACTCTGGTCACCCAATAGGGTCCTTCCCAGTTTGGACTGAGCTTCCTCATGCGCTGACCGTTGGCTTTCTTGTTGCGTAGCACCAAGTCTCTCACTTTTAGCAATCGTTCTTTGACACGTCGATTGTGATACTTGGCCATCTTATGCTTGTAGTAGATTGTTTTGAGGATTGCTTGTTCTCGCAGTTCCGGTAATAGGTCAAGTTGTGCTCGTAGTCTATCTTCATTCTGTTCCTCATTGAAGTACTCAATTCGGAGGCTCAAAGCTCCAATTTCTACCAGGGTGACATCTTCAGTGCCATAGGTTATCGCAAATGGAGTCTCCCCAGTACTTGTCTTGGTGGCCATCCGGTAACCCCACATAACGTATGGTAATTCCTTGGCCCATTTCTTTCGAGCTCCTTCTAAATTCTTCTTGATCCCGCTTAGAATGGTCTGGTTGGTGACTTTTATCTAGCCGTTTGTTTAAGGGTGAGCGACAGAGGAGAACCATTGCTCAATCATCATTTCCCGACAACGTTTCTGGAAATAGGCACTGGTGAACTGTGTTCCGTTATCACTGATGAGGATCTGGGGAATACCAAATCACATGATAACTTGATGTCTGAAGAAGAACCAGGTCTTTTCTGTCGTTATTACAGGGGCAACTTTTGCTTCAGTCCATTTTGTAAAATAATCGATAACCACAATGACATACTTAAGCTGACGGAACATTTTCGAGAAGGGGACTAAGATATCAATCCCCCATTTGGCAAACGGACATGGGCTGACCACTGCTAATATCTTTGTGGATGGTTGTAGTGGGATCCTTGCAAATTCTTGGCATTTTCTACATGTCTTCACAAAATTATCACAATCCTTCCGGATTGTAGGCCAATAAAACCCATTTCATAGCAGTTGTTCAACCATTGTACTTCCAGAAATATGCATTCCACAAACGCCTTCATGAATTTCTCGAAGAGTGTAGAGGCCTTTTGACTCCGATATACATTTGGCTGTTGGATGGGAGAAACATCAGCGAATGAGCTCACCATCATAGAATATGCATTTGCTGGCCCGTTTGAGTACTTATTTCTTTTCAGCAATATCTTCCGGTAACACACCATGCTTGAGATAATTGATTACTAGAGCTCGCCAATCATCTGCTGCTTCACTTACGCATAGAGTAAGTTGTTTTTCCATGAAAGATGGCACCGTAATTTCTTCCATCATGGCATCAATCGACATAACAACGTTAAAATCAGCGCCCATCTTTGCAATCTCATCTACTTCTGTGTTTTCTTCTCGCGATATGTGCTCAATCTTGACTTGGATTCCCCTCTTCTTGATCTCTGATAGCTCCTTCTGCACCTTCTCAAGATATCATAACATCGTTCGGTCTTTAGCTTGGGAATGACCGTTAACCTGATCAACAATTAACTTTGAATCACCATATATTACCAGGTGTAGGACTTCTAATATTCCATGGTCATGGATTCCCTCAGCACTTATATTTCTTCCGATGCGCAGGCTAGTTAAGAGTGCTTCATATTCAGCCGCATTGTTGGATAAGGGCTTCAAGATTCTTAGGGTGTAGCGCATCTTGATCTCGTTGGGTCCTGAAATAATGATACCAACACCAACGGATTCTTGGCACCATCGACGAAGATGACCCATTTATCACCATAGGTCTTGGGATAAGGTAGCTCTACCTCTTCCATTTCTACTGTTGGCATTTCAAGTAATGGCGCATCTGTGAAGGTGCATTTTGCTATAAAGTCAGCTAAGGCTTGCGCCTTAATTGATGGTCGAGACCGATATTGAAATCCATGTTGCTCAAGCTCAATGGCATGTTACCATTCTTCCGAAAGTTTCCGACCTCTTAAAAAATCTTCTCGGCGGCTGGTTTTTCAATACGACTACCGGGTGCACCTGAAATACTGCGTCATCTTCTGGGTTACTTGTACCAAGGCAAACTCTACTTTTTCAATACGGCAGTACCTCAGCTCTGTATCTTTAAGAATGTGACTGACGAATTAGACTGGCCTATGTACACCGTCTTCATCACGTACCAGAACAACACTCACTACTTCGTCAGCAATCCCTAGATACAAAAACAAAGTATCTCCATCTTCCGATCGGGTTAGCAACAAATCGGAAGTAAGATATTCCTTAAGCTTAACAAAGGCTTCTTCACATTCATTTGTCCAACCGAATGGGGCTTCCTTCCGAATTAGCTTAAAAAATGGGAGGCACCGCTCGCCTTGTTTGGAAATGAACAAGCTCAAAGCAATAATCCTGCTAGTAAGTCTTTGTACTTCTTTGACATTTTTAGGCGAAATCATGTCATGAATCGCCTTTAGCTTAGTAGGGTTGGGAAGATATTGCACTTCTTGGATGAAGTTTGCCTTTAGGAGCTTGGCCACCTCTTTTTCGATTGCATCTGCCTTCTCCTTCGAAAAGGTCCGACGCTTCTGCTGGACCGGCTTGGCTTACGGATTGGCATTCAACCGGTGTTCGGCTACTTCCCTAGGGATACCAGGCATATCATATGGTACCCAAGCAAATTCCCATTTGTATTTGTTCAGCAACTCTGTCAACTACTTGCACTCCTCTAGACTGAGTTTCTCGCTCACCAAAAAACTTCCGGTTGTAACTCCTTCTACCGAAACTGGAACCATTTTCCCTAACGGTGGAGTGCACCTTTCATCTTTCTACTCCAAAGTGTTAGTGGCTACACAGATATATTGGTCACAACTTCCATCAGTCATGACAAGATAGCATTCCGCTGCTAGTTTTTGGTCGCCTTTGATTGTGACGTCCCAAAATGGATACTTCACTTTCAAGTGTTGCTGTGAGATAACGGCTCCGAAAATATTCAAGAAAGGTCATCCCAAGATGACATTATATGGTAGATTCAAATTCACTACCATGAATAATTGTTGCTCCGTTCTCTTAGAACTGTCCTCTAGGAAAATATTGGCAAAAATGTGATTCCTTCTATCGGAATAGGCATACCATCTACTCCAATAATTGGCTTCAAACACGAGATCAACTTTGACTCTGGATGTTTCATCAATTTGTATGCATTAAAGGACAATAAGTTGACGGCACTATCGTTGTCTACCAGAGTCCTCCTTACTCCATGATTGCCGATAACTGTCGTCAATACTAACGCATCATTGTGGGGTACCACCCCTTTTCATCCTCTTCTGAAAAGGATATGGTCATTCGGTCCAGCAAACCAAACCTGATTTCCTCTTACAAGGGTTCATCCTGTATCCTCTTTCCACTAGTAGAGGGTCCCTCGATGCACTAAGTTCCTTCTACTATTAAGTTGATCATCGGGAATTCATCTGTGGATGCCATCAAAGTTTCCTTGCCTTTATCCCTTCACATCTCTACCACAGGAGGGCCGGAAGGCATAAATTTCATGTTGTCTTCCCGACTGACATTCAATCAGTTATCGGGGGCCCGCTCTGGCCTTAACTGCATACTCGCCTAAGTACCCTTCCTCAATCAACTATTCAATGTCCATTTTCAATATCTTACATTCTTCCATTCCGTGACTCCATGTCTTATGGAAACGGAAAAATAAATCCCTGCGTGCACCCATAAACGCGTTTAGTTTGTGGGGAGGATATTGGATTGGTAATTTTTTTTCTCTATTATCGCTAAAATTTTGGTCCAGGGTATTGGTGTGGATTTAAAATTCATCTGCTTAGCCTTCCGGGGGTCTGATCTCCTCTCTATTGATTTTTGCGGCATGTATTCTCTTTGAGTTCTCCATTGGTAATTAACCTCTTCCATTTTGGCATAGTTGTGAGCCTTGATCCGCAAAAGATCCAAGGTCTGCGGAGGAACTGCTAGCAACGTGTCTTCCAATTTATCATAACCGTATTTTTTCTTCAACGCTTCTACCGTAAAATCTACAGTGACATCCGGGGTCATGGCCATCTCCATGTTAAATCGATCTAGGTAACCCTTAAGAGATTCCCCTGGCTCCCGAAGTATATCAAACAGAGTTGCGAATGATTTCTTCAGAGGGATAGATGTGTTGAATCTACTTCAGAACCTCTCCACCAACTGTGCAAAGTAATATATCGAGCCAAACAGTAATCCTTCAAACCAGGTACTAGTAATTTCAGACATAATTAGTATGAAAATCTGATACAACACCTCGTCTCTCCGTGTTTGGAACTTGACCTAATCCTTCACCTGAGTCAGGTGGGTAACGGGACCCTTGGTACTGTCATAAACTTTTGTCAAAAGTTTGATTCGTCTGCAGACCCGATACCTTCGTACCCGATAGGTTAACGGGTTCTTCGGATCATCATCCTGCTATATTCGATAATAGGGTGAAATGGATCGAGAATATACGAACTCCTCCTCATATGGATTCATCTGTGATCATAACGTCGGTGATCCCTCACAAGCTGGTGCACCGCTTATGATTTGTCCCTATTCCTTCTACCGTCAGATCTCCTTGCATGCTGATGTAGAGTGTCCCTTCTCGCACTGTGCCGCATTACACTGTTTTAAACCTCATTCATATTGTCCAAATATCCTTCCTCTATCCTTTTGAGGATTTACAACTGGGGGTATTGGTAAAATATGCTGCTCCAAGTTCTCATGCGGGAGATGCTGACTTCCTGCTGGGGCCAAATTAACCACCTGAGGTGCTAGCGGCTCGTTGAGTGCCAGCAGGGGTATGGCCTGCGAAGCGACTAAAGGCTGAGTAAACAGTGGTGGTGGGGTTGGTAGATGAGCCAACGATTGAAGAATCAGCATGACGAGCATAGACATGATAACATCCATCCTCCCATGTAGGATGGCAACGGACTCAGTGGATGGTAGTGCTATGCTGGCCATACTAGGTCCGGATAGAGCTATAGCTGGGAAGATGGTGAGCTGGCGGTTAACTGAAACCGACCTCATTCTTGCTGGTGTCACCGACGTTGGAATCACTTGTATGTCACGAGTGGGCATGATGGAGCCACTAGAGGGCTGGATCGGCGAGAAATCTTGATTGGACGCCATTTGAAGAGTAGATCTTGAAGAAAAGAGATGGAGATCTTCAATATTAAGGTTTACTCACTCAACAATCCAAGTCTCTCAATGAAAGCACCAATTTGATAGTCCTAGATTTGGGGTGAGGGTGATTCTATAATCTGGCGTATTGATGTGGATTGTCTCGCTGGTCCTACGCCACCTGCAAAGTGTCGGAGGGGGTCTCCGGTGTAGAGGCTCCGACGATCAAGTCAGTAAGCATGATAAAAAATAGGTAGTAAGGGAGAACTATCGGATGTAGGTAGGTAGTCGGGCAGAGCTTTAGTTCTCGTGCGCGTGTATGCGTATGTTTATGAAGGGGTGATAGGGGAGTATTTATAGCCTCGCCCTGGGGGTCACTCTCGACACGTGTCATTTGGGCTTGGTCAGCCATTACGGATACTTGTCCCTTTTCCTGATAGTTTCCCTAGCATGTTGTACTAGTAGTATACTTACCTAGTAGGGCCGGTATGTGTAGTCTTGGCTATTGTTGAGGATATATACTGAGAGGTACATATATCGGGACCCCCTCGTTGGTGATGAAAGGTCGTAATTACCCTTGAGGTGCCTTGTTTGTATTATCAGAGGCCCAACCGAAAATGAGGCCTTGAGGTGCCTTCTTCCGGAATACTATTTATTGATTGACAGCGCATTCAATGTTCTGAAATCCACCATAAATGCAGCGTAGGAGGTGATGATTATCCTCGGCATGCGCTAGCCTACGTGGCTTCTTCTCATCCATCCAAGACCGAAGTAGTCGTTGGGAGTTGGTGTGATATATCGCTTCGAATATCGTAAAAGCTACGGTACGAATTTGATGAGTTTGTACAGTAGGCGCAGGTTAATTAAAATAAATAAATATACACCACCATGTGCCAGATTCCCATTAGCTACATGCCACATGTCGTCCTCCGATAAGATGTTCATACAGTAATAAGGCGTTATGTGATATATAAATAATCCTCTCTTTCTTCCTTTCCCAATTTTCACTCAATTCAACTTCTCATACACTTCTTTTTCGCCTTCCTCGCTTGTACTCTCTGCGCTTCTGGAAACTCCACCACCAATCAAACTCCGGCCAAACCCGTATCCTCAGGTGTTCATCTTCTTTGCCAGGTATTCACCAGTAACCATTCCCTTTTTGCTTTGCTATGTTAGATAGTGTTTTCTCCTTGCAATCGACCAGCAACCATGCATCGCGCTAGACCTTAGATTAAACCAAAGGGTCAGGCTGAGAAGGAAATAGAAAAGACACCCTCTATGATTACTGATATTGGAGAGTTATGGGTGGAATTGACCTATTTTGGAGGTTCCTTCTCCAATCAATATACTATCCATTTAGCAGACAGGGATGTTAGGTTAAACAACACTTTAAGGGGGAATCGAAGAGTGTTGTATACCTGAATCTTTCAATACGGTTTTCGTTTGCCTCTCTACCCCATGATTTCCAATATGTTGAACTAATACAATTTAGACCCTGCTCAAATCACCCCTATTTCAAATTATTATATAAGCAAATATGTAAAGAAGTATAAGAAAGTTGAAACCCTGTTATATAAAAAAAAATGAAATACGTACATGAGGAGTTTTGGTAGGGATGCAAATGTTGCAATACCAATCTCATAACCTGCGCAAGTGACAAAACTGATTAGTTCGCTCGAAAAAGAATACGTTAGGAAAATTCAATATTAAAAATCTTAATTAAGTGTATTAGATATGTATCTAAGTGATGATCAAATTTCCTTCATCAAATTAACCCAAATATTAATAAAACTTTTAATTTCATTTTACAAACAATTTGCTTCAGAAAATGGTTTCATCAACATCTAATGGGTCCAAAGAGTCACGGTGAGGAGAAATAAAATAAATAAATAAATAAACTAACCAACTTTAAGTTGAAACTAATTTTAGCTCCCATGAACACCATTTCCAATGATCATTTGTAAACAAAATTAGAGATTTGTGAACACTTATATATAAAATTATGTGACTTTTCATATTCTTTAAATTCAATCTTTTCAAATTCCATAACTTAAATCATAACTCTAATTAAATAAATAAACTAATTTAAAATTAATTCAATTTAATAGTGCAACCCAAAAGTTTTTTAACTTATTTATCAATATGTAGTTATTATTTACTATTAGAATACCTACTTGACATGAGATGCATTGCCTTTGAAGTTTGACATTTATATGTAAGCTTATGAGGCAAAAAATTAAAAATTAATGACATGACATGATCGTATGGATCAAGGTAGCAGTTGACGTGGCATCGCCATATAGTTTCACTAGCTGACATGACACACACATACACATATATATATATATATAGATATATATATAATAATTAAATTCAGTATGTATATTAGTGTTTTGTTTGCAGGAGTTGTTCTTCAAACCATATGAAACATCAAAGTGATGCAAATTTTGTATTACGCCATGATATCTAAATTGGTTTTTTTTCTTCTGTAAAATGTATATAAACAATATGTTTGACATTGTCACAAGTGTCCAATTCAAGTAGTCAAAGTACATATTCAACTAAATAGTTTACTCTTTTCAATTAGTTTTCTTTTGCTTTTAAAAAAAATTAGTTTACTTTTTCTTTTACGACAAGATATTACATATGAGGTTGAAATGTCAATTACAGTAGAGTTAGCATCAACACACACAATTAATAAGATTGATTCTATAATAAAATTGTTTACTCTTCTAATGCTTCCTAAAAAAAATTATGAGTAAAAACATTTATATAGAGAATTTAGATACGTTAAATTCCAAAATAAAAGATACTATTTTGGATTTAATAAAAAAGCTCTGGAAAAAAGTTAAAAGAAACGTTAACTCAATTTTATCATTTGAAAGCATAAAATAATTTTAAAACAAACCTCATAAAACACTGAAGTCAGAACCCCAAAATATTATAAAATAGGGAAATAAAATAAAATTTAATCATCTAAATTTAACTACTTAAAATCAACAAATTAACTAAGAAAATCCTATACCAAAAATTTCAAACTCATCGAATTACATTATACTTCAAATAAAATACAAAAAATATTTTAATAAGATAAGTGTATACTAAAAAATTATGCGCATATGGAAGGAAATATAAACTACTATAAAGTCATGCTATAAGAACAATTTGAATTTTTTTTACAAAAAATAAATAAAGTGTCATGTATATTTACTTATGCGTAAAGGGTTAGCTAATGCTTCCTGATAATTTAAGTAATTAAATATGTTTAATAAAATATAATTATGTCTATAGTAATAGGTATAATATAAAATGGAAGAGAAGAATTAAAGAACTAGAAAAATAAAAAATAAAAAATTTTTAGAAAAATATAATAATAAATGAACAATGAAGATGAGAAAAATAAATCGAGGAAAATTAACTGCAATCTACTGTAGCAATCTATTCAAATGAGAAAAATAATATTTACTACTAAAGTTATGGTAAAAGAAAAAATTGTTATATAAATGGATAGTCATGTTGAAAGAGTTAAACAGTTAATTGTTTTAAATGAGTAATTTAATTTTAACTTATCTATATGTATAAATAATATGTAAAAGAAAAAAGGAAAAGTGAATAAGTAAAGAGATAAAAGAAGAAAAAAAAGATGAGAAAATAAATTTAAAATAAATTAATTAATGAACATGGGAATAAATAGAGGGGAGGAGGTCGCACCATACAATAGAAAAAAATTAATTTAATAAGTAAAATATATATATAACAACTAAAATTTTGTTGCAAAAGTAATTTGTAAAAAAATTGGTAAAAAAATTCTCAGTGATATTTAAAAACGATAGATAAATAATTAAATTAACATAAAATGATTGATTTTTTTGTTGTATAACTCAGCTATATGCATACGAAACAACTAAAAGATGAACATAAAATAAAAGATCTACTAAAGTCATGTGGTAATATCAATTTGAGTATGAATGTAGCTAGAGTACATATGACTATAATTTAAAGCACTATAACATTAAAACATGAAATATATTGATGAGTTAGAATGTAAAAAAATCGATTAACAAATAAAAATAACAATCGAGGAAATAGAAAACTTAAAAAATATGGGTGAAAAAATATATTGCTAAAGTCATGATACAAGAACAATTTCTAATTTTTTTAACAAATACACAACTACAAAATAAATAAAAAATGAGAAAATGTTAGAAAAATATAATAACAAATGTACAAACTAAACAAAGCTACAAACTATTATCTTATAACTTTTACAAACATCAATATCTCCAACCGCACAACAACGCAATGCACAATATCGCACCAACCGTGAAATAAAAAATATAATAATATTAAAAAATATCATTTGACATTAAAAAATACTTTGAAATTAAAAGCTTAAGTGATTGAATCCAAACAAATACAAGGATAAATAAAAAAATCAATAATTTAGTTAGTAATATTTAAAAGGTTACACAAACGTTTTTTAAAATAGTTGAAGAAATAAAATATTTTCTAATATATCTTAATTATGAATATAAAAATAGGTAAAATATAAAGTGGAAGAGAAAATTTAAACACCTAGAAAAGAAAATAAAAATGTTAGTTTTTACAAGTGAAAAATATATAGTGATGATAAATTCATGCTGAAAAAATATTATATTTTTTTAAAGAAATAAAGAGTTAGATAAATGCTTGTTAATTTCTAAAGGGTCAAATATTTAATTTTTCTAATTGAGGATATGAAATGTTTTCCAATACATCTTAGTTGTGTAAAAATAATAAGAGGTAAAAGAGTAAAAGAGACAGAGAATTAAAGAATTAGGAAAATAAAATAAAATTATTAAAGATGAATAACTCACACAATTTAATTAATTGATCCAATAAATAAATAGTCTTACCTAATTATAAACAAAAAATTAATAATTATAGTGATGAAAATAAAATTAAACTTCATTCGTAGACTCACTCAACTCATTTGTAAATTAAAGTACAATAAAATGAAAATAAAAATTGTGATAATCCGCACAGTCCAATACCTTAACTTTAAATAAAAAACCACATGTCTTTAGTAGATTTTTAACTATAATATGAGTAATTTATAACACTTTTAGTCATTTTATAATTTTATAACACTTTCAAAAATATTAAAGTCAAAAACTTTTACAAACAACGCAATGCACAACAACGCACCAACCGTAAAGTAAAAAATAGAATAATATTAAAAAAAAGCCATCTATCATAATCCATATTTACCATAAATTAAAAAAAAATATAAGTCTAACAATCAGAAGTTAAATTCAATTGGAAAAAATAAAATAGAATTCAATGCATTAACAAATTATTTCTCTACAAATTATTTATAATTGATAACAAATATACTTCATATTTACATTCATACAACAACTTCATGTTTTAAAACAACATATATAAACTTTAATAACCTAAAGTTAAATTATTTTGATTCAAAAACTCACTAATCCCCTTTGCCAAACAACATACCTATAACGAAAAATAACAATTTTATCACGCACGTTGCATAGGCCAATACCTTACTTTATAAGTAAAAGAAAAAAAGTATAAGTGAGAATTTAATGTGATGTAATCTTCTTCTTTTCTCAGTTTTTTATTTGATTTTTGTATGATCTCTTTACAACTAACTTACTAAATAATATTTACAAAAGTCCACAAGTAATAGGTTCAAACTTTGAATGTGTACAATTGTGTTTGTTGTCATTTTTCAAGATCTTGTTAAATTTAAATTCAGAATAATTGACATATAATGTGATGATCGGATATTGAATGCTTATGATAATATTTACAAGAGAGAGTATGGAAGATATTTTCTTTTAACGAAGATGTAAAGGGAAAGAAAACAAATGCTGAGCTGAGCTGAGAAAAGAGAGCCTACCTTGTGAGTCTGTGAGTGCAACTTGCCAAAAACGTTCTACCACATTATCAATTACTCTTTCTATTGTACGATATATAGTAAATACACAGTGTATGCGTATATAGACATGTGATCCCTTCGCCAACCTAATAATATCTTTTTCGAGAAATCAATTTTAACTCTTTTCTTTTCGGTGGATGTATACGTGTAAAGTCTTCTTTTTTTTCTAGCATCTTCGCATAAATGGGTCGATGCTCTCATTTTTAAATGAGAAATTATTCTGATCTTTATACATTTATAGATTATTTTTTATGAACAATTTAACTTTTAATGAACTAACTCGATACGAGCATTATCGGTTTCAAATACATCCATCAACATGGTTATATATTAAGTGGCTTCCCTTCTAATTTCGAACAATCATACATGACCCAAAAGGTAATTTATTAAAATATCTATTTCAGAATCATAAAAGAAAAAGCTAGCACCAATTGAGCTAAGAGCTAACACTTCTAATTATTTTTTTCTGTAACTTTTTTTTTGCACCAGAAGATGAGAATGATTCACCAATTGAGCATGTGAGGATGATAGTTCCAATCACTGATGATCCTACATTGCCATGCCTTACATTTAGAACTTGGGTATAATTTCTTGTGCTCTTCTCTCATTTGTCAACCAATTCTTCCGCTAAAGACAGAACATACTCTATGTTTCATCAGTTTCAGCTTAGATTCTTGTGATGCCAATTGGGAATCTAATGGCAGCAACTTTACCAAAAAATTCTATCAAACTCCTCCGCCGAACATGATGGTCATATTCATTGAATCCAGGGCCTTTTAACTTGAAGGAGCATATTTTGATCACCATTTTTGCAAATTCTGCATCAAATTTTGTCTATACATGTTGTATTATTACCATTGTCAAGGCATTCTACCATCGACCCATACATCCAATAGCTGTTATGCTTTTAACACAAACAACCAGGTGAGAACTTAATATTCTTCATTTTTTTTATATAAGCGGAGGTGAGATTCGATAGAATTCGAACTTGAATTCGAGTTTCTATTGGTACCTTTGCTACCGGTCAAACAACTAATGAACAATATCCCCACTGGCTAATTTTTTCCTTTTCTTAAACACAATAAGTAAAGCACTTAAATTGGATCAGTGAACCAATGAGCTCGTAGCTTAGTGGTGCTTCCTACTAAAAAGGTAGGGTAACGTCTCGGGTTCGAAACATTAGATCTACATTTTGTGCAGAATCCTATAAAATGTTTAAAGAACCTTAATCCTCTTCAGATGCTTGGATACGGATGGGCTGGAATTTTCAGGAAGTTCCTTGTAGATTCGCCTTACATATGGTAGCCTTCAAATCTTGTTCAAGTCTCCCTTTTCAGGTACTACTCTAACTAAATCAAATTATACAAATATTTGAGTCGTGTTTTATCACTTCTTAATTTCCTATTCATCTTTTTCTTCTCATCATGGCATTGCATGAAGATGAGATTAGGCCAAAAGGTGGCTTAACAAGGCTGCAATTCTTCCTTGTTGTCCTTGTATCAAGCTTTGCATTTTACATAATTCCAAGCTATTTCTTTCAATCCATAACTGCTCACTCCTTTCTTTGTTGGATATGGAAAGATTCGATCACTGCCCATCAAATCGTGTCTGGCCTTCATGGCCTTGGCGTTGGTTTGTTCACCCTCGATTGGTCAACTGTAACTGGGTTTTTAGGATCTCCCTTAGCCACCCCAGTTTTGCTATCATCAACACAACCATTGGCTACACCATTATTCTCTGCATTGCCATTCCTTTAGCTTACTGGACCAACTCATTCCAAGCTAGACACTTCCCCATTATCACCTCACATGTGTTCAATGCTGATGGACAACCCTACGATGTATCGCTAGTTTTGAACTCTACAACCTTTGAATTCAACCGACAAGGATATGACAGCTATAGCAAAATCAACCTAAGCATCTTCTTTGTTTACACTTATGGTTTAAGCTTCCCGTATTGGCTGCTACATTGTCACATGTTGCACTTTTCCATGGAAGGTATATAAATGATCTAGTTTTTGTTTAAAACAATGATTTGAATTCGGCCCCATTAATGTCTGGTTGATATGATTAACTAACTTGTTTGGCTTCTCTGCTCCATAAATTTATAGAACAATTTGGGAACAAACAAAAGCGAGTCTTAAGGACAAATCTTACGATATCCACGCCAGAATAATGAAGAATTATGAGGTTGTTCCTCAATGGTGGTTTTATACACTGTTGCTGATAGTAATTGGATTAGTAATGCTGACATATGGGGGGTTTAACAGAGAGTTTCAACTTCCTTATTGGGGTGTCTTGCTCTCAATCGGATTAGCCCTACTCTTCACCCTCCTAATTGGTGTAATAACAGCAACTACAAACCAACAACTAGTCCTAAATGTCATAACCGAGCTAATAATTGGGTACATATATCCGAGTAAGCCACTCGCGAATGTTGCGTTCAAAACCTATGGCTACATCAGCATGTCACAGGCCATCATGTTCCTCTCAGACTTCAAGTTGGGGCATTACATGAAAATCCCACCGAAGTCTATGTTCTTGGCCCAATTGGTTGGAACCATAATCGCGTCTTGTGTCTACTTTGGCACCGCCTGGTGGCTCCTGACAACTGTGAAACACATCTGCGATCCATCATAATTGAATGTAAGAACTCCATGGACATGTCCCGGAGATGATGTTTTCTACAATGCCTCCATATATGGGGAGTGGTTGGTTCGCTACAAATGTTTGGCCGTCTTGGCATGTATTCCAAGAATTACTTCTTCCTCTTTGGCATGCTCGCCCCCGTTCCAATCTGGATGCTCTCGCGCATTTTTTCTGACAATAAGTGGATCAAACACATTATCATTCCCGTCATCTTATCTGGTACAGGAGGGATCCCAAGCTCGAGATCAGTGACCTACGTTTGTTGGATTAGTGTTGGCATTTTCTTCAACTTAGTTGTGTACAGGAGATACAAAGTGTGGTGGGCTAAGCACAACTATATCCTCTCTGCATGATTAGATGCTGGTGTTGCTTTCCTAGCAATTCTTGTCTACTTCTCATTGCAAATCAAGAACATTAATGGTCCAAACTGGTGGGGTTTGGAGCTATCAGACCACTGCCCTCTTGCAAGTTGCCCCATTGCTCCTGGCATGCTGGTTCAAGGTTGTCCTGATTTTCAATGACCACATCCTATGTCTAGCTTCTTGATTGCGAAAACGTTGTAGAACAGTCATAGACTATCAATTAGTGAGCCTAACCAATTACAAGTGGTAAGAAAAATTCTGTAGTGTAAGGCCCATATACCTATAATTGGGTGGTCTAATGCTAAGATACAATACAAACATTTGCTTCAACATTTGTTATATGTAGTACTGTCTCTTATCAACTGTGCTCCACCAATTTTATTACAAATAAATTTTAGCTTAACTAGTTTTGATATTCCGCATAGCACAACTTTGTTATACGTTACTACTCCCTCTGGTGCAAAATAAACGACGTTTTAGCTTGTTGCACGTGGCTTAAGAAAATGATTGGTTTAGAGAAAATGAGGCACTTTATGACCATAATACCCCCACCCTCCCTACCTATTTACAAGACCAAACAACTCAATTCTGAATGCTGCTGGCTTGAAGCCGGGCTAGGTTGATGCATGTTGATGGCTTGTCAAGTTGGGAAGGAATATAAGTCATCGGCTCCAAAACTGTGTGTTACATATCTGTAAAACTTTCCAAAACTGAAAACTAGAATCAAATGAAAAAATTGAAAGATGTTTGTTCTTCTAAGATGTGAAAACAATGCACAGCTGCCTTTCAGGCGATGCTAAGATGGATGAATTAACCAGTTCTGGAATATGTTCCACACCAACAGTACGACCTTGCGCTCTAACCATAATTGTCATGCATGCTGTCAAATACCCAGTCCCTGTAAATAGAAATCAAAGGAAGAAACTCAGGATGCTAGTCACACACCAAAGCATATTGTGGCTATATGTAAAAAAAAAACATACAGAATAAAAAATGCAACAGCATTGCATTAATCTGACATGCGCTTAAATTCTAAATGATAAACAGGCACTGATCATCATCTTTTCAAACCTTAACAGACGCAAGAGCCTGCATTACTAAATGCAGCCATCAACCCACTCTCAGCTTTGTTGATTTTTGCAACTATAAACAGAACAAAAAAGCACCTGAGCCAACATCCAAGGCATACATGCCAGGCTTCAAATGTTCCTCCAACAACTAAAGGCACATTGCATGCATATGGGGTGCAGAAATAGTAGCATTGTAACCAATTGACATAGGGTTGTCAACATAAGCAGGAGTCCCATCTGGAACAAATAACGCCCTATCAATAGTATCCATCACTTCAGCCGCCTTTTTTGAGCTAATCACTCCATAATGCTGTAAATGCTCCACCATAACCTTATTCTTAGCAAGAACACTGCCGGACCAGAATCGCTGTAAAGTGCCAAAAATAATTTCAATGCACCATTCACACAGAAACAAAATTAAGTGAAAGAAAGGGGGGAAAATAAGAAACTATAGAGCTCTACTATGCAATCACCACACTCAATAAACAACAGGTTAGTGCTTGTAATGATAGACCTGGGATTCATCCCTACAGCCACAATTATTTTACTACAAAACAATGCTTCACCCTTTGTTTAAAAACATGAGACCAACAAATCTTGAAAGTAGATTTGTTCTTCCACACACTCCTGGGGAACTACACTACAGGTGGATATGCCGCATAAGAAATTGGCAGTATAAGAAATGCTAATTGTCAATCCAATTTGAGATGCCAATCCGGTTGTTCTAAACAATACTTTGAAAGTAAATTATCAATTAATTTGCTGAATGTGATAAGATTCAGACTGTTAGGTAAGCGAGATCGAAGAAGAGAGCACGTTCTGAAACCACTGGCTGGTTTTCTTCATTTTCAGCCCCTCCGTCCTGTAAGGGTAAAATTTTGTTCCCTCATACTGATTGGTTTGAAGAGAAGATTCCTTTAGGCGATACCATCGTTAAGGTGGTATCTTCAGCTACAAAGGAGGAATCCAAACCATTGACGCTGAGCCCGAAGCGAAAAGCCGGTAAATTCCCTCATTTCGCTGATGAGGAGCTTCCGCCCTCCGATGAGGAATATTGCTACTGGTCCTCTTATTGGCCTGACGAGGATTGATTCCGCCCTTGGAAATCCCTTGTAGATGTCGTATGGCTTATTGTTTTTTAAATGAAATGATGCTTTGCTTTTTTAGTTCTGCATGCTTGGGCGTTAGCTCCTCTTTGGATGGCTATCGCTGAGAAAATGACTGTTGCTTTGACGTAACCATTTGCAACTGATTGTCAGTAACTACCCCCTCCAGAAGATATAAATACGTGGACAAAAATATCCTTCTCAGGTTTTTACACGTGTCACTTTTGCTTTGATGCGTGTCCCGCTTCTACAGGCTGTTCACTTCTCGATCTCAGCCTTTAAAAGGGAGCAACTGCTCTCTTTTAATACTCTTTGTCTGCACTTCGAAATTTTCTCCCTTTCTCTCTCTAGATTCTTGCTTCGAAGGAAGTCACGACCACCGTTCGCCGGCGCTGACGGTTTTGTCCACCGCCTTCTGCTCAAGGTACTTCGCTTCTTTCCCCTCAGATTTCCTTCTTGCTAATTCATTATGAGTACCTCTAGGATACCCAAGGATTCTCAGTGGCCTCTGGCCACAAATAGGTCTTTGAGAAGTCTCCAGAATTTCCGGCGACCCATAGATTTAGAAATTGAGAGAACACCTAGTGTTTTTGTTGATCAAGCGGTTTTGGAGGTAGAACTAGAGGAAAATAGTATCTTTTTCCCTCCCGGTTACTCCGTTAGAATTCCTGATGCCGGTTATCGGCTTCATGACCCTCTATCGGGGGCGATAGGATGGTATATTTTAGCATGTTTCTCTATGGCTTTCGCTTTCCCATCTATGAAGCAGTGAAAAGTTTATTGGTTTGATATGACATTAACCCGGCTCAGATTACGCCTCCGTCTTGGTGTGGGATTCATGCCTTCATTCGCATTTGCGAGTTGCGGGGTATCCTTGTCCCGTCTATCAATTTATTTCGCAAGTTTTTTAGTTTTAGATGCCGCAACTGTGTGGTAGATATTACCCCAAGATGGAATGACGCATTGGTGTAGTCATTCTGGCAGAAATTCCAGGGCTTCAAAGAGACTGTGGCCGATTGGAAGAGTGGTTTTTTCATCGTGAATTTGCCTTTCCGCCCCTGGCCCAGGGGCTTCAATCAGTGTCTTAACGACTCCCTTTGGACAAACCCTTCAACAGTATCCAAGGAAGAGCTTTGACAAACGCACATGCTGCTGGAGTTGAAATCATCTTTTCGCATTCGAGAGTTTGCCTTGCACATGCTTATAGAGAAGTGTACTATAAGTAAGTTTCTTTTCCTTCGTTATCGCTTCGGCTTAATCATCGCTCTGATGTGCCTTGCTGGCAGGTGACACTGGAGATCGACTGTCAAGCGATAAGGATGTTCCTCTGAACGTGAGGCCGCTTCAATCACTGCCACCATCTCCTCCGCCTGAGAGTTCCAGTCGCCCTGCCACTCCAAAAAGAAAGAGATTCAAGAGTGTTGCCAGGCGTGGTACCTCCAGCCATACTTCCCGTTTCTTTGAGAATTGGTTACCTATTCGGAAAGGAGTGACTCCGAATCACCCTAAAACTGAAGTACCCGAAAGCAGTAGCGAGGACATGGATACCGACTCTGGGCTTCGTCATACTTCCGCGGCTCAGCGAAAGAAGCTGAGAATGGGAAATAGCAACCCCAGTTGCTGAGGTTGCTTTGAAGAAGGTGAACGAAGCTTCGGCTATTGGGGCTGATGCCCTTGATGGTGCAAGTACCTTCAAAACGGCGGCAGCAGCTAAGGCGTCAATCGACATTCCTTCTGATACTTTTGAGGCTCCACCAAAGGTCAACCTTCCTCCTCTAACAGCCACTCCTGACTCTCCTATCTCCTCCTGCATCCCTAATGTCGCTGCACCGAATCGTGAACCTGCCGCTACTCCTGACCCTCTGTTGAATGGCATTCCACCATTATTCTGCACCTCTATTTCAGGAGTCGGTGGTTCCGCTGAAAGTCACTCTCCTCTTTTTATCGGCAACCTGTCCTCTCAAGGTCCACAAGGAGCCACTTCCTATCGCTTAGATCTGTCTACTTTTGGCACCAGCGGACTTCGCGCATTGGGAATATCAGATCCGTTATCGCTAAGCGAGCCGGTGGGTTCTGTTGTGGGTGCGATATTTGGCTCTGCTGAAGATAGGGAGGAGATATCAGAGCTTTCTCTGGAGGTTCATCGCGAACGCGCTTTAAATGACGTGCTAGCTAGCTTTCGCATGCTGAATTACTTTCTCGATATTCATGGTGACAAGGCTCGAGGTTTCCCTTCTAAGGTGGTGGAGCTGACGCAACTCCAAAGTGATACCCAAGTAGAGCTTAATGACTGCCGGGCTGAATTAGCCAGAGAGAAGTCGATAGGGAAGGCCAAGGTAGAGCTTCTGGAAGTAGAACTGGTGGCTGCCAACAAAAGAAACTCTCTCCTCCATGAAGAGATATCGGCCCGCGGCGCGAAGCTAGCGAAGGTGCCCAATGAGATGTTGCACTGGAAAGATAACGCGATACAGGCCTTTGCCGCTGGATTCCCAGATTATTACCACAGCGAGGCTTTCGATCCTGTCAAGATAGCTGACTACGTCTTCGAGAGGTTGAAGGATATAAATGCCGGTGGCGATAAAGGAGTTCTTCCGTGATGAGAACAAGGCAACGCTTGAGAGTGTTTTATTTTTATTTTTTCTTCCAACATTGGTTTCATTTGGCTTGTAATAACTAATAACGCTGGCATAATAACGACTGTCATTCCGCTCTGGATAAATATTAATTTACTTCTTGGCGTTATCTTTGTTGATTACGTCATCATGCTTGACCTCATTCTGATAAAGTAATTCTGCTTTTTCGGAGCATTTAATGCTCAGAATCCCCTCATTAATACGAGCGAAGGATCATGATGGTTTCGGGACACGTGTCTGCTCATCAGGACGCTAGGGCTAGCGTGATTTGATAGGATCAAAGCACCTTCTCTCCTTTCTAGGGTTATACTCATTGCTTATGCCTGTCACGCGCGTCGCGACTGTTCCAGCAGTCGTTTCTTTTAGCCTCTTAGGGCTATAAAACCCCTCACTTTATTTCTTTTTCCACTTTCGATAATCTATTTCTCTACATCTTCTCGCATCGTCTTGCGTTTTTGGTTTTCATCTCCTGGGTACTTCGATTTTCTTCTAAAAGAGGTACTTCTTCATTTCCTTTTACCGTCTCCTTCATCTTTTATTTTTCTTTTCCACCATGGGCAAAAGAAAAACTCGTGCTCCTGGGTCTAAATCCCTTGATGAAGAAAAAATAGAGACCATAGTCAGTACTATTACTTCTTCTGCCATTCTTGATAAACACCTGTCCGATCACGGTGCCACCCTCCCTGAGGGTTTCAAGGCTTCTGTCACCCCTGAATCCTTACGCCTGGACAACGTTTTAACCTGCAATCGCAGAATCCTGTATGCCCAGATGTTCCATTATGGTTTCCGGTTTCTGATTGACTCGTTTATCCGAGAGTTGCTTACTTCTCTGGATCTGAACCCTGTTCAACTGGCCCCAAATGCCTACTGTGGCATTTATGCATTTCTAGAACTCTGCAAGTACAAAGGAATTACATCTCCTTCCCTTGCATTACTGAAGTCTTTGTTCAAGATGTATAACCGTCGGGGTGTGATAGCGATATCACCCAGTTATGATGATGATTCGCTCCAGAACTTCACATGGAAACTCCTTCATTTGGAGTCTTCCATTGATAAATGGAAAGAGCAATTTTTTATGGTTGAGACTCCTGAGCTTCCGGAGCCATGGTGGCGGTCGGTTTCAACCAGGGCGTCAAGGACAGGGCTTGGCGCCGCGTGGCTCTTGACGAGATGGAACAGGGCTGGTTTGATAAATTGCTTAGTCTGGAAATCAGCGTTCACACCCGCCTTCTGGCTTGCGGGACCGATATCAGAGCCTGCGTTCGATATGAGTATTGTGTCAATCTTTGACTCAGTATTAGTACTAACGCTAACGCTGTCTTGTGCTTTTGCAGCAACTGATCCAGAGTACGTTCCCGAGAGCGTTAGGAGGCGCCGAAAGAGACTTCGGGATAGAGAAGCGGCTGCGGCTGTTAATATCGCCACCACTTCAGCTACTCCTTCTGTTATCACTTCGATTCCTCCCCAAACATCTTCAGTCTCTGCTGACGGGGAAACCGACACCATTCCGGTTGGTATTCTTGAAAGAGACTTTGGGAAGACAAGGAGCGTTGCCACCCTCCTGCCACTTCTTCGGACGCGGCCTACTCTTCGGAAGCACCTGCCACTGAGACGGTAACGGCTACCGCTCCCCTATACTTCTCGCGCTGCTTTTTCAATGCCTTTCTGCCTTTTCTTTTGTTTTTCATTGTTTTTCTTCATAGGTTACTTCTCGTGCCTCAACTCCTTCACTGTCGCGAGGGAATATGGACTTGAGGCGTATTCTGACTCAACCAAGGAAGGGACAGAGGTCCACCGGAGTAGGTACGAGCCGGTCTTCAAGTCAAGCTGATGTCAGGGAGGGGCCTCAAATCGCCCTTGACTCTTTAGCACCTCCCTCGGGCTAGACCGGTAGCATTTTTGAGGGAGTGGTCATGCCTGGGCCTTTTGAGACTTCTCCACCTTCATTCGGCTCGGGAGTTCCTCACTATTCCTCCAACGTGGTCCATACTGATGAGCTGTCGGGTTTCTCCTCCTATCAGCCCGAGGGATCCCTCATGCCCTAGGGCGGTTCCGCTTCCAACCAACCTCATGAGGCAGTCGGTCCTCAGGGAGGTTCTGCTTCCAACCAGCCCCCTTCTCCTGCCGCTGTGGTCTTTGTTCCTTTCGATGCTTCCATGCTTAAGCGCTTCGGGGAGGGGACGGTAGTGTCTAATCTTATGGCCGATGTAAGCTCATATAATGCCACTGGGCCCGTCACTCATCAGGTGGATATGACTACACTTCGTAGCTCGGGGATTGTGGCCATGGGGGGCGATAACTCGGCCGTTACTGCTTCGTTCTTGGCTGCGCACATGCTAATGTCTCCTGAAGAATGAAGCGCCTTTGCTACTGTGGGAGACGAAGAGCAAGCCGACTTGTTGCGCTCCAAGCTTTTCACTGGGTTCCTCCAATTTCATCACTTCACTGAGCGCATGTCGCAAAAGGCGACTGACCTTGCCGCTTCTGCAGCCAAGCTTTCTCAAGAGCAAGAGGAAAAACAGTGGCTGCTGGAAGAGTGAGATAGACATATGACGGCCCTGGAGGCAACCAGAGAGGAGGCAAGGGAAGCAAAGGAACAGTTGGCCACTTCTAACGCTGCTCTGGCGGTTGAACAGTAAAAGATTATCGCTCTCGAGGGAGAGAAAACAATCTTAGCAGAATAGAAAGCAACTTTGATAGAAGAGAAAATGACGCTTGAGGTGGAAACAGTGATCAAGTGTCGGTGGTGTTGATACCCGAATTTTGACGCCAATTTTAACTAATTTTAGCATTTCTGTTATTTACTTAATTTACTGTCCTTTTTAGTTAATTTACTATTGCTAGCATTTCTAAATTTTTCCATTGCATTTTAGCATCATCGTTAGCATCGTCAGCTTTCGAAATCGCGTTTTTAATTTTCTCGGCATGTATTTTCATTATTATTATCATTATCATTTTTAGCCATAAAAATCACATTTTTAGCCTTAAAAATCACATTTTTAACTATCCGTCAGTCGTTTGCTAGTTTTTTCTTCATTTTAGGTCATCACATGTTTTTTAGGATTTTTTATGTTTTAGCGCATTTTTTAGTATTTTTATTATTTTATTATTATTTTTATTCGAGCTTTTATTGGACCCGAGTAAGTCTGCTCGGACAATAACTTGACTTTAAAATGTTTTCCATCAACTAGTTGCTAGCTTTTTTTCTGCTCGCAACGGTCTACAGCGTTTCGTGTAATTTTCGGCGTAACGTCTTTCTTTTTCCATTCAAACGTTTCACGTTTTTGAACGCAAAAATGAACAGCAATTTAAATTCAATACCGCCTACATGGTCAGTCGCATTTTAATTCTCGTAAATATTCAACTGCTTTAATTTTTCGCAAAACTGCTGGAAATCCTTCCGCAAATTATCAACTGTTTAATTTTCCGCACTTTAAATTTCAGCAATTTACTTTCAGCAATTTAAATTCAATACCGCCTACATGGTCGGTCGCATTTTAATTCTCATAAATATTCAACTGCTTTAATTTTTCACAAACTGCTGGAAACCCTTCCGCAAATTATCAACTGTTACTTTTCCGTACTTTAATTTTCCGCACTTTAATTTTTTGCACTTTAATTTTCCGCACTTTACTTTTCCGCACTTTAAATTTCAGTAATTTACTTTCGGCAATTTAAATTCAATACCGCCTACATGGTCGGTCACATTTTAATGCTCGTAAATATTCAACTGCTTTAATTTTTCGTAAACTGCTGGAAATTCTTTCGCAATTTATCAACTATTTATTTTCTGCAATTTATCAACTGTTTATTTTCTGCAATTTATCAACTGTTTATTTTCTGCAATTTATCAACTGTTATGTTTTTGCAAATATCCACTGTTTATTTTCTGCAAATATCCAACTGTCCATTCTCTACATTATCAATCTGTTTTATTTTCTGCAAATCCTTAAACTTTTTTTTATTCCCTGTAAATCGCCAATAGCATTTAATTTTTCTGCACTTATCAAAACAGCATTTCATTTTCGTAGGCGTAAAATCCATCATTTTTCGCATGCAATCAACCCAGTATTTAAATTCTCGTATGCTTAAAATCCATCATTTTTCGCATGCAATCAACATAGCATTTAATTTTCGTATGCGTTAAATCTATCATTTTTCGCATGCAATCAAGACAACATTTAAATTCTCGCATGCTTAAAATCAATCATTTTTCGCATGCAATCAACCTGGCATTTAAATTCTCGTATGCGTAAAATCAATCATTTTTCGCATGCAATCAACACAACATTTAAATTCTCATGTGCTTAAAATCAATCATTTTTCGCATGCAATCAACGTAGCATTTAAATCTCGTATGCGTAAAATCCATCATTTTACGTATGCAATCAACTGTTATTTAAATTTTCGCACTCATAAAATGGTTTATTTATTTCTCGAGCTATCACTAACACTCTCCTTTTGTAGGTTAATTTCAAGCTTCGCTCGAAAGTACGCCTCACAAGTCCTTTTTATTTATTCAATGCTTTCTGCAAATATCAACTACACGCATGATATATAGAATTGCTAAAACTAAAATCAACTCACATGAACAACGTGTTTAAAGACTTGCTCAAAATGTCATGTTCATATGATTTCGAATTCTCGCTTGTATTGACTGCATGTACATGGGGACTTTCAATCCCACATCGGTTTTCCACTTCAAAAATCTATCATTCAAATTTGTACTCTGTTAGCAATCCATGTTAGGATAACGTAGTAATTAAGTTAATCATGCATGGCCCGATGATGAAAAAAGAGGACGCTCATTCAGTCTTACGGAAATTTCAGTCCCATTACGTTGCGGTCAGGAATAATCAATCGATCTTGATAAACGGTAATCCCGTCCGAAAGATCTTTTTATTATTCCTGAACGGTCACGATCATAGAAAAGACTAAAGTGACGATTCCTCTGAGGGCCCCTTTTTCAAAACGCATTTTTCAAACACCTTTTTAAACACCTCTCTCATCAACCGGTAACCGTTTTCGGATGTGACTCGGGTGCCTAACACCTTCCCGAGACCATAATACGACCTCGAACCTTTGTCTGGGGTCCAGACCCCCTTTTTGTGCCTTTAGTTTTTTTACTTAGTATATTTCCTATGCCATGACAATTAGGGTTCCCTAAGCCTAGCAACCAAATTAGGGTGGCGACTTCATTGCATGCTGCTAGGTGTCCTTTTACGCCGAGCATCTGAAGGTCTCAAATTTCGTTGCACACTCGCGAATTTTTAATTTTCGGGGCGCGACAGTTTGGCGACTTCACTGGGGAATTTAGGGTCGGAGCCGGTTTTATCTTTTTAGAGTGGTGTTTTGTTTGTTTATTTATTTGCTTTGATCAATCGCTGGTCTGTTTATTTATTTGCTTTATCAATTGTCATATGCATTTCATAGCGCCCTACACCTAGGGGACAATTACCAAAATAGGAGGGTAGTAGTGACGCCCTAGGGCACATGTCCTGGGTAGTGTTCACCAATCCCAACTCGGATGAACCCCTAAAGCCAGTCGAAAGGTTATACGATTTCGCAAGAAATCGGGAGACTGGACGACACTTTAGGGACCTTTTCATGGTATCATCCGGGAACCATTCAAGCCAGTTAGAAATGTCAGAATCAGAGCCCCAGCACATGCATCATGATTATACCTGTTTGTCGTGGTACATTGACGTGATTTTTCTGTTATACGAACTGTAAATTTTCTGACATGTGCAGGTTACTTGGCGTTTAAAATTTTATATTTTGTCCCACAGGACCCATTTTGCTCATTCAATATGTCGGCACATACACTACTTTCACTTGATATTTTCGGGGAACAAAGTTTCAACGATCAGACACTACAAAGCCGAATTGCCGCTTTAGAGGCTGAGTTAGAGATGAAGAAAGGGAAGTTGGCTTCAATGGAGTACCTTTGGCAGAACCAAGAAGACTCGGACGCCCAAGAATGACACCTTCAGGGAAAGGCTCGGATATCGGCAGATCTTTTCTTTTTAACTAGGACCCCTGATTTCATCTATCTTAGCCATTTTTGATGAATTTAGGAAGTTGGCAAGCTTACCATATTTTGTAAACACTTTTTAATAAAGTCGTACTCTTTCGGATATTTATTAAATCGCCTCGTCTTTTCCATATCAACTATCCCTCCAATACAAACTCAAAAAAAAAAAAACCATCGCAAAACAAAAAGAGAAAATCCCGCCGATAAAACACAATCGTCTCACTAAAATTCTGAAAAATCAGACCAAGTATTCAAAACATCCGAGTATCGCTCACTCATGGCCATGTCTTCCTAGTTTATCAAAAAAAAAAAAAAAAAACTCCAAGTTCATAAAAAGATTGTTGTCTCTCCCCTCAGTTGAGTTCACCAAGCATCAGGCATTACATCATCAAACGTATAGCGTAAAAGAGATCTTCCTAGCATGGCGACATTGGTTGCCCCTGCTGGTTTGGGTTTCGCCGTTAGCATCTCAGATTTGCTTCATATCGTTGGAATGTATAGAGGCTTCCTTCGTATCTTGTCAACCATTGGGATTCCTAGCCTCTCCGACCGCCCTGGAAATATCAAGTGAAAGTGTGGCCGGAAAATGAATGAGCAACGTGGAGGCCTCGGGATTGCACATCACTTGTATATCCTCACTTGTACTTACTCTTTCTGTGTTTTTCCCTTTTTCAGGTTCACGATAGCTCCTCGGAAGCAAGCTACTCCGCACAGGCTCCCCCTAACTAGACTTCAAAAATGAAAAATGACTGAACCAGCCAAGACCGATGAAGCACTAATGGATAGAATCGCAGAGTTAGAGGAACAAGTTAGGATCAGTGCAGAAAGAGCCACCAGGGCCGAAAAAGAAAGAGATGAAGCTGTCACCGAAGTGCCACCGGGTTTTGATTTCCCTCAAACAAAAGGACATCCCTCTTCGCTCACCGTCGCAGGACCTTCCGTACTTCCACCACTTTCTGGCCCCCCGGGCCATTGAAGATGGGATAATCCCTTCACTATACCCACCACTACAAATCCTACAGTTAAGGCGGGTGAAGAGATCTCCCCGTCGCTTCAGCACCTTTCAATCAACCCTGCTGTGGACCCCAGCAAGAGACAGGCCCGCCTAGAGGCTTTGTATCTCCCTCCTATTCCCCCGAGCACAATTCCCGGACCTGTGGGAACTCAGCTCCTCACTTTCAACCCAGCACAACCTCAGTTCTCGTTAGAACCTACGCTACCCTTCGGTTCTAACCCCATCAGGGCCGAGGAACCGAAAAGTGACAGACTGAATCTTCTCGAGGAAAGACTTAGAGCAATCGAAGGGGCCGATCCATTTGATCCCACTGGTCCCGCCGATATGTGTATGGTCCCCGGGATTGTTATACCTCCAAAGTACAAGATCCCTGACTTCGAAAAGTATACTAGGGAAGAGTGCCCAAAGACCCACCTCAGAGCATACTGCAATAAGATGGCCGAGATGATCCACAACGAGCCGTTGTTGATACATCTATTCCGAGAAAGCTTGACCAAGCACGCCCTAACTTGCTATATGGGCCTAGACAGAGCCAGGATCAGGACATGGAGAGACCTGTCCGATGCCTTCTACAGGCAATACAAATTCAACTTGGAAGTTGCACCAGACCGTTCTGATCTACAGGATCTAGAGAAGAGGACCGACGAATCGGTGAAGACTTACGCTCAGAGGTGGAGAGGGCTAGCATCTAGAATTTCTCCTCCGCTAAATGACAAAGAACTCTCGTCAATTTTCATAAACACTTTCAAGGCTCCCTACTACACCTATCTTATATCCAATCCATCAAATAACTTTTCTGACATAGTCACGGTGGCTGAGAGAGTTGAACAAGGAATTAAATCCGGGAGGATCACCGCGTCCACACCAGAAGAAACGCTTAAAGGAGCACCTATCATGAAGGAAGAGGTCATCTTTGTCTCCTCGGGACCTAGTAACCGGAAACCTTCCCCATCGCCTCCACCACATATCCCACAAAAGAACCAACACACCCATTGGAACAGGAAACCGCTACCACCTCTTCCCATTCCTTTAGAGGAAATTTACGAGCATCTCTTGGCAGCCGGGCAAATTGCGCCAATCCCAATTCAGCCTATACAACCTCCTTACCCGAAGTGGTACAACCCTATTGCTAGATGCACGTACCACGCCGGAGCTCAAGGCCACGCCATAGAAGACTGCTCTGCCCTTAGAGGAAAGGTCGATCGCTTGATCAGGAACAAATGCATCTCTTTCGAAGGTTCTAGCATGACCATCAACCCTATTCCAAATCATGCTTTGGGTAGCGGAAGGATGATATAGGGCTCGGCCATTTGCGTGAAGAAGTCTGGGGGGGGGGGGGGCTCTGCGTAATTAGACCGCCGCCACGCTTCCTGATGCTGACTCTTTGTAATATGTATGCATGTTTTGTTGTCTTTTATAGGAACTTGTGTTCCCCTTCGGTTTAGAAATAAATAAATAAATTTAACCCCCTCTTCGAGCGTCTTGTACTATTCGCGTTTCAAGATGAATGTTGATTCAGTGGGTTTTGATAAACCCTATGTCTTTACCGATAAAGAAAGTATCACCACAACTAAGAATGAGGCCGGGATTCCACGCAAATTGGTCCATTTAAGAGAAAGGGCGGAAAAGGAGATAGTCCATCATCAGGAGAAGTCTTGGGGGCAAGCAATGAAGTTCAAAGGGATGTTGATCCAAAAGCACAAGACTCAAACGCACACCATAGCCGAGCCTACGACTTTAAGCAAGGGCGCTTCGTGGGAGGCAACCCACGTGTTCTTTTCAATTATTTTATCTTTCGTTAATTTTAAATTCAACATCTTGGGATACCTTCCCCCTATGAATTTATTATTTAACTGTCTCTTCATTTCAGGTGCAACGAGACTTGTAAACTTGGGGGCAAGCAGGTGAAGCGACGACCAAAAGAAGGCATCGAAAAAAATGTCCGAGCTCATTTTTCAAGGAAGTTGTCCTTTTACATTTTTGCAATTTCCGTTTCCGCAATTTCCGTTTCCGTAATTTATGTATTCGCAATTTACATTTTCACAATTTTCCACTATTTACATTGATTGCAAGGGTGCGTGTGTCATGTTGGCTAAAATCCTTAGTTTTCGCAAAAAAATTGTCTTTATACATGTGCAACTTGGGCTAAAAAAAAAAAGAGGAGGGAGAGGATGAAAACAAAAATCTCACGTTTTGAACATTTTTTCAAGCATACTCATCACGACACGGATGACTTGTGCGTTCATTAGCAATTATATGAAACATGCATGATCTTGTCTGTTAGCTCTTATATCCATGGCATGATTAGACGTAAGCAATCACAAACATATCCCTGTGAGTATTTTGGACCTTCACGCCTTATCTCTTTCATGAGTGTAAATGCTAAACTAGGTACTAGTTAGATTTGCATAATATCCAGGGTACATGCGCCATTAGACATGGGATAGCAGTAAGATGACATTGGACTTTGCTTTGCCTTTCTTCCACCTTTTCATTCTTCAACCTTTTTGCCCCTAAATGCATACTTCGTACACCATGTACGATCCTATTAAACCCTCAAAACCAACCCTCTTATCCTCCTACCCAAGTGAGTAGTGCTCGACTGGGACCACTAAACCAGAGTACACATCAAGCAAGGGAATGGCAAGGGAGCCCTTAGAGGAACGCTGACAAATCAACGTCGAAAGAAGGTCAAATAAGTCAAGACTTGGAAGCTTCTGCCAAAGACAGAGAGGATGACAGACCAAATAAAAATTGTACTTGCTTTGCTTGCTTAAAAAAAAAAAAAAAAAAAATATTTCGTTCAAGGAACACAAGCAAGCAAGTACAAAAATGGTCAATAAAGAGGGGGAGAAATCATTTCCAACAAAAATTCAAAAGTTGGTGCGCTTCGTCAACAAATGAATGATGATCTCAAATTAAAAAAAAAAAGAGATATCATTCCCTGCAAAAATTCAAAAGGTAGTACGGTTTGTCAAAATGACCTCGAAATCGAAAAGAGAGCATTCAAGGAACACTAAAACAACAGCAAAAGCAGGCACAAAATAAAAATGGTCCAACATCAACGGCAAAATAATCTCAAGAAGATCATCGCAAAACTTGGGCCCGGTGCCCTCCAAACAATCCCGCCGGAACATCTCAAGCAGATTTTCAACAATTGGTGCACCTTGCTTTCACCACGATAAAATCGTCAAGCATCATCCACCGCAATTTATCCTCATCGCAATCAGTCGTCGAGCACAAACTCATTAAGACCTTCTCGCCAAAAACACACAACACTTTCTTCTAAAAAAATCTCCTTTTTTTTCCTCCCTCGCAAAGTCCTATTGATTATTAGCAGACCCGTGCATGTGCATCTTCATTCGAAGTCTATTCACTCGGATTGACATTGCAAATTTAATTTTTGTGCTATGTTCATTGCATTTTAGAAGTGTAAACACATAGCCTTGTTTTCCGAGCATGAGCGCAAACACTAATATCTGGTGAGGATTGCTTACAGCTGCATGTAATGGAAAAGTGTTGTCCTTGAGGTCGTTATTTCTTGAACAAGACGTAGACGTTATCTAGACTTGAATCAATCATGTTCATATAACGAAAACTGAACGAACATTTTATCCAAAAAAGAGAAAGAAGGCTTGAATTTATTTTCTTAAACAAAGAAATCATTTTCATTCCTAACAAAAAAACTTGGGGGGCAAGCCATGGGTTAAATGTAGGAATATTTGATATTTCTCACAGGTCAATTGCTCTCTCCTTTCTCCATCTGTCACTGCTTTGTATTTGATTCCTTTCAATTTGCAGGATACAGATATGCTCCAGTGAAATCTCAACCAGGGGTCTTTGATGACAACATCGTTGTAAAGCCCTCGCCTTGGATCGAACGTCGAATGGAGAACATCACCACTCCTCACCATGGGTCTTCGATAACAACATCGTTGTAAAGCCCTCGTCATCTTGGATTTTCATCAAAATCCAATCAGCATCGAATGGAGTACGTTACCACTCCCAAATCAACTTCGTGTGGTGGATCTCGTTCCCTAACGGTCAACCACTCTCCATTTCAGTTCGTACGGTAAGTTCAAGGTAAGACTTGCTTTCCCTTTTTACACCATCTGTTAAAGCGTTGTGTCAGGTCACGTCCCCACATCGTGTCTTAAAAACTTGTGTTCAGGTCACGTCCCCACATCTTGTCTGTCTAGCGTTGTGTTTAGGTCACGTCCCCACATCGTGTCTTAAAAAGTTGTGTTTAGGTCACGTCCCCACATCGTGTCTTAAACAGTTGTGTTCAGGTCACGTCCCCACATCGTGTCTTAAAAAGTTGTGTTCAGGTCACGTCCCCACATCTTGTCTGTCTAGCGTTGTTTTTAGGTCACGTCCCCACATCGTGTCTTAAAAAGTTGTGTTTAGGTCACGTCCCCACATCGTGTCTTAAAAAGTTGTGTTCAAGTCACGTCCCCACATCGTGTCTTAAAAAGTTGTGTTCAGGTCACGTCCCCACATCTTGTCTGTCTAGCGTTGTGTTTAGGTCACGTTCCCACATCGTGTCTTAAAAAGTTGTGTTCAGGTCACGTCCCCACATCTTGTCTGTCTAGCGTTGTGTTTAGGTCACGTCCCCACATCGTGTCTTAAAGAGTTGTGTTCAGGTCACGTCCCCACATCTAAACACATCCCCACATCGTGTCTTAGAGAGTTGTGTTCAGGTCACGTCCCCACATCTTGTCTGTCTAGCGTTGTGTTTAGGTCACGTCCCCATATCTAAACACATCCCCACATCGTGTCTTAGAGAGTTGTGTTCAGGTCACGTCCCCACATCTTGTCTGTCTAGCGTTGTGTTTAGGTCACGTCCCCACATCGTGTCTTAAAAAGTTATGTTCAGGTCACGTCCCCACATCTTGTCTGTCTAGCGTTGTGTTTAAGCCACGTCCCCACATCGTGTCTTAAAAAGTTGTGTTCAGGTCACGTCCCCACATCGTGTCTTAAAAAGTTGTGTTCAGGTCACGTCCCCACATCTTGTCTGTCTAGCGTTGTGTTTAGGTCACGTCCCCACATCGTGTCTTAAAAACTTGTGTTCAGGTCACGTCCCCACATCTTGTCTGTCTAGCGTTGTGTTTAGGTCACGTCCCCACATCGTGTCTTAAAGAGTTGTGTTCAGGTCACGTCCTCACATCTTGTCTGTCTAGCGTTGTGTTTAGGTCACGTCCCCACATCGTGTCTTAAAGAGTTGTGTTCAGGTCACGTCCCCACATCTTGTCTGTCTAGCGTTGTGTTTAGGTCACGTCCCCACATCGTGTCTTAAAGAGTTGTGTTCAGGTCACGCCCCCACATCTTGTCTGTCTAGCGTTGTGTTTAGGTCACGTCCCCACATCGTGTCTTAAAGAGTTGTGTTCAGGTCACGTCCCCACATCTTGTCTGTCTAGCGTTGTGTTTAGGTCACGTCCCCACATCGTGTCTTAAAGAGTTGTGTTCGGGTCACGTCCGCACATGTTGTCTGTTAAGCGTTGTGTCAGGTCACGTCCCCACATCGTATTTTTAATGTTGTGTCAGGTCACGTCCCCACATCGTGTTGTTAGTGTCATGTCTGGTCACGTCCGTACATGTTGTCTGTTAAGCGTTGTGTCAGGTCACGTCCCCACATCGTGTTGTTAGTGTCATATCTGGTCACGTCCGCACATGTCGTCTGTTAAGCGTTGTGTCAGGTCACGTCCCCACATCGTGTTTTTAATGTTGTGTCAGGTCACGTCCCCACATCGTGTTTTTAATGTTGTGTCTGGTCATGTCCGTACATGTTATCTATTAATGTTGTGTCAGGTCACGTCCCCACACCATATCTTGAAAATTCATAAACAGTCACCCCGAATATCAAATCATCATCAGGGCAAAGGTATGTTACTGTCAATCAATATCCGAGCAAAGGTACGTTACAACTCTCATTTACATAATTCTACATTTCTGCATAATTATTTTCCTCCTCTTAGAGTGACATCATTAGGACAAATCATTCATACTCCTGCGAATCGTGCATTATCCTTCCGAAGCAACGTCAGTCACATGTCAAGCAATTATCCCCCCTAGTGGAGCCGTCATTTACATTTTCGTAAAAATACCTTCGATTTCTGATAGAGTAGTTGTCATTTACACTTTCTGCAAATTATGTTTATCTCGATATCTGAATAGATCTAAATTTATATATATCTTTGCAGGATCAACAACCTATCTCCCCAGAGCGACATCAAGCAAGCACCTTTTATCCCCAGTGACAGCATCAATCAATCTCCTCCTCCCAGAGCGACATCAATCAACTACCTCCTCCCAGAGCGACATCATCACTGTAAGTTTGAGGTAAGACCTGCCGTGTCGCCAAAATTCGGATATCTAGGGGCAACTATCTTTACTGCTTATCGAATACTTCGATAAGACAGTAAAGAGGGGGCAACTGTTGATACCCGAATTTTGACGCCAATTTTAACTAATTTTAGCATTTCTGTTATTTACTTAATTTACTGTCCTTTTTAGTTAATTTACTATTGCTAGCATTTCTAAATTTTTCCATTGCATTTTAGCATCATCGTTAACATCATCAGCTTTCGAAATCGCGTTTTTAATTTTCTCGGCATGTATTTTCATTATTATTATCATTATCATTTTTAGCCTTAAAAATCACATTTTTATCTATCCGTCTGTTGTTTGCTAGTTTTTTCTTCATTTTAGGTCATCACATGATTTTTAGGATTTTTTATGTTTTAGCGCATTTTTTAGTATTTTTATTATTTTATTATTATTTTTATTCGAGCTTTTATTGGACCCGAGTAAGTCTGCTCGGACAATAGCTCGACTTTAAAATGTTTTCCATCAACTAGTTGCTAGCTTTTTTTCTGCTCGCAACGGTCTACAGCGTTTCGTGTAATTTTCGGCGTAACGTCTTTATTTTTCCGTTCAAACGTTTCACATTTTTGAACGCAAAAATGAACACGTTAAATGAAAAATTCTCGTCATTCGCTGTAGACGGTTAAACCCGTCGTATTTTTCTCTACACGACGGTACCTTCGGCTCGAAAAGTTAGAACGTTTGTTCACGGGAACCGGCTCGAGGCCATTTAAATCAGATGAAAGGCTATTTTATCATGGCCATTGATCTGGTCAACCAAGGAAAGTCAACCAGATCAATGTCCCTTGAATTAATGTGCATAATGCACATGCACAGTGCACGCACGAGGGAGACAACGGAAGTCCTCGCCCGAGCCAACTGCTCCCTAGCTCCCTAGCCCTCCGCCATCATCACGGCTCCCCTAGCCCCGCCAGTGCATGCTCCCGGCCACCACGCGCGGCTCCTTCGGCCGGCCTCCACGCGACCTTCGGCTATAAATAGCCACCATTCTTCCACGCGCAAAGGGTCTGAATTTTGGCAAGAAAAACAACACTGCTCTCTCCCCATTTTTTCGGTCCAATTCCTGCACTCCTGAACCCCATTCGCTCACCCTCACTCTCATTCATCGCCGTCGTCCACCGGCAGCACCACCGCTGTAAGCCGTTCTTTCTCTCTCACTCACTGTTTCTCTCTTTGATTTTTGTTCATGCCTTAGACGATCATTTGGTTGCTCAAACATGTTTAATTGCTTGAGTTTTAAGTTAGTCACATCACACTAGCATTGATTGAATTGTTTGAACACTTGAGGTATTTATTTGCTAATTAAATGAATTAATGTGCATTATTATTACCGTTGCAATTGCCACTGTTTGGCTGGGATTTACGTTGCTGTGATTGCTTGTTTGTGTTGTGGGAAGGGAGAGGCTCCGTCGCCAGCAGTGGCGCCGGCGATGGGAGGTTGAAGATGATGTATCACGGGCCACTCGGCCCTTCGTGCAAAAATGAAAGAAAGGTGATGGGCTTGGCCCATCACCATTTAAATTAATTTCCTTGGGCCAGGAATTGTTCCTGGCCCATTTCTCCAAATTTCCAAGCTGGGCCCAGCCCATTTATATTTTTCCGAGTCTCCGATTCGTCATTTTTTTACGTAAAATGCTCGCATGCTTCGTATAATTGTTTTTCATGATACGTGCTATTTTTCGTATGTTTTATACATGAATTGTTTAAATCACTTTTTTTCGTAAAATATTTCGTATGCTTATTTTTGAATCAAGTTGGTTCTTAAATTGTTTTTATACGTGAATTGCTCATTCCTTATCGTGATATTTATTGTCAAGTTATCTAACCTCAGTCATTTATATCTAACCGTTTAATTTCAGTCATTTAAAACACCGCCTATATGGTCGGTCGCTTTTTAATTTTCGTAAATATTCAACTGCTTTAATTTTTCGCAAAACTGCTGGAAATCCTTCCGCAAATTATCAACTGTTTAATTTTCCGCACTTTAAATTTCAGCAATTTAAATTCAATACCGCCTACATGGTCGGTCGCATTTTAATTCTCGTAAATATTCAACTGCTTTAATTTTTCGCAAAACTGCTGGAAATCCTTCCGCAAATTATCAACTGTTTAATTTTTCGCACTTTAAATTTCAGCAATTTACTTTCAGCAATTTAAATTCAATACCGCCTACATGGTCGGTCGCATTTTAATTCTCATAAATATTCAACTGCTTTAATTTTTCGCAAACTGCTGGAAATCCTTCCGCAAATTATCAACTGTTTACTTTTCCGTACTTTAATTTTCCGCACTTTAATTTTCCGCACTTTAATTTTCCGCACTTTAAATTTCAGTAATTTACTGTCGGCAATTTAAATTCAATACCGCCTACATGGTCGGTCGCATTTTAATGCTCGTAAATATTCAACTGCTTTAATTTTTCGCAAACTGCTGGAAATTCTTCCGCAATTTATCAACTGTTTATTTTCTGCAATTTATCAACTGTTTATTTTCTGCAATTTATCAACTGTTATGTTTTTGCAAATATCCACTGTTTATTTTCTGCAAATATCCAACTGTCCATTCTCTACATTATCAATCTGTTTTATTTTCTGCAAATCCTTAAACGTTTTTTATTCCCTGTAAATCGCCAATAGCATTTAATTTTTCTGCACTTATCAAAACAGCATTTCATTTTCGTAGGCGTAAAATCCATCATTTTTCGCATGCAATCAACCCAGTATTTAAATTCTCGCATGCTTAAAATCAATCATTTTTCGAATGCAATCAACCTGGCATTTAAATTCTCGTATGCGTAAAATCAATCATTTTTCGCATGCAATCAACACAGCATTTAAATTCTCGTGTGCTTAAAATCAGTCATTTTTCGCATGCAATCAACGTAGCATTTAAATCTCGTATGCGTAAAATCCATCATTTTACGTATGCAATCAACTGTCATTTAAATTTTCGCACTCATAAAATGGTTTATTTATTTCTCGAGCTATCACTAACACTCTCCTTTTGTAGGTTAATTTCAAGCTTTGCTCGAAAGTACGCCTCACAAGTCCTTTTTATTTATTCGATGCTTTCTGCAAATATCAACTACACGCATGATATATAGAATTGCTAAAACTAAAATCAACTCACATGAACAACGTGTTTAAAGACTTGCTCAAAATGCCATGTTCATATGATTTCAAATTCTCGCTTGTATTGACTGCATGTACATGGGGACTTTCAATCCCACATCGGTTTTCCACTTCAAAAATCTATCATTCAAATTTGTCCTCTGTTAGCAATCCATGTTAGGATCACGTAGTAATTAAGTTAATCATGCATGGCCCGATGATGAAAAAAGAGGGCGCTCATTTAGTCTTATGGAAATTTCAGTCCCATTACGTTGCGGTCAGGAATAATCAATCGATCTTGATAAACGATAATCCCGTCTGAATGATCTTTTTATTATTCCTAAACAGTCACGATCATAGAAAAGACTAAAGTGACGATTCCTCTAAGGGCCCCTTTTTCAAAACGCATTTTTCAAACACCTTTTTAAACACCTCTCTCATCAACCGGTAACCGTTTTCGGATGTGACTCGGGTGCCTAACACCTTCCCGAGACCATAATACGACCCCGAACCTTTGTCTGGGGTCCAGACCCCCTTTTTGTGCCTTTAGTTTTTTTACTTATTATATTTCCTATGCCATGACAATTAGGGTTCCCTAAGCCTAGCAACCAAATTAGGGTGGCGACTTCATTGCATGCTGCTAGGTGTCCTTTTACGCCGAGCATCTGAAGGTCTCAAATTTCGTTGCACACTTGCGAATTTTTAATTTTCGGGGCGCGACAGGTGGTATATTGAAAAGACCGCTTCTACCATGGCTAACTGTTTTGTAGAGATCCACGGGGAAGAATTCTACGATGGTGACGCTGTTTCTGACGCCTTTTTGAAGAATTCTTCCGATCTTAATGACTAGGGCTTCTGCTTGGCCAGAGCGAATGGCTATCCAGAACAAGGGATTTCTGAAGACTAGCAGTAGACAGGGTATTGTCGCCCCCTTCTTTTTGTGAGGATTGAGCGTTACCCTTTTTTGTTCGTCTTTGTATATTTTCGTGCCCCTTCGTGGGTATTTGATCAATGACACTTCTATGATATCAGCTTTTGTTGGTGCCATTTTCCTTTCCCGTATTTCTTTTTCTTCAAATTTTTGCAGCGTGGCTTTAGCGCTCTTATCGCTCTGATCGGGCTTTGTCATGTTAGACTTAACCACTGTTTGGCCCCACCAGGGAGGACATTCCTGAAAGAAGTATTCTTCTTATTCTTCTTTCCTTGATCAAAAGAGACAACGAATAGGGTCTTTAGGCCCTATTCCTTAAACCGCGTCAACATCAGCGTGGTTGGCTTCGCGTCTACTTTGCCGACGAGTCATACAGCTCTTTTATCACCTCGAGTGTCGTGATCTCTCGGAGTCAGAGATATCCTGCACACTCTCAATTAACATCTATTAGTAAGAAATAGGCGATAATAGACACAAGTTTCCCGTAGGAGCCGATCTGCCGCTGTTGATACCCGAATTTTGACGCCATTTTTAATTAATTTTAGCATTTCTGTTATTTAGTTAATTTACAATCATTTCTCTTGATTTACTGTCGCTAGCATTTTTAGGTGTTTCGTTGCATTTTAGCATCATCGTTAGCATCGTCAGCTTTCGAAATCGCATTTTTAATTTGTCATCACGTATTTTCATTATTATTATCATTATTATTTTTAGCCTTAAAAATCACATTTTTAATTATCCGGCAGTCGTTCGCTAGTTTTTTCTTTGTTTTAGGTCATCACATGAATTTTAGGACTTTTAATTTTTTAGCGCATTTTTTAGTATCTTTATTATTTTATTATTATTTTTTCGTTCGAGCTTTTATTGGACCCGAGTAAGCTCGCTCGAACAATAGCTTGACTTTAAAATGTTTTCCATCAACTAGTTGCTAGCTTTTTTTGCGCTCGCAACGGTCTACAACGTTTTGTGTAATTTTCGGCGTAACGTCTTTATTTTTCCGTTCAAACGTTTCACGTTTTTGAACGCGAAAATAAACACGTTAAACGAAAAATTCTCGTCATTCGCTGTAGACGGTTAAACCCGTCGTATTTTTCTCTACGCGACGGTACCTTTGGCTCGAAAAGTCGGAACGTTTGTTCGCAGGAACCGGCTCGAGGCCATTTAAATCAGATGAAGGGCCATTTAATCATGGCCGTTGATTTGGTCAACCAAGGAAAGTCAACCAGATCAACGGCCCTTGAATTACCTAGCATGGTGCACATGCACTGTGGCCGTTGGAGTGCAACGAAGCAGACCACGGGGATTACCTGCTCCCGTCGCTTCCTAGCTCGAGCCCGTAGCTCCCTATCCCGTCCAGCCATCATCACGGCTTCCCTAGCCCCGCCAGCTCACGATCGAGCCCCTCCACGCGCAGCTCCTTGTCCGGCCATCCACGCGATCTTTGTCTATAAATACAAGCCATCCTTCATCGTAAAAACGGTCCGAAATTTTGCAAGAGAAGGCCACTGCCCATCTCCATTTTCCTGTCCAAGTCACACACCCTCATTCCCGTTCCTCACCTTCGTCCACACGCAGCAGCAGCACTGTAAGCGTTCTTCCTCTTGTTTTTCTTTTAAATTTCATTTAAAGCTTAGTCAATTAATTAATCATCAAAACTTGCTGCAATCACCTTATATTCAGCCTAATTTCACCATGCTAACATCCTTTTAAATCATCGTTGCTTAGTTTAATTGTTTCGTTAATTAACGTAAATATGCATTTCTTCGTTTCCTTCAAAAATCCTACTGTTATTGTTTTCATTTTCTTGCTGTGATTGCATGGCTGCGCTGGGGGAAGGGAGAGGCTTCTTTCGGGCCAAGAACCAGGCGAATCGGTATCCTGGTTCATCACCTCCGTCACCGGCAGTGGCGCCGACGATGGGAGGTTGAAGTTGATGATTGACTTGGGCCAAAGGGCCTGCGCACAAAATAAAAGAAAGGTGATGGGCTTGGCCCATCACCGTTAAAACTAATTTTCTTGGGCCAGGAATTGTTCCTGGCCCATTCCTCCAAATTTTAAGCTGGGCCCAGTCCATTTATATTTTTCGAATCTTTGGTTCGTTATTTTTTTCGCGTAAAATCCTCGCATGCTTCGTATAATTATTCTTCATGATATGTGCTATTTTTCCTATATTTTATACATGGATTGTTTAGTTCACTTTTTCATATTTTTCGTATGCTTATTCTTGCATCAACTTGTTTATTGAATTGTTTTTATATACCTGAACTGCTTATTTCTTGTCGTGACATTTATTTTTATGTTATTTAACTTCAGTCATTTAATATTTAGCAATTTAATTTCAGTCATTTACTTACCGCCTATATGGTCGGTTGTCATTTAACTTTCCGTAAATTATCAACTGCTTTTAATTCTCGTAAATATCAACTGCTTTAATTTTTCGCAAACTGCTGGAAATTCTTCTGCAAATTATCAACTGTTTAATTTTCCGCACTTTACTTATTCGCATTTTAATTTTCCGCAATTTACTTTCGGCAATTTAAATTCAATATACCGCCTACATGGTTGGTCGCATTTTATTTTCCGCAATATCAACTGCTTTAATTTTTCGCAAGCTGCTGGAAATTCTTCCGCAAATATCAACTATTTTATTTTCTACAAATATCAATTGTTTTATTTTCTGCAAATATTACTTGTTTATTTTCTACAAAATATCAATTGTTTTAAATTTCGCACTTATCATACTGCTGGAAATTCTTCCGCAAATATCAAACTGTTTATTTTCTGCAAATCATCAAACTGTTTTAATTCCCTGTAAATCGTCAACTACATTTAATTATTCTATACTTATCAAAACAACATTTAAATTTCGTATGCGTTAAATCAATCATTTCTCTCATGCAATCAAAACAGCATTTAAATTTCGCATGCGTTAAATCAATCATTTCTCGCATGCAATCAAAATAGCATTTAAATCTCGTATGCGTTAAATAAATCATTTCTCGCATGCAATCATGTCATAATTTAAATCTTGTATGCGTAAAATCAATCATTTTTTTCACGCAATCAACAACATTTAATTTTTGTATGCGTTAAATCCATCATTTTTCGCATGCAATCAACTCAGCATTTAATTCTCGTATGCGTAAAATCCATCATTTTACGTATGCAATCAACTGTCATTTAAAATTTTCGCACTCATAAAATTGTTTATTTATTTCTCGAGCTATCGCTAACACTCTCATTTTTGTAGGTTTTAATTTCAAGCTTCTCTCGAAAGTACGCCTTTCGATTCCTTTTTATTTATTCGATGCTTTCTGCAAATATCAATTGCATGCATGATATATAGAACTGCAAGAATTAAAATCAACCCACATGAACCACGTGTTTAAAGATTGCTTAAAATGCCATGTTCATGTGATTTTAAATTCTCGCTTATATTGACTGCATGTACATGGGGACTTTTGATCCCACATCAGTTTTGATAATAATCGGAGGGATTGTACCCGAGGTAGGAAGGATCCTGGAGATCTTTTCCTTTGGGGGGGGTGGTCCTCGCTGCTGGTACACCTGCAAGGAGCCGGAGGGGGTCCCCGGCGCAGATACTCCGACGATCAAGTCAGTATCAGTAGGAGTAGTAGTGAGAGAGTAGTGTCTAGTCAGAGAGAGAGAGTCCCCACCCCCCCTTCCTACCTAGGGGGGGTATTTATAGGAGATCTAGTAGAGAGGTGTCATCTCTAATAGGTGCCGCTTGGGTGCCATGGGGTAACGCCGAGTAGATGCCGCTTGAGTGCTTACCGGGTGTGGGAATAGGCGCTATATCGTGCTGGATGCCCCCCCCCCCTGCTGACGTCGACCAGCCCCAGTAGCAGGACTAGCAGGAGGCCAGGCAGGCCCTTCAGTAGCTGAAGGTGACAGTACCCTCTGTTAGGACTAAAATGCTCTAGGGGGTATGTCAATAGTTATCACAAGCCATGATCCTTCGACTCTCAGAAAGAACAGAGCTTGGTTACTAAGGAAAACTCACTTAATCAACCAAAGCTCTCAATGAAAGCACCATTTTGATAATAATCGGAGGGATTGTGATTTTGATAATAATCAGAGGGATTGTACCCGGGGTAGGAAGGATCCTGGAGATCTTCTCCTCTGAGGGGGTAGTTCTCGCTGCTGGTACACCCTCAAGGCGCCGGAGGGGGTCCACGGCGCAGATACTCCGATGATCAAGTCAGTATCAGTAGGAGTAGTAGTGAGAGAGTAGTGTCTAGTCAGAGAGAGAGAGCCCCCCCCCCCCCCCCCCCCTTTCTACCTAGGGGGGTATTTATAGGAGATCTAGTAGAGAGGTGTCATCTCTAATAGGTGCCGCTTGGGTGCCATGGGGTAACGCCGAGTAGATGCCGCTTGAGTGCTTACCGGGTGTGGGAATAGGCGCCATATCGTGCTGGATGCCCCCCCCCCCGCTGACGTCGACCACCCCCGGTAGCAGGACTAGCAGGAGGCCAGGCAGGCCCTTCAGTAGCTGAAGGTGACAGTACCCCCTGTCAGGACTAAAATGCTCTAGGGGGTATGTCAATAGTTATCACAAGCCCAACCGAAAACGAGCCCGAGTGTTTACCAAGGGCTCCATTCTCGGTATCTGGATGAGTGCTATCTCTTCTGCGTCGCGGCAGGCTTGTAAAAATCTTCGAGTTCCTTTGCGTCCTTTGATGCCCACGCCGCAGATTCTTGCTAAAGCTCTATAGGCGCTATCTCTGGCAGATAACGCTAAGGTCCTTTCGAGTGGCGTCCGACATAACCTGGGATGGGATAACTCCGATTATAGAGGTAGGTGCTGCTTGAGAGCCTCCCTGCTGAGGTCGACCATCCCAGGGCTTGCCGCCAGGCTAGGGGCGGCATGGACAACGTCGAGTGTCCAAGGAATGAGCTGGAGATGGTGCTAGCTTGCCAGAAGTTGTTAGGTTGTCATGTCAGACTATTGCTTCGCCATTCTGGTTGGCTTGCGAGAAAATGCCAAGACATAGCCGCAACCAAAGTAGAAAAATGAAGATTCGTTCTTCATGCAGAGAGAGAATATGGTGGTGATGGACCAGAGGTGACGAGAGGACAAACCTCAATACTCAGAGCCCAACCAAAAACTGTTAACGAAATCGACAAGAACTATGTGCCCCCAGCCCAACCCAAAACGGTCCTGGTATGCAATACCAATGACATGGAGGCAGCTGTTGACAAGGAGGCGCCCGATAACATGGCGGCACCTGGCAAGGAGGCCGCTGATGACATAGAGACATGCTGATAACATGGCGGCACCTGACAAGGAGGCCACTGATGACATAGAGACATCGCTCACATGGAGGCACCACAAATCACATAGAGGCGCCGCTCACATGGATGCACCACAAATCACATAGAGGCGCTCACATGGACGCACCACAAATCACATAGAGGCGCCGCTTACATGGACGCACCATAAATCACATAGAGGCGCCGCTCACATGGACGCACCACAAATCACATAGAGGCGCTCACATGGACGCACCACAAATCACATAGAGGCGCCGCTCACATGGACGCTCCACAAATTACATAGAGGCGCCGCTCACATGGAGGCACTCGCTCACATGGACGCACCACAAATCACACAGCGCCATCACTCACATGCAGGCGCTCGCTCACATGGTGGCATCACGAATGATACGGCGCCATCACTCACATGGAGGCGTTCGCTCACATGGAGGCATCACAAATCATGTGGCGCCATCACTCATCCGGCCTCGCTGTGAACCGCCTGTAATATTGCCGCGGCTTTACGCCATAAGCTACCTACAATTTGTGCAGTTTTACGCCATAGATACCTGCAATATTGACGCGGCTTTACGCTGCTCGGAGCTACCTACAATACTGCCGCGGCTTTACACTATAAGCCACCTACAAATTGTGCGATTTTATGCTGTAGTTACCTACAATATTGCACGCTTTCAGATTCCCTAGGATTTCAATCTGTACTCCACTTGAGTACCTGCACTGTTAGCTGTACAAATACACTAGCAAAGAATGTTAACTTCGGTTAGCTTCCTCTAAGAATGTTAAAAAGAGAGGTAAGGGGAAAATGATAATCTTAAAGGTGATAGCGATACCTTAGGGGAATAAACAAGGAGCTCGGCCGTTGTTTAATTCCCGTTCCCTTCCTTGCATTTACGAAAGAGAGTGACATGTCATTGGAGACCTTTTTGATGATGAGAGAATGGCCTCATTACATTATGAGGGCTCTTCAAACGGGGTAGATATTCACCCGATAAATCATATCAACCTTCATCCAGGGTAGATATTCACTCGCTAGATAATATTCTGAATCATCATTTATTTCACCCACCGTCGTCATACGGGAAAACCAAATTAGTGGCGTCACTTTGAGGCTCAATCGTGCCTGCTAAACGTCGATATCTCGCTCCGATGTCTTCATGAGAATTATATCCCTTTAAATTATCTTCAAATCGAGCTATTATTCAGAAAATTCCGAGCACGCACGAAGAAGATACGATTTTTTCCGTGAAACCCGATATAGGTGGAATCACGAATCTTAAACCCAGATTTAGAATCACAATAACGCCCAGTTAACGTACATATCTCACTGAGATTCCTTGACAATAATTGTAGCCCATCGAATTGTCTTCGAATCGAGCTATCACACGCAGAATTCCGAGCACGTATGGAAAAGATATAATTTTCCCCGCGAAACCTGATATGACTGGCCAGCAATGCACTTTTCTGGGCGCTAACGTTGAAAGTCCTGAGACTTCTGATGACATGGCAAGGGCGACAACGGCAGGGGCGACATCTGATAACAAAGCGGACGTCTGGTAACGAAGCGGACGTCTGATAATGAAGCGGACATCTGATAACGAAGCGACATCCGATAACGAAGCGGACGTCTGATAACGAAGCGGACATCTGATAACAAAGTGGACATCCGATAACAAAGCGGACTTCTGATAATGAAAGAGGATATCTGATAACGAAGCGACATCCGATAACGAAGCGACATCCGATAACAAAGCGGACGTCTGATAACGAAGCGGACGTCTGATAACGAAGCGGACATCTGATAACGAAGCGACATCCGATAACGAAGTGGACGTCCGATAACGAAGCGGACATCCGATAACGAAGCGGACATCTGATAACGAAGCGACATCCGATAACGAAGCGGACGTCTGATAACGAAGCGGACATCCGATAACAAAGCGGACTTCTGATAACGAAAGTGGACATCCGATAACGAAGCGACATCCGATAACGAAGCGGACATCCGATAACGAAGCGGACATCTGATAACGAAGGGCGACATCTGATAGGGAAGCGACATCTGATAGGGTGACACCCCATCCAAGGTCATGTATGACCTCACTCCATATGACGTCACCTCGCATGACGTCACTCCCTAGCACACAAGCGACATCTTTCGTCTTTTTCCTAGAAACTCAAGTATCATTTTCCTCTGACACACTCAATAATAACACACACACAAAAGTCAAACCCCTCTCTCTCTTTCTCTTACTTTTCCAGATCTGATCTGACAACAAAGATAATCACAACTTCTCTCTCTCTTTTCTTTCTTTTCTCGATCTGATATTTCTCTTGAACATATAATAATAATACCACTGTTTCTCTCCCTCTTTGTTTTTCTTTTCCAGATCTGGTCTCCTTTGGTGTACCACAATAATAATTACTCATATAAATTCATCTCATGGGATCCGCAAAGAACTTGAATCATATGTAAATCCATAACCAGAAAAACCAGCAGCAATAACGGAGATAAATATGCATATGGAAAGGAGAGCCTTTAGATCTCAAGGAACTCACTTGAAGATCTAAATGCTCTCAATGAAAGCACCATTTTGATAATAATCTGAGGGATTGTACCCGGGGTAGGAAGGATCTTGGAGATCTTTTCCTTTGAGGGGGTGGTCCTCGCTGCTGGTACACCTGCAAGGCGCCGGAGGGGGTCCCCGACGCAGATACTCCGAGGATCAAGTCAGTATCAGTAGGAGTAGTAGTGTGAGAGAGAGAGAGTCCCCCCCCCCTTTCTACCTAGGGGGGTATTTATAGGAGATCTAGTACAGAGGTGGCATCTCTAATAGGTGCCGCTTGGGTGCCATGGGGTAACGCCGAGTAGATGCCGCTTGAGTGCTTACCGGGTGTGGGAATAGGCGCCATATCGTGCTGGATGCCCCCCCCCCCCCCCCCCCCCCCCCCCCCCCCCCCCCGCTGACGTCGACCACCCCCGGTAGCAGGAGTAAAATGCTCTAGGGGGTATGTCAATAGTTATCAAGTTTATCTTTTCAAAAACCTTTCATTTAATCTGTACTCTGCTAGCTATCCATGATAGAATCACGTGGTAAGTAATTTAATCATGCATGGACCGATGATGAAATAAGAGGGCGCTCATTCAGTCTTACGGAAAATTCAGTCCCATCACGTTGCGGTCAGGAATAATCAATCAATCTCGATAAACGGTAACCCCGTCAGAAAGATTTTTTAATTATCCCTGAACGGTCACGATCATAGAATAGACTAAAGTGACGATTCCTCTGAGGGCCCCCTTTTACAAAACGCATTTTATCAAACACCTTTTTAAACACCTCTCTCATCAACCGGTAACCATTTTCGGATGTGACTCGGGTGCCTTTAGTTTTTTTACTTATTATCTTTCTTATGCCATGACGATTAAGGTTCCCTAAACCTAGCAACCAAATTAGGGTGGCGACTTCATTGCATGCTGCTAGGCGTCCTTTTACGCCGAGCATCTGAAGGTCTAAAATTTCATTGCACACTCGCGAATTACTTTTTCGTGGGGCGCGACAGTTTGGCGACTCCACTTGGGATCGTTTAGGGTCGGAGCCGGTTTTATCTTTTTAGAGAGGTGTTTTGTTTGTTTATTTATTTATTTGCTTTGATCAATTGCTGGTCTGTTCATTTATTTGCTTTATCAATTGTCATATGCATTTCATAGCGCCCTACACCCAGGGGACAATTACCAAAATAAGAGGGTAGTAGTGACGCCCTAGGACACATGTCCTGGGTAGTGTTCACCAATCCCAACTCGGATGAACCCCTAAAGCCAGTCGAAAGGTTACACGATTTCGTAAGAAATCGGGACACTGGACGACACTTTAGGGACCTTTTCATGGTATCATCCGGGAACCGTTCAAGCCAGTTAGAGGTGTCGGAATCAGAGCCCCAGCACATGCATCATGATTATACCTATTTTTCGTGGCTCTATTTGTCTTATTGGCATATTGACGTGATTTTTTCTGTTATACTGTTGATACCCGAATTTTGACGCCATTTTTACATAATTTTAGCATTTCTGTCATTTATTTAATTTACCATCATTTTTACTTAATTTACAGTCATCTGTAGTTAGTTTACTATCGCTAGCATTTTTAGGGTTTTCCTCGCATTTTAGCAACATCGTTAGCTTCGTCAGCTTTCGAAAATCGCGCTTTTAATTTTTCATCAAGTATTTTCGTCATTATTATCATTAGTATTTTTAGCCTTAAAACTCACATTTTTTACTATCCGGCAGTCGTTTGCGAGTCGTTTCTTCGTTTTAGGTCATCTCATGATTTTTAGGATTTTTAATATTTTAGCACATTTTTTTAGTATTTTTATTTTTTATTATTATTTACGGTCGAGCTTTTATTGGACCCGAGTAAGTTCGCTCGGACAACAGCTTGACTTCAAAATGTTTTCCATCAACTAGTTGCTAGATTTTTTTCTGCTCGTAATGGTCTACAGCGTTTCGCGCAATTTTCGGTGTAACGCTTTATTTTTTCCGTTCCCGCGTTCCGCGTCTTTGAACGAGGAAATAAACGCGTTAAACGGAAAATTTTCATGATTCACTGTAGACGGCTAAAACCGTCATATTTTTCTCTACGCGCCAGTACCTTCGGCTCAAAAAGTCAGTACGTTTGCCCTCGAGTCTCGGCTCCAGGCCATTTAAATGAGACTTAATGGCCTTTGATCTCAACCGTTGATCTGGTCAACCAAGGAAAGTCAACCAGATCAACGGTTGACAATTTAATGTGCATAATGCACATGCACAGTGGCGATAAGCACGCAGCGGAGCAGCCCACGCCCAAGCCAACTGCTCCCGTAGCTCTTGTCCCTCCGCCATCATCACGGCTATCCCGTAGCCTTGCCACCACGATGTCCGGCCACCACGCGCAGCTCCCTCCGCCACTCTCCCACGCGTCTTTCGGCTATAAATAGCCGTCTGTTCCTTCGTCAAAGGGGCCGAATTTTCACCCAAAAAAAACCACACTATTCCCTCTCTATTTTCCGGTCCAATTCACGAGCATTTGAGCCCTTCCTTGCGCAATCCTTTCCTCTCGAGACAAACCACTGTAAGCTTCTCTCTCCCTCTCACTTACGGTTTCTCTCTCTAGTTTTTGTTCTTGACTTCGATGACCATTTAATTGCTCAAACGTGTTCTAATTGCTTGAGTTTCAACCTAATTTCACCATGCTAACATTCGTTTGAATTATCGTGGCTTAGTTTAATTGTTTCGTTAATAAACGTAAAAATGCATCTTTCGGTTTTCTCCAAAAAAAGGTCACTGTTTTGGGCCCGTTTTACTGCTGTGATTGAGTTTCTATATTGAGGGAGGGGAGACGGTCAGTTTGGGCCAAGAACCAGGCGAATCGGACGCCTGGTTCGTGACCTCCGTCACCGGCAGTGGCGCCGGCGACGTGAGGAAGAAGATGAAGCAATACGGGCCTCATGGCCCTTCGGGTGAGAGGGAAGAAAGGTGATGGGCTTGGCCCATCACCACTTAAATGAATTACCTTGGGGCTAGGAACAATTCCTGGCCCATTTCTTTCAAATTTCCAAGTCAAGCCCAGCCCATTTGCATTTTTCCGGGTTTTCGAGTCGCCATTTTTTTCGTAAGATGCTCGCATGTTTCATATATTTATTTTTTATGTTACGTGTTATTTTTCGTATGTTTTATACATGAATTATTTAATTCACTTTTTTCGTAAAATATTTCATATGTTTAATTTTTAACAAGTTGTTTCTTGAATTGCTTTTATACGTGAATTGCTCATTCTTTATCGTGATATTTATTGTCATGTTATCTAACCTCAGTCATTTATATCTAACCGTTTAAGTTAAATTTATTATACCGCCTATATGGTCGGTCGCATTTTAATTTTCGTAAATATTCAACTGCTTTAATTTTTCGCACACTGCTGGAAATCCTTCCGCAACTTATCAACTGTTTAATTTTCCGCACTCTACTCTTCCGCACTTTAATTTTCTGCAATTTAATTTCGGCAATTTAAATTTAATACCGCCTACATGGTCGGTCGCACTTATCAACTGTTTAATTTTCCGCACTTTAATTTTCCGCAATTTACTTTCGGCAATTTAAATTCAATACCGCCTACATGGTCGGTCGCACTTATCAACTGTTTAATTTTCCGCACTTTAAATTCCAGCAATTTACTTTCAGCAATTTAAATTCAATACCGCCAACATGGTCGGTCGCATTTTAATTTTCGTAAACATTCAACTGCTTTAATTTTTCGCACACTGCTGGAAATCGTTCCGCAAATTATCAACTGTTTACTTTTCCGCACTTTAATTTTCCGCACTTTAAATTTCAGCAATTTACTTTTAGCAATTTAAATTCAATACCGCCTACATGGTCGGTCGCAATATCAACTGTTTATTTTCTGCAATATCAACTGCTTTAAGTTTTCGCAAAACTGCTGGAAATCCTTCCGCAAATTATCAACTGTTTACTTTTCCGCACTTTACTTTCCCGCACTTTAAATTTCAGCAATTTACTTTCAGCAATTTAAATTCAATACCGCCTACATGGTCGGTCGCAATATCAACTGTTTATTTTCCGCAAATATCCAACTGTTTATTCCCTGCATTATCAACCTGTTTTATTTTCTGCAAATCATTAAACTTTTTTTCTTCCCTGTAAATCGCCAATAGCATTTAATTTTTCTGCACTTATCAAAACAGCATTTCATTTTCGTATGCGTAAAATTCATCATTTTTCGCATGCAATCAACCCAGCGTTTAAATTCTCGTATGCGTAAAATCAATCATTTTTCGCATGCAATTAACCCAGCATTTAAATTCTCGTATGCGTAAAATCACTCATTTTTCGCATGCAATCAACCTAGCATTTAAATTCTCGTATGCGTAAAATCAATCATTTTTCGCATGCAATCAACACAGCATTTAAATTCTCGTGTGCTTAAAATCAATCATTTTTCGCATGCAATCAACTCAGTATTTAAATCTCGTATGCGTAAAATCCATCATTTTTCGCATACAATCAACTGTCATCATTTTATCAAACTCAGCATCTCACTTTCGTATGCGTGAAATCCATCATTTCTCGTATGCAATCAACTGTCATTTAAATTTTTGCACTCATAAAATGGTTTATTTATTTCTCGAGCTATCACTAACACTCTCCTTTTGTAGGTTAATTTCAAGCTTCGCTCGAAAGTACGCCTCACAAGTCCTTTTTATTTATTCGATGCTTTCTGCGAATATCAACTGCATGCATGATATATAGAACTGCTAGAATTAAAATCAACCCACATGAACAACGTGTTTAAGGAGTTGCTTAAAATGCCATGCTCATATGATTTTAAATTCTCGCTTGTATTGACTGCATGTACATTGGGATTTTCGATCCCACATCAGTTTTCCACTATTAAAATCAATCATTTAAATATGTACTCTGTTAGCAATCCATGTTAGGATCACGTAGTAATTAGGTTAATCATGCATGGCCCGATGATGAAATTAGAGGGCGCTCATTCAGTCTTACGGAAAATTCAGTCCCATCACGATCATAAAAAAGACTAAAGTGACGATTCCTCTGAGCGCCCCCTTTTTCAAAACGCATTTTATAAAACACCTTTTTAAAAACCTCTCTCATCAACCGGTAACCGTTTTCGGATGTGACTCGGGTGCCTAACACCTTCCCGAGACCATAATACGACCCCGAACCTTTGTCTGGGGTCCGGACCCCTTTTTTGTGCCTTTAGTTTTTTTACTTATTATATTTCCTATGCCATGACGATTAGGGTTCCCTAAGCCTAGCAACCAAATTAGGGTGGCGACTTCATTGCATGCTGCTAGGCGTCCCTTTTACGCCGAGTATCTGAAGGTCTCAAATTTCGTTGCACACTCGCGAATTTTTAATTTTCGGGGTGCGACATATACGAACTGCGAATTTCTTACACGTGCAGGTTACTTTGCATTTAAAATTTTATTTTTGTCCCATAGGACCCATCTTGCTCATTCGACATGTCGGCACCTACACTACTTTCATTTAATATTTTCGGGGGACGAAGTTTCGACGATCAGGCCGCACGAGGAGATCTGTTGGAACGTGGGTTCGCCCCTGACATCACCACTAAGATCAAAATAGAAGTCGTGGACTTCGACTTAACTAGGATTCAGATGTTGAGAAATGAGCTGACTGAAGACGAGGAGACACAGTTTGAGGGTAGTTATGGAAAGCTACTGACCCTAGTTGACGTAAAGACTGATTAGGGTTGCATCCGGGCAGCCCTAAAATTCTAGGATCCCTATTATCGGTGCTTCTCTTTCGACAAAGAGGTAGACTTGACTCCTACGCTAGAGGAGTACTCAGCTCTGATGTGCTTCACCTCTCCTATATCGGCCATATACCAGAATGTTCGACTCGACTCCTCGAGTGTCAAAATAAGGCTCGATAAGTTGTTAGGAATCACTACTCGTGTCAGAGAGGGTGACTACTTCTGGTGCTGGTCAGATATTGAGGCACGCTTTCGATTGTCCAACGGAAAGAAACGCTTAAGGATTTTAGCTTTCGCCATTGTAGGATTTGTCCTCTTTCTAAAAATGAGGAATGCCATCGACTTTGCAGCAGCCAACATCTTTTACGAGATGGAAACAAATGCCATCAATCCTACCACAACCATTTTGGCCAAGACCTTTCGCTCCTTGGACTCTTGTCGAAGAAAAGGGAAAGGAAAACTTACCTATTGCACCCAGTTATTGACAGTATGGTTGGTCAGCCACTTCAAACAGGTTCCTGATCAGACCATTTTCTTCGCAAGCTACATAAGGTCATGCCCTCTACTCAGGGTTATCAACGCAATGACCACGGATAGATGGGAGATGGAGAATAAAGATGTTTGGATCAACCGATTCATAAACCTCTCAGAAGAAGACTTCAGTTGGCACGCCAAATGGTTGTAGACTTCCAATCCCATCGTCTGCTGCGGACCCTTACCTTGGGTTCCTTTGATCGGAGCATGGGGATGCGCTCACTATTGCCCTGCCCTCGTCCTCAGACAGTTCTGCATCACGCAAATAATTCCCGTGACATTTGGCATGACAAGATCAGACCTGCCACACACCGGAGAAAATCAGAACATTCAGTTATACGCCAAAGACTGGGCCCACCCTTTTTGTCTCAAAGGACATGGCATCCCTGCAACCACAATACCGAAATATCCACAATGGAGGTCGAGACGAGTTAATGGCAATGTCTTACCTCGCCCTGAAAATCAAAAACCGATGGAAGAAGAAGGGGAATCTCAAGTGAGCAAAGGAATGGATGTCATGGCTTACGCTCAAGTGGTAGAACAGATGCGAGCTGCACAAGAAGAATGAGATCTGATGATAGAGGAAAGGGATATGGACGAAGCTCGTCAATGTGGCTTAGAGGTCCAGATGAATGAGTTAAAAAGGCGTAGTAAGGACATTCTCCACATACAAACAGTAAAATAGAAGGTGGCCCTCAGGGAGTTCGAGGAACGTCTGAACAGCGAAATCCGCAAGAAAGAAGCATCGAGTGCCATAATCAAAGACAAGGATTCGACGATAAGGTTTTTGACTACTCGCGCAGACTTGGGAGATAGGAAAAGCCAGGCACTACAAAGCCGAATTACCGCGTTAGAGGCTGAGTTAGAGATGCAGAAAGGGGAGTTGGCTTCGATGGAGTACCTTTGGCAGCAGGACTCTAATGTCTAGGGTTGATACCTTCATAGGAAGGCTCGAATATCGGAAGCCCTTTTTTCTTTTTCATGTAACTAGGACCCCTGATTTCATCTATCTTAGCCATTTTTGATGAATTTAGGTAGTTGGCAAGTTTACCATATTTTGTAAACACTTTTTAATGAAGTCGTACTCTTTCGGATATTTATTAAATCGCCTCGAATTTTCCATATCAATTATCCATCCAAAGCAACTCAAAAGGCCATCGCAAAAGAAAAAAAAAACACAGTCGTTTCACCAAAAAACTGAGAAAATCATACCAAACAGTCAAAAACAAATCTGAGTATTGCTCACTCATGGCCATGTCCTCTTAGCTTATCTAAAAACTCCAAATTCATAGCATATATCATTGCTTCTCCCCTTGGTGGGGTTCACCAGGCATCAGGCCTTGCATCGTCAAAAGTATAGCATAAAAGAGATCTTCCTAGCATGGCGGCATTGGTTGCTCCTGCTGATTTGGGTTTCGCCGTTAGCATCTCAGATTTGCTTCATATCGTTGGAATGTATAGAGGCTTCCTTCGTATCTTGTCAACCACTGGGATTCCTCGCCTCTCCGACCGCCCTTAAAATATCAAGTGAAAGTATAGCCAGAAAAGCGAATGAGTAATGTGGAGGCCTCGGGATTGCACATCACCTGCATATCCTCACTTGTACTTACTCTTTTCTGTATTTTTTTTTTCAGGTTCACGATAGCTCCTCAGAAGCAAGCTACTCCGCACAGGCTCCCTTTAACTAGACTTCAAAAATGAAAAATGGTTGAACCAGCTAAGACCGATGAAGCACTAACAGCTAGAATCGCTGAGTTAGAGGAGCAAGTTAGGATCACTACAGAAAGAGCCACCAGGGCCGAAAAGGAAAGAGATGAAGCTGTCACTGAAGTGCCACCGGGTTTTGATCTCCCTTAAACAAAAGGACCTCCCTCTTCGCTCACCGTCGCAGGACCTTTCGTACTCCCACCACCTTCTGCCCCCCGGGCCATTGGAGATGGGATAGTCCCTTCACTGTACCCGCCACTGCAAATCCTACAGTTAAGGCGAGTGAAGAGATCTCCCCGTCGCTTCAGCACCTTTCAATCAACCCTGCTGTGGACCCCAGCAAGAGGCAGGCCCACCTAGAGGCTTTGTATCTCCCTCATATTCCTCCGAGCACAATTCCCGAACCTGTGAGAACTCAGCTCCTCACTTTCAACCCAGCACAACCTCAGTTCTCATCAGAACCTATGTTGCCCTTCGGTTCTAACCCCATCGGGGCAGAGAAACTGAAAAGTGACAGACTGAATCTTCTCGAGGAAAGACTCGGAGCAATCGAAGGGGCCGATCCATTTGATCCCACAGGTCCTGCCAATATGTGCATGGTCCCCGGGATCGTCATACCTCCGAAGTACAAGATCCCCGACTTTGAAAAGTATACTGGGGTAGAGTGCCCAAAGACCCACCTTAGAGCATATAGCAACAAGATGGTAGAGATGATCCACAACGAACCGTTGTTGATCTATCTATTCCGAGAAAGCTTAACCAAACACGCCCTAACTTGGTACATGGGTCTAGACAGAGTCAGGATCAGGACGTGGAGAGACCTGTCAGATGCCTTCTACAGACAATATAAATTCAACATGGAGGTAGCACCCGACCGCGTTGACTTGCAAAATCTGGAAAAGAAAGTCGGCGAATCCGTGAAGACCTATGCTCAGAGATGGAGAGAGTTGGTTTCTAGAATCTCCCCACCCTTAAGCGACAAGGAACTCTTGTCGATCTTTTTTCACACCTTCAAAGCTCCCTACTACACCTACCTGATCTCAAACCCTTCAAACAGCTTCTCCGACATGGTCCTAATTGCCGAAAGAGTCGAGCAAGGGATTAAGTCTGGACGAATCATGCCTTCGGCACCAGAGTTTGCGCCAAAGAAAGCATCCGTTGTGAAAAGGGATGTTGGATTTGTCGCTCCCCAAGCTAATCACGGGCAATCATTTCCACCACCACCGCCTTATTTATTGCCACCGCCTTATCATCCACCATCACTATATCAACCCACCTCCTTTCCTTTTACTTCACCACCAATTGCTAATATCACGCCTCAAAACACTACACATTTCCCACCACCTCCAGTACAAACATCACAACCCATGCAACCCAAGCCGTATAACCCACCAAAGGACCCAAATAACCAAAACACATCAAACAGTCGGTGGAACCGAGAGCCTTTGCCTCCTCTCCCTCTTCCCGCGGGAGAAATCTACAAATATCTCCTGGTGGCCGGACAGATCGTACCGGTCCCTGCTCAGCCTCAATTGCCTCCTTACCCAAAGTGCTATGATCTCAACGCAAGGTGCGAAAACAACGCTGGAGCCCCGGGTCACACTATGGAAAATTGTTTCGCATTCAAGGTAAAAGTCCATCACTTGATCAAACGTGGATGGGTATCTTTCGAAGGGTTAGCAAAAGGACCCAACACGTCCACCAACCCTCTCCCCAATCATTCCCAAGGAAAGGGAGGGGTGAATGCCATCTCGGCAGGAGAAAGCAACGACTTTCTCTCTTCAGCATCGAGCTGGCTACAAGAACAACTTTTCCAGGCCTTAGCTCAAGGGGGATATATGCCATACTCGGAGAGCAATCCAAGTGACTGCATGTACTGCAAAGGAAGTGACGGTCACAAGATCTAAGGTTGCGAGTTATTTGCAGGAAAGGTGAGACAACTCTCAAGTCTCGGAGTAATCCAAACCCGGAAAGTGACCCACGGGGAAGGATCCATTAGCACCATCGGGGAAGGATTTCCTATCCCAACTAACTCCAAAGGGACCCCACTCCAAATCATCCAAAAGAAAAGATCGACTTCGTCATACAAACAGTTCCCCACGTGCCGCGACGAGGGCGACCGCGAGATTGACACCTTGGGCCAGCCTTCCGGGAAATTCGATTACCTCATCAGGTATTTAGCACCACCCTCCCATTATATTACAGTGCCCTTACTTCCCTCTTGGGAATCCTCAGACTCCGAGTCATACCCTTCACCGACATGGTCACTTCCTCCATTTCCTTTGAAAGAAATCTACGCAAGCCTCTTGGCAGACGGGCAGATTACACCATCCCCGCTCTCGTCTCAATCAATTCCTTACCCTAGCTGGTATGATCCAGAGGTTAGCTGCGAATATCACGCCGGAACTCGAGGACATTCCCTGGAAAATTGTTATGCCTTTAGAGAGAAGGTCGATCACCTAACCAAACAAGGGCGAATCTCGTCCAAAGGTTTAGCAAAGGGTCCTGATGTGACAACCAGTCCTCTATCGCACCATAATCCTAGGATGAGCGGCATTGCTTCTGTTGGAATCGACGTTTCTGCCCTTTCAATGAAGGAAACTCCCAACAAAGAACTATTCTTCGCATTAACTAACAACGCATATCTGCCATTCTCGAGGAATAATCAGGCCTAATGCCTATTCTGCCAAGGGGAAAGCAAGCACGAAATCTAGGATTGTGGACTTTCTCGGCAAAAGGTCAAGCAACTCACAACATTCGGGATTATCCAGACCAAAGGGAAAACCCGAGGAGCAATCCATGCCATCGAGGACAACCCTCCAACACCATATTCTTTCGAATATGTGGCCCAAATAGGGGATGCAGCCCTGACCCCACACAAAGTAGTGTTCACATTAGCTGTGAATACTCCCAGCCAAGACTTACACGCGGTCTCATTCAACTACGGATACACGGTGGTCACCACCCCTCCGGCGGTCACACCAACCGGACTCGCTATAGGCGAAGCCTCTCATATCGGGGGCATGACCCGTACCGGAAGATGTTACATCTCAGAGGAAGTAGAGAAGCAACGGCAGGCCAAAGGGAAAAATCATGTGATCCGCGAAGAGACGGTAGAAGAGACGCAAGGTTGGAGCAAACCTGTAACCGAGGACGAGACAGCCGAGTTACTCAAGATCATGAAACAGAGCGAGTTCAGCATCATCGAACAGCTAAAGAAAACCCCGGCTCGCATCTCCATCATGGAGTTGATCCTTACTTCAGAGCCGCATCACCAAGCTTTCATAAAAGTCTTAAAGCAAGCCTTCGTAACTAAGGATATCACCACGGAAGGGGTGGAAAACCTCGTCGGAAGAATTCAAGCCTTAAGCAGCATTTCCTTCTCTGAAGGAGAAATCGACCCCTCGGGAAGAGATCACAACAAGGCCCTATACATCACAGTAGAATGTAAGGGACACGTCATAGCAAAGGCCCTAATCGACAATGGGTCCACACTTAATGTCATGCCCAGGCATGTCCTCGAACAACTGCCGGTCGATTCCTCTCTCATGAAACCTAGCGGAATGATGGCTAGGGCTTTCGATGGCACCACTCGAGAGATCATCGGGAACATTGAGTTAGATATGGTCATCGGGCCCCACACTTTCGCCTTGACATTCCAGATCATGGAAATCCAACCCGCTTACAGCATGCTTCTAGGACAGCCTTGGATCCATTCAGAGGGAGCCGTCCCCTCTTCCCTGCATCAGTGCCTCAAATACGTCAAGGACAATGCCCTCGTCACAATTAAGGCAGAAGAGGCCTTGATCTTGGCCAAGCATGCATCCGTGCCTTACATCGAAACTGCCGAAACCTTGGAGAGTTCTTTCCAAGCCTTTGAAATCGTCAACGCGGATTGGATCGAGGAAGGATCCCCCGTTTGCGAAGCCTCAAAATCTGGGATAGCTGAAACAACCGCTAAGTCAACACTAGAGGGAAGCTTCCAATTAGGAAAACAGCTCGGGGCCGAGTTACAAGGATCAAAAGGCTGGGCGCTTCCGAAGAGTTTCGGAGACCGATTTGGGTTAGGGTAACAACCCAGCAAGGCCGATTTCACCAGGATCGCCCAAGAAAAGAAAGAAAAGTAGCTGGCTAAGCTATTTGGACATTCTGCGCCAGAGGGCAAAATACCAATCCCCCATATTAGAACCACGTTCCCCTTCGCAGCCGAGACCATCAATGGAAGTCTAGTCAGGGTATCGGACCTCCGTATCTGCACTCTAGGAGAAGAAGAATCGTCGCCTGGTTCAGTCATTTTCGTTAAGAACTCAGGGGAGTCTGTGCGCAATTGGACCATCACCATGCTTCCGGATGTCTCTCCGTAATTTCTCCTTTTGAAAAATATATATGTTTTTGGCACATTTTCTTACGAAAACATTTTTGTAGGGACTCATGTTCCCTTTTGTTAAAAATCAATATATATGCAAATTTTCATTTTACGCATCTCTTTTTCGCACTTTTAATTTTAGGATGAGTGTTAGTTCGGATTGTCTTGATAAAACCTATGTCTTTACTAGCGAAGAAATCATCGCTACGACCGAAGACAAGGCCGAAGTTTCTGACGAACTGGCCCGTTTACTAGAAAGTTCAAAAAAGGAAATAACCCCTCATCGGGAGGAATTGGACGAAGTAAACTTGGGGGAAAGCAACGAGAATCAAAAACTGGTTAAGATCGGAACTACCCTGGATACGACTCAGAGAGAAAGGTTGATTTCTCTCCTCAAGGACTACTCCGATGTATTCGCATAGTCATACGCCGACATGCCAGGTCTTGATCCCGGGATAGTTGAGCATCGTATTCCATTAAAACCTGAGTTTAAGCCTGTCAAGCAAAAACTTCGGAGGATGCATCCAGACGTCCTTTTGAAAATCAAAGAAGAAGTTACCAAGCAACTAGACGCGCGTTTTTTGAGAGTTGCCGAGTACCCAGAATGGATCGCCAACATAGTGCCAGTGCCTAAGAAAGATGGGAAGGTTCGCATGTGCGTGAACTTCCGGGATCTTAATCGAGCCAGCCCTAAGGATGACTTCCCACTTCCCCATATCGACGTCTTGATTGATAGTGCCGCCAGAAATGACATGTTCTCTTTCATGGATGAATTTTCGGGATACAACCAAGTCAAGATGGCACTGGAGGACAGTGAAAAGATGACCTTTATCACGCCCTAGGGAACCTTCTGCTACAAAGTGATGCCCTTCGGATTAAAAAATGCAGGAGCCACGTACCAACGTGCTGCCGTCACCCTTTTCCATGACATGATGCATAAAGAATTGGAAATATATGTTGACGACATGATAGCCAAATCTCGCAGCATGCAAGATCATGTGGACATCCTAAGGAAGGTGTTCGAAAGGTTGAGGTAATTTCGGCTACGGCTAAACCCAGCTAAGTGTACCTTCGGAGTGACCTCCGGGAAGTTGTTGGGATTCATCGTCAGCAACAAAGGCATAGAAGTGGATCCTGATAAGATAAAAGCAATTCAAGAGCTACCCGCTCCCAGCACCGAAACAGAAGTGCGAAGCTTCTTAGGACACATCAACTACATCGCTCGCTTTATCAGCCAGTTAACACTTACTTGCGAGCCGATGTTCAAAATGCTAAGGAAACACGGAGATGCAGAATGGGACGAAGACTGCCAGGAAGCCTTCGAGAAAATCAAGACATATCTGCAAAACCCACCGGTACTAGTTCCCCCGACGCCAGGACGTCCCTTGCTCATGTACATGACAGTCACGGCTACTGCCATGGGTTGCGTTTTGGGATAGCACGATGAGTTCGGAAGGCGTGAACAAGCCATCTACTACCTCAGCAAAAAATTCAACGTGATGCGCTACTCTATGTTGGAACGAACTTGTTTCGCCCTAGCATGGTGCGCCCGAAGGCTCCGGCAGTACATGTTGTATTACACAACGTGGTTAATCTCTCGCATGGATCCCTTGAAATACATCTTCGAAAAGCCGTACCTGTCGAGTCGCATTTGTAGATGACAAGTCTTATTAGCTGAGCACGAGATCATCTATGTAACTCGGAAAGCGGTTAAAGCAAGCGCCCTTGCCGATCACTTGGCTGATCATGCCTCGGACGAGTACGAGTCGTTGAGCTTCGACTTCCCCGATGAAGACATCATAGTGATTGAAGAGGAGATCGCAGAAGATCTCCGAGAAGATGACTGGCGGACCATGTTCTTCGACGGTGCTGTGAACCTCTCGGGCAAGGGAGTGGGAGCCGTGGTCATAGCCCCAGATGGCCGTCAATTCCCTATAGCATGCAAATTGAACTTCCCATGCACCAATAACATCGCCGAGTATGAGGCATGCATCAGCGGTCTGACAGCAGCCCTCGACTTAAAAGTAAAGAAGCTCCGAATCTTTGGTGATTCAGCACTCATCATCTACCAAGCCCAGGATCTATGGCAGACACGGGATTCCAAGCTCATCCCTTATCAAAAGTTACTCACCCAACTCACACGGGAATTCGAGGAAACCAAGTTTGACCGAGTCGACAGAGAGAAGAACCGCTTCGCAGATGCATTAGCCACATTGGCATCGATGTTCAAGTTAGAGTGTGGGGTAATGCTTCAGCCTTTGAGGGTAGAAGTAAAGGAAACTCCGGCATGTTGTGTCGCCTTAGAAGAAGAACCTGACGGCAAGCCGTGGTTTTACGACTTAGTACAGTTCATCAAAAACCAGGAGTACCCACCGGGGGCAAGCCGGGTTAGCAAAAAGACCCTCTAGCGCTTAGCGCTAGACTTCTACCTCGACGACGAAGTTCTGTATAAAAGGAGAGCTGATGGAGCTTTGCTTCGTTGCGTCACCATAGCTGAGGCAAAAAGAATCATAACGAAAATCCACGAAGGGGTTTGTTCCACACACGCAAGGGGGCACATGATGGCCAGACAGATAATGAGGCAAGGGTATTTTTGGCTCACCATCGAACGTGATTGCATCAGCTATTTCCGGAAGTGCCACAAGTGTCAAGTCTACGCGGACCATCTCCATGTCCCTCCAGCCCCTCTCTTCAGCATGACATTGCCTTGGCCTTTTGCGATGTGGGGAATCGACATCATCGACCAAATTTATCCAACAGCCTCTAATGGCCATCGCTTCATCCTCGTAGCGATCGACTACTTCACCAAATGGGTAGAGGCCGCCTCTTACTCCAGCATCACTCAGAAAATGACCATGCGGTTCATTGAGAGAAATATCATTTGCCGTCATGGGGTCCCTGAAACCATCATCACGGACAACGGTACCAATCTCAATGGAAAGATGATCGACGGTCTTTGCCAACGTTGGAAGGTGAAATACCGAAACTCGTCACCATATCGACCAAAGATGAATGGCGCAGTTGAAGCAGCGAACAAAAACCTAAAAAGGATCATCCAAAAGATAGTAATCACTCACAAAGACTGGCATGACATGCTTCCCTTCGCACTACATACTTACCGGATAGCAACCCGTACATCCACGGGGGCAACTCCCTACTCATTAGTTTACGGCATGGAAGCCGTAATTCCCCTCGAGGTAGAAATCCCTTCTCTCAGAATCCTGGTAGAGTCTGAAGTAGAAGAATCAGATTGGGCAAGAGTGAGGTACGAGCAGTTAAACCTCCTTCCCGAAAAGTGCTTGGCCGCTATCTGCCATGCGCAATTATATCAGCAAAGAATGGCCAACGCTTATAACAAGAAAGTGCGACCTCGCAAGTTCGAGGCTGGGGATTTAGTGTTGAAGAAAATACTCCCTCATTAGGAGGCCAGTCAAGAAAAGTGGGCCCCAAGGTATGAGGGCCCGTATCTGGTCAAAAGTGCATTCTCAGGGGGTGCCCTAATGCTAACCAACATGGATGGAGACGATCTCCCGAGACCAGTAAATGCCGATGCAGTCAAGAGATACTTCGCCTAAAGCATCGCGAACAGAGCGTCCGGTCAGACAAAGACATAGGGTTTTATCATGACAATCTAGCACAAACATTTGTCTTGAAATTAATAAAACAAGTTTTTTCAGGAGATGCTCATTATTTTAAAAAATTTGTTGTCCCCTTTCTTTTTCTTAAAATTGGTGAGATGACAAAAGGAGGCATGGCATAGATGGTTCCCAGGAGTAGCTCGGGACGTAAGACACGTCACTTAGACTAACGCCACTAATCAATCTTCAGCTTCGCAGGGACGTAAGGTCTCACGCCTCAACTCGTCATCACGATAGAACCAGAGAGTTCCGCTCGTAGGAGTTGTTGAATTGCTGCAGCAGGCCACCTTTAAGAGCGAATCAGGAAAGATTTTAAGACAAACCATCACCATCTAAAGCGAAATTTCTTTTCCTCGCAGTGCTACCAGCACAACCGCCATCGCAAACAACCGGTCTCAAAGGACTAAATGCTGGACCAAAGTCACAAAGCCCACCTTACGCCGGCCGAGCTGTCAGAACACTAGCAACGTCGGCTCCCATCTCCGTTCACCTATTCGGAGGAGCTCATCACCAAAACGCCATGGTCGCCCAGCACACCCTTGCAACTCCTGGAAAAAGCACGACAAAAAGCTGTCCTCCTAGGACCACCATCAACATACTTAATGCGGTCTTGTTCAAGACGTTTCCCAGTGTCCGCACCATGATCAACACGGTGAAGATCAATCCTTCAATTGAGGGACAGCCGGACTGCAAGTATCACCTACGCCAAGGCAAGAGCTACGGCAAAGCATCTAACAACAAAGCCATCATCAACCAACATCCGACATAAGTCACACTCAGTGACCCACGGATTGCCCGTCTAAAAGGGAGAGCTTAAAACTTATCAATCACATTACCTTTGCTAAACACAAGTTATCTTTCATTTACTCCTCATTAGTTCTCGCCATATCTTTTTCAGGGACCGGGTCACCCCCATTCATTGCCTGCAGAAGAACGGTAAGCATACGCCCTTGCAGCCCCGCTGCACATCACAGGGACAGAGGATTTCCCCTTTATCCCTGAGCAATCACGAAGCCTATCAACGAAGGTCTAGCAAGGGCCGGTAAGCAAATGGACCAAATGCAGATCTCGTCCTCACTATGGCTCGGATCGGCGGTTCCCGTAAAGCATTTGAAAAAGAAACCAATCAGCACATCAAAGCAAAGCGTCCCAGAACCGGGACCACGTCATAGGCACCCTCGAAAAGCCGAGTTAAAAGAAGGGAGAATCCCTGAACTTATCTCATTTTCATTTTCAAATTAATTTCCCTTTCTATTGTCCCCTCTGCACCTCACAGGGATTGGAAGCATCTCGCTGTCATCCGCGTGGAGCTCGTGGAAGACGCCCTTGCAACCCCGCTGCACAGTTCAGGGAAATCCATCTTTCTTTCCCCTTTATTTAAATTTGTTTTCATTCCTGCTCACTTTGTTAGCTTTAAGTCGAGTACGGTCGTCGGGCCCACTGGGGGCAACCATAGGTTCTCATTAGACCCTTGCAAATAAGTCGTCCCCCAACGTCTAGCAATCAAACCATCAATTAGTCAAAAATCAAAAAACAATCAAAATCCCTCTTTAGCCCCGCTAAAACAAAAGCATACTACTCTCATAAGCATTTTCATGCATCGCATAGTTTAGGAATATTCAATCCCTCTGTTAACTCCAGCGTCTATCCAAATTACATGCCATGCATGATATTACCTGTTTGCTCTTATATCCGTGGTTTGCTCCGACGTAAGCAGTCACAAACAAATCCCGGTAAGTATCTTCGAGCCATCGCGCCTTATCCTTCATGAGTGTAAGAGCCTGACTAGATACTAGTTGAGTTCGCATAATATCCAGGGTACATGCGCATTTAGACATGGGATAGCTATAAAGTGACATGGGACTTTTACGATTTTCTCCACTTTTTTCGTTTTTTCCCTCTTTCCACCACATATGTCATCACTCCCCAAAACTTCAATATCACTCATGCCCCGGGAGCCAAAGAGCAGTTTCAGCTAAGATTGCCAGCCAGAAGTACGAGTACGTCAGGTTCAAGAACACGATGAAAGGGACGGAAAAGGTCACCAGGAGATCGCTAAGGACTATCACCGAAGAAGCAGCAACGACGAAGGCCGAGTCCTCAAGACAAAAGGGGAAGAGATCAAGACAAAGGGTGTGCTTGCTCTGCTCTATTGCATTTCAAATCAAATCAAAAAGGGGGGGAATATATATAAATAAAAAAAATAAAAAAAATAAAAAAAAAAGAAAAAAGAGAGGAAAAAAGAAGAAAAGAAAAGAGAGAGGGGAAAAGGGAAAAGAAAATAAAAGAGAGAAATGCTCATAGACATTCGAAGAATACAAACAGTTGAAGAGCCAAAGCAAGCACAACCCGGGGACAACTCAATTCGAGAAATCTCGAAGAAAACTTTCCCCAGTGAACTCGAGTAAAAAGGCCCAAGGCCAACTCGAGAAATCTCAAAGCAACCTTCCCCAGTGAACTCGAGCGAAAGAGGCCCAAGGCCAACTCGAGAAATCTCAAAGCAAGCCTCCCCGGTGAGGGCCCGAGAAGAAAAAGGGGCCCAAGGGCCAATCCAAGTAGCAGATTGCGAAGAGAACTGCTATAACACTCCCTAGTGAAGACTCGAGAAGAGAAAGGGCCCAGAGCCAGCTCAAGAAATCTCGAAGAAAGCATTCTCCAGTAAAGAATCGAGAAAAGAAAGGGCCCCTGGCCGACCGGAAAAGCACCCCCAGCAAGGATCCCAGAGCTCACGCACCCTGTCGAGAAAGCATCCTCAGCCAGAAAGCGAAGGAACTCGCATTCTTCGCCCTCATCAGGGCCAATCAACAAAGCATCATTCATCCAAAAACCTTCTAGCAAAGCAATCCTTTCCAAAACAAACTCATTTCCGGACATTTCATGTCCTTTCATTCTTTTCCGTAAAAGTCCCATCGATTATTAGAATGCCCATGCATGTGCATCTTCATTTGAAGTCTATTCACTCGGATTGACATTGCGAATTGAAAATTATGTATCATGTTAGTTGCATCTTTATGAGCGTTAAACACTTAGCCTTATTTCAGAGTTGAGTGCAAACACTAATATCAGGTGAGGGTTGCTTACGGCTGCAAATCGTGGGAAAGTCTTGTCCTTGGGGTCGTTACCTCCTGAACAAGATGCAGATGCATTCTAGGTTCATATCAAGGCCGCTGGTAACAAAAGCATTTTTATCCTCCTAGAGTGATCATTTGTATTTTTCTCCTCCTAGAGTTGACATCATACAGTCCCTCCTCTTATAGTGATAGCATCTACGTTTCCTCCTCCTAGAGTGACCTTAGTTTAATTTCTGCACCTCGCGTCTTCTCCTACGGGATTAAACGTCATTTAAATTTCCGCATTTACATTTCCTCCTCCTAGAGTGACAGCTTTATATTTCCTCCTCCTAGAGCGACACCTTTATATTTCCTCCTCCTAGAGCGACACCTTTATATTTCCTCCTCCTAGAGCGACACCTTTATATTTCCTCCTCCTAGAGTGACACCTTTATATTTCCTCCTCCTAGAGTGACACCTTTATCTTTCCTCCTCCTAGAGTGACACCTTTATATTTCCTCCTCCTAGAGTGACAGCTTTATGTTTCCTCCTCCTAGAGTGACAGCTTTATATTTCCTCCTCCTAGAGTGAAAGCACGTATTTCCTCCTCCTAGGGTGACATCATGCATTTCCTCCTCCTAGAGTGACATCATCAGGACAAATCATTCGTATTTCTGCGAACCGCGCATTATCCTCCCAAAATAATGCCCGTTACGTGTCAAACACTTATTCCCCTCCCCCAGTGTGGCCGGCATCTACATTTTCGTAAAAATTACCTCTCATTCCTATCAAAGTAGTTGTCATTTACATTTTTGCAACTTATGTTTCTCTCAATGCCCGAGTAGATCTAAGTTTACATCTTTGCAGGACATCTATAGCAATATCTCCTCCCAGAGTGACATCTACAACAATACCTCCTCTTAGAGTGACATCTATGACAATACCTCCTCCCAGAGTGATAGCAATGACCTACCTCCTCCCAGAGTAACATCAACGAACAACATCGGCAAACTACCTCCTCCTAGAGTGATAGCAACAACCTGCGTCCTCCTAGAGTGACATCAACGAACAACATCGGCAAACTACCTCCTCCTAGAGTGATAGCAACTTACCTCCTCCCAGAGCGACATCATCACTGTAAGCTTCAGGTAAGACCCGCGGTGTCGCCAAAATTTGGATATGTAGGGGCAACTGTCTTTACTGCTTATCAAATACTTCGATAAGACAGTAAAGAGGGGGCAACTGTTGATACCCGAATTTTGACACCATTTTTAATTAATTTTAGCATTTATGTTATTTAGTTAATTTACAGTCATTTCAGTTGATTTACTGTCGCTAGCATTTTTAGGTGTTTCGTTGCATTTTAGCATCATCGTTAGCATCGTTAGCTTTCAAAATCGCATTTTTAATTTGTCATCACGTATTTTCATTATTATTATCATTATTATTTTTAGCCTTAAAAATTACATTTTTAATTATCCGGCAGTCGTTCGCTAGTTTTTTCTTTATTTTAGGTCATCACATGAATTTTAGGACTTTTAGTTTTTTAGCGCATTTTTTAGTATTTTTATTATTTTATTATTATTTTCGTTCGAGCTTTTATTGGACCCGAATAAGCTCGCTCGAACAATAGCTTGACTTTAAAATGCTAGCTTTTTTTCCGCTCGCAACGGTCTACAACGTTTTGTGTAATTTTTGACGTAACGTCTTTATTTTTCCGTTCAAACGTTTCATGTTTTTGAATGCGAAAATAAACACGTTAAACGAAAAATTCTCGTCATTCGCTGTAGACGGTTAAACCCGTCGTATTTTTCTCTACGCAACGGTACCTTCGGCTTGAAAAGTCAGAACGTTTGTTCGCAGGAACCGGCTCGAGGCCATTTAAATCAGATGAAGGGCCATTTAATCATGGCTGTTGATCTGGTCAACCAAGGAAAGTCAACCAGATCAACGGCCCTTGAATTACCTAGCATGGTGCACATGCACAGTGGCCATTGGAGTGCAGCGAAGCAGACCACCGGGATTACCTGCTCCCGTCGCTTCCTAGCTCGAGTCCGTAGCTCCCTATCCCGTCCAGCCATCATCACGGCTCCCCTAGCCCCGCTAGCTCACGATCGAGCCCCTCCACGCGCAGCTCCTCGTCCGGCCATCCACGCGATCTTTGGCTATAAATACAAGCCATCCTTCATCGTAAAAACGGTCTGGAATTTTGCATGAGAAGGCCACTGCCCATCTCCATTTTTCTGTCCAAGTCACACACCCTCATTCCCGTTCCTCGCCTTCGTCCGCACGCAGCAGCAGCACTGTAAGCGTTCTTCCTCTTGTTTTTCTTTTAAATTTCATTTAAAGCTTAGTCAATTAATTAATCATCAAAACCTGCTGCAATCACCTTATATTCAGCCTAATTTCACCATGCTAATATCCTTTTAAATCATCGTTGCTTAGTTTAATTGTTTCGTTAATTAACGTAAATATGCATTTCTTCGTTTCCTTCAAAAATCCTACTATTATTGTTTCCATTTTCTTGCTGTGATTGCATGGCTGCGCTGGGGGAAGGGAGAGGCTTCTTTCGGGCCAAGAACCAGGCGAATGGGTCGCCTGGTTCATCACCTCCGTCGCCGGCAGTGGCGCCGGCGATGGGAGGTTGAAGATGATGATTGACTTGGGCCAAAGGGCCTGCGCACAAAATAAAAAAAAGGAAACTAATTTTCTTGGGCCAGGAATTGTTCCTGGCCCATTCCTCCAAATTTTAAGCTGGGCCCAGCCCATTTATATTTTTCGAATCTTTGGTTCGTTATTTTTTTCGCGTAAAATGCTCGCATGCTTCGTATAATTATTCTTCATGATATGTGCTATTTTTCCTATATTTTATACATGGATTGTTTAGTTCACTTTTTCATATTTTTCGTATGCTTATTCTTGCATCAACTTGTTTATTGAATTGTTTTTATATACCTGAAGTGCTTATTTCTTGTCGTGACATTTATTTTAATGTTATTTAACTTCAGTCATTTATATTTAGCAATTTAATTTCAGTCATTTACCTTACCGCCTATATGGTCGGTTGTCATTTAACTTTCCGCAAATTATCAACTGCTTTTAATTCTCGTAAATATCAACTGCTTTAATTTTTCGCAAACTGCTGGAAATCCTTCCGCAAATTATCAACTGTTTAATTTTCCGCACTTTACTTATTCGCACTTTAATTTTTTGCAATTTACTTTCGGCAATTTAAATTCAATATACCGCCTACATGGTCGGTCGCATTTTAAGTCTCGTAAATATCAACTGCTTTAATTTTCCGCAAACTGCTGGAAATTCTTCCGCAAATTATCAACTGTTTAATTTTATGCACTTTACTTATTCGCACTTTAATTTTCCGCAATTTACTTTCGGCAATTTAAATTCAATATACCGCCTCCATGGTCGGTCACATTTTATTTTCCGCAATATCAACTGCTTTAATTTTTCGCAAGCTGCTGGAAATTATTCCGCAAATATCAACTGTTTTATTTTCTGCAAATATCAATTGTTTTATTTTCTGCAAATATTACTTGTTTATTTTCTGCAAAATATCAATTGTTTTAAATTTCGCACTTATCATACTGCGGGAAATTCTTCCGCAAATATCAAACTGTTTTAATTCCCTATAAATCATCAACTACATTTAATTTTTCTACACTTATCAAAACAGCATTTAAATTTCGTATGCGTTAAATCAATCATTTCTCGCATGCAATCAAAACAGCATATAAATTTCGCATGCGTTAAATCAATCATTTCTCGCATGCAATCAAAACAACATTTAAATCTCGTATTCGTTAAATAAATCATTTCTCGCATGCAATCATGTCATCATTTAAATATCGTATGCGTAAAATCAATCATTTTTTTGCATGCAATCAACAACATTTAATTTTCGTATGCGTTAAATCCATCATTTTTCGCATGCAATCAACTCAGCATTTAATTCTCGTATGCGTAAAATCCATCATTTTACGTATGCAATCAACTGTCATTTAAAATTTTCGCACTCATAAAATTGTTTATTTATTTCTCGAGCTATCGCTAACACTCTCATTTTTGTAGGTTTTAATTTCAAGCTTCGCTCGAAAGTACGCCTTTCGATTCCTTTTTATTTATTCGATGCTTTCTGCAAATATCAATTGAATGCATGATATATAGAACTGCTAGAATTAAAATCAACCCACATGAACCACGTGTTTAAAGATTGCTTAAAATGCCATGTTCATGTGATTTTAAATTCTCGCTTATATTTACTGCATGTACATGGGGACTTTCGATCCCACATCAGTTTATCTTTTCAAAAACCTTTCATTTAATCTGTACTCTGCTAGCTATCCATGATAGAATCACGTAGTAAGTAATTTAATCATGCATGGCCCGATGATGAAATAAGAGGGCGCTCATTCAGTCTTACGGAAAATTCAGTCCCATCACGTTGCGGTCAGGAATAATCAATCAATCTCGATAAACGGTAACCCCGTCAGAAAGATTTTTTAATTATCCCTGAACGGTCACGATCATAGAATAGACTAAAGTGACGATTCCTCTGAGGGCCCCCTTTTTCAAAACGCATTTTATCAAACACCTTTTTAAACACCTCTCTCATCAACCGGTAACCATTTTCGGTTGTGACTCAGGTGCCTAACACCTTCCCGAGACCATAATACGACCCCGAACCTTTGTCTGGGGTCCAGACCCCTTTTTTGTGCCTTTAGTTTTTTTACTTATTATATTTCTTATGCCATGACGATTAAGGTTCCCTAAACCTAGCAACCAAATTAGGGTGGCGACTTCATTGCATGCTGCTAGGCGTCCTTTTACGCCGAGCATCTGAAGGTCTCAAATTTCGTTGCACACTGGCGAATTACTTTTTCGTGGGGCGCGACAGCCGCCATTCTAGGGTACAGGTGTCACTTATTATCGCTTTCTCAACCAGCTCACTTCACCAGGGATTCCGCATCTGGTTACTCGCTGGGATTTTGCGATTTTTTGCATTTCCACGATCGACCGAAAAGTGCCTCTTCCTAGTGGGTCGTCTGATCAGGACAGACCATTACAAGGTTAGGATTTTTCACTTTCGGCGTTATCCTCACATCCTGGAATCGTGCCTTCCCTTGGCGAGCCGTCTACATCAGCCCGACCGCAAGGATAGGATTTTCACTTTCTAAGTGGAGTTAGTATCTCCCTAAGGTGTGCCTCTCCTTAACGAGCCGTCTCCACGAGAACGGTTGTCATAAGGATTGGGCTTTGTCACCTTTAGGAATCCCGGGGCGTGCCCTCACTTAGTGAGCCATCTGATCAGGACAGGCCATCACAAGGATAGGACTTTTCACTCCCGGGGGTGTCGGGATGTGCCTTGTTTTATGGCCCCACACATGGCTACCATAAGGATAGGACTTTTCACTCCCGATGTTAAACATCAAGTGCGTCAGGGCGTGCCCTCACTTAGTGAGTCAGTGGATCAGGACCGGCCATCACAAGGATAGGACTTTTCACTCCTAACGCTAAATACCAGGTGTACCAGGGCATACCCTCACTTACCGAGTCGGCGGATCGGGACCGACCATCACAAGGATAGGACTTTTCACTCCTGGCACTTCTCTTTTATTATCTATCTGCACGCAGACACGCAGCCACAAAATACAAAAAAGCTCATTACTCGAGCATTAACACAGGTTAAGGCTGACGTTAGTAAAATGTGCATAGATAAATCAGAGTCTAGCATGATATAATTTTAAACGAGCGATATTCCAGGAGTTAGGTAAGGGGGTACCTTCGAGTGTCTCCAGATGGTATGCTCCTCTCCCAACTATACGGGTAACGCGGTATGGCCCTTCCCAGTTAGGACTGAGCTTCCCCCGGCGTTGACAAGTTGCTCGTTGATCCCTGAGTACCAGGTCACCTTCTTTTAGAAGTCGTTCTTTGACACGCCTATTATGATAACGCGTCATTTCTTGTTTGTAGTGTGTCATTTTCAGGAGAGCTTCCTCTTGCAATTCGGGCAGTCCGTCAAGATTCGCACGCAGCCTTTCCTCGTTTAGCTCTTCTCTGAAGTAAGCCACTCGTAGGCTCATGGTACGAATCTCCACGGGCGTAACGGCCTCAGTACCGAAAGCTAGTGCGAATGGAGTCTCTCCTGTACTGTTTTTATGGTCATGCGATATGCCCACATCACATACGACAGTTCATCTGCCCACTTCTTTTTAGATCCCTCTAGGTTCTTCTTAACACCATTAAGGATGGCACGGCTTGTCACCTCAGCCTGACCATTGGTCTGCGGATGAGCCACGGAAGAGAATCTTTGCTCGATTCCAAACTCATCGCATTGGTCTCTAAAGAATTGGCTGGTTAATTGTGTTTCATTATCGCTGACTAGCATGCGAGGAACTCCGAAACGCATGATAACTTGGTGTTTGAAGAAACGCCAGATTTTTTCTGTCGTGATGTTGGCGACCGCTTCAGCTTCCGCCCCTTTGGTAAAGTAGTCTACCGCCATGACCACAAACTTTAACTGCGACCTTGCCTTTGGAAATGGTCCAAGGATGTCAATTCCCCATTTCACGAAAGGGCAAAGAGCGATGATGTCATAAATTTGTGTGGCGGGTTGTCGAGGAATCTTGGTGAATTCTTGACACTTTTGGCAAGTTCGCACGTAATCATGGCAGTCTTTCCGGATAGTAGGCCAGTAGAACCCTGATCAAAAGACCTGCGCAGCTAGGGTTCCGCCGGATGCATGCATGCCACAAATTCCTTCGTGGATTTCGCGGAGGGTATGAAGGCCTCCTTGTTCTGTTATGCATCTGGCAGCCGGATGAGAGAAACATCTCCGCATCAGTTCCCCATTAAAGTATGTACACCGTGCCGCTTGCTTTAGTACTTTCTTCTTCTCAGCGTTATCCGCTAGCAGCTCATCATGCTTCAAGTATTTTATGACGGGAATTCTCCAGTCATTTTCACTTTCTTCCACATAGAGCGTCGCCTGTTCTTCCATAAAGGAAGGTACGGATAGCTCCCGGTAGTACACCCCTTTTGGTATGGCCGCTTCTGGGTTTGCTGCGAGTTTGGCGAGGTTGTCCGCCTCAGCGTTATCCTCTCGAGGAATGTGCTCAAAGCTAACCTGTATGCCACATTTCTTTATTTCTATCAACTCGCGTTTCACTTTGGCAAGGTATTGCACCATGATGTGCTCAAAGCTTGAGAGTGTCCCAGCACTTGATCTATTATCAGCTTAGAGTCTCCGCACGCTTTCTGCCGCAAGTCTCCCAACCTCCCAGAGTCATGTATTCCCGTGATGGAAATGCTCTTTCCCATCCTGAGCCCGGCTAATAGCGCTTCGTATTTTGCGGCATTATTGGACAACAACTGCAGGATTCGGATGGCATATCGCACATGGATGCCGTGAGGCCTACTCATGAAGATTCCGGCCCTGACAAGTTCTTGATTTTTGGCACAATCCACGTGTATGACCCACAGGTCAGTATAAGTTTCAGGGAAAGGGATATCCAACTCTTCTTTTTCTTTCTCAGTCAACTCTGTCAAATCCGGCGTGAAGGTGCATTCTGCGATAAAGTCCGCTAGGATTTGAGCCTTCACAGACGGTCGGGATCGATAGTGCAAGCCATATTGTTCAAGCTCGATAGCCCAAATCTGCATTCTCTGCGAGGATTCAGGCTTCCGGAATATCCTTTTTAAAGGTTGATCCGTAAGCACAATGACGGTGTGAGCTTGAAAATATCGATCCATTTTCCGCGTGGCTTGCACTAATGCGAACGCTATTTTCTCAATTCGGGCGTATCTCAGCTCGGCATCTTTTAGGATGTGGCTTACAAAGTATACCGGTCGGTGCGTGTGATTGTCATCTCGCACAAGGAATGCACTGACCACTTCGTCAACAACCCCAAGGTATAAGTACAGGATATCGCCAGGCTCTGGTCTAGTCAACACTAAGTCAGACGATAAATAGGCCTTCAGGCTTGCGAAGGCTTCTTCGCATTCTGCAGTCCATCCAAAAACAGCTTTCTTACGTATAACTTTGAAAAAAGGGAGACACCTCTCGCCTAGTTTAGAGATGAACAATCCCAGCGTGATTACGCGCCCTATCAGCTTCTGTATTTCCTTTACAGTTCGAGGAGATATCATGTCTTGGATAACTTTGACTTTTGACGGGTTGGGTTGAATACCCTTTTGACTGACCACGTAACCTAAGAATTTGCCCGTTTGAAAGGCGAACATGCACTTTCGAGGGTTCAGCTTCATCTGATATCGCTTCATCACTTCGAAAACTTTTGCTAGGTCAGACAAGTGATCTCTGAAGCTTCGGCTTTTGATTAGTATGTCATCAGCATATGCCTCTACATTTTGCCCGATCTGTCTTTCAAAGACTTGATTCGCCATTCGCTGGAAGGTGGCTCCAGCATTTTTCAACCCAAAAGGCATCGCCGTGTAGCAATAAGTGGCCTTGGGAGTTACGAAAGTAGTTTTCTCTTCATCCTCCTTGGCCATGGGGATTTGGTGGTACCCCGAGTACGCGTACCCGGCAGCTTGATCAACCAGCTGATCAATTCGGGGAAGTGGGTAACAATCTTTAGGGTAGGCGTCATTCAAATCTGTGAAGTCGATTCACATGCGCCACTCCCCGCTAGGCTTATGGACCAGAACAGGGTTAGCCAACCAGGTGGGATATTGCACTTCTCGAATAAAGCCAGCGTCAAGAAGTTTTGCGACTTCCTTTTCGACAGCCATTGCTTTTTCGGTCGAGAAAACACGTCATTTCTGCTGAACCGGTTTTGCATCAGGGTTGACATTAAGTCGAGATACCAGGCATGTCAGAGGGTTTCCATGCGAACTCTCCTTTGTATTTATTTAACAGTTGGGCTAATTGAAAGTTTTCCTCTGGGCTGAGGTTATCGCTGACCAGGAATATGGCCCCATCTATTTTGTTAACCGGGACGTGAGTCATTTTATCTACAGGCTGAGTGCGTTTCTCCTCATTTTGTTCATACGGGTCCACCGTCACGCACACGTACCTATCGCAACTCTTCTGACTCATGAGTAGGTAGCATTCAGCCGCTAACTTCTGATTACCTCAGATTGAGACCACACCGTCCCAGGATGGATATTTCAGCTTCAGGTGCTTTGTGATATCACTGCTCCGAAACGGTTGAGGAATGGCCGCCCCAATATGGCGTTGTAAAGCAGATTTAGATCCACCACCAAGAATAAAAGCTCCTCTGACCGTTTGGAGGTATCTTCCTTGAAATATACCGGCAAAGTAGTTACTCCAGTCACTGGAATAGGGACTCCGTCTACCCCAATAATGGGTTTTTTACAGGGCGTAAGTTCGTTATCTGAACGCTTCAGGAGATTGTAAGCTTCCAGTGAGAACAAGTTTACGGCGCTTCCGTTGTCAACCAGAGTTCTTCTAACTCCATGACTAGCGATAATGGGTGTAACCACTAACGCATCATTGTGCGGATATACCACACCCTTTTCGTCCTCTTCAGAAAAGGATAATATCATACGATCCAAGGCACTTATCGCTTCACTTTTTATTGACATGCCAGCCCGCTTCCGTTTATCCCCTGGCGCGGGTGTCAGCTGTGCGGACTCATCCAAGTAAGGTGTGCCTCCAGTGATGATGTTAATGATGGGGACGTCCTCGTTATCAATGGGGACGTCCTCATCATCAATCGTGAGCATTTCCCGACCTCCTCCCGTAGGACCAGTGTCGTGGCCTGGGGGGTGGAAAGGTGTCGCTCTACCATCGGCTACTCTACTTGTTGGGTTACTCTTGGCTTCTTCTCGTGTTTTCACAGTGAATTCTCCCAGATAGCCTTCCTCCATCAGGCGCTCTATCGCCGATTTGAGTTCTCTACATGACTCGGTGGAATGTCCTTTAGCTTTGTGAAATTTACAATAGGCGTTTTCTCTTCTCCCTAGGGTTACCCCCGGTCTTACAGGGGTAGGATAACGGATGGGCAGGTTTCTCTGCTCCACTATTGCTAGTATTTCTGCTCTGGGTAGAACGAAGGAAGGAAGATCTGAGTCATAAACTCATCCCTTAGAAGGATCACCTTGTCGCTGGGTTGAGGAGTCACCAGATTTTCCCTTTGAGGAGTTGCCTCTCCTCCGGTTAGATGTCCTGGGAATGTGATCCTTTCGTTGAGTGTAATCATCAACGAACCGATCTTCAGAAGTAGCTGGAATAGGAGCGTTATGAGCTGGAGGCATGGCTGGCTGCATGTTTCGATTCATGTCCCTATTCTCTTCCTCTTCCATCCTCGCATAGTTGTGGGCTTTTAGCCTTAACGCATCTAAAGTCGCTGGCGGGTCAACCATTAAAGCATCTCTGAGCTTTCCATAACAACAGTTTCGCTTTAAGGCTTCGATGGCGAAATCAACCGTTACACCTGGCATTAGCGACATCTCGGTGTCGAAATAATGGAGGAAGCTCCTCAAGGATTCCTGAGGTTTCCTGTGTAGGTCGAACAAAGTTGCGGCAGACTTCCTGATAGGGACGGCAGTACTGAATCGACTCCTAAATTTAGATTCCAGCTGTGAGAAACTATCAATAGACCCACCCGGAAGACCTTCAAACCATAAGCGTGCAACCCCCGACAGGGTCATTACAAATATCTGACACAAAGTAGCGTCATTGTGAGTCTGGAATTGCACAAAATCCTTCACTTTGTTAAGGTGAGAGATGGGATCTTTAGTGCCATCATAGGATTCCGAGGGGAGCTTCACATATCTACTAACTCGGTGACGCCTTATACGCAGGCTAAAGGGATGGCCAGAAGTATCATCAAGGATTTCCCGCGCATGCCGAGGTGGGGATACCTCCAAATGATGCCTACGTTCTCGCAGATTTTGATCATGATGCCGCCTGGGAGTCAGAATGCGGCTCCTTGGCGAGCGAGTTTGATGCCTCCTACTGCTGGATCTTTCACTCCCTCCTGGAGATATATCTCTATCATTTTCTCCCCTTCTACCATCCCAACGTCCTCTACCCTCCTCACGCCATTGACGCTCCTCTTGGGGAATAGGAAGTAAGGGCACTTGTGGTACATATGGCTCCACCGTCCTATGAGCGAACTGTACCAGACTGGCTAGTGCACTCAACGCAGGCAGCGTCAAAGGGACGTTCACATGCAATGGGGACGACAGCGGTCGTTCTGTAATAATGGGTGGAGTGAAAATGAACTGAGATGGGACGACTGATCCAGAAGCGCTTGGTGTGAATCTAGCAGCCAGTTCCGTTAAATGGTCCAACTGGGCGTGGAGGGCTGAAATCGAGCTCGCGAAAGGGTTATTCCCACCGTCTATCACGGATCCCCTTGACTGAGGAGTAAAATGACTGGACCCCGCTATTTGAGACAAAGGAGCATGCGGCTGGGACACAAATGTTCCCACTGCTTGCTCAAGGGACAGATCTGATGTTCCTGGAGGAACTTCTTGCACCGAGGTGGGAGCATCAGAAGTGGCGAAAGCGAAAATTCACCTACGAGTATCAAATGGAATGCTAGAGGACTGAGTCAACGGCGGATCTGAATCAGAAGCCATAATCTTCCAATTCCCAGAAGAACAGAGCTTGGCTATTAAGGATGCTCACTTAATTAAAACCAATGCTCTCAATGAAAACACCAATTTGATAAGATTCAGACTATTAGGGAAGCGGGATCTGGATTATGGCTGTCTGGGATCATTGTAGCAGCAGTCCCTCGTACCTACAAAGCGCCGGAGGGGGGACTCCGACGTAGACACTCCGATGCTTAAGTTAGTATGGTTGTAAAATTTGGCAGAGATTTGGGAAGAGAATCAGATCTTACTCTCGATCTAGAAATGAGGGGTATTTATAGCCAAAGAAAGAAAGGTTGTTACCCCCAGGAGTGGGCGTTATCATGAGGAGATATCGCCCAGGATGACATCAGCATGAGTCGGCGGGACCGGATATCGCTAGTGACATATCACCAATGAAACGTTGTATGAGTCGTAGGATATCGCTAGTGGGATATCGCCAATGAGCCGTTGTCGGGGTTCCTGGGATGGGATGACGCCAGGTGGGTCCCCCCCCGCTGATGTCGACCATCCCGGGATCCTCAGCCTAACGGGGGCGGTAGCCGGGTGCCGTAGCCAGTTAAGGTCTACAGGGATCTGGCTTTGACTTGAGGTGAGAAGACGAATATACCCTTGGCGTTTCTTTAATTGTTATCAGAATGAATCATCCCAATATTGCCAAATCAACATCGTAATATACTTTATAAAACATCCTAAAAGCTCCAGGTGAAGTGATCAACAATAAAAAGGCAACATAATAAATTAAAGCATCAATCTTGTATACCACAATCTTCCTGCATTATAACGCAATTCCTAATTTGAACCAAAGACAATCAAATTAAAATGCTGCTTCCTTAGACTTTAGAGAAGAAAAATAATCACAAAAGGCAGCTCAATGTCTAACCAGAAAACAAACTTTCAAAACCCAAAAGCTTTATTTTACTAGGTACACACAGAAAACTTTGATTTGTAAATCCTAAATGTGTAGGCCTGATCCTCACTCAAATGTACTTAAAATTTATCCTGATACCTAAATGCACAAGTACATGTGTATAGGGTAAGACATGGTCGAACCACAGAGATTGAAGGAATAATGATTCAATTTAAGCGTATGACAGGGAACAAATGCAACCAAACATAAAAGTAACACTGGGGGTTGATGTTGATTAACGAATTAATCAACACAGAAGCGGGAGCTAACAAGAGCTGACAAGACAATTAAATAATACAGATATCCAAGGCACGAAAGTAAAACGCAATCCAGGGCAAGATATATAAAAGTAATTCGAGGGCAAGAAAAGCAGTAAAACAGATAATAATCAAATAGGAAGAGATCTTAGCAAAAGGTGTTCTCAAGTTGCTTTCTAGGTCAGTTAATCATTGGCATAAAAATATTCCAGATTCATATACAGATCTGCTATAGGGGCCATGTTTCCACATATGAGGTGGCCTTGATATTTCGCCGTCCTCTCAGGTACGAATGCGATGAGGCACTACTCAAAATGCCCATGAAGCGGAGGCGAGACAGATCTAGGGCGTGACATCTCAGTTCGTCACGCTCGCATCACATACCCTAAATGACCGTTTACCCCTAGACAAGCGACCTCTCGCGATGACTTTCACCAGGTGTCTACTAATATCTCAAGGATTCACGTCAGTTATAACCAAGAGAATGACGTTACTCATGCAGAAATGAAAATAGTTGATCAGGCCCTAGACATTTCTAAATGAGCATGGGATTAAAACGGTAAACCACCATATGCAACAAGAGAATATATTAAGCATACATTAGGCCTCCGAACCGAACCTTACAACCCTTGAAACACCCTTTATGAAGAGGGTGGTACTTAGCTACTCATACTATAATATGAACGGTATATAGTAATAATCATGCAACAAAGGGAATAAAAGGAAAAGGATTAGAAGAAACCGAAGGATTAATTAATAATCAAGGAGGAAAGCTTGCTCCTTTACGAAACGGCGGTTGCTTCAAATACCAAGAGAATAAGATCCCTAGAAATCAGGGTAAAAGATGAAGTGATGTAAAATATCCTTGGACAGTCGTCCTTATAAAAACCCTAAAACTGAGCTTATATAGGCTAAAACTAGCTAGGGGACAAAATAGCTAAGGGGAGAGAGAAGCAATGGGGAATTGATAGCACATGTCCTTTCAAAGGAATATTCTAGATCTCTGGCGCGCCTGGCATCTTCTAGAAGCGTATGGAATCCCGTGCGGATCTTTGAAGATGCTTCTCTTTAGTTTTCGCTCGAGAGAAGAAGCAGACTTATCGCGGGCGAGAGACAACTCACTGGTCTGGTTAGCGTCGAGGGCTCGACGACAATCTGATCTTCTAGGTCTTGACGCTGGAAATCCTCAGAATCACTCAAAAATGCTTCCTTTCGATCTTTTCCTTCTTTTGGCGTTGATCTACAATAAAGATAGAAATAAGGGTTAAATGGTAGAATCATGCCCCCGAAAGGGCTAGAAAAGAAGGTAAAATCGCGACTATGAAACATGCTATCAAACATCCCCACACTGCCCCAATGCTCGCCCTCGAGCATTAGCAAAATTGGAAAACTACCTCATGCAACAACATACATCTTCAACCCCCAACACACAAAATAGACATGACATCCGACAAACTGCACCCGACCAGAACATATCCAGACCTAGAAAAGTGTCTACATCTGACTGATAGGATAACGACCCTACCAACCAAACTTTCCCAGACCAAGCCTATTCACTAGCAGTCCTCACCTAGAAATGGGTTTGCACTCACACTCTCAACAAAATATGTGTTTAGGCTATCACTCAAGAATGCAAATAACACAACACAGGCAAAGCTTGCACGTCAATCTGAGTACTGTTGGTCACATGCGAGGGACATCTAGCGATCAGAGGCGACTTTGCAAAAAGAAAAAGAAGATAAAGAAAAGGGAAAAGGAAATGAGCAGGAGAGACTATGGGGTGGAGCGAGATAAAGGAAACAGAGATAAAGGGACAAGAGGAAGAGAAAAGAGAAGAAAATAAAAGAAAAGGGGAAGAAAACAAATCTAGGGGAAGAATTCCTTAGCCTAAAAGAAGGCGAGACAGTGAGCAACACTCGCTGAAGAAGGATGATGGCGAGGGCTAGATGACGGCTTCGGCTTTCTTCAGTGGGTGGGGAGGTCTCTTGCTGCTTCGGGGGCTCGAATGATTGCCTTCTGCTATGCTTGCTCTACTTTTATTCGAAATTTATTTATATATATATATATATTTTAATAATAAAGAAAAAGCAGGCATGCATTTTCTTCTTTTTCAGCTCGGAAATTGCATCAGTATTCAATTTTTCTCTTTTTCTAAACTGGAGGTGGGCTGGCTGAGCTTTAAATAATACTTGCGGCGCTTGGTTTCGAGGCCTCGTAAATTGACTTTTGCTTCCAGACAGAGCTGTCGCATGCCCTGCATAAAAGTTATAAGTTCAACTCAGTGCTATGCTACAAATAAATGCAGATAGTGGTGAGAGGATCGATCCCACAGAGACAAGCTTGACTGATTCGTGCTTTTCTTTATAAATAACCAAGTAGAAAATCAAGTTTTGGGATGTAGTTTGTGTAAAACAGACATGCAATGAACTGAACAAAGGTTGCATACAAAAACACAGTTGTAAATAGGAGGAAAATCAGTTGGGAAAAGGTATCCCTGGTAGAGATATTAACGAAGTGACAATTCCAAGATGTTGATCATTGACAAAAGTATTTTCAAAACAATTTTCATAGGGAAGTTATAGAGATTCATCCAAGGGCGATCTCCAAGCCTCCTTCTACTCAAGTCACTCAAGGAGAAGCTCCTTTCGCGACCCTAACTCCCTTAACAATCAAGGATTGCTAGTTTGTTGATATGATTAGGAAGGCCCTTCCCTAGACCTTGAGATGGACGCACTTGCAGTCCATTGACCTCAAAACTAACCCTTTTCTTCTTCTAGTTTCAAGAAGACATCATCCTATCCACTAGTTGTCCACTCGGGTTCTCTCTAACACAGAAACGCGGCATTAGAGTGATTCTACTGTAATCAATTGTGCCGAAATCCAAGTTGATCAAGCTCAAATACAACACAATCAAATTGACGTTAAATCAAGCAAGAAAAGAGATATGATTACGTTTTTAATTAAGATCAACAAGTCTCACAACGTTTCTGGAATTGTCATCCTGTAAATCTCTACCAGAGATGGAGGTTTTTAGCTACAAAACATAATGGAAATAATACAAGAAGTTTAAAACCGAAAATGAAGAAATGCTGGAAAATCTGGAAAATGTGTGAAAAGCTGATTTTCTCCTCTAACTCCTTGCTACTGTCCGATGCCTTCCTCTGCCATTCCGATCAGTATTAATGGTCTTCTTGGTGCCAAGTTGTTCCTCTCCAAGGTGAGACAACTCCCACTAACAAGTCACTTCCGTTTTGGTCTTCAAGAAGCATGTCCAAGTGTGGGAATATTCTTCCAAAACACGAGAATGTTGTTTTTGTCTTCTATGAACTTGTTAGGAGTGGGAGGAATGATATCGGAACCCAAGAAGCTTAGAACCTCTAAAAACGGTGCCCAAGGAGACAGGAAACGCACTCATGAGAAAATAATTGCGGCGCGCCTAATCATGGTGAGTGCTGTCCAGATCTGGGAACGTCACGGCAGCCTCATCTCAGGGCCTTGAGATGAGTCAGAATGCATCAGCAGAAAGTCTGCCAAGCCAGCTTGATCGATTGAGCTCTAATCTTTGGCCTTTTCGCTCCTTTTCCTAATTCAGGTCATTCAAGTGTAATTCTGGAAAAAGGAAGGAAACAGGGTCAAAGCAGCATGTTTATTGTCTCAAAAGCCAAATAAAGAGACAATAAAACTAAGTGGAATAACAATCAATCAAATCCCCCCCACATTTGAACCATGCTTGCCCCCAAGCATGAACATAAAACACAGAAAACTCAAAGAAAAACACAAAGACACAACACAGACAACACCCCTTAGAACAGAAAAGCAACCCCTGGACTGAACTCACACAAATACTTCAGAAATCAACTCAATCAAGCAATGCTAAATACTCCAAATATCACAATTGCACAAATATTCAAATAGGGGCATGATAGCATGCTGTTCATCGAGGAAATAAAATCCTAGAGCCTCTGTCTTCTCCTCCTTCGACTCTAAATCCAATCACTGCTGCTGACACTCATACAAAATAATTTAAAAGCACAAACAACAATTAAAGAGCAGAATTGAAACACAAAGTGAGCCAAAGGCTTCTTTATTCTATTTTTTTCTTTTTCTTCTCTTCCTTCTTTTTCTTCTTTTTTTTTCTTTTCTTTTTTTTTCTTTTTTTTTCTTTCCTTCTTTCCGCATTCTCTTTTCCTTCTTTTCTTTCTTTTCAACTTCCTCCATCCACAACCCCTTTTTTGTTTTTTTTTCTCTTTTTTTTTTCAAACACATGCGCATGCAGACCTTGATTTCTCACCAAGGTGCTATGATTGGTCCAACCAAAGGGAGTTAGCACACAGCCGACAGGAAGTTTTTCCATAATGGGATGATGGTGCCGAACCACCAACATCGTGCAATCCAGAGGGCATGATGAGAAACCACACACAAGAAAATTAAAGGGTACGCAAGCAAGCATAATTAAAAGACTTAGCAGCAATGAGAGGATAGGATGCTCATCCCAAGATCTAGGGATGAGAAGACAGATTAGCTCTAGCAAAGTATTCCCGAGGACAACAATACTCATCATACATCTATGTAAATAAATGCACAAGTTATAATGCTAGAAGTATTCAGAATTGCAAGATGGAGTTGATAAGTCAAGAATTTACATGAGTTCAGTTTTGGGGTCTCAATTCTATACAAAGGGGGAAACACAACAAAAAGAAAAATGACTCATGCATAAATGAAAACAAGCAGAAGGGCATGCAGTAATAATTGAAATAAACATGCAGAAGAAATGAAATACAGAAAAACATGCATCAAAAATTAAAAACAAACATGCACAAAAACATACAAACAAATACGAAAGTGTCTCTCCCCCACATTTAAAAGACACATTGTCCTCAATGTGAAAGAAAGAAAAACAAACACACACAAACAAACAAACAAATACGAAATTAAAAGAGGGAAAAGGAAAAACAAAACCGAGGGCAAGATCAAGGTTGGGGAGGAGCTGGCGGCGGGAAAGCATGCCTCAAAATCTCCAGGATGTTCTCCTGGGTGCGTTGGGTGGCACTCTGCTGTCGGAGCAATTGGCGAAGGAGGGAATTTTGATTCCTAAGGAGAACAACAATCTGGGAGTTGAGAGAAGGGGCACTGGCAGGGGTACTGGTCTGAAGGTTTGGATGGCTCGTCTCAGGGCCTTGAGATGGGCCAGCAGCATCAGGAGTATTCTCGGGAGCAGGGGCAGAGATGTCATCTTGCCTATCTAATCGTCTGAGTTTAAATTCACCCAGGTGCTTGTTTCCGAAAATATGATCTTGAGCTGGAGTAAAACCTGTATTGTAACAAACATACCCGTCTTGGTCTAGATGGACAAATCCCATCTGATCAAGTGCCATTAAATTCAGTGGTTTCAAAGCAGCACAGTTAAATAACTTGGCAGATTTAAGGACCAGATTGCAAGCTTTCAAAGCAATATGAGTAATGAGTGAGCCCATAATCAGCTTATCCTTATCCCTATAATAGTGCAGCTGTGCAGCAATCCAATAGCCTAAATTGACAGTGTGTTTGTTGACCATACACCAAAGAATGAAAAGTTCCTGCTTGGAAAGAACACCAGCTATGTGATCTTTCCCAGCGAAATTAGTGGTGAGGCACCTATGCAGAATCCTAAGTGCAGGATCTAGAACTTGGTGTGCCTTGGCCTTTTTATCATCAAATTTTAAGTTTGGTTGTCCAGTGAGTTGTTTATAGGCTGATTGCGTGTCAAAATTATCAGGATAATCACTCAAAGCATTTACATACCAGTCAGCATGCAATTCAGATTCCTTCACAAAGCCTAAAATAACATTAAATTCATTCAAAGAATAGTGACAGTATTTTCCACATAATCTGAAATTAATGTCATTAGGCCTAGCAAGTCTTAGCCCATCTTTTTCCTTATCTTTTGCTGATCTGTACCAAAAAGTAGTATGAAATTCAAGGCACAGTTCAAGATATGCAGGATGTTCAAGGAAAAAGAGAGGTTCCCAGCCTACATTCCTAACAAATTCATGCATCCTAGACTCAATACCCCAAGTATCAAGGAGTTCAAAGTCAAGTTTAGCACAAGAGGGAACGGTTGATTTATACTTGATATTTAATTTTTCTTCTTGATCAAAATTGTCAAAATCTAACCATCCATTTAGGAGTGCAAGGTCTGGAATTACCTGCCTTTTCTTACTGCTGGTTCTGGCTCTTTTGGAGCTCCTTGCGGTACCATGCTGCTCCTCTGGAATCAAAGCTGAAGTTCGAATTTTGGAGGGCCCTGTAGGTGATGGAGCTTTTGAAGCTGGGGTTGATTTTGTGTTTCCTGCCCGAGTTTTGATGCGCTTGGGCCTTAGCATCCCAGAAATTGTTTCAGCTGGTTTTTCTGGCGCCTCAGCTTCGAGAATTTCCCTATCAGCATCGCTGCTTTCATTCGCAGGGGCAGGGGTGGTAGGCATGTCGGAAATCTTCCCCTTTCCTTTGTCTTGCCCAAGGCCTTGAGATGAAGGGCCTTGAAATTTCTGGGCAGCAGGGGTACTGGTGGCAAACTCAGCCTCTGGTGAGAGAGCGGCTTTCCGCTTGAGAGTGCTTGGCTGAGACTTGGCTGAGGCTTTCTTCGTCTGAAGGAGTTCTGCCGCTGCTTCAATCGGAGGGACGTGTATCCCTCTTCTTTTAAGGCGGCGCTCCTCTCTGTCCTCTTCCTGGGATTGCTTCTTCAGAGGTAGCCGTATCATAGACCTGAGAGGTCTCTCCTCGGAATCAGATCTAGATTCGATGGTGATGTCCCGTGGCTTGGACGTGAATGTAGGGTCACTGGCTGTGTCAGAATCACCGGAATTGGAGTGGTTTGATCCGGTGGTTTGCTTGGAAGGTGATTCTGACCTAGGCAGAATGGCTGGTCCCTTTTTAGGCCTTGGGACAAAGCCCGGAGTGGGCTTCTCTTTGGATGGGATCACCGGCGGCGTTTGATTTCTGGAGACGCTGGTGGTGGTCGGAGGTTGAACGGTGACCGGAGTGATGATGGTGGCAGGAGGGTTGCTCGCAGGCGTTGGTGAAGGTGGGTCTGGAGTCCTTTCCGCTTCCAAAGGATCTTGCATGGCGGTTGAAGGCGGTAGCTTTGTTGTTTCCGGCTGACAAGAGGTGACCGAATTTTCTGGAAAAACGGTCACTAGAGGGCTGGGCGGCAGTTGGTCGGTGGTGACTATGGTAACGGCCTGGGATTGATTTCCGGAATCAAATGGGTCGGATTCCGTCTCAGAGGTAGATTCGGGTGGTGATTTTGGTGGTTGACTGGTGCTGGTGGTCTTGCTGGTCGGACGATGAGCTTGGGATTTCTTTCTACGCATTGCTGCCGTTAGGTTATAAAGAGGGATGAGAGAGATTGGATTTAGGAAGATGAGAAGGATGTGGTAAATGAGGAGAGTGTTTTCATCTTTTTGATGGAAGGTGGAGTTATGGTCGTGGAGGGAAACTGAAAGGGTAGCGGTGATAGTGGGCTTAACGGGTATTTTGTCCAGGTGGACTTGATGACATGGAAAGTGTTCATTCAAAGCCTTGAATGAGAGTGCCTGCTTTCTATCGCGAGTCTGGCTCATCTCAGGGCCTTGAGATGAACTGAACACAGTTGCCTTGAAATGGCCTTGATCACGACTGGAGTTGAATGATACGAATGTTGGAGGGTAATGATTGCCTCTCAAAAGTTGTCCCCTTTTTAAGTCTTGGACTGGACTGTGACATGATTCAGACTGTATCATTAGGAATCTCCAGTGAGGTGCTCTCCACATTTTGCTCTTGAAATCCTTCATAAAAGGGCTTTAAGCGCTGCCCATTGACCTTGAACACCTTACCAGTCTGCAAACTCTGAATATCTACTACACTATGGGGGTAAACATTAGTGATAACATATGGACCAGTCCAACGAGTTCTGAGTTTACCTGCCATGGTGTGGAATCTTGAGCTGTAGAGGAGGAATTTTTGCCCAGCTTTCAAGGTCTTAGGATGAATGTTCCTGTCATGGTACATTTTCGCCTTGGCCTTGATGATGGCAGAATTCTCATATGCATCATTTCTCAACTCTTCAAGCTCCTGCATTTGCAATCTACGTTGAGTTCCAGCAGCCGTTAGGTTCAGGTTGCATTGCTTGATCGCCCAAAAAGCTTTGTGCTGCACTCCAACGGGTAAATGGCAAGTTTTACCATAAACCAACTTGTAAGGTGTGGTCCCGATAGGAGATTTGTATGCTGTTCTGTACACCCACAAGGCATCATCAAGCCTTTGGCTCCAATCCTTTCTTTCTAGTCCAACCGTCTTGGCCAAAATGGATTTGATCTCTCTATTTGATAGCTCCGCCAATCCGTTGGTTTGAGGATGGTATGATGTGTACACACGGTGAGTGATATTATACTTGGAAAAGAGTGATGCTACCACTCGGTTACAAAAATGTGTGCCTCTATCACTGATTATAGCCCGCGGAACTCCAAACCTACTAAAAATGTGAGTTTTCAAGAATTTCACCACTGTTTTCGCGTCATCAGCCCTTGTTGCTTTGGCTTCTACCCATTTTGACAAGTAATCTACTGCCAAAATTATGTAGGTGTTCCCATCTGAATTAGGGAATTGTCCCATGAAGTCTATTCCCCACACATCAAAAATTTCACACACTAAAATAGGTGTGAGTGGCATCTGATTTTTGGATGTGATATTCCCAGTTTTTTGGCAATTTTCGCAAGTCTTGCAAAAATAGTAGGAATCCTTGAACAAAGTAGGCTAGAAAAATCCTGATTCTAACACCTTAGAAGTTGTTCTCCTTGGTCCGAAATGTCCTCCACAAGCGAAAGAGTGGCTGAATTTGAGTATGGATGGAATTTCTTCCTCAAGAATGCATCTTCGGAGGATCTGATCTTTTCCCATGTTCCAAAGATAGGGATCGTCCCAAATATAACGTCTGGAATCCCTCCTAATCTTTTCTTTCTCTGCTGTGGAGTAATCACCATGAAATTTTCCAGTTGCCAAGAAATTGGCAATATCAGAATACCACGACCTTATCTCAAGGCCTAGAAATAAACTCTCATCTGGAAAATTTTCCTTCACGGGGTCTGCTTGAGTATCCACCAGAATTCTGCTCAGGTGATCAGCTACGAGGTTTTCTTTGCCCTTCTTGTCCCTGATTTCAAGGTCGAATTCTTGCAGAAGAAGGATCCACCTAATCAGCCTCGGCTTAGCTTCCTTCTTGGCCATATGGTACCTCAAAGCTGCATGATCAGAGTAGATTATCACTTTAGTACCAAGGAGATAAGAACGAAATTTATCTAGTGCAAAAATAATAGCAAATAGTTCTTTTTCTGTGGTGGTATAGTTTCTCTGAGCATTATCAAGCATCCTTGAATCATAATAAATCACGTGTGGATCCTTGTCAATTTTCTGCCCAAGGACAGCTCCAACGGCTGCATCACTTGCGTCACACATGATTTCAAAGGGTCTGGTCCAATCTGGTGGTTGTATTACTGGTGCGGTGATCAGTTTCTGTTTCAAGGCCTCAAACGCCTTCTTACAATCATCATTGAAGTCGAATTTGATGTCTTTTTGGAGCAGCCTGCACATAGGCTCAGCAATCTTCAAAAAATCCTTAATGAAACGCCTATAGAAACCTGCAAGGCCAAGAAATGAACGCACATCTCGCACGCAAGATGGGTAAGGTAATGATTCAATAACATCAATTTTTGCTTTGTCTACTTCCAATCCTTTTTGGGAAATAATGTGTCCTAAAATTAATCCTTTATTTACCATAAAATGGCACTTCTCATAATTTAGAACCAAATCAGTTTCAATACACCTTTGTAAGATTTTTTTCAAAATTTCCAAACATTGATCAAAGGAGTCTCCATAAACAGTAAAATCATCCATGAAAACTTCCATTCCTTTTTCTACAAAATTTGAAAAAATACTTACCATGCACCGCTGAAAAGTAGCAGGTGCATTACACAATCCAAAAGGCATTCTTTTGTAGGCAAACGTGCCAAAGGGGCAGGTAAACGTGGTCTTCTCTTGGTCTTCAAGGGCCACGGGTATTTGATGGAATCCTGAAAATCCATCAAGACAACAGTAATGTGATTTTCCTGCCAATCTCTCAAGTATTTGATTGATGAACGGGAGAGGAAAATGATCCTTCATCGTGGCGTTGTTCAGCTTCCTATAGTCAATGCATACCCTCCAACTGTTTTGCTCTCTAGTGGGCACGGATTGTCCTTCATCATTCGTCACTACAGTGATACCTGATTTCTTGGGAACTACCTGCACTGGACTCACCCAAGAACTGTCAGAAATGGGATAAATGACACAAGCAGCAAGAAGTTTAAGGATTTCCTTTTTGACAACTTCCATCATTGGAGGATTAAGCCTCCTTTGTGGCTGTCTCGTGGTCTTGCTGTCGGGTTCTAGGTGGATTTTGTGAGTGCATATGGTAGGGGATATTCCCTTGATGTCAGCGATGGTCCAACCTATTGCTCCCTTGAATTCTTTCAATACTTCCGAAAGTCTCTCCTCTTCTGATTTTGTCAAGCTGTTAGATATGATCACTGGAAGGCTCATCTCAGGGCCTAGAAATGAGTACTTCAGGTGGTCTGGCAGCTTTTTAAGTTCCAAATTTGGTGCCTGCAAAATAGAAGGTTGGAGCTTAATGACAGATTCTGGAGTATCCAAGGTTTGTTCAATACCTGCACAAGCGTGTGGTTCTTCCAATTCTTGGACAACGCTTTGAATTTCGGGATTGATGGTGTAATTGCTTCCTAACTCCCTCGTTTCATCCCTATACAATCCATTACTAATGACATATTCAAGAGGGTCAGAATTTTTAATTTCAGAGACATCATTAACAAAAGGGTCAATAATATCCAGGAAATTAACAGAGTGTATGCCATTTGGGTACTTCATAGCATCATACATATTAAACTTAATTGTTTCCTCACCAAACTCAAGTGTTAAACAACCATCATAAACATCAATTTTGGCACGAGCTGTTCTTAAAAATGGTCTACCCAATATTACATCAGTGGTCTTTGAGACATCCTCATTCTGCATATCTACCACATAAAAATCAACAGGGAAAACAAAGTCGTTTACCTGCACCAAAACGTCTTCAACTACACCTATGGGGTAGATGATTGATCTATCGGCAAGTTGAATGACAACTCTTGTTTCCTTGAGGTTCCCTACATTCAAAGTTTCAAAAATAGCAAGGGACATGACGTTTATACCTGCTCCCAGATCACACAAGGCTTTGTCTATCTGTTTGCTGCCAATTTGACAAGGTATTGCGAAAGTTCCTTGATCTTTGCATTTGGTAGGAAGCATGGCAGCAACGTGCTCACTGAAATTCACCCGTTCTATTCCAGCTAGTTTCTTCTTGTTGGAGCAGAGCTCCTTCAGGAATTTAGCGTATTTAGGTACCTGCGAAATCATGTCTAACAAAGGCACGTTAATAGCAACTTTACGGAAAACTTCAAGAATTTTCTTCTCATCTTTTTCCTTTTGGGCTTTCAAAGACCTTTCGGGAAAAGAAGGAGGAATATCCTGAACTCCTGGGAATTTTTCCTGAGCTACTGGAGTCTCTTTTGCTAGAGTAGGCGCTGGTAATCGAACTTCAGATTCAAGGGGAATTTCAGCTTCAGCTTTTGGTTGTGGTTCCGGTCGGCTCATCTCAGGGTCTTGAGATGGACCTACCCTGGGGGGTAAATTTCTGCCACTTCTTAGAGTTATGGCATTAAGGTGTTTGGGATTGTCCACAGTATTTGAGGGTAGCTGGCCTGAAGTATTTTGTTGGCTCATGGTGAGCTGTGCCATCTGCTTTTGGAGGTCAGTTATCGCTCCTTGGGTAGTTTGGATGAATGGTTGTAGGATTTGTTTAAGCGTTTCCTCAATTGGTTGTGGCGGTGGAGCAGTAAGTTGTAATGGTTGTGGAGGTGCTGGTAATTTTAGATGTTGAGGTTGAGCTGGGGGTGGATTGTTTTGGTAATTTTGGTTGTTCTGCTGGGGCCTCTGTTTGAAATTCTTCCACTCAAAGGGAGGTTGATTCTGCTGAGATCCCCATCCATAATGTGGGTAGTTCTTCCAACCTTGATTGCTGGAGTTGGGGTATTGGTTGCCTTGGTGGGGCATGGCAGCATTGGCTTGTTCAACTGGTTCTGCAATGAGAGGGCATTCGTGAGTCATGTGCCCAATTTGGCAGCAGACTCCACACGGTACAGCTTGCTGAGGTGGAATCTATTGCATTTGGGCGATGGTGGCTGGGAAATTCTTCATAAAAGCTGACACTTCTTCCATGTGTCTCTCTATGGCAGCCACATTCACGTTGCTGGTAGGGGTAGAGCGGTCATGAGGTCCATTCTGTTGGCAATTATCTGCCAAAGTTTGGATGAGAGCCCTTGCTCGACTTGGAGTTAAGTCTAACAAGGCTCCACTGGCAGCTGCATCTAGTCTTTCCTTGTCTCTAATACACATGCCATCGTAGAAATATTGAATGAGTAACTGTTCAGCTACGCCATGTGTAGGACAGACCTCTTGGAGGTCCTTAAACCTCTGGTGATATTCGCCAAATGATTCATCTCCTCGTTGCTGGATAGAAACGAGGTTCTTTCTTGCAGCACCAACTTTTGTTGCTGACCAGTACTTCTTTAGGAAGGTGGCGGCTAATTCTGCCCAGGTATTGATAGAATTATGTGGAAGGCTAAAGAACCAGCTCTTAGCAGAGTCTTCTAGAGACCAAGGAAAAGCTCTGAGTTTGGCTCTTTCAAGGCTGACACCCGTTGGTTTTAAAGCATCACATTCAAACTGAAAATTTTGAAGGTGTTAGTAAGGGTTTTCAGTGGGGTGTCCTCTGAATTTGCTAAGAGTATTCATCACATTTGATTTCACGGTCCAGTCATTGGGTACTGGACGGTAGTTAATACACAGGAAAGTCTCTTGTTCAGCTCCTTGATTGAGCTCTCTTAAGGTGGGTTCGGCTGGATCTGCCATTTCTGGTTCCGCCGGTTGGTCTATCTCAGGGTCCTGAGATGGATCAGCTTCTGATTCTGAGTTTGATCCTGATGAGGAAAGTTCAGAGAACTTCCTCTTCGAGAGTCTGAGTATTGATTTTGTTCTTGAAATTTCTGGAATGTAAGGTAGTGGTTGCGAGTTTGACGACCTGGTCATGAACAAGAAAACAAAAAATCAGTACACGTTGTCCCCGGCAACCGCGCCAATTATTGACAGAGCCGTCGCATGCCCTGCATAAAAGTTATAAGTTCAACTCAGTGCTATGCTACAAATAAATGCAGATAGTGGTGAGAGGATCGATCCCACAGAGACAAGCTTGACTAATTCGTGCTTTTCTTTATAAATAACCAAGTAGAAAATCAAGTTTTGGGATGTAGTTTGTGTAAAACAGACATGCAATGAAGTGAACAAAGGTTGCATACAAAAACACAGTTGTAAATAGGAGGAAAATCAGTTGGGAAAAGGTATCCCTGGTAGAGATATTAACAAAGTGACAATTCCAAGATGTTGATCATTGACAAAAGTATTTTCAAAATAATTTTCATAGGGAAGTTATAGAGATTCATCCAGGGGCGATCTCCAAGCCTCCTTCTACTCAAGTCACTCAAGGAGAAGCTCCTTTCGTGACCCTAACTCCCTTAACAATCAAGGATTGCTAGTTTGTTGATATGATTAGGAAGGCCCTTCCCTAGACCTTGAGATGGACGCACTTGCAGTCCATTGACCTCAAAACTAACCCTTTTCTTCTTCTAGTTTCAAGAAGACATCATCCTATCCACTAGTTGTCCACTCAGGTTCTCTCTAACATAGAAACGCGGCATTAGAGTGATTCTACTATAATCAATTGTGCCGAAATCCAAGTTGATCAAGCTCTAATACAACACAATCAAATTGACGTTAAATCAAGCAAGAAAAGAGATATGAAAACGTTTTTAATCAACATCAACAAGTCTCACAACATTTCTGGAATTGTCATCCTCTAAATCTCTACCAGAGATGGAGGTTTTTAGCTACAAAACATAATGGAAATAATACAAGAAGTTTAAAACCGAAAATGAAGAAATGCTGGAAAATCTGGAAAATGTGTGAAAAGCTGATTTTCTCCTCTAACTCCTTGCTACTGTCTGATGCCTTCCTCTGCCGTTCCGATCAGTATTAATGGTCTTCTTGGTGCCAAGTTGTTCCTCTCCAAGGTGAGACAGCTCCCACTAACAAGTCACTTCCGTTTTGGTCTTCAAGAAGCATGTCCAAGTGTGGGAATATTCTTCCAAAACACAAGGAGAATGTTGTTTTTGTCTTCTATGAACTTGTTAGGAGTGGGAGGAATGATATCGGAACCCAATAAGCTTAGAACCTCTAAAAATGGCGCCCAAGGAGACAAGAAACGCACTCATGAGAAAATAATTGCGGCGCGTAATCATGGTGAGTGCTGTCCAGATCTGGGAACGTCACGGCAGCCTCATCTCAGGGCCTTGAGATGATTCGGAATGCATCAGCAGAAAGTCTGCCAAGCCAGCTTGATCGATTGAGCTCTAATCTTTGGCCTTTTCGCTCCTTTTCCTAATTCAGGTCATTCAAGTGTAATTCTGGAAAAAGGAAGGAAACAGGGTCAAAGCAGAATGTTTATTGTCTCAAAAGCCAAATAAAGAGACAATAAAACTAAGTGGAATAACAATCAATCACTTCCCCACACTTGAGTTTTGGTGTAGTGAGGAAGTAACGTTGCGTTGTTGTCGTGGCCTCGATACTTGATTTCTGCGCTCACTCTTTCATGCCCTTGATAATGCTTTCCTCCCCACACTAATCTTCTTCGGAATCTAGCCCTTGCCTTTTTACGATAAAGAGTGTTACCCACCTGCCAAGGAAGAGACAAAGAAAGGGAGCAAATGGTTAGAAGTGAATGGAGAATGGGAGTCAAGGTCATGAAAAAGAAGAGAGAAGAAGATGGAGAAAGAGAGGAAATAGAAGAAAATAAAATTTTGCAAAGTTTTCTCGTCGTTTCGCTGCTTTCCCTCGTCTAATTGTGCCTATACCCAGGGATATCATGCAAACCTAGTCAATGCCTAGCCAAGCATTTCATTCAAGAATCAAAGGCATGAAGCTCGAAGTGCTCACGGGTTCAATTTTTGACTACTGGTGTTAGGGCAAGATTGGATATAAAGGCTACAGGTCTCTAGATATGCATGGTCAGGCATAGATGCGATGAATGACATGTTTCTCTTTATGCATCAAGAGTTAAAAATGCATGTCGATTATGAGGGTTTGAAAATCAAGCAATGGGAAAATTTCCTAGCAAAGCTAAAATCCGAAAAGTTTGAGAAATTCAAAAAACATACAATCATGCAACAAGTGGGAATTAAACATGCAAACAAACATACAAATAAATCCCCTCCCCACACTTAGGCAGCGCATTGTCCTCAATGTGGGAAGGGCACACAAATAAGTCCATGCAAAAAAAAAAATGTACAGTACATCTAAAATGAAATAAAGCTGTAAAGATTATTTTGTGCCCTCCTCGAGGGCAGAAAAATTATATTGTTCGGGGGGAGGGGGGGTCACTGGTGTGGGAAATTTCGCCGGGCAACTTCAGCCGTCAAAGCCTGAAGTTCCCTAAGGATCGCTTAGAGAAGACGAATCTGGACTGGATCATGGACGAGCGCTAGAATCGAGGGCTTGACTGTTGCGGGGACTTCAGGGGCTCACCTTGATGTCTCTGCTTGGGCTGGATGGTCTGATGAGGATCGAGGTCTTGACAAATTCGGGTAGCTAAAGTCGCCGCCAGACTTGCCGAAAACCTTCTCCATAGCAGGAGTACAACCTGTAGAGAAACTCAGCATACCTCGTGAGATACATAAATGACCCATACCATCTATGGTACAGACATCTAAATCTTTGAACGCTAGGGGCTCAGAAAGGTTGCTGGCATACAGGTCTAGATTACGCAATTTAACCGCAAGTAAAGAGATAAGGGAGCCAAAAATAGGGCCTCGAGAGCTATTTTGAACATGCAAAATACCCGAGGCAACCCAAAATCCTAAGTTAACCCTACGCTTATGCTTCATGCACCACAAAAAGAAAAGCTCTTGCAACGACAACTGACCCGAAGATTCAAATCGCAAGGTAGGATCAATACGCAAGGCAGGATCAATAATTTCGTGGGCTTTACTAGACTTAGGGTCAAACTTTGCATTGGGGTCATTAGTGAGCTCACGAAACGCAGCAGTAGCATCAAAAACACTAGGGATCACAGTCAAAGCATTTTTATACATGGCAGAATTCAACTCATCAAGTTTAAAAAAATCAAGCAAACAATTAAACTCATTAAGGGACAGCTGTTCCCATTTGTTAGCTAATCTGAAATTGACTAAAAGAGGGGTGGAAGGATTGGGACCAAATTTTCCTTTAGGCTTAAAACTATCAGATTTTACCCAAAAAGTGGTGAAGAACTCGAGTGAGAGTTCAACAAAGGTTAGGTGTTCTAAAAAGAACAGTGGTTCCTAACCGATGTTGGCAACGAACTCTCGAACTCAAGATTCGATGCCCATCCTGGACAAAAATTCCAGATCTATGCGTGCACAGGAGCTAACGCCTTTGTTGTTCAATTGATGCAGTTTATCAATAGAGGTCTTGTTGTTAAAAACTAACCAATCATGCAAGAAAGACAGGTCAGATGTCACCTGGGTGTTGTTCGCTCGAGGGGCAGAAGGGGGAGCTGGCGTCTGGGGCTCGACAGCTGAGGTGTCGGGACCTCGAGCCTTCTTAGAGGTCGAGGCCTTGACCTTGCTGGAAGATGGCAGCTTTCTCTTCTTGTCCACCGGTGTTTCTTCTGCCGGCGGCTTTGCTCTGGCCGGAGTCTTCGTCTTGCCCTTCTTCGCCGTCGATTTTGCTGCGGCCACCTTCTCTCTTTTCTTTTTTTCAGCGGCTTCATTCTCCATTGCTCTCTGTGCCTCGAGAGCCTCAGCATCATCATCTTCTTCTTCATCGGCCTCACCGCTCTCTCCAGTACCCTCCTCTTCGCCGGTGGCAGTCTGATTGACTTCCTCCTCCTCTGCGCCGACGGCCTCCTCATCCTCAGGCTCCAATTCGGACACAAGGATGTCCTTGAGGACTTCCTTCACTAAGAGGTTGAGCTCGGGGCCAGAAAATCATCAATGGAAGCATCCAACAGGAGCTTCCTAGCCGCTGGCGTTGCCTTTTCGAGGGCGGGCTTGGTTTTAGGCTTGGCGGTTGAAGATCCAGGAGGGAGCTTGAGTGTGCGGCCAGATCTGGTCGTGATCGAGGTTGGTGGGATGAAGCCAGTGATTTCGAGGTCAGTGTCGTCCTCGGCGGCAGTGAATTCTGCGGCTCGGGATTCAGAAGGTGGGGATGACGCTAGGAGTTGTGGAATTGGGGCGCCATGGGTGGAGGGAGGGGTGGCTGTTTTGAATGAGGTAGGGGTGGTGGAGAGAGATTTCGATTTTGACGGAGTCGGGCTTTCAGGGCTCTCAGGGTATGGTCCTGTGGCAAGCTTTTTGATGGGTTTCTTGGTCTTAGCCATGGCTAATGGTGATGGGGGAGGACAGTGGTGAAGAAGACATTTGAGAGAGATAGTGAGTACTTGGTGTTTGAGAGAGAATATGTTTTGTTATTATGAAGAGAGTAAGGACGAAGAGGGAGCGTGGGAAAGAGAAAAGGGGCTGACGAGGGCATTAAATGGCAAAACTTTTTCATTAATGAGGGTCACTTTTCTGTCCCTTTGTCAGACGACGTGGCGCCTTGGGCTTGAAGAACAACGACCCGTGCATATCCCAACCACCTAAAAAGGAGAAAAACTTTTCAAAATTTAAAAAGGAGGTAGTTAAATAGGATAATGAAAAAAGGAGAGAATAAAGGTTAATGATTACTAATAAAAAGGAATAAAATCATTCTGGGAAAAGGAAAGGTCAGAGATTAAGGGATATAAACAAGAGATAAAACACAGAAATAAAATCATAGGCAAAATAAAAATAAAAACAGAAAAATCTAAAAGATATGGAAAAGATAAAGGGAAGAGAGAGAGATGGAACGACATATGAAACGCCTCCAGTGGGGCCTGTTTAAGCGTTGGGGCCTCGACGGTGTTATGTTGATCTAGGTCTCGACAGGTGGAGGGTCCACCATCATTTCTTCCACGGTTGAGGGCTTGAATCCTTCGTAGAAGGGTTTTAGCCTGTGGCCGTTCACTTTGAAAATCATTCCAGTCTCTGGGTTCTGAATTTCCACTACACCATGGTCATAAACTGTCGTGGCCACGAAAGGTCCTGTCCATTTAGACTTGAGCTTTCCTGCAAACAATCGCAAACGAGAGTTGTACAATAACACTTTCTGACCAACAACAATGGACTTGGGACGGAGATGCTTATCGTGGTAAGCTTTGGTCTTGCCCTTATAGAACAAGGCATTTTCATAAGCATCATCTCTCAATTCCTCCTATTCTTGGATCTGTAAGCGTCTGTGCTGACTAGCCTGCCCTAGATCCGTGTTTAGTTTCCGAATGGCCCAGAAATCCTTGTGCTCTATCTCCACTAGGAGATGGCACGACTTGCCATACACGAGTCTGTAGGGAGTCATACCAATCGGGGTCTTGAAAGCTGTTCAGTAAGCCCATAAGGCATCATCTAGCTTTAGGCTCCAATCCTTTCGGGATTGATTGACTGTCTTCTCCAAAATGGCCTTGATTTCCCAGTTGGATACTTCAGGTTGACCATTGGTCTGAGGGTGATATGTTGTGGAAGTTCTATGGTAGACTCCATTCTTGTTTAGAAATGTGGACACGATACGGTTGCAAAAGTGGGTGCCTCGATCACTGACCAGGGTACGAGGTGTACCAAATCTAGTGAAGATATAAGAGCGTAGAAAGTTTACAACCACCTTCGCATCATCTGTCCTGGTGGTCTTGGCCTCGATCCACTTTGAAACATAATCCACTACAAGGAGGATATAAATGTGGCCAAATGAGCTTGGAAATGGGCCCATGAAATCTATGCCCCATATATCGAAGATCTTGCACACAATGATACTGGTCAGAGGCATCTGATTCCTGGCCCCGATATTCCCTGTGACTTGGCATCGGGGGCATGAAGTGCAAAATAAGTAGCTATCTTTAAAGATTGATGGCCAGTAGACACCGGCTTCTAAAACTTTGAGAGCAGTTTTCTTGGCCACGAAATGACCTCCTTCAAAATGACAAAATTTCAGGATCGAGGGCACCTCATCCATGGTCACACAACGACGAATTATCTTATCTGAGCAGTGCTTCCACAAATAGGGGTTATCCCAAAGATAGTATTTGGCTTGTCTTCTGATTCTGGTGCACTCGGAAGGGGAGGAGTCCGCTGGATAGGTGCTAGTAGCACAAAAATTAGCAATGTCGGAGAACCATAGAGACTGGACTGCATGGGCTAGACAAAGCTGCTCGTCTGGAAAAGTGTCACGGATAGGCACTAACAAATCATCTTCCTAGGCTGGAAGTCTGCTGAGATGATTTGCGCTAGAGTTTCTCTTCCTGCCTTATCCTTGATCAAGATGTTAAATTCTTGGAGCAATAAGATCCAACAGATCAATCGAGGTTTTGCGTCAGCCTTTGTCAACAAGCATTTCAAGGCCGAGTGATCGGAGTACACGAGAATATGTGTTCCCAAAAGGTACTATCTAAACTTGTCGAGGGCGTAAACAACTGCCAAGAGCTCCTTTTCTGTGGTGGTGTAGTTTTGCTGGGTTGGATCCAATAGCTTTGAGGAATAATAAATGACATAAGTTTCCTTGTCTTTCTTCTACCCAAAACGGCGCCGAGGGCTTGATTGCTAGCGTCGCACATGACCTCGAATAATCGGGGCCGAGATAAGTCTATTTTTGAGAAGTTCGAAGGCAACTCTACATTTCTCATCAAAATCAAAAATAACTTCCTTCTAGAGTAGGCGGCACATGGGTTAGGCAATTTTGGAAAAATCTTTGATAAAACGTCTATAGAAACCGGCGTGCCCTAGAAACGATCGCACATCGCAAACACATGCTGGGTACGATAGGGATTCAATCACCTCTATCTTGGCCTTGTCGACCTGAAATGGCACTTCTCAAAATTCAAGACAAGATCAGTTTCTATGCAGCGTTCCAAGCACTTCTTTAATTTGGAAAGGCATTCTAAGAAAGAATTTCCATATACCGTGAAGTCGTCCATAAAGGCCTCGATACCATCTTCAACTAGTTTAGAGAAAATGCTCACCATGCACCACTGGAAGGTGGCAAGGGCATACGTCTATAAGCAAAGGTGCCGAAAGGACACGTGAAGGTAGTCTTTTCCTGGTCTTCAGGGGCTACTGAGATCTGGTGGAAACCGGAGTAACCGTCTAGACAGCAATAATGAGTCTTGCCCGCAAGACGTTCTAGCATTTGGTCAATGAAAGGAAGGGGAAAATGATCTTTTCTGGTGGCAGCATTCAAACGGCGGTAGTCAATACACACACGCCACCCATTCTGGATTCGGATGGGGATGGATTCACCATCTTGTCTAATGGGAATGGTAATGCTAGTTTTCTTGGGCACGACCTGAATAGGACTGACCCAAGGGCTATCGGAGATGGGGTAGATAACTCCCGCATCAAGCAATTTTAGCACTTCCTTCCTTACTACGTCCATCATGGGTGGATTCAATCGGCGCTGAGGTTGACGAATGGTCTTACTAGCATCTTCCAAGTGGATGCGATGAGTGCATAGTGCTGGCGACAAGCCCTTGATATTCGCTATGGTCCAGCCTATGGCTTGTCTGAATTCCTTCAGCAAGGAAATCAGTGCGGATTCCTCAGAAAAGTTGTGCTTGTTGGAGACAATAACGGGAAGAGAGTTATTAGGGCCTAGATAGGCATACTTCAGATGGGAAGGCAGCTCCTTCAATTCGAGGGCTGGAGCCAGATCAATGGATGGAGCCAACTTGACATGTTCTGGGCAATTTGGAGACACCGCTGGGGGCTCATATGGGATAATAGCACACTCCTCTAGGGCAGCGACGACGAAATGTAGCTCAGGTGGAGTGGAAAGTGTCGAGACCGCGACATCTAAAAGAGATGGTGTCAGACTCCTGTCAAGGGCAAATTGTAAAGGGTCAGTAAAGTGAAGTGCATCAATTTCTTGAACAGAGGGATCAATCACATCAATATAATTAACACTAGAAAATTCATAGGGGTATCGCATGGCTTGTAGCATGTTGAATTTGATAATTTCCCCATCAAACTCGAGGGTGATGGTCGGATCATGAACGTCAATCTTGGCCCGAGCAGTGGCTAAAAAAGGTCATCCTAGAAGAACATCGGTAGACTTGGTGGAGTCTTCATTTTCTATGGCGATAACATAAAAATCAGCGGGGAATAAGAATTCGCCCATTTGGACCAAAACATCGGTGATGACCCTCGGGGTAGATAACAGAACGGTCGGCAAGTTGGATGGCAAGGTTTGTAGGTCTGAGAGGTTCGAGCCCGAGACTGTTATAGATAATCAAGGGCATAACATTAATTCTTGCCCCCAAGTCGCACATCGCTTTCCCGATGTCGATTGTACCGATTCGGCATAGAATCATGAACATTCCTTTATCTTTACATTTTGGGGGTATCTTCCTCTGGATATGGGCAGAAGCGTTCGCTCCTACACTGATTTTGTTAACTTCAGCAAATTTGTTCTTGTAGGTGCATTGCTGCTTCAGAAACTTGGCATAACATGACACGTTTTTCACGGTCTGGAGAAGGGGAATGTTGATAATCACTTTGCTGAACATTTCGAAGATATCACGGTCCTCCTTTTCCTTTTTGGACTTGATCAACCTTTGGGGAAATTGGGGCTCTAGAATCTTGTGAATGTATTCCTGGGTGAATTCGGGTGGATTGGGGTCATTCCTTGGTGAACCTCTAGGAGAGCGGATTCTGTCTTTAGTGACGTCGACAAGTCTGGGGACTTTCGGGAGTTTTGCTCTAGGTTTCGGCATAAGTTCAGACTCTAGAGAATTCTCAATATCAGGGGCTGGATTTGCTGGAGGTGTCAAGTTCGTTCCACTTTGCAAAGTCATTGCACAGATATTGTGCTTTGGATTGTTCTCGGGCTGGGGTGGAAATCTCCCTTGATTCTTCAGCTCCTTCATTTCAGCCATCAAGGTACTTACGTTTTTCCAAAGTTCCTCGATTTCCTTTTGCTGTTCTCGATTAATGGGAATCGCAGTATTTGAATTCGGGGGCATGATAAAAATCTAATCTTATGGGGGCTGGCGTTGATACTGATTATACTAGGGTCGGGGTCTAAAGTTTTGCATGTTAAGAGGAGGTGGATGATTTCCATAAGGATTCTGTTATTGGCTAGGTCTCGACGGTTGAGGGTTTGGAACCCAACCTGGATTCGGTTGTTTCCAGCCCTGGTTATAGTCTTGGCCATAAGGGGCTTGATTATACTGGCCAGCAGCATTCACTTGGATTTCGTCTAGAATATGGGGGCATGCATCCGTGGGGTGATCCACAAAATTACAGATTTGGAAGGCCTTAACTGGTGCGAGTTGTCCTGACATAAAATTTTGAAACATTCCCGTGAGGGAAGCCAGTTGGTTTTGTAGGGTTGCAACTTGGGCATCTTGACCTTGACTAGTGCCAACCTCAGAAGAGGCATTCTTGGCCATGAGTTCAATAGTGGCCTTTGTGGCAGCTAGGGTGAGGGCAGTAAGAGAGCCATTGACAGCAGCGTTTAGAATGGCCTTGTCATGAGCCTTGAGGCCTTCACAAAAATACTGAATAAGGGCATGCTCGCTAAGATTGTGCGAGGGGCACATGGATTGCATCTTGAGATATCTCTTATAGTACTGGGCTAGATTCTCTTATTTCCTCTGGACTATGGATACTAGCTGCTTACGCGTGGTGTTGGCAATAGCTGCTGGATAGTACTTCTCAATGAAGTTCGTGGACATTTCCGCCCAAGAATGGATAGATCTCGGCGGGAGGTCATAATACCAGTCGAGGGCATCATCTTTGAGAGACCACATAAAAGCACGCAGCTTTGCTTGCTCGATGCTAACGTTGGGAGGTTTCATTGCCTCGCAGATTGAGTGGAGTTGTTGAAGGTGACGAAGGGCACTTTCTTTGGGGACACCTCGAAAGGTAGGTAGATGGTGCATGACGGCAGATTTGAGGGTCTAATCATGCGAGACAGCAGGCCATTCAATACAGCTACTGGACATGTCGGGGGCTGCATTGAGGTGGTCGATGGTTTGCTGATTCGGAGGTAGTGGAGGTGGGTCTTCACGTCAGACATGGTTGTCGTGATCTTCCATTGCTGGAAAATCAAAATGGGCGGCTACTGGATTTTCGAGGGTACGGTGGAGATAAGCTAGGTCTAGGAAAAACTGATGGTCCTGATCGGCCAGATTGGAAGGAAGTCCGTCGAGGGCAAGATGTGGGATTACTCTTCACTGAGTAGATGAACTTCTGGTTTGCCTCCGAAGTTCTCTTTCCGTTCTGGTCAATTTGGGGTCTAGAGGGAGTAGATCTGGAGCAGATCTCCAAGTCATACAAAATAAAAAGAAACAAATTAGTACCGTTCAATCCCCGGCAACGGCGCCAAAATTTGATCGTCACTCAAATGTACTTAAAATTTATCCTGATGCCTAAATGCACAAGTAAATGTGTACAGGGCAAGACAGGGTCGAACCACAGAGATTGAAGGAATAATGATTCAATTTAAGCGTATGACAGGGAACAAATGCAACCAAACATAAAAGTAACACTAGCGGGGGGTTATGTTGATTAACGAATTAATCAACACAGAAGCGAGAGCTAACAAGAGATGACAAGACAATTAAATAATACAGATATCCAGGGCACGAAAGTAAAACGCAATCCAGGGTAATAAAAGCAATTCGAGGGCAAGAAAAGCAGTAAAACAGATAATAATCAGATAGGAAGAGATCTTAGCAAAAGGTGTTCTTGGGTTGCTTTCTAGGTCAGTTAATCATTGGCACAAAAATATTCCAGACTCAGGTACAGATCTGCTATAGGGGTCATGTTTCCACATAGCCCCCCTGCTCACCTTCGTAGGTAGAAGCCACCCCCCGTTTCCACATATGAGGTGGCCTTGACGTTTCGCCGTCCTCCCAGACACGAATCCGGGGAGGCACTACTCAAAATGCCCATGAAGCAGAGGCGAGCCAGATCTAGGGCGTGACATCTCAGTTCGTCACGCTCGCATCACATACCCTAAATGATCGTTTACCCCTAGAGAAACGACCTCTCGCGATGACTTTCACTAGGTGTCTACTAATATCTCAAGGATTCACGTCAGTTATAACCAAGAGAATGATGTTACTCATGCAGAAATGAAAATAGTTGATCAGGCCCTAGACATTTCTAAATGAGCATGGGATTAAAACGGTAAACCACCATATGCAACAAGAGAATATATTAAGCATGTATTAGGCCTCCTAACCGAACCTTACAACCCTTGAAACACCCTTTACTAAGAGGGTGGTACTTAGCTACTCATAATATAATATGAACGGTATATAGTAATAATCATGCAACAAAGGGAATAAAAGGAAAGGGATTAGAAGAAACCGAAGGATTAATTAATAATCAAGGAGGAAAGATTGCTCCTTTACAAAATGGCGGTTGCTTCAAATACCAAGAGAATAAGATCCCTAGAAATTAGGGTAAAAGATGAAGTGATGGAAAATATCCTTGGACAATCGTCCTTACAAAAACCCTAAAACTAAGGTTATATAGGCTAAAACTAGCTAGGGGATAAAATAGCTAAGGGGAGAGAGAAGTAATGGGGAATTGACAGCACATGTCCTTTCAAAGGAATATTCTGGATCTCTGGCGCGCCTGGCATCTTCTAGAAGCGTATGGAATCCCGCGCGGATCTTTGAAGATGCTTCTCTTTGGTTTTTGCTTGAGAGAAGAAGCAGACTTATCACGGGCGAGAGACAGCTCACTGGTCTGGTTAGCGTCGAGGGCTCGACAACAATCTGATCTTCTAGGCCTTGACGTTGGAAATCCTCAGAATCACTCCAAAAATGCTTCCTTTCAATCTTTTCCTTCTTTTGGCGCTGATCTGCAATAAAGATAGAAATAAGTGTTAAATGGCATAATCATGCCCCCGAAAGGGCTAGAAAAGAAGGTAAAATCGTGACTATGAAATATGCTATCAAGGCCTTGAAAAACAAAGCTGAAAATTAGTTACGATACCTGCTGAATGACACTAGGTCCAAACTGAAGGTCTTTCCCATTAGCAACTTTCCAAGATGTTACACAAGCTCCATATAAATATATCTCTACCTCACTGCAACAACACCCAAAAGAAAGAAATTAAGATTTGACAATTCACAAATTCTCTAACACCATTATCCTGGTTTGGATTGGAATTGGATTGATGGAGGAAGGGAGGAAGGGATGGGGGATGGACTTACCTACCATGAGAAGAGCAAAGCACAACTTTGGGCAAGTTTCCTTCACCTTAAGTGACACATACTCCTGTGGTATCAAATTCTTTGCTTACACTAGCAAACGCCATGCTAGGGGATCTGGGTTCAACCCGCTGACAACATCTTCAACGCCCGCCTCCGCGACTACATCACCTTCAACCTCCGCCACCGCGGCGACATCATCCTCAACCCCAAAGACTCCAATTGAATCTGGTACGAACATACCCATAAGTAGATGAAATTGCACGCAATTATCACCCTGTGAATCATCCAAGAAATCAACACCCTCCATTTGGTAAAGTAGAAATTGAAACCCGAAATTTGCAATGAAATTAAACACTGAAATTGAAGATGAAATTTTGTGATGCTTACCTCATTCGTAGTGGTATTAATAGAGAAAATCTTCCGTTCCCACACAAATTTCAGATTCAAACAGAAAAGAGGGGATTGATGTCAGCGTTGAGCCAAGCCGAAGTTGTCGTCGTCGTCACCAGCGCAGGCAAGGGCACCCTCGTCTTCTCCAGCATGGGAAACCGAGAACGTCATTTGTTTGGAACCTACTTTTGGACGCTAAAGCGTCATTTGTTTCGAGACAGAGGGAGTACTATATATAGGGATGAAGCCACAGTCATTCCAAAGTCAGGTGAGGCCACTAGAATTTTATTTTTTAAAATATATATACTGATTTTATTTTTATTTTAAATTATTTTAATGTAATTGACCATTTAAATATGGGTCAGATAATTAACTTTTGTTCGAAAAGGTTATCATGTTTCCTATTCTGATAAAATTAAATTACAAATATAAGAGTACTAGTTAGAGTGAAATTCTTAAAATAAGAAAATTCATAATTCCCTTGCGGCCTAAACTTACTTGCCGTTCAGCTCGTCCTATTTAATTGTTTTACTTTTTTTTTCATATTTCATCTATATGTAGATTTAACTAAAAATAAATTTTTTTCCTGAAAACTTAACTTAAAAGAAGGCAACAACTCCATATGTAGTAAAAAAAATGCAAGTCTTATTGTTTTAAATTATATAAAATAGGTTAGTACAGTTGGTTGAACAGTAAGATTTTATAAGAAATCAAATTCAAATTAGCCTACAAAAACTATAATTAAATATAAAAGTATTAACTTTTAGTGTTTATAATAAACATACTTTTCATTTTCTTTAATATACTAATTCAAGTTTAAGTATATAAATTGATTTTTAATGTAATAAAAAAAGGTTATATAATGACCCAATGAAAAAAATTCTGGCTTCGACGTAGAGATATATCGATTCGCTTCACGAGACTGGCACATATTCCTTAGTTCTTTTCTTTCCCTTCTATATCTATCTCTCTTTACTACATTTACGTGATCACTATGGACTATACATTTCATCATTCTTTGCACCTTATTTACCAGAGCCTTATTTGATGAGTGAAATTAAAATTTGTTAATATTTAATAATTGAGTACTCTGTAAAATCGTCAGTAGATACTAACCCTACACCCGCGTATTACGCGGGTTATATTTTAAGTAACTTATTTGTTAAAAAATATATGTTGCATAACATGTAAGATTTCATACAATATATATTTATTTTACAACTGAAAAAAAATCATCTAATAAATAAAATTAAACATTTAAAATTTTAAACAAATAAGAAATGCAAACTTGCACATATAAGTATCAACGTTTGGGGCTACATCAATCGTGTCTTTCATAGATGGAGGAGTAAAAAATTTGTATTGAAACTATTATTATGATTTTCTATGTTGTTACTTTTGGTGCATTGTTTTGGTTTTAGAACTTTTCTTTGTATCAAAAATATTTAGTGATGAAATCGTTTACTTATTTCCAAAAAAAAAAAAAAATTAATAAAAAACTATCAATGTTTATAGACACCTTCAATTGAGATTTGTAAGTAAAATGGATGATTTTTAAACACTTATTGATACATTTACCAGCTTCTAGTCCAATAACGCGTTCAAGAGCCAGAAAGCTTCAAGACAGGTTATCATCCCTCATTCACAAGGAGCTAGAGTGCGAGATGACAAGTGAGGAAGGTATACATACAAGGTTCCACGAGTGATGAACCTACTTACCATCACAACGTGCAACGTTACTTCTGTTGGGCAGCAAATCGACTCGTAGATGGAACGTTTGACTACAACATGTCAAGAGGCGTGTGTCCGATTTTAGCTCAAACACCCGAGGCGTTTGGAAGATATGTAAAACCCTAATTTGGGGTGCGAGGGAGCGCGAGTCCTTATGGCGATAGGAATCCTTGTCCGAATGCGCGTGTGGTGTGGTCTGAAGACGCATCCCTTTGTCCTAAAGCGTGTGCGGGCTCTCTTGTCCGTTTTAAGATAACAACTTCAGTTTAATTATTTTAATTTATTTATTTTAGGAATTAGAATTCCTGCTTCTATTCCATTAGGGTTTGCCTGTAAAACTCTATATAAGGAGCCGTTTGGCCTCCTTATTCAGTTGGCTATTATTTTTATAAATCAAGACATTGTTCTTTGCAAATCTCTGCCCATTGTGCACGTGTTGAACCTTATTCCTTCTCGAGTCCGCAAGCTTGAGTCGTCATAAGTAAAACTCTGAAATTGCAACCTTTGTTTTGTTTGTCTTAGTTTGATTCTCCGCAATTCCTCACCGACCAGCTTATAGGTGTAATCCAGAGGAGACTAAGGAGCTTCAGAGGCAAGTGGATGAGTTTCTTAGTCAAGGATACGTGAGGGAAAGTTTGTCCCCATGCGTCGTTCCCATTATCCTAGTTCCAAAGAAAGATGGAACTTGGCACATGTGTGTTGATTGTCGAGCAGTCAATAAAATCACTGTAAAGTATCGCCACCCTATACCTCATTTAGATGACATGTTAGATGAATTAAGTGGTAGCATGATATTTTCTAAAATTGATTTAATGAGTGGCTATCACCAAATTCACATGAAAGAGGGTGACGAATGAAAAACAGCTTTTAAAACTAAGTATGGCTTGTATGAATGGATGGTTATGCCATTCGGCTTGACTAATGCTCTTAGAACTTTCATGAGGTTAATGAATCCTGTTCTTAGACACTTTATTGGCAGATTTGTTGTAGTTTATTTTGACGATATCTTGATCTATAGCAAATCACTTGATGAGCATGTTTCACATCTTAGAGTAGTATTTCTAACACTTCGTGAGCAACAATTGTATGCTAAGCCTAGTAAGTGTTCATTTGCAATGGAACAAGTTAGTTTTCTTGGTTTTATTGTGAGTGTAGATGGCATAAAAGTTGACGAGGAGAAGGTCCGAGTAATCACGGAGTGGCCGACTCTAAAGAACGTGAGTGGCGTGCGCTCGTTCCATGGGTTGGCGAGCTTTTATAGGCGCTTCGTCAAGGATTTTAGCACTATCGTTGTACCTTTGAATGAACTGACCAAAAAGAATGTTGTTTTCAGGTGGGAACAACAGCAAGAGAAGGCATTCACCACACTCAAGGAGCGCTTATGTTCGGCACCGGTGTTAGCCCTCCCGGATTTCAGCAAGGCATTTGAGATCGAATGCGACGCGAGTGGAGTGGAATTGGAGTTGTTCTTATGCAGGAGAAGCGTCCCATTGCCTATTTTAGCGAGAAGCTAAAGGACGCGCAGCTGAGGTACCCGACTTACGACAAGGAATTCTATGCCCTTGTACGCGCACTCGAGACTTGGCAGCATTACTTAATGTCACGTGAGTTCATAGTACATACAGACCATTTAAGTTTGAAGTACCTCAAGGGACAAGGTAAACTCAATCGATGCCATGCCACATGGATGGAGTTCATCGAAACCTTTCCCTACCACATTTATTACAAGCAAGGTAAGGAGAATGTAGTCGTCGATGCCCTATCGCGAAGGTACGCACTAATCACTTCCCTTAATGCCAAGTTACTTGGTTTCTCACACATCATTGAACTCTACCCTCTTGATTCTGACTTCGGTGATATATATAAAAATGGTGTGTTTATTGCTGGTTCTAAATTTTATAATCATGAGGGTTATTTGTTCAAAGGTAAAAGGTTGTGTATTCCGCATTGCTCATTACGTGAATTGCTTGTGCATGAGTCACACAGTGGCGGTTTGATGGGTCACTTTGGCGTGACTAAGACTTTAGATGTGCTTCATGATCATTTTTATTAGCCTCATATGAAGCGCGATGTGGTGCGCATTGTTGCTCGATGTTTAATTTGTCGTAGAGCCAAATCTAAGGTTGCTAATCATGGTAAATTTATCCCATTACCTGCCCCTTCCCATCCTTGGAACGATTTGTCCATGGATTTTATTGTAGGGCTGCCCAAGTCCAAACACGGGAAGGATAGTGTTTTTGTTGTGGTGGATCGATTTTCCAAAATGTCACACTTTATTCCATGTTCAACTACTTATGATGCTACTCAAATTGCTGATTTATTCTTTCGTGAATTAGTTTGTTTGCATGGAATCCCCTCATCTATTATGAGTGATAGAGATACCAAGTTCCTCAACCATTTTTGGGCCGTCTTATGGAGGAAACTTGGTACGAAATTACTATACTCCACTTCTTACCATCCTCGGACAGATGGACAAACAGAGGTAGTGAATCGTACAATTGGTTCATTGTTACGCACATTGGTTCATAAGCATGTTGCTACTTGGGTTGATCACTTGTCGTTTATTGAGTTTGCTTACAACCACGTTGTCCATTCTACTACTCGTTACTCACCTTTTGAACTTGTTTATGGTTTTAATCCTAGAACTGCTTTGGATCTAACTCCTTTACCTTTGAGTGATGTTGTAAGTCTAGATGGTGCGTAGAAAGTTGAGTTCATGAAGCAACTCCATGTCAAGGCAAAGCAGAACATTGAGCGCATGAATGAGAAGGTTGCGCTTAAGCGGAATGATGGAAGGAAGCTGGTTGCTTTCAATGTGGGAGATTGGGCGTGGCTGCACATGCGCAAGGAAAGATATCCCCGAGTGGAGATGGACCATTTCAGATTGTTGAAAAGATCAACAATAATGCTTATAAACTTGCTTTACCTGGTGAGTATGGTACCATTATCTCCACTTTCAACGTTTCTGGCTTGTCTTTGTTTGATGTAGGAGATGATTATGGAGTTGATGATGATGTTGTCTTGGATTCGAGGACGAATCCTTTCGAAAGGGGAGGGGATGATGCGAATCCACGCATCGACATACCTTTACCACCTTCTAGTCCAATGACGCGTTCAAGAGCTAGAAAGCTTCAAGATAGGTTATCATCCCTCATTCACAAGGAACTGGAGTGCAAGATGACAAGTGAGGAAGGTATACTTCGAGAGAAGGTTCCACGAGTGATCAGCTTACTTACCATCACGGCGTGCAACGTTACTTTTGCTGGGCAGCAGATCGACGCGTAGATGGAACGTTCTTCACCATCATTTGAGTTCGACATGTACTGCACATGTCAAGAGGCGTGTGTCCGATTTTCATCGCAAACGCCTGAGGTATTTGGAAGATATGTCAAATCCTAATTTGGGGTGCGAGGGAGCGCGAGTCCTTGCGGCACTAGCACTCCTTGTCCGAATGCGCGTGTGGCATGGTTCGAAGACGTGTCCCTTTGTCCAAAAGCGTGTACGGACTCTCTTGTCCGTTTTAAGACAACAACTTCAGTTTAATTATTTTAATTAATTTATTTTAGGAATTAGAATTCCTGCTTCTATTCTATTAGGGTTTGCTTGTAAAACTCTATATAAGGAGCCGCTTGGCCTCCTTATTCAGTTGGTTGTTATTTTGATAAATCAAGACATTGTTCTTTGCAAATCTCTGCCCATTGTTCACGTGTTGAACCTTATTCCTTCTCGAGTCCGCAAGCTTGAGTCGTCATAAGTAAAACTCCAAAATTGCAACCTTTTTTTCGTTTGTCTTAGTTTGATTCTCACAAATTCAAGTCTAGACCTAAGAATTTGATACAAGATCCTTGACTTGAAATCGATTAGGGCTCTTAGCACAGGTTGGCTGAGTGGTCTAAGCTCGTACTCGTCAAGTTAATTATTTCCGCATTGAAATCCATCCTTGAACAGCGATCAGAATTACGTGCTACGCATCCTACGCAACTAGGATCGTATCACTTATATAGATAATCATGCCACTTTTCAAATCTTTATACATCACTTCTTTCAGATTTCACAATCAGGTATATTAAATTTAACAACTTAATTAAAAAATTAAATGAATTTAACCGTGCAAATGAAAAGTATTAAAGTTGCATCATTAATTGCATTAACATAAATAAATAAGTTACGTAATTTAATTTAGTGGAACAAAACAAAATTTAATAAATTATCTAACTCATAAATTAAATAAAACTATTAATTAATTCTCACATCTTTAAAGTTAATATCCATGAAATTAAAAAAGAAAAAAGTTATAAAATTAATTCAGCATTTGTATCCAATGTCCGAATCATACTCATATTTAAGAATTTGTTCAATAAGAACTACGCGTTAGTTAATTTAGTCAAACCACACCATAATTTTAAAATTGCGTCTAAACTAGTTTGATTCTTCATAAAAAGACTTTAATTTTTGCTGGCGTTGAAAATAAATAAATTAAAAATAATTATTTTCCACGTTATTTCATAATTAAAAATTATTTTCTATGATATTTTTCTAATTTTCACGGTAGTAAAATCTAAGGCCTGTTAAGAAGCAGCTAAATATGTTTTAAAGTCATTAAAATTAGGGTATGGTTTATTAAAATTAGTAAATAAATGGTTCAAATTGAATAACTTATAAATTGAGCGTATAATCCAAATATTGAGTAGAAAGGAGGTTGTTTTTTAAACTTCTTCCATTGAACCTTTCAATAAAGGAAAATGCTTTATGGACACTCGGTGTCGACAGAACAGTGAGCCACATCATGTTGACTTTTAGAAGTCAATTTTCTGTCAATGCTGATTTTCGCTCCTTCCACTGCTCCTCTCAATAACTCATCTCGCGATATTACTTGGGCAAATGAGATATTGAACATGATGTCGCCTTCTTCTTTCTTCTTTCTTCTTTTTCTGTTTTTTTTTTTTTTTTTGTGGTGGTTAACTTGCTGCCTAATTAATGTTTAGCTTGAACAAATTTTTTTTGTTACTATGAAATTGTTATCATCATTTAAATATAAAATAACTTACATACATTTTATTTATTTTATAAAATTAGTTCTATTATTAATTTATAATTATAGTATTAAAAATCATGATCTTACATCATAAAGATTATTTGCACTAACTACCTATCAAAAATTAAACTACCTATCAAAACTTTGATCAGCTAAATATAAAATGACTGCATATATTTTATTTAGGACCATATTGAGTCAGCTGATTACAACATACTTGTGTAATTTATCTTTTCTAAAATTACACTAAATAATACTCCCTCTGGTTCGTATTAAATGACGTTCTAGCCTCCAAAATCAATCCCAGAATAAATGTCGTTCTCGGCATCCCAAGTTGGAGAAGACGGCGATGCCCCCGCTATCGCTTGGTGTCGACGACGGCGGCGGCTTCGGCTTGGCTCAACAATCACGTCGTTACCTATTGGTGTCGTTTGAAAATAAAATTGGGGGGGGGGACGGTAGATATTTTCCTATTAATACCACCAATAATTCGGTAAACACCACTCTCAATTCGTTAATTTCACTTTAAATTAGAGCAAAATTAGGGTTTTCTACTTCTACTTTTCCAAATGGAGGGCGTTGATTACTGGGATGATTCACAGGTTGACAGTTGTGTTCAATTTGATGATTTGGGGCAAATTTTTGTACCGGATTCAATTGGAGTGGAAGGGTTTGAAGATGATGTCGACGGGGCGGCAGATTTAGTATGTGAAATGGATTTCATTGTGGAAGATACCTATGATAGGCAAGAAGACATCGTAGCTAAAGAAATGGCCGCTGCGTATGAGGAAGATGATGCACTATGCTTGATTGTTCATGAAGCGGATGAAGTACTATGCTCTCTCACCAGTGAAGCAGATGGGATTCTAGGTTTCCATCATGGGCCACAACTATCTAGCGTGTGAGGTGAATCTACTCCAAAAAAAAAAATTCTTCTTCCTGATTTAAATCTACCTGCAACTAGGGATGTTGTGCGTACAACAGAAGTCAATATGGACAAAGATTTCGACCTTAATAAGTTGCCCATTCGAGGTATGTTTGCCGTAAGAACGACCTTTTTCTGTGAAGAGAGCTTCATTCAAATGTTGCGTATACTTTTCCCTGCTTTCTATTGAGAATTAGGGTGTTTGTTGTACATAAAATGTTGTTGAATTTAGGGTGGGCAGTTTTGCAACCCATGGTGTTCAACTTGTAACTCATCATGTACTGTTTTTAAAAAAGGAATGAATTTCCTTTAGCTATCTCATTGGCTTCCCACTGTGGGGATTGGATTTTTTGAATGGAATGTTTCGGTTGTGTCATTTATTCATAAATCCATTCCTTAATGTGAATTTGCACTACTCTCTGACTTAGTTTTATCACCTTTCCATTATTGGTTTTGTTTTGTGGACATTGTTGCTTGAATATAAACAACCATCACAACAGTGTGCTTGGAATGTGCAAAGACAGGGATTTTGGTTGGGGTGGATTGGTTTTTAGATAGTAATGTCTACCCATAAACAATCTGCACAATTTTGTATGTTTGGTTTGTGTCATTCGCTGAGGGGTATACAAATGGTTTAATTACAGGAACAGGGGTCATTATTTGAGCCATTTTATCCAGTGGGACTGCTTCCCTGTTCCATGTTCCACATATAGCACTTTGGACTCCACTGTGAATTGAGAGTTGATGGTGTATACACTAATTTTGACATTGATGTGAATTGGCAATATTCTCTATTCCAGTTTTACAGTTTCCTTTATTAGTTTGGTTTGTATACAGTATTTCTTGAACATAAACAACCATCACAACACAATTTTTAGACTGTGCATAGACAGGGAATTATGTTGATTGTTGTCTGGTTACATATAAACAACATGCGCAATATGTGTGTTCTAGGATTGTTTATAAATAATGAAGTATATTGATATGTGCCTTCGTTTGCAGACATTATTGATGGAATGTAAACAACCAGTAAAAAAAATATAATGGTATTGAAAGCATGCTGGTATAGTTGAACAAACTTAAACATAGTTTTCATTAGAGGAACTGATAATTCATTGAAACATATAATAAGGCATTCAACAGCAACAACTACAACTTAAAAAAACATACACTTAAATATTGGGCATGCTAGGCAGAGCCTGCCCAAACGAATGAAGCTCTTAACTGGCAGAATTGATAGCCCTAAGAGCCATATGCAGTACATCCTTCTTATGCTTAAGATGAGAAATGGTTATAGTCAAGTGGGTGAGGCAGTCACCAATGCAGTCAATTGCTTCAATAACTTCCTCATCATCATCACCCATAACGTAAATCCCAGCCTTCTTCAAGCGCAATGTACCAACCCTCCTCTCCAGTCAGAGGATGTCATCTTATGTTTGCAAGACCCTATGCTCAAGATGTGCCTGGTCATCAATAAAGTGGCCCTCAATCTCAGTCACAAATTGGATCATTTCTTGCTACTTCTCAGTAGGATTCATTAGGGTGGACACTGCATACACAGGAAACAAATATGTAAAGAAAACTGGAAAGAGGTGTAGATGAGGCAGTAGAGTATGAGACGCAGTTGAAAGTTATGAAGGGAGACGATGCACATTTATAGGGGATAATTAGGGTTGTAAGGATCTGAAGCATTGTCAGTTTCGGAAGTTGAAGGGGTTACCAAACTTAGACTCCTATTGGTGTACAAAATGTGAAGGAGGAACGTGTGGTGGCAGTTATAATGCCAAGATATAACTCCTGAGTCAAAACCTAACCTAACACCTAAGCAACCACGCGTTAGCACCTATCTGTATGAAGATGCTGCACCAAGATGCTCATAAAGCAGTCAATAGTCATAGTAGATTCCCAGCACAGATAGACAACTCTATGAAGCATCAACAAATCAGAGATAGCATTGAAAACATGCATCCAATAAGCATTGAACTCCTGATTTAATCTACACATTTTACAACTCAATACTCTAAAAGCAACAGAGCAAGTGTTCACCTATATATTAACTACTGCCCAAAATAATGATTTGTATTGATCAATGCATATGCACTAACAAAAGTGGATCTACATATTCATCATTCAATATACAACAAGAAAAATATCCTCCAATGATAACTGCATATATAACAAAAAATTCAATTCCAAAGTAGTCCAAATGTACTTGGTGATCTCCTCATGCAATAATGGAAGCATGAAATGGAAAATTAATCACAAGAAATCCATAATCACATAAGAACAGAAACAGAGTAATTTAGTTGGAGTACTTACATTTTATGGGAGAAGATTGGCCCTGGCTATTTCAATGATTAGAGGGTTACATGACAGGCTTGCTAGAAGCAGTCCTTGCCTTTCCAAACACTTCTTACTCATGTGAGGGATTTTATACGTGTTGGATCCAAGAATTTTAAGAATTTCTACCATACAGGACTGGAGGGTGAGAAATATGTAATTACATTTCCTATCAGAAAACTCATGAAAACACTTATCTACAACTGCAACAAATTGGATCACAGAACTAGCACATTCCTTATCCTGCAGAGATTGTATTGCCCTAAAGAAGCCAAAGTCTAGGACATCAAGATCAGGGGAATTGAGTGGTTAAAATAGCAGTGTAACATTCAATCCTAATAAGCTAGCTGCCTGATGACGTGCTTGTCGAGGGCACGATCAAATAATTACAACTTATCACATGCAACAAAAAAGGATTGAAGACAGTGGCAAGAGGTTCGATCCACAGAGAAAGGTGAAGACATACACTAGACAAGACCAGATATAAAGTAAAACAATAAAAGAAACAATGGGGGGGGGGGGGGGGGGTTTGGTTGGTCAATCTAGTTAACTAAGATAAAGATGGTTGCTAACAAGACAGTTAATATAAACAGAAATCAAGGACACGAAAGCAAAATACAATCAGGGGCAGGACATACAAACAGACATCAAGGGCACGACATGCAAACGGAAATCAAATAAAGAAATAAAGTCAAAAGAGAAGAGATTAAAGAAATAAAATCAGAAGAGAAGAGATCTTAGCAAAGGACATTCTCGGGTTGCGTCGAGGGCATGAAAACATCTATGACCTCGAGGGCTAGATAATCATCGGCGCAAAAATATTCTATTCCTATGTCATAGACATGCTATAGGGATCGCGTTTCCACACTGCATCCCCTACTTACCTTCTTAGATAAAAGCCACCCCCCGTTTCCACATATGAGGTGACCTTGACCTTCCGCCATCCTCCCAGGTATGAATGTGGGGAGGTCATACTTAGAACGCCCATGAAGGGGAGGTAAGACAGATCTAGGGCGTGATAGCTCAGCTTGTCAGACTCGTATCACATACCCTAATCGGTTGTTTACCCCTAGATGAAGACCTCTCGCATTGTCTCCCCTAGGTGTCTACTATTATCTCAAGGATTCACGTCAGTTATAACCAAGAGAATGACAGTAATCATCTAGGTCTAGAAATTTGTTGGCCAGACTACTAATCTGGCCCTAGACGAATTAACAAGAAACCGATAAACAATCGAATACAACAATAAGAATATATTAAACACATTTAGGCCTCTTAACTACCCATGCAACCCTCAAAATACCTCTGCTAAGAAGGGAGAATCTAGCTACTCATACCACAAAACATACAAACAAAATAGGAAAAGAAAGATTGCATAACAGAAGAAGAACAAGAAATGTTACCGGCCGGAGCAAAGCTCCGGTTAAGTTCAATGGCTGCTGGAAATGGATGCCTCAGCCACCACCCAAAAGAGGGAGGAGAGAAAAGTAGGTGGCTCCCAAAAGAAGAAAGTGGAAAAATATTTACAAGATGTGATGTATCCTCAAACCCTAAAACTAGAGGCTTATATAGTGTCTAGCCCACAAGAAGACAAATTCCAGCTAAGGAATTACAAAAAGACAAATTCCAGCTAAGGGGAGAGGGTGGCAGCACATGGAGCGTGTTGGAATATTGTAGAATCTTCTAGATATGCAAGGAATCCCGTGAGAATCTTTGGAGATTCGTCTCTTTGGCTTTGCAGAGATATCGTGGGCGAGAGACTGCTCACTGGTCTGGTTAGCTTTTGAGGGCTCGACGACATTCTGATCTTCTAGGCCTTGAAACTTGAAATCCTCAGAAATACTCCAAAAACTCTTCTTTTTGATATTTTCCTTCTATTGACGTTGATCTGCAATAAAGATTGGAATAAGGGTCAAATAGCGGAATCAAACCCCCGAAAGGGCTAGAAAAGAAGGTAAAATCATGACCATGAAACGTGCTATCACTACCAAACAAAATTCTAAATCATCAGGCAGGATGTGTGTTTTGGCATTGTCCTGTTGGATTATGATTGGATCTTCAATGTTGTCTCTAGGCCATTTGTCCATAATGGCAGGTAAAATCATATTAATCACTTCCCTGTCTATCTTTTCAATTGCCTTTAGTTCCAATGAACCTGCCAATCTATTTACACTAGACCTAACAGCAAAAACTTCATGAACTAAAGAAAATATTCCTATTTTTTCATCAAATATGCAAATACCATCATAACCATACCTAGGCCTAGCTACAGCTGCTAGAAATATAATCTTTGGCATAAAGTTAGAGCTTTTAATTTTCCTTACTGGGTCATCCTCGTTTGTTAATAAGTAATAAGTTTGGGTCTCTTTGTCATTTGGAACCACTTCTCGTCGATGTGCACCACATTGGTCTTATGTTGGAAGGTCTGATCAGTAGGGGTTGAGGACGGATCAATCGTTGAGAGACAATGCTTAATTCATTATTGTCGATTAGCCTCTATCAAAATAGGTTTTGTGGCATTCGAATGTCGCCTGATTTCTCCACCCTTCAACAACGATGTCACACTTCGCCTAGACACTCCCAATGCAAAAGAGAGATCCCTCTGAGTGGTCCTATTCCAGAGAGGAATATCGCGGATCGTCTCTCGATCAATCTGAATCCTTTTCCTCCCAGAATTCTTGACTCTACTGAGGGAAACGTTGTGATTCCCAGACTCTTTCCCCCTTTTTCATAACCGCTGGACAGACCGAATTGGTATGTTGAAGGCTCAAGATACCTCAGTTGTTGTCCCCTTTAGAAGCTTCCCATTCTTACTCTTCTACAACAACAACTCATACGCCGCTACCCTATCATCACCAGTTAACTCCTTCCGCTGTTTCTTCGCTAAATGTTGACCTATAACACACAAAATTAACAGAATTAGCAAAATTAAATTAGAATACTTTATTAGTCATACACAAACAATTTCATTTTCTGTGAAAGATGAAATACCTTCATCACCACTTTGCGACTGTGTGTCGAAGTTCAAGTCTGTAATATCATCAAGCTCTCCAGCTTGTGAATTCTGGGGCTCCACTGACTCGTCCATTGTGTCCTCTAAAGAAGTTTGGTTGTTGTGGCACTGGCTTATGTTTTACATATACTGAGGTATAGAAGAGTTGCCGGCTAGGTTAAAGAAAGGGTAAAAATCACCGTCCTCCATTGTTTCTATGGAACCGTCGCCGAAATAGGGGTTAGGGTTTGGGAGAGCAAACAGAGACAGGGATGAAAAGTTTTCTACTACTCTAAAAAAATTGCTTGCTCCATATACAATCATAAGTACTGCCCAAATTTTAGGGGAAATTTTCACAACTTTCAAATGATATCAAAAGTACTACCCAAAATTTAGGGGGAAGTGGTGAAGGACTATGTCTTGGGGAATGGCGGGAATGTGAAGAATTGGAGCCGATGACTTGAATTCATTCTTCAAGCGACGTCGTTTCTGCCAAGCCCGACTTGGATTCGAACCCAGCCCAGTCGATGCCATACTTGGCCCAATACAAGAAGCCATGCTATTGAAGCCATAATCCGTGGTAATAAGCCATGGTAATTTCGAAAATAGGCTTGGATAGTAGTTTGGGAGAGCAAACAGAGACAGGGATGAAAAGCTTTCTACTACTCTAAAAAAATTGCTTGCTCCATATACAATCACAAGTACTGCCCAAGTTTTAGGGGAAATTTTCACAACTTTCAAATAATATCAAAAGTACTACCCAAAATTTAGGGGGAAATGGTGAAGGACTCTGTCTTGGGGAATGGCGGGAATGTGAAGAATTGGAGTCGATGACTTGAATTCATTCTTCAAGAGACGCCGTTTCTGCCAAGCCCGACTTGGATTCGAACCCAACCCAGTCGATGCCATACTTGGCCCAATACAAGAAGCCATGCTATTGAAGCCATAATCCGTGGTAATAAGCCATGGTAATTTCGAAAATAGGCTTAGATAGTAGGGGTACAAATGTCAAAATTTGCTTCGTTTTCTGTAAACCAATCATTTTCTTAATCCGACTGCAAACACCTAGAACGTCGTTTATTTTGCACCGGAGGGAGTATGAAACAGTTATATTTGTGTAAGTTGTAAGTTTTGTGTAAGTTTTAATTTTTTCTATTATTTTTTATGGACACTAATATAAAATGAGTACAATAACCATGTTAGGAAAACAAAACATCAAATATATTTACTTACAATATGCTAATTTTTTTCTTTTATACAAATATAAGTCTTTCATATTATTTAATGTAACTTTTTAGAAGCTAAATTACACTTATTAACCGCACATTTTGGAATCAGTTGACTTGGAGTGACCCAAACTTTATCCTTTTATTTATTTTATAAAATTAGTTATATTATTAATTTATCATTACAATACTAGGATCGAACCCATGGCCTTACGTCATAAAAATTGTATGCACTAACTAGTCAAACTACAATATATAAAAAGCTTGATCAGTTAAATATAAATTGACTACATATATTTCGAGTTTGTACACGAGTTAACTCATGGGGAGGGGGGGCGGGGCCTACCAAATGTTTTATTTTATTTATTTTGATACCCAACGTTAGATCCATTTATTTGTTTCACATCATTCTGTCAACAAATATTAACGAGGAGACAAATGGCATGTTTTTTTTTAACACAATAACAAACGCAACAAAAACAACAAAATAAAGGTTGGGATGTTGGAAATGAGTTAGTGCAGTCGTCGGGAGAGTGAACGACCACAGCGGTGCAGGATCTGGTTAGACGAGGGAATTAGAGGAGATCAACAACGCCGATCTGGATCTGCGGTGATGGTCGGATTAAAGTTTTAAGTTCGTCGGTGATGGAGAGACGAAGAAGACGACAGTTGCTGCAGCTGCCTCTCCTCCCTCGACCTCCTCCACCAATCGTCGCAGACGCCGCCATCCTCCTTTTCTCTCGATCTAACCTCTGTAAAACCACACCACTCCTCATCTGACTACGCCTACTTTGCCCTTCTCTGCCGCCTCGGCTCCAGCGACATGGACACCATCTTTTGGGGCCTACTGTTGGTTTTAGAATTGAGTAATGCTACGGAGCACACCGAGATAGCACACCAAGCCAATCAATGGCATTTTTATAATTTTCATTTGACGTGGCACAAGCACGATTAGCCTAGTGTGCTATCTCGGTGTGCTCCATAGCATTACTCTTTAGAATTTTATTTTGGTAATAGTGGTGGAGAAGAGGATGATTGAAGTACATTAGATTAATTAGGCTTCTTCTTTTTTTGGTCATATTAAGTTTTAATTCAAGCTAATAAATTAATGATTATTTTCAGGAAATTTATTTGTTAAACTACTATATGACACTTTCTTTTAAATTCTAATTCTAAAATTATTTTATAATTATGAAATTTATTAGGTTTTTAATTCAAGCTAACAAATTAATGATATTAAATGTTTTCAGGAAATTTATTTGTTAAAATATATCACTTCCTTTTAAATTCTAATTCTAAAATTATTTTATAACTATGAACTTCATTAATTATGAGAAAAAATGAGATAATGAAAAAAAAGAAAAAAGAAAAAAAACTAACGCATTTATGATAGGTGGGGTTGACTTAACGGCGTTTGTCTTCCCATTAATATTTTTTAACGGAATGGTGTGAAACGAACAAACATAATAAATGTTAAGCACCAAAATGAACAAAATGAAACGTTTGGTACTGAAATAAATAAAGAGGTAAACGTTGGGCACCAACTATTGTCTTAAGTTGGGTGGGTGGGTGGGTGGGTGTGGTAAAAACATAAAATCATGTGATTTTATAAATTTGGATACGTAATCCTTAATAATGGATGTATAGTTATGATCACAAGATTAAATAAGCAACATGAATTGATGTATAGTTATGGTCAAGGTTGTTAAAATTTACAGTTTACATATTATGATAATTGCATATATATATAGTCTTTTTGTAAATGATTTGATTAGTAATCATACAAATTTTACAAAAAAAATTGGCGAAAATGACATTGTTTTGACCAAAACAACGCGTCATTTTTGTTTCTAATAAACAACATCGTTTTGAGCAAAATGACGCTATTTTAGATGTTTTTCCTTTTATTTGTCAAATCTACAATTTTTCTAAACTCGGAATATTTATCAAATTGATGGGAGAATTTAGCTCGATTTCACCTGGTTTCGAGTTTGTACAAGAGTTGACTCATTTTGGCGGGGTAAAAATATAAAATCGTGCGATTTTATGAGTTAAACTAGCGAGTTCGACAATAGAGGTTATGGTATTAGATTCAATAATAACATTAGACTATTAATTTAGGCACATACTCCTTATAATTTATGTATAGTTATGATCACAAGATTAAATAATCAATGTGATGTTAAAATTAGACTACTAAATAAAAAACTAATCTTAGAATATATAGTCTTTTTGTAAATAATTTGATTACTAATCATACAAATTTTACAAAAATAATTATTTTTGCGAAAATGACGTCGTTTTTACCAAAACAACACAACTTTGGGTTAGAAGCAAAACAACATCATTTTTGTTTCTAATGAACAACACCGTTTTGACCAAAATGACGTCGTTTTAGATGTTTTCTTTTTTTTTTGTAAAATCTGCAATTTTTCTCAACTCGGAAAAATTTATCGAATTCACGCTGGTTTCGAGTTTGAACAAGAGTTGACTCATTTTGGGGGTAAAAATATAAAATCGTGCTATTTTACGAGTTTAACTAGCGAGTTTAACAATACAGATTATGATGTTATATTCAATAATAAATGTGACCTTAAAATTAGACTAATAATTTTGGCACATACTCCTTATAGTTGATGTATAGTTATGGTCAAGGTTGTTAAAATCAAGAGTTTACATATTATGATAATTTTATATACATATACATACATATATATATATAATAATTATTTTTGTAAACTTTGTATGATTACTAGTCAAATTATTTACAAAAACATTATATAATAATTATTTTTGTAAAAAAATTACAAAAATAATTATTTTTTTGCAAGACGACGTCGTTTTGACCAAAACAACACAACTTTGAGTTAGAAGCAAAACAACGCCATTTTTGTTTCAAATAAACAACACCATTTTGACCAAAATGGCGTTGTTTTAGATATTTTTCCTTTTTTAAAAAAAAATCTGCAATTTTTCTATTCTCATAAGATTATATCAAATTGATGCGAGAACTTAGCTCGATTTCACCTAGTTTTGAGTTTGTACAAGAGTTGACTTGTTTTGGCAGGGTAAAAACATAAAATCACACATTTTACGAGTTAAATTAGCGAGTTTGACAATAGAGGTTATGATATTAGATTCATTAATAAATGTGACATTAATATTAGACTACTAATTTAGGCACATACTTCTTATAATTGACGTTGTTTTAGATGTTTTTCCTTTTTTTTTTTAAAATCTGCAATTTTTCTATACTCGGAAGATTTTATCAAATTGATGCGAGAATTTAGCTCGATTTCACCTAGTTTTGAGTTTGTACAAGAGTTGACTTGTTTTGGCGGGGTAAAAACATAAAATCGTACATTTTACGAGTTAAACTAGCAAGTTTGACAATAGTGGTTATGATATTAGATTCAATAATAAATGTGACATTAACATTAGACTACTAATTTAGGCACGTACTTCTTATAATTGATGTATAGTTATGATCACAAGATTAAATAACCAACGTGACGTCAAAATTGTACTACTAATCAATAACTAATCCTTAAATTGATGTATAGTTATGGCCAAGTTTGTTAAATCGTAAAAGCTTACGTATTATGATAATCGAAATTATTATTATTGTTGATTAGTAGTCGTATAAATTTTACAAAAAGAATTATTTTTCGAACGAAAACGACATCGTTTTGACCATACTCTTTCAATGATGACTATAAAATTATAGTTTATAAACTTTAATGATTATTATTAGTCAAATTATTTATATAAAATAGTAAATAACTAAATATACATAAAAGTATTATAATTTTTTTAATATGTAAACTCTTACAATTTTATGTTTCGATTTTACATTTCTGATTTTACTTAACCATTTCGATTTCAATTAAAATCTCGATTCTAACAACCTTGATCATAAGTATACATCAATTCTAAGGATTAACTCATTGCTTACTAGTCTTGTTTCGTGAGAAACACATTTGCTTATATATAGAGAGATGAATCTATTTATTTTCTATCACAGGTGAGTCAAAGAACATAGTGTTCCAAAACTCCAATACGTTTTATAAAAAAATTATGAACATATTGGAAAGAGTATTTTCATTTCTAACGATTCATATAAATTTACATCTCACTAAACCCACCACCCATCTAATCATAAACATAGAATCAAGAGGTTTACAATCTTTTTTTTTAATAAGCAGTGGAAAATTATATTGCAAAATATGCCATGAGAATATGAAAAGAAGTCTCGGGAGGACCAGGATATAAGATAGAGTGTGATAGAAGCAAAAATAATCCAGTAAGTGCAGATCTTAAAAGCTCGCAACTTTTTGTGTATAAGTTATTAGTAAAATTAATTTAAAATGTGTGCCTTGAAAAATGTACATCTCAACAGGCACATCACTTATCTAATCGTAACTATAATGTCAAACAACTTACAATCTTGTAAGTTTATATATGAAAAACTTGTAATTTGTTGTGTAAGAGTTATTAGGACAAACTACTAAGGATATGTCTAACTAAATTTACAACTTGGTGGTTATACCACTCACCTAATCGCGAATATAAAGTCAAAAGACTTGCAATATAGTTAATGTCACCTTGTGTCGCGCCCCCGAAAATTAAAAATTCGCGAGTGTGCAACGAAATTTGAGACCTTCAGATGCTCGGCGTAAAAGGGACGCCTAGCAGCATGCAATGAAGTCGCCACCCTAATTTGGTTGCTAGGCTTAGGGAACCTTAATCGTCATGGCATAGGAAATATAATAAGTAAAAAAAACTAAAGGCATAAAAAAGGGGTCTGGACCCCAGACAAAAGGTTCGGGGTCGTATTATGGTCTCGGGAAGGTGTTAGGCACCCGAGTCACATCCGAAAACGGTTACCGGTTGATGAGAGAGGTGTTTAAAAAGGTGTTTGAAAAATGAGTTTTGAAAAAGGGGACCCTTAGAGGAATCGTCACTTTAGTGTTTTCTATGATCGTGACCGTTCAGGAATAATAAAAAGATCTTTCGGACGGGGTTACCGTTTATCAAGATCGATCGATTATCCCTGATCGTAACGTGATGGGACTGAATTTTCCGTAAGACTGAATGAGCGCCCTCTTTTTTCATCATCGGGCCATGCATGATTAAATTAATTACTACGTGATCCTAACACGGATTGCTAACACAGTACAAATTTAAATGATGGATTTTTGAAGTGGAAAACGGATGTGGGATCGAAAATCCCCATATACATGCAGTCAATATAAGCGAGAATTTAAAATCATATGAACATGGCATTTTAAGCAACTCTTTAAACACGTTGTTCATGTGGGTTGATTTTAATTCTAGTAGTTCTATATATCATGCATACGATTGATATTTGCGAAAAAGCATTGAATAAATAAAAAGGAATTGAAAGGCGTACTTGCGAGCGAAGCTTGAAATTAAAACCTACAAAATGAGAGTGTTAGTGATAGCTCGAAAAATAAATAAACAATTCTATGAGTGCAAAAATTTAAATGACAGTTGATTGCATACGTAAAATGATGGATTTTACGCATACGAGAATTTAAATGCTACGTTGATTGTATGCGAAAAATGATTGATTTTAAGCACACGAGAATTTAAATGCTGCGTTGATTGCATGTGAAAAATAATGGATTTTACGCATACGAAAATGAAATGCTAGGTGGATTGCATGCGAAAAATGATTGATTTAACGCATACGAAAATTTAAATGTTACGTTGATTGCATGCGAAAAATGCTTGATTTTAAGCATGCGAGAATTTAAATGCTAACGTGATTGCATGCGAAAAATGATTGATTTTACGCACACGAGAATTAAATGCTGGGTTGGTTGCATGCGAAAAATGATGGATTTTAAGCATACGAGAATGAAATGCTGAGTTCATAAGTGCAGGAAATTAAAAGAGTTAATGATAAAAAAAAAATTAAAACAGTTGATGATTTGCAGAAATTTTAATGATTGATACTGCAGAAAATTAAAGCAGTTGATATTGCAGAAAATTAAAGCAGTTGATATTGCAGAAAATTAAAGCAGTTGATATTGCAGAAAATTAAAACAGTTGATATTTATAGAAAAATAAACAGTTGATATTGCGGAAAATAAAATGCGACCGACCATGTAGGCGGTATAGAATTTAAATTGCCGAAAGTAAATTGCAGAATTTTAAAGTGCGGAAAATTAAAGTGCGGAAAAGTAAAGTGCGGAAAATTAAACAGTTGATAATTTGCGGAAGGATTTCCAGCAATTTGCGAAAAATTAAAGCAGTTGAATATTTACGAAAATTGAAATGCGACCGACCATGTAGGCGGTATTGAATTTAAATTGCCGAAAGTAAATTGCTGAAATTTAAAGTGCGGAAAAGTAAAGTACGGAAAAGTAAACAGTTGATAATTTGCGGAAGGATTTCCAGCAGTTTGGCGAAAAATTAAAGCAGTTGAATATTGACGAGAATTAAAAGAAGTTGATAATTTGTGGAAAATTAAATGACAACCGACCATATAGGCGGTAATTTAAATGACTGAATTTAAATTGCTAAATATAAATGACTGGAGATAAATAACATGAAAATAAATATCACGATGAGAAATGAGCAATTCACGTATAAAACAATTCAATAAACAACTTGATGCAAGAATAAGCATACGAAATATTTTACAAAAAAGTGAACTAAACAATTCATATAGGAAAAATAGCACATATTATGAATAATAATTATACGAAGCATGTGAGCATTTTACGTAAAAAATAACGAATCGAAGACTCGGAAAAAAAAACACAAATGGGCTGGGCCCAGCTTAAAACTTGGAGGAATGGGCCAGGAACAATTCCTGGCCCGAGGACATTAGTTTAAATGGTGATGGGCCAAGCCCATCACCTTTCTTTCATTTCATACGAAGGGCCGAATGGCCCGTGATACATCATCTTCAACCTCACGTCGTCGGCACCACTGCAGGCGACGGAGTTGACGAACCAGGCAACCAACTCGCCTGGTTCTTGACCCGAAAGATACCTCTCCCTTCCCCTAATGCAAACATGCGGTCACAGCAAGGAGATGGAGACCAAAAATAGTAGCATTTTTGAAGGAAACGAAGAATGCATATTTACATTAATTGACAAAACAAATAAACTATGCCATGATAATTTAAACTAATGTTAGCAGGGTGAAATTAAGTTGAAAACCAAGTGGTTGCAGCAAGTTTTAGTAGTTAATTAATTAACCGAACTTGAAATGAAATTTAAAGAAAAAACAAAGGAAGAGACACTTACAGTGGTGCGGCTCCCGGCGGACGACGGTGAGGCACGGGAGTGAGGGTGAGCGAATGGGGTTCAAGAGTGCAGGAATTGGACCAAAAAATGGGGAGAGAGCAGTGCTGTTTTTCTTGCAAAATTTGGACCCCTTGCGCATTGAAGAATGGTGGTTATTTATAGCCGAAGGTCGCGTGGAGGGCCGGACGAAGGAGCTGCGCGTGGTGGCCGGGAGCGTGTGCTGGCTGGGTTAGGGGAGTCGTGATGATGGCGGAGGGATAGGGAGCTAGGGAGCAGGTGGCTCGGGCGAGGACTTATGATGCCTTCCTCGTGCGTGCACTGTGCATGTGCATTATGCACATTAATTCAAGGGTCATTGATCTGGTTGACTTTCCTTGGTTGACCAGATCAATGGCCATGATCAAATGGTCTTTCATCTGATTTAAACGGCCTCGAGCAGGTTCCCGCGAACCAACGTTCTGACTTTTCGAGCCGCAGGTACCGCCGCGTAGAGAAAAATGCGACGGTTTTAACCGTCTACAGCGAATGACGAGAATTTCTCGTTTAACGTGTTTATTTTCGCCTTCAAAAACGTGAAACGTTTTAACGGAAAAATAAAGACGTTACGCCAAAAATTACACGAAACGCTGTAGACCGTTACGAGCAGAAAAAAAGCTAGCAACTAGTTGATGGAAAACATTTTAAAGTCAAGCTATTGTCCGAGTGAACTTGCTCGGGTCCAATAAAAGCTCGAATAAAAATAATAATAAAATAATAAAAATACTAAAAAATGCGCTAAAATACTAAAATCCTAAAATTCATGTGATGACCTAAAACGAAGAAAAAACTAGCAAACGACTGCCGGATAGTTAAAAATGTGATTTTTAAGGCTAAAAATAATAATGAAAATACACGCCGAAAGAATAAAAATGCGATTTCGAAAGCTAACGATGCTAACGATGATGCTAAAATGCAACGAAACACCTAAGAATGCTAGCGACATTAAATCAACTAAAAATGACTGTAAATTAACTAAATAACAGAAATGCTAAAATTAAATAAAAATGGCGTCAAAATTCGGGTATCAACAGTTGCCCCCTCTTTACTGTCTTATCGAAGTATTTGATAAGCAGTAAAGACAGTTGCCCCTAGATATCCGAATTTTGGCGACACGGCAGGTCTTACCTCAAACTTACAGTGATGATGTCGCTCTGGGAGGAGGTAGTTGCTTGATGTCGCTCTGGGAGGAGGTAGTTGATTGATGCTGTCACTGGGGATAAAAGGTGGTTGCTTGATGTCGCTCTGGGAGAAGGGGATTGCTGTCGCTCTGGGAGGAGATAGGTTGTTGATCCTGCAAAGATATAAGCTTAGCTCTATTCGGGTATCGAGAGAAACATAAGTTGCAGAAAATGTAAACGATAACCACTCTACCGGGGACGGAAAGTGATTTTACGAGAATGTAAACGACAGCTCCACTGGGGGGTCTAACATGCAACAGACGTTGCCTAGGGAGGATAATGCGCGATTCGCAGAAGTATGAATGATTTGTCCTAATGATGTCACTCTAAGAGGAGGAAATAATTATGCAGAAATGTAGAATTATGTGAAGGAGGTCACTCTGGGAGGGGAAGAAATGCTAGGGCTAAAAAAGGTAAGACTATGCTATGCTATTACTCTGGGAGGAGAAGAAATGCTTGAGGCTGAAAGCTAAACTATGATGTCACTTTGGGAGGGGAAGAAATGCTAATGCTAGCGCCCTTGATACGAACCTAGAATGCGTCTGCGTCCTGCTCAGGAGGTAACGACCCCAAGGACAAGACTTTCCCACGATTTGCAGCCGTAAGCAGTCCTCACCTGATATTAGTGTTTGCACTCACGCTCTGAAACAAGGCTAAGTGTTTTACACTCATAAAGATGCAACTAACATGATACATAATTTACAGTTCGCAATGACAATCCGAGTGAATAGACTTCGAATGAAGATGCACATGCATGGGCGTTCTAATAATCGATGGGACTTTTACGGAAAAGAATGAAAGGACGCGAAATGTCCGGAAAGAAGCTTGTTTTGGAAAAGATTGCTTTGCTTGGGAGTTGGAAGGCTTTTGATGAGTGATGCTTTGCTGATTGGCCTTGATGAGGGCGGGGTGTGCGAGCTCTTTCGCTTTTTGCTAGGGGTGCTTGCTTGACAGAGTGCGTGAGCTCTGGGAACCTTGCTGGGGGTGCTTTCCGTGTGGCCAGGGGCCCTTTTCTTGAGTCTTCATTGGGGAGCGTCGTCGCTGGTCCTTTTGTGCCTCACTACTTGAGTTGGCCTGGGGCCCCTTTTTCTTCTCGGGTTCTTACTAGGGATGCTTGCTTTGAGGTTTCTTGAGTTGGCCTTGGGCCTCTTTTGTTTGACTTTACTTGGGAAGGTTGCTTTGAGATTTCTCGAGTTGCCTTGGGCTTCTTTACTCGAGTTCACTAGGGAAAGTTTTCTTCGAGATTTCTCGAATTGAGTTGTCCCCGGGCTGCGATTGCTTTGGCTCTTCAATTGTTTGCATTCTTCGAAGGTCTCTTGAGCATTTTCTTTCTTTTCTTTTCTTTTCCTTTTTTCCCCTCTCCCCTTTTTCTTTTTTTCTTTTTTCCTCTCATTTTTTTTTTGTTTTTTTTGTTTTTTTTGTTTTGTTTTTTGTTTTTTTATATATCCCTCCCCTTTTTTATTTGATTTGAAAATGCAACAGAGCAGAGAAAGCACAACCTTTGTCTTGATCTCTTCCCCTTTTGTCTTGAGGTCTCGGCCTTCGTCATTGCTGCTTCTTCGGTGATGGTCCTTATCGATCTCTTGGTGACCTTTTCCGTCTCCTTCATCGTGCTCTTGGACTCGACGTGCTTTTACTTCCGGTTGGCAATTTTAGCTGAAACTGCTCTTTGGCTCCCGGGGTATGAGTGATATTGACGGTTTGGGGAGTGATGACATATATGGTGGAAAGAGGGAAAAAACAAAAAAAGTGGAGAAAATCGTAAAAGTCCCACGTCATTTTATAGCTATCCCATGTCTAATGGCGCATGTACCTTGGATATTATGCGAACTCAACTAGTACCTAGTCAGGCTCTTACACTCATGAAGGATAAGGCGTGATGGCTCAAAGATGCTTACCGGGATTCGTCTATGACTGCTTACGTCGGAGCAAACCGCGGATATAAGAGCAAACAGGTAATATCATGCATGGCACGTAATTTGGATAGATGCTGGAGTTAACAAAGGGATTAAATATTCCTAACCTATGCGATGCATGAAAATGCTTATGAGAGTAGTATGCTTTTGTTTGAGCCGGGCTAAAGAGGGATTTTTGCTTGATTTTTAATTTTTGGACTGATTGGTGGTTCGATTGCTAGAGGGTTTGATTGCTAGATGTTTGATTGCTAGACGTTTGATTGCTAGACGTTTGATTGCTGGATGTTTGATTGCTAGATGTTTGATTGCTAGATATTTGATTGCTAGATGGTTTGATTGCTAGATGTTTTGATTGCTAGACGCTTTGATTGCTAGACGCTTTGATTGCTAGATGTGGGGGATGACTTATTTGCAAGGGTCTAATGAGAATCTAAGGTTGCCCCCCAGTGGGCCAGACGACCGTACTCGACTTAAAGCTAACAAAGTGAGCAAGAATGAAAGCAAATTTAAATAAAGGGAAAAGAAAGAGGGACTCCCCTGAACGGTGCAGCGGGGCTGCAAGGGCGTCTTCCACAAGCTCCACGCGGATGGCAGCAAGATGCTTCCAGTCCCTGTGAGGTGCAGAGGGGACAACAGAAAGGGAAATTATTTTGAAAACGAAAATGAGATAAGTTTAGGGACTCTCCCTTCCTTTAACTCGGCTTTTCGAGGGCGCCTATGATGTGGTCCCAGCTTCGGAACGCCTTGCTTAGATGCGTTGATTGGTTTCTTTTTTTAGCTGCTTCGCGGGAACCGCCGATCCAGGTCGTAGTAAGGACGAGATCCGCATTCTGTTTATCTGCTTGCCGGTCTTGCTGGACCTTCGCTGATTGGCTTCGTGATCGCTTGAGGATAAAGGGGATAACCCTCTGTCCCCGAAATGTGCAGCGGGGCCGCAAGGGTGTATGCTTACCGTTCTTCTGCAGGCAATAAATGGGGGTGACCCAATCCCTGAAAAAGATATGGTGAGGACAAATGAGGAGTAAATGCAAGACAATTTTTAGCAAAAGTAATGTGATTGATAAGTTTTAAGCTCTCCCTTTTGGACGGGCAATCCGTGGGTCACTCAGTGTGACTTGTATCGGATGTTGGTTGACGATGGCTTTGTTGTTAGATGCTTTGTCGTAGCTCTTGCCTTGGCGTAGGTGACACGCGCAGCCTGGCTGTCCCTCAATTAAAGGATTGATCTTCACCGTGTTGATCATGGTGCGGAGGTTGGGAAACCGCTTGAACAAGACCGCATTGAGTATGTTGACGGTAGTTCTGGGAGGACAGCTTTTAGTCGTGCTTTTTTTTTCAGGAGTTGTTGCTAGCATTTCGATGGCTTGACCGGCATGGGATGGGCTTTGTGACTTTGGTCCAGCATTCAATCCTTTGAGATCGGTTGTTTGCGATGCCGACTGTGCTGGTAGTACTGCGAGGAAAAGAAATTTCGCTTTAGATGGTGATGGTTTGTCTTAAAATCTTTCCTGATTCGCTCTTGAAGGTGGCCTGCCGCGGCAATTCAACAGCTCCTACGAGCGGAACCCTCTAGTTCTATCGTGATGACGAGCTGAGGCGTGAGACCTTACGTCCCTGCAAAACTGAAGGTTGATTAGTGGCGTTAGTCTAAGTGACGCGTCTCACGTCCCAAGCTACTCCTGGGGATCCATCCATGCCATGCCTCCTTTTGTCATCTCACAAGTTAAAGAAAAAGGATAACAAAATTTTAAAATAATGAGCATCTCCTGAAAAAAAAAACTTGTTTTATTAATTTCAGGACAAATGTTTGTGCTAGATTGTCATGATAAAGCCCTATGTCTTTGTCTGACTGGACGCTCTGTACGCAATGCTTTATGCGAAGTATCTCTTGACTGCATCGGCATTTACCGGTCTCGGGAGATCGTCTCCATCCATGTTGGTTAGCATTAGGGCACCCCCTGAGAATGCACTTTTGACCAGATACGGCCCCTCATACCTTGGGTCCCATTTTCCTTGACTAGCCTCCTGATGAGGGGGAAACTTCTTCAGCACTAAATCCCCAGTCTTGAACTTGCGAGGTCGCCCTTTCTTGTTGTAAGCGTTGGCCATTCTTTGCTGATATAATTGTGCGTGGCAAGTAGCGGCCAAGAGCTTCTCGGGAAGGAGGTTTAGCTGCTGGTACCTCACTCTTGCCCCACCCAATTCTTCTACTTCTGATTCTGCCAGGATTCTGAGAGAAGGGTTTTCTACCTCCAGAGGAATTACGGCTTCCATGCCGTAAACTAATGAGTAGGGAGTTGCCCCCTGGGGATGCACGGGTTGCTATTCGGTAAGCATACAGTGTGAAAGGAAGCGTGTCATGCCGGTCTTTGTGAGTGACCACTATTTCTTAGATGATTTTCTTTAAGTTTTCGTTTGACCGGTTTAAACTTAGGCTTCAATGAGATACGATGCTCAACTATCCCGGGATCAAGGCTTGTCATATCGGCGTATGGCCATGTGAATATGTCTGAGCAGTCTTTGAGGAGAGAAATCAACCTTTCTCTCTGAGTCGTATCCAGGGTGGTTCCGATCTTGACCAACTTCTGACTCTCATTGCTTGCCCCCTAAGTTTACTTCGTCCGATTCCTCCTGATGAGGGGTTATTTCCTTTTCTGATTTTTCTAGTAAACGGGCCACTTCGTCGGAGACCTCGGCCTTGTCTTCGGTTGTAACGATGATTTCTTCGCTAATAAAGACAGGTTTTATCAAGACAATCTGAACTAACACTTATCCTAAAATTAAAAGTGCGAAAAAAAGAGATGCATAAAATGAAAACTTGCATACATATTGATTTTTAACAAAAGGGAACATGGGTCCCTACAAAAATGTTTTCGTAAGAAAACGTGCCAAAAACCTATATATTTTTCAAAAGAAGAAATTACGGAGAGACATCCAGAAGCATGGTGATGGTCCAGTTGCGCACACGCCGAAACTGTCGCGCCCCCGAAAATTAAAAATTCGCGAGTGTGCAACAAAATTTGAGACCTTCAGATGCTCGGCGTAAAAGGGACGCCTAGCAGCATGCAATGAAGTCGCCACCCTAATTTGGTTGCTAGGCTTAGGGAACCTTAATCGTCATGGCATAGGAAATATAATAAGTAAAAAAAACTAAAGGCACAAAAAAGGGGTCTGGACCACAGACAAAAGGTTCGGGGTCGTATTATGGTCTCGGGAAGGTGTTAGGCACCCGAGTCACATCCGAAAATGGTTACCGGTTGATGAGAGAGGTGTTTAAAAAGGTGTTTGAAAAATGCGTTTTGAAAAAGGGGACCCTCAGAGGAATCGCCACTTTAGTCTTTTCTGTGATCGTGACCGTTCAGGAATAATAAAAAGATCTTTCGGACGGGGTTACCGTTTATCAAGATCGATCGATTATCCCTGATCGTAACGTGATGGGACTGAATTTTCCGTAAGACTGAATGAGCGCCCTCTTTTTTCATCATCGGGCCATGCATGATTAAATTAATTACTACGTAACATGGATTGCTAACAGAGTACAAATTTAAATGATGGATTTTTTAAGTGGAAAATGGATGTGGGATCGAAAGTCCCCATATACATGCAGTCAATATAAGCGAGAATTTAAAATCATATGAACATGGCATTTTAAGCAACTCTTTAAACACGTTGATCATGTGGGTTGATTTTAATTCTAGCAGTTCTATATATCATGCATACGATTGATATTTGCGAAAAAGCATTGAATAAATAAAAAGGAATTGAAAGGCGTACTTGCGAGCGAAGCTTGAAATTAAAACCTACAAAATGAGAGTGTTAGTGATAGCTCGAAAAATAAATAAACAATTCTATGAGTGCAAAAATTTAAATGACAGTTGATTGCATACGTAAAATGATGGATTTTACGCATACGAGAATTTAAATGCTACGTTGATTGTATGCGAAAAATGATTGATTTTAAGCACACGAGAATTTAAATGCTGCGTTGATTGCATGCGAAAAATGATGGATTTTACGCATACGAAAATGAAATGCTAGGTGGATTGCATGCGAAAAATGATTGATTTAACGCATACGAAAATTTAAATGTTACGTTGATTGCATGCGAAAAATGATTGATTTTAAGCATGCGAGAATTTAAATGCTAACGTGATTGCATGCGAAAAATGATTGATTTTACGCACACAAGAATTAAATGCTGGGTTGGTTGCATGCGAAAAAAGATGGATTTTAAGCATACGAGAATGAAATGCTGAGTTGATAAGTGCAGGAAATTAAAAGAGTTGATGATAAAAAATTAAAAATTAAAACAGTTGTTGATTTGCAGAAATTTTAATGATTGATACTGCAGAAAATTAAAGCAATTGATATTGCAGAAAATTAAAGCAGTTGATATTGCAGAAAATTAAAGCAGTTGATATTGCAGAAAATTAAAACAGTTGATATTGCAGAAAATTAAAATAGTTGATATTTACAGAAAAATAAACAGTTGATATTGCGGAAAATAAAATGCGACCGACCATGTAGGCGGTATTGAATTTAAATTGCCGAAAGTAAATTGCAGAATTTTAAAGTGCGGAAAAGTAAAGTGCGGAAAATTAAACAGTTGATAAGTTGCGGAAGGATTTCCAGCAATTTGCGAAAAATTAAAGCAGTTGAATATTTACGAAAATTGAAATGCGACCGACCATATAGGCGGTATTGAATTTAAATTGCCGAAAGTAAATTGCTGAAATTTAAAGTGCGGAAAAGTAAAGTACGGAAAAGTAAACAGTTGATAATTTGCGGAAGGATTTCCACCAGTTTGGCGAAAAATTAAAGCAGTTGAATATTGACGAGAATTAAAAGCAGTTGATAATTTGCGGAAAATTAAATGACAACCGACCATATAGGCGGTAATTTAAATGACTGAATTTAAATTGCTAAATATAAATGACTGAAGTTAAATAGCATGAAAGTAAATATCATGATGAGAAATGAGCAATTCACGTATAAAACAATTCAATAAACAACTTGATGCAAGAATAAGCATACGAAATTTTTTACAAAAAAGTGAACTAAACAATTCATATAGGAAAAATAGCACATATTATGAATAATAATTATACGAAGCATGTGAGCATTTTACGTAAAAAATAACGAATCGAAGACTCGGAAAAAAAAACACAAATGGGCTGGGCCCAGCTTAAAACTTGGAGGAATGGGCCAGGAACAATTCCTGGCCCAAGTACATTAGTTTAAATGGTGATGGGCCAAGCCCATCACCTTTCTTTCATTTCGCACGAAGGGCCGAATGGCCCGTGATACATCATCTTCAACCTCACGTCGCCGGCACCACTGCAGGCGACGGAGGTGACGAACCAGGCGACCAACTCGCCTGGTTCTTGACCCGAAAGATACCTCTCCCTTCCCCTAATGCAAACATGCGGTCACAGCAAGGAAATGGAGACCAAAAACAGTAGCATTTTTGAAGGAAACGAAGAATGCATATTTACATTAATTGACGAAACAAATAAACTAAGCCATGATAATTTAAACTAATGTTAGCAGGGTGAAATTAAGTTGAAAACCAAGTGGTTGCAGCAAGTTTTAGTAGTTAATTAATTAACCGAACTTGAAATGAAATTTAAAGAAAAAACAAAAGGAAGAAACGCTTACAGTGGTGCGGCTGCCGGCGGACGACGGCGAGGCACGGGAGTGAGGGTGAGCGAATGGGGTTCAGGAGTGCAGGAATTGGACCGAAAAATGGGGAGAGAGCAGTGCTGTTTTTCTTACAAAATTCGGACCCCTTGCGCATTGAAGAATGGTGGCTATTTATAGCCGAAGGTCGCGTGGAGGGCCGGACGAAGGAGCTGCGCGTGGTGGCCGGGAGCGTGTGCTGGCTGGGCTAGGGGAGTCATGATGATGGCGGAGGGATAGGGAGCTAGGGAGCAGGTGGCTCGGGCGAGGACTTCCGTTGCGTTCCTCGTGCGTACACTGTGCATGTGCATTATGCACATTAATTCAAGGGCCATTGATCTGGTTGACTTTCCTTGGTTGACTAGATCAATGGCCATGATCAAATGGCCTTTCATCTGATTTAAACGGCCTCGAGCAGGTTCCCGCGAACCAACGTTCTGACTTTTTGAGCCGCAGGTACCGTCGCGTAGAGAAAAATGCGACGGGTTTAACCGTCTACAGCGAATGACGAGAATTTCTCATTTAACGTGTTTATTTTCGCGTTCAGAAACGTGAAACGTTTGAACGGAAAAATAAAGACGTTACGCCGAAAATTACACGAAACGTTGTAGACCGTTGCGAGCAGAAAAAAAGCTAGCAACTAGTTGATGGAAAACATTTTAAAGTCAAGCTATTGTCCTAGTGAACTTGCTCGGGTCCAATAAAAGCTCGAATAAAAATAATAATAAAATAATAAAAATACTAAAAAATGCGCTAAAATATTAAAAATCCTAAAATTCATGTGATGACCTAAAACGAAGAAAAAACTAGCAAACGACTGCCGGATAGTTAAAAATGTGATTTTTAAGGCTAAAAATAATAATGAAAATACACGCCGAAAGAATAAAAATGCGATTTCGAAAGCTGACGACGCTAACGATGATGCTAAAATGCAACGAAACACCTAAGAATGCTAGCGACATTAAATCAACTGAAAATGACTGTAAATTAACTAAATAACAGAAATGCTAAAATTAAATAAAAATGGCGTCAAAATTCGGGTATCAACACCTTGGTTACTGAATCTAATACTTATAGTTACATATCAATTTTAAGGATTAGTTCTTTTTTTAGTAGTATGATGTTAATATCACATTCGTTATTGAATAAAATAATCATAATTATACAACAATTTTAAGGATTAGTTCTTTGCTTACTAGTCTTATTTCCTGAGGAACACTTTACTTATATATAGAGAGATGAATCGATTTATTTCGATCATAGGTCAGTCAAAGAACACAGAGATCCAAAACTCCAACACAGTTATACAAACTTTATAGTTTTTGGTCTTTTATTTTAATTCTTATAGTATTTTATTATAATTATTAAAATATTAATGTCAATCCATATTTATTACAAATTTGGAAGAATATTTTCATTTTTTACAATTCTGATGGATTTACAACTTAATGGGCACACCACTCATCTAATCGAAATATAGAAACAAAATAGTTACAATCTAGTAAGTGCAGATCTTAAAAGTTCAAAACTTATTGGGTAAAAGTTATTATTAAAAATAATTGAGAAGACATGCTTAGCAATATTTACATCTCAATGGGCACACCACTCATCTAATCGTAAATATAATACCAAAAACTTACAATTCAGTAAGTTTAGATCTGAAAAGCTCGTAACTTGTTGTGTAAAAATAATTATTACAAACAACTAAGAACATGTCTAGCAAAATTTAAATCTTGGTAGGTACACTCACATTTTCGTGAATATGAAGACAAAAGATTTACAATCTAGTTAATGTTACCTTGATTATTGAATCTTAATAATCATAGTTACACATTAATTTTAAGGATTAGTTTGTTTTTGATAGTATAATGTTAATGTGGCATTGGTTATTGAACGTAATAACCATAACTATGCATAAATTCTAAAGATGTTCCTTGCTTACTAATCTTATTTTGTAAAGAACACCTCTCCTTATATATAGAGACACAAATCCATTTATTTTTAATCATAGGTGAGTCAAAGAATATAGTGTTTCAAAACTCCAATACGTTTTATAAAAAAACATTATGATTTTTTGGGAATTTTATTTTAATTCTTATAGTATTTTTTATAATTATCGAACTATTAATGTCGATCCATATTTACTACAAATTTAGAAGAATATTTTCATTTTATATTTATTACAACTCTTCTAGATTTACAACTTAGTGGGCACACTACTCATCTAATCGTAAACTTAGAATTAAAAGGCTTACAATCTAGTAAATGCAAGTCTTAAAAGCTCGCAACTTGTTGTGTAAAAATTATTATTAAAAAATAAAAATAATTAAGAATATGTACCTAGCAAAAATTACAACTCAATGGACACATCACTCATCTAAACGTAAATATAATGTCAAAAAAATTACGATCCAGTAAGTTTAGATATGAAAAGCTCATAACTTGTTGCGTAAAAGTTATTATTACAAACAACTTGGTGACACCCTATAAAATTGTGTTTACATTTAACAATTTAGCATAATATATTTTTTAAAAAATATTGCATTTCTAGTGAAACCTTATGAAGAACGAACACTTTTAAAAAAAATGTGTGCCCTTGTCAGGCGAGTGTTGGACCCCAACACATATCTAATACACATGGACACTTATAAAATGAGTGATTTTAGAGAAAAAAAAATACTTAAAGTTAAGATAATTACAAATGCTTATAAAATAAAACAATTACAAATTTAGAGAAAAAAATGGAAGAGCCCTAAAATAAATATAGGAAGACCATAAAAAAAATCATCCATATATGCATGTATTTTTTTCTATTTTTTTTTCAGTTATAATTTGCCTTGATTTTCTCTTTTTTATTTGTTATTTTTTTATAAAAAAATATTGTTCATGTTTCATGGGTCCATGTTATATTACATGTCATCGTTGCCACATCATAACATGCCGGTGTATCTAGACATTTGGTTGGCAGCTTGCCACGTCATCACTCCTGATGATACAGCGGCACATAATTGGTTGTTTAAAATTGGGAATTATGTTATAAAAAAAAGTAAAAGATGGGATTTAAACCTTCGTTGAGTGGCTTGAAATCAAAACCTCAACCACTAAGCCACTCATTGTCTTTTGTCTTATTAATATAGAGTTCTTATGAATTAATTTTGACTTTTACTCAAATGCACTTGTGTAATTGAAGAGATATAATAGTTACGCATAAATATTCTGAAAGTTAGATATAGTATAACATTCGCTTTTTTCAAATTACACAAAGTAAGAAAATCCTCGTTTTGTGTGGGACTTTGTGTAACTCATATAATGAACAAATTATAGAAAACAAGTTACGAAAAATCTCATTTTATGTAGAATTTTGTGTAACCCAAATAATGAACAAATTACCAAAAAAAAATTATTGGAACAAAGTTAATAGAATATGTTTGATTTTAAAAATATCAAAATATCGCGAGATTATTACAAAATATCGTGTGGTTATGATATATCTCGCGATATTATAAATGAACTTGGTGTACTTTTCCAAAAATGGATTAGGATATCGAACATTATTCTGTAAACACCCGGGTGTCGGCTAAGTACCGTTCAAAAAAAGAAAACTTCTTTCATTGAAAAAATTAAAAGGTTCGACTAAAAAAAATTGAAAGGTACTCCCTCCGGTTTGTTTTAAACGACTTTTATTATTTGGGCACACATATTAAGGAAGCCAGATGACTCACTATTTGAGATAATTTTGCCCCGAATTTTTTCTCGGACATACGTTAAGGATTAACGTACGCAAAAAAAAAAATACGATTTTTTTTGGGGTCAAATAGTGAGTCATCCGGCCTCCTTAATATGCGTGCCCAAATAGTAAGAGTCGTTTAATAAAAACCGGAGGGAGTATTTTATAATACTTGATGTAAGTCTACATAAGAAGATAATAGTATTATATAGTAAATGCGTTTTAAATAGTACTCCCTCCGTCTATATTTATCTGACGTTCTAGCCTAAAACCCACATCTCCGTTTTAATTGACGCCTTTGGGTAATGTGCCTTGCTTTTACTTTCTTGTCCCTGTATTCCTCATTTTACTCTTCCTCATTCCTACCCAAATACTTCCTCACTCCTCATTTTCTCATCCAACCCAACACCCAAATAATTCCTCACTCTCATTTTCTCATCTTCTCATCCAACCCAGCACCCAAATACTTCCTCACTCCTCATTTTCTCATCCAACCCTCACCCTCCTCTCGCCTCTGATCACCACCACCGCTCACTGGTGCAAACAACCACCAACCTCTACCACCAGTCGCTGCCACCTGCAGCTGCAAACAGCCACCACCACCAGCCGACGCCACCGACAACAAGAAACCTTCTTCCTCCTTCTCTATTTCTCCATCTTCTTCATTTTGCTGCAGATTCATTCTCTTGGTAAATTTGCAAGAAATCAAACCTTTCATGGTCAGATCTGATTGTCTTTTAGATTTTGTGGTTTAGATGTGGGTTAATTGATCAATTTTTTATTTTTGTTATCCTCTGCATTTTTTATTTTGTGGTTTAGATGTGGGTTAATTGCTTAATTTTTAATTTTGTGGTTTAGATGTGGGTTAATTGATTAATTTTTTATTTTTGTTATCCTCTGTATTTTTTATTTTATGGTTTAGATGCGGGTTTATTGCTTAATTTCTAGGAAGAAGACGGTGGAGATGGAGGTGGCGTGGTGGTTGTAGGTGGAGTGAGAGATGTGGGTGTCAGAGGTGAAGGAAAGAAAACAGAAAAAAGTCGGACAAATGACAAAAAATTGGTGTATTTCTGACGCGGGTCCACTATGCCTTAATCTGTGTGATTCGTGGGTCCGCGTCAAGTAAAAATAGACGGAGAGAGTATAAAAGTATGGCTGTTGTGATGGTTGTGCAACCATTAAGGTACATGGTGGTCACAGGTTGAAATCCAATGTCCACCACTTGCTAATTCCATTTATGTACATTGTAGCCATACACTTCAACAATAAGGGTATATCCTTAAATAGTAACACGCCCAAAAGTCCCAAAAGTAGTAAATTTAGCATAAAATTGAGAAATAGGGCAACAACACCAGCGTCCAAAAAACCCCGTAATCAAGCTAGTTTATCAATTGGCAGCAACTACCTTCTCAAATTAAAGTCCCAAAAGTAGTAAATTTACCATAAAATTGAGAAATAGGTATCTGATAGACATTAACAATGTCCTCAATTCTATCGGATAAAATGACAAAAGTCATCCAAAATGAATTTGCTGCCATCTCATGACATTTCTTTTCTCGTTCCTCCTGTAGCTTCCTCACCAATTGGCAGCAACTACCTTCTCAAATTCATCATTTGCATTTGATATGTCTGCATTGGTAACACCAGCATCCATTTCCAAGGCTGTCATCTCATGACATTTCTTTTCTCGTTCCTCCTGTAGCTTCCTCATCTTCTTGTCGATATTGTCAATATCTTCATCCAACTTTGCTTTGGCCCGGAAGCATTCAACAATTTGAGTCTGAACTTCTTGGAAGTGATCTTGAAGCTTCTCTCGCTTATCTTTAATTGATAATAGCATGTTAAGGCGTTGCCCTAGTGATGTAATGTCGAATCCATGCACCTCCAAATCTGCAAGAGAATCCAAATGGCAATGGAAGATCTCTTGAGAATCACTGACTCGCAACTTTGGTATCTTCTCGGCCAACTGTGAGAATGTCACCATGTGACCAATCGCTAATCCTTCACGGACACTCTCTTTACATTCAAACAAGGGACGAAAATGTGGTCTTTGCCGTAAGGCTTGGAAAACTTCCAGGGACTCGACTGCTTCCCAGATGGAAGAACTCTCCTTCACAAAAGGCATTCGATCCACTAGCTCATTCTTTGCCGCTACCTCTACAACACAAGAGTCGATTCCCTTTTAAAATTTAACAAGGCTACATTCTGAAAATTGTTTATACTTGTCTATTAAAGTTGAAAAATGGAGAATTAGACAACATCTTCAGGTTTACCTTTAAAATCTCCGCCAGGCACAAATGTAGTTGTTTCTGGAATTTCAGGTCCTTCCATGATAAGCTCTTCACATACATAAAACTTGGTACTTTAGTTCAAGTTATTATTAAATTATCCATTCTAGCCAGTTATTTTTTTTTTTTGTTCTTATGAATTGCCTGCACCTGTACCTGTTCCTTCTAGTAATTCAATATCTTCAGTTCCACGATGCTCAAAATAAATTTCGCCAGCACCATGACCAGTGACAATTTGTTCATTACCTACATGACATGCCAAATGTTAGAATTTCCAGCCATCATCTACTAAATAAACAAAAAAAAAGTAAAAGGATGTCAAGGTTTACAGCTCCTCATAGTCACTGGTCATGGTACAGTACATTAATGCAAAACAATATTATCCAGCCTATTATTTAACTGATCTTCCTTCCATATTCATCTTTGTGCTCGTGCATGGAGAAGGACATTAGGTTAACAGCTTCCCTTACCTAGAGACTCCAGACTTGTCTTTACAGGCAATTCATCCTCCTTCGTTCCACCACAGTCAGCAAATTGCATTTTGCTTGTGCTACATCCAGTGACAATTCGTTCACTACCTGCATTACAAAACATAAATTAGTTCCTAAGATACAAGCAGTTTGCTTTCCGTCTAATCCACATTCTTCATTGCAAATGGGATACAAAAATAATTTTCAGCTTAACAAATCTTGATACCTATATGCTTTACACGTATGCTTTTGCTGACTCCAACCTCTTCCATTACACAACTTTTAAAATCCATTCCACTACCACCAGGTCCAGCAATATTGTTTTCTTCACCTGGGTAATACAATGCAAAGCGACAATTCAAGATAAATTATCTTCCCATCCACACTATTTCTCTCACGAAAGGAATTTCAGGTTGGCAAGTCCACTTACCAACATGCTCCACATAAATTTTATCGGGTGATTCAACATCTTCAGTTGCACATTCTTCATAATTCATTCCATTAGCACCATCTCCTACACCAACTTGTTCTTCACCAGCATAACAAAGTGAGTTAGTAATTCATTCAAAATATCACCACATATATTTATGCAATCTTCCTCCACTATATCTATATGCTCATAAACTAAGGACAACACATGGAGTGACAGATCCACAAACCAATGGGCTCTACAATTGTTGTTGTAGGCAGCTCAATGTCTATTGTCCTGCACCCTTCCGAGTCCATTCTGCTAGAACCACTCTCGATGCCAATGTGCTCTTCAACAGCATAACAAAACAGATATTATTTATTCACAATAAATTACCGAGATTATCATATTCAGGCAACTTCCTGCCCATGTTCATCTTTGTGCTCATAAACTAAGAGCAAGATTTACTATTTTTGCATGCAATCCAACCTCCTTGGTTGTACAGTCTTCTATTCCACCACCACCACCCCTAAATGCATCATTTTGTTTACTTGTACAGTCTTCCATTTGTTTACTGTCTCTTCCTGCATTATTCTCTTCACCTGTATAATACAAACGCCTCAATTTCACTATATGCATTTACCTAGACTAGTGTACAGCTGATCCAATCTCAACGTACATTAATTAGTAGACAGAGGATGACATCTACGTTGGCAGCTCTCACCAATTGGTTTCACAGATTTCATTGCTGGTAATTCAACCTCTTCACTTGCACAGTCTTCAGAATCCTGGCCTCTCGCAACACCTCTAGTTGCTTTTTCCTCAGCTATATAATACAATGCAGAATAGTATCTCTTAGTATCATTGCCCACCTATTACCTAGATCATCCTAAATAATAATCTTAGCACACACAATACCTTTCTGTTGGCTGTGTTTATCACCTTCTTGCGACTTGCTTTTATCACCCTCTCCATGGATATCGAGCTCAGGCACGTGTAAAGAGCAGATATCATAGCAGCTATCACTTTGTACCAACTCTTCTACTGTTCTGCATCCTTCAGAGTCCATTCTGCTAGAACCCCACTCGATGCCAATGTGCTCTTCAACAGCATAAAACAGACATTAGTTATTCACAATAAATTACCGAGATTATCGTATTCAGACAACTTCCTGTCCATGTTCATCTTTGTGCTTATAAACTAAGAACAAGATTTAGGCTCACAGTCCACATATTACACTCTGTACCTATTGTTGCAGGCAATACAGCCTCCTTAGTCGTACAGTCTTCTATTCCACCACCATCACCCATAACTGCATCGTTCTGTCCACCGTCTCTTCCTGCATTATTCTCTTCACCTGTATAATACAAAACGCCTCAATTTCACTATTTTCATTTACCTAGACTAGTGTACAGCTGATCCAATCTCCATGTACATTAATTAGTAGACAGAGGATGACATCTACGTTGGCAGCTCTCACCTATCGGTTTCGCAGCTTTCATTGTTGGTAATTCAACCTCTTCACTTGCACAGTCTTCAGAATCCTGGCCTCTCGCACCACCTCTAGTTGCATTGTCCTCAGCTATATAATACAGTGTAGAACAGTATCTCTTAGTATAATTGCCCACCTATTATCTAGATCATCCTAAATAATAATCTTAGCACACACAGTACCTTTCTGTTGGCTGTGTTTATCGCCTTCTTGCGACTTGCTTTTATCACCCACTCCATGGATATTGAGCTCAGGCACGTGTAAAGAGCAGATATCATAGCAGCTATCATTTTGTACCAACTCTTCAGGAGATACACATTTGGTGTTGCTATCCCTTTTAGCTTTCTTAGGAAGGTGCAGAACCATAGCCCCAGAGTCTGGTTTGCTTTGTTTTGCATTCTTGCGCTTGAATTTTGTGTGGCAATTGTCAGACTGCTGGCTTGGACTCTTTTCTGAGTTTTGGCAAGGGGTTTCATCTTCAGTATTTTCTTCATCAATAAGAAAAACTTCGTCAAAGTTGTCGGCACTGTCTACTCGGCCCAATTTTCCCTGTAAATATGCTTCCATCGTCATCTCCTGAAACAAACCACCAACAAAACTACCTTCAAATACAATTTAATTGTTCTATAATCTGCATGGTATCACATGTAAGAAACTTAAAATATGAGTACAACTTATCTATAAGGATAAATTATGCAAGACTTGTATTCTTCTATTCAAAAAAGCAAAAGATTGTTTGTGTTGTCTCAAACTCCCACTCATCAAGATGTAAAATCAAACGAAACTTAAAGCATCACAGCTAAACTTCTAAATAAGAAGCAAGCATTCAGACAATGTTCGCAAGGTAAAAGCTAAGGGAAGGAAACATGCCTTGGATCCAGAAAAAACTACCCAATTGCCCTTCTCGAACTTCAGGAGTGGCCTTATATCAGAGTGAGTTAATTCCTTCTCTTCATTAACATCCCTTATAAAGACAGCATACCTTCCTTCTGTAAAGATTTTGGTAATGAGACCACACATCCAACCACAACCGCAGAAAGCATCTACTTTATCCAAGAGCTTAAATTCTTTAACTTCCAAGTCAGGAGCAGGAGGACGAATGTGGAAAGAATCTACAGTTACTTCCATTGGGCCACTTTTGTCACTGTCAATTAAGCTATTGCACTCCACCAAGAAAGAATCGAAGCCAACTTCTCCAAGAACAGTTGCTGGAATCCAACCATATTTTACACCTTCTTTATCAATGTTCACCTCTGCAGCCATCCCTCTGCTAAACATTAGGCCTTCCATTCTCTTCTAACAGTTTAGAAAACCGAATCAGCTTACATAGTAAGAGCTTATAAAACAAAATACAGAACTAAATGGGAAAGACTGCTGTTAAGTATACAGATAATGTCACACAGAACAGTATAAATCATTACAGGAACCATAAATAACCAATGCAAGGTTCCACCTTTTTGTTATCTATAAGATCATTAGATTATTTATATAACAACTAGAAATTCCTAAAGAAACAAAACAAATGAACAGAATCATAAATAAACAATTAGTTGAGAAGTAACAATAATAAAAAATAGATAAATAAATAACAGACACTTTGTAAGGAAAACGCAATTAAGAATAAGTGATTCAAAGATACAAACACTTGAGTGGTGGTGATGCATGTTAATATAATAATTTGGATAGAAATTGGGCAAAGGACGCAAGTGATAGAAGAAGCACTAAAGAGAACAGCAGATTCAGCTATTGGAAAGGAAAAGATGCAGTAACACTCTAGTAGAAGCACTAAAGGGACAAAGTTGAAGCAAAAGAAAGACTTTTCAAAAACACCCAATGGAAATTACTGCAACAAAGGTAAGAACTTGGGACCATTTTTGACAGAATAACCCCAAATACCCAAATGAAAAGAAAAAAAAAGGAACAGAAGATCACCTGAGCTTTTGGTGGTCGGACCCATTGACCATTAACCCAGTCCAAGTGAAATCTTAAAAGTGATGGCGGATATTCAATTTCTTCAGGTGGGATCATGCTGTTGAAAACAACTGTATAAATCCTTGAATTATCTTCCAAGACTCGAACTTTAGCCACCACTCCCTTCCACCACCCATCTTTGTCGAAGGCATCCACCACGTCCTGCTCTTCAAACGACCTGTCGTCGCCGCTGTCCTCTAAGTCAAGAGGCGGCGATGGCCTGATGAAGCTGTACTTTACATACTCCTCTAAGAAATTAGTTTCAGAATCATCAGCGAGCAAGGTCTGGTAGCGAACCAAGGCGGTGCCTTTTCCTCTTGTAGGAAATGCTCGCAAGATTGTGGCTTTGTACCATGCACCCTTGAATCCTTCTTCATTGCTGCTCACTTCCACCTCTTTTCCAGCACTGATCACCATTTCACAAGGTATCTCTTTGTATTCCTTCTCCTTCCTTCTTACCTTTCTGGGTCGTCCTCCTCCTTTGGGACTCATTTCTCCAATATTTTTTCTTCTCTGTTTCTTCGTTTCTTTCTTTTTCGTTATGTTATGGATACAAACAAAACCAAACAATGTATTGCGTGTAGTAGTTAAGAAATAAGACTGAAAGGATAGCTCTGTACCAAAAGATTTTAAGAGCATTTCTCTGTGCCAAAGACAGAGCAGTTGTTGCTTTACAGTACACTCGTACCTTTTTAGAACAATTTCATTTAAATATTTGATTTGACCATCTTCTAACACGGAGAGGAAACCTTCGCATTCTGGGCCTTGTTAGTTGTAAACAGGTTACAACTGAGTATATAAAATGCAAACATTCCTAACATGAGGTATAAACACTTCTTACTTTGATGTTTAGAATGTCAAACTTTAGTTTCTCATATATCCAATTACATTAAACTTTATTTTTTGTGGTTAGAGTTTTCTTCTAAAATCCTAATTAATATTTTAAAAAATATATATATTATTTTATTTGATAACTTATTAAAATAAATATTATTGTTCAAAATAGTCATATTTTTTATTAAAAAGAAAACTTTTAGATAATTATTATTTTTTCATTATGTTCAAAATGTAGATAATAGAAAAATAAATATGAAGCTATAAGTACATTTTTTTTAGAACAATTTACCACTCAAAATGTTATATTTTCATATCAGTATTAGTTGGAGAAAACAACATAAGGTTTATAGTTTTGAAAATTTCCCAATTAGTTGTTGTAATTTTAAAACTTATAAATTGATCACATAGTTTCTATAATTTTCCACTTTGGCGGCCCTCAATCATCAATTTATTGGCATGTGGTAGTGAGTTAAAACTTGAAGAATTTCTTGGGAATCCTACAAGATCCATTTGTTTTTACTCATTCAACAAAGCCCAAGAAGCATCAAGTGAAATTCCAATAACAAATACTCAAGGAGTATGTCACTGTGTGATTTACTAATAATTTCCAAACCTTAAATTAAATGGAGCCTGCTAGTTTGCTAGCCTCATATTGTGGACTAAAGGCCTACATTTGTATTTTCGACATCTTTAACTTGAAATCGTTTAAGTTGGTTACCATAAATTGCTAGTAAGTCTAAATTTGGATTCGTTATGTTTAATTTTTTTTATTTTCTTGTGTGATTGTTGAATCGAAACTTGAACTAAATCAAAAGAACACACCAAGGATCGAATGATGTAGTAGAGCAAAGATTATTCAAGTATCGTACCTATCCCTTTTAAATTTCATTTTAGTTTTTTCTTCTTCTTTTTCTACTCAAAATTGATTCTTGTGTGATTGTCCGGGGATGATACGATCCTAATTGCGTAGGATGCGTAACGAGTACTTTTTTGATCTAGTTTGAAGGATTGGATTTTTGAATGCGGAATAAATAACTCACTTGAGTACTTAACCCTCCTAGCAACCTGTGCTAAGCAACCTAACCTAAACAATTGAGGTTCTTGACTCGGATCCCTAACCCTGTATTCAACTTGTGAATACCAACATAGGTGAAACGAAACAATAGGGGTTGAACTCTCGGTCTTTTACTTGCAAATCGACTTAAGCGTTCAGACTTAGAAGCAACAAGGTTCACACGTGAACAATTGAGAAAATCCTCTCTGTTTAATTGATTGAAAAATAACTTTTCCGATAATGAAAGAGGTGGCTCCTTTAAATAGGAGAAACCCTAATCCTTACAATAATAATCCTTTCCTTAATAGAATTTCTAATTAATCAAAATAAATCCAACTAATTTAATTAATAATAAAATAAGTAATTAAAACAAGGAAAGCCATATTTCCATCTTGGAAGCATTTGCGCTATCTTTGACGCAACCTTGACTCAAATTGGTAGCTGAAAAGGCCTCCAGAAACAGTCCTTGGCGGCATGCCTCTAAGCACGGCCCAAAACTCGTCCGAACTCACTTTCTTGGCGTTCACACTACGCGCTAAAATATTGACTAGCATAACTTTTGATCCACCCGTCCGATTGGGCTGAAACTTGTCCCAAACGAAAGCTAACATCTTGAAGTTTCCATCAAGATCGGACTCTATTTACTTGTCCGTATGCTTGTTGCAAACATGCGATACGCCATGCATGATACATCTCGAGCACCTCTAGAGGGAGGAAGCTGTCATTAACTCCAGTTGGTCTCCATACCCTTTTCTTCTTAGGTTTGTTGACTGCTGTTTCAGAATCATTCCTAGATGGGGGAACTATTGAGGGGATGACTAGTGGAGTTTTGGTATGAGAAGGTATTGTGGGATTTGGAGTTGGAGAGGCATTTCTTGGGGAAGTCCTCCTTGTTGTAGGATCAGGCATTGTGGGAGTTGATGGAGTTGCCATAGGTGGAGTTGGAGAGGCATTTCTGGGGGAAGTCCTCCTTGTTGTAGGATTAGGCATTGTGGGAGTTGATGGAGTTGCCATAGGTAGAGTTGCTATAAGTGGAGTTGGAGAGGCATTTCTAGGGGTAGTCCTCTTAATTGTTGTTGCATCCTCACCATTATCCTATAACACACAACACACCAGAGCACAACCAGAACACAACAACCATAACTTTATATTCAGTGTATACAAATAAATTAAAGATGAAAGAACATTTAATTTGACATGCACCTCAGACCCAACTTCATAAGTATTTAGAGTTGCTAGAGGTGCTCGAGATGCTTGTCTCCTTCTCCTCCTCAATGGTGGTATGGCATGCCTCATAAGCTAAGGACAAGTCCTTATATTATGTCCCCTAGCTCTGCAATTTCTGCATGTAATTATCAACCTATCTCTACTACATCTGGTTGGGGTGGGTCGACCTACTTCTCCTGCTTCCCTCCTTCTCTTATGTCTAGGTCTACCACTCTGTAGAGTACGTTTAGGAGGCTTCACCTCATAATGACCTTCAACCACTTGCTATTCACTGCTATCAGGAACTGGCAAAATGCCATCCTTGTAAGATTCCAGAAATGTGGTCTTCCTAAAGGCCACATGTACATAGTCATGAGGATTCTTTCTCAAGAACAAGTATGCAGTTGAGGCATGCCTACAAGGAACTCCTGTCAAATCCCACCTCTTGCAAGAGCAAGTCTTAAATTGCAGGTCACAAATGCTCTTTTCTCCATTTATGTGCTCAACCTCAAACACTTGCTGCTGGGAATGAGGGTACACAATATAGGACTGACATTTTTGAATCCATTTCTCCAACTTGTTGAACCATCTTGGACATATTGTACCTTCATACAACAACATACCCTGGTACTTTATATAGAACCTTTTCATGAGCAATCTTCTAATAACCTCCAGACAAGAGATTATTGGCTTTTTCCTTGCCAGTCTATCACACAGACAATGAAACAAATTCAACAATGGTCCAATTAAGTTTAAAATATGTAACAACTATCCATAACTTAAAACAATCATACATTACCTGACGTAGGAATTAAAACTCTCAGAAAGGTTGTTCAGTAGAAGGTCACACTATACCCAGTTGTTGAAAGCATGCCTTGACCACCTCTGAGGTGGTATCCTCTTCAACCAATCATATGCAAGTGGATTTTCACACTTAATTTTCTCCATTTGAATGTTAAACTTTGTGACTGTGTATGCTCTGGCCGTATCCCACAATAGGTCTTTCATATAATGGCTCCCTTCAAACTCACCTTTGAAATTATTCCAGATGTGCCTAGCATAATATTTGTAATCCACCTCTTTCAGCACAGTGTCGAAAATATTTTGCAAACCCTGCATAATGTAGACAATGTTAGTTTAAAATTTCTGATTTTGTAGTATATAGTAGAAAATTTGTAACTTACTTTTTGCCTGTCAGACATGAAACACCACTCTTCTAGTGGCCCAATGTCATCCTATAACCTCTCTAAAAACCACAACCAATTGTCCTTGCATTCAGAATCCACTAATGCCCAAGCAACAGGGAAGATGTTTCCATTTGCATCTTTTCCTATTGCTAACAGTAAGTGTCCCTTGAATCTCCCTTTAAGGTGACAACCATCAATGCCAATAAATGGCCTGCAACCCTTCAAGAACCCACGCTTACAAGCAGCAAGGCACATGTACAACCTTTGGAACACCCCACGAGGAACAATGATCTTCACTGAGCTACCAGGATTTGACTTCCTGATAGCCTCAGCATAGTTCCACAAGAGCTTATACTGCTCACCATTCGCACCCTCAATAATTTCCAATGCTATCTTCTTTGCTCTCGCCAACTTGAAATAGGAAACCTTAATAAATTTCTCCCTTCTCACCCTGTTTGCAAGTACCTCCAAATTCATATCCGAATTGTCCTTGAAGTCTGCCAAATATGCATTAGCTACCCATCTAGCAGTTGCTCTCCGATTCTCGATGTCCTTTGCACAATAGTGAACTCTATTGAAAGTCTTAATTTAGAAGGAACTCCTATCTGTTGATGGAGAAGCATGAATTCTACTCTCCATCCACAATTATTCTTAAAATGGGCAGTGCAATTGAAATTCTACTTTTCTCATTCTTGAAACTCTATTGAAATTCTACTTTTCTCATTCTTTTCAAACCTATAGTCATGTCCTATCTGAATAGAGTAAGCTTTCAAAGCCTTCCTAAAGACATCAGGACCTGCAAACTTCATTCCAACCTCAAGCTTAATTTCTCCATCCAAATATCTGGTCTCATTGAAGTCTAGGTACTTATACTTCCTCCTTGCACAATCCTCCTCACTGTTAGAGCAAGGTGGGGTGTCGAGATTGTCACTGTCTTCATAATCTATTTCCACATCAGGCACACCAGGACCAGACCTGGCTACTAGTGGCCTACGAACTCTGTCACTTCTGGGTTGCTGAACCCCAACATGTACTCCCTCGAAATTCAATTTCCCCTCATCAATCTCTACATCAATCACGGCCTCTTCTGCCTCATCCACAGAATCCACAAAGTCATTAAGCTGTTCATCACTACTTTCATCACCCTTTACTTCCCAACTATAAGTTCTCTTAGCTTGGTTGTCACAACTGTGAACATCTTCTCCATCACTATCTGCTTGAGGTGCTTCATTTTCAAGCACATTGTAACTGCAACTAGGCACATCTTGCTCTGAATTGGGCTTCTATGAAGGCCCATTACTTGTATGGTTTGGCCTATTCTGAGGGTTAAGCTCCTCCACTCCCTCTACTTCAATGCCCTCCTCACATTCAATACCAATTGCACCTACCCTGCCACACTCTTCACCATCATCATGACAACTTTCAACCATTACTTCATCACAACCAACATCTTCATGATAACTATAGATGAGGTTCCAGGGGTATTTTCGTCCTCACACTAGATATCAAGGCCGAAACATTGTAGCTATTGCCGGAGGCGAACCACTATAATTATCGCCCCTCTCCTAACACGGAACCCTAGGATGGTCGACATCAGCGGAGGGGGTCTCACCCGTAATTTAGCCCCACAAACAGCGTTATCTCATCCCAGACGGCACCAGGCGTTATAGAGGGATATGGGCGTTATAATCCCTAAATAACGCCCATCCCCTATAGCTAACACCCACTTCTTGCCTATAAATACCCCAACATTCAAGACAAAAGGTAAGCCTACGATTGCTAGTCGAACCCCTGCTACTCAAACAACCATACTAACTTAAGCATAGGAGTGTCTACGCCGGAGACCCCCTCCGGCGCTTTGCAGGTACATCGGGCGGCAAGAACAGTGATTCCGGGTGGCTATTTTCCTCACCTACCCCTCCCTAGAAGTTCGAATCTTATCAAAGTGGTACTTTCATTGAGAGTCTTGGTTTAGTTAAGTAAGCATCCTTAATAGCCAAGCTCTGTCATTTTGGAGATTGAAGGATCATGGCTTCCAACCCAGATTCTACGCCTCCTCAGTCCTATGGTATTTCTTTTGCCCCCCGCAGAGAACTTTTTCCTTCTACTTCAATAGATATTTCTACCACAGCATGGGGAACTCCTTTCGGGCTAGCGAATTCTCTCTTTGGGCCAACAATGGGAATATCATTCCCCCAGATGAATACTCCACCTTCCCAAATGGCAGGGTCTAGCTTTCCTACTCCCCCTCCGATGGGATCCACGATGGATAACACAAACAACCCTTTGGTAAATTCTTTGATAACTCTGCGCGCTCAGTTGGAACATCTGACCGCGTTAGCTACAGGATCTACTCCAAGTGCTACAGGACCCATCGTTCCTTCTTACATTTTATTCACCCCGTCAATCGTCACTGATCCACCGTTATCACCTTTGCGACACGAACATGTGACCTTGTATGTAACGACAATTCCTGGCAGCCTTATGTCGCTCGCCCATAGGCCAGCAGAGTCTACTGCGCCGCACACGCGTGGAATTCCTGTATCCCTAGTTGAACGGTGGAATGACGAAGATAGAGATGATTGGGATGCTAGGCGAGATGAGATGGTCAGGGATGTGTGCCCTAGGTGTAGTGAGAGATCTAGTAGCAGGAGATATCAAACTCGCTCGCCCGGGAGCAGCAGTCGGCCCCCTAGGCGACATTACGTGCCTGACCCTCGAGGGCAGACGCGTCATTTGGAGGCCTCTCCCCCCCGTCACCCTCGTGGAATCCTCGAAGATAATACGAGCCATCCATTTAGTTACCGCATAAGGCATCACAGAGTCAGCCGACATGTGAAACTCCCCACGGAATCTTACGATGGCACAAGAGATCCCATCTCCCACCTCAACAAGGTAAAAGCTTTTGTGCAATTCCAAACCCACAACGATTTGGCCTTGTGCCAGATTTTTATCATGACGTTATCAGGGGTCGCACGTCTTTAGTTCGAGGGACTCTCGACTGGATCGATCGACAGTTTCTCGCACTTGGAAGCTAAATTCCGGAGTCGATTCAGCACGGCTATTCCTATCAAGAAGTTCGCGACAACCCTATTTGATATACATAGGAAGCCTCAGGAATCTTTGAAGGATTTCCTTAGTCACTTTGACATGGAAATGTCATTAATATCGGAGGTTACCGTTGATTTCGCTGTGGAGGCCTTGAAGCGAAATTGCTGTTATGGAAAATTACGCGACACGTTGATGGTGGACCCCCCCAACAACTTTAAACGCGCTGAGGCTGAAAGCTCACAATTACGCAAGGATGGAAGAAGAAGAGAGTAGGGACAGAATTCAGAATGTGCCGCAGAACACATCTTTAGCCCATGGCACTCAAGCCAATACGGCTCCTAACACCCGCCCTACTGACGATTATGCTCAACGAAAAGATCACATCCCTAGAGCCTCGAACCGACAAAGAGGTAACTTCCCACGGGAAAGGCCTGGCAATTCCCCCACGCAGCGACAAGTGGACTTGCCTAAGGGTAGGGTTTATGACCCCAATCTCCCTTCCCTCATACTTTCGAGAGTAGAAATTTTGGCGATTGTCCAGCAACGGAAGCTACCCATCCGTTATCCGACCCCTGTAAAACCTGGGGTAATTATGGGAGGAAGAGAAAACGCTTATTGTAAGTTCCATAAAGTCAAGGGATATGCCACGAACGTGTGTAGAGAGTTGATATTGGCAATAGAACATTTGGTAGAAGAGGGCTATCTTGGAGAATTTGCCACGAAGGCTAGAGAAGAAGCTAGGGGAAACCCGGTGAATAAGACACACAACGACAAACAGGAAGATGACGCCCCCCTACCGGGAGAGTCAGAGAAATATTAATGGTCCATGACGAAGACATTCCCATCATCAACATCATAGCTGGAGTCACACCATATCTCGATGAGATTACACCGTTGACGTCCACGACTGGAGAAAAGAGGAAACGAGAAGGCGTGTTAATAAAGAGCGAAGGGATAAGTGATATAGATCAAATGATACTGTCCTTCTCCAAAGAAGACGAGAAGGGCGTTATTTTTCTGCATAATGATGCGTTAGTAGTCACACCCGTTATCGGCAACCATGGAGTTAGAAGAACTCTTGTCGATAATGGTAGCGCGGTAAATTTATTTTCACTGGAGGCCTACAACCTCATGAAGCGACTCGCTAGCGAATTGACGCCGTGCAAGAAGTCGATAATGGGGGTAGACGGAGTTCCTATCCCAGTAACTGGAGTTATTCTTTTACCCACATACTTCAGAAAAGACATGTCTAAAAGATCAAAGGAATTATTGTTCTTGGTCGTAGACCTTTCCCTGCCCTATAATGCCATACTCGGGCGCCCTTTCCTCAATCGTTTTGGTGCAGCAATCTCCCAGAGACACTTAAGGCTAAAATATCCTTCGTGGGACGAAGTAGTCTCCATCAAAGGCGACCAAAAACTAGCAGCTAAGTGTTATCTACTCATGACGCAAAAGAGCTGCAATAGATATGTGTGTGTTACGGCGGATCCCTTCGAGCAGAAAGAGGAGAAACGTACCCAACCAGTGGATAAATTGTGCCCGTCCCTGTTAGTGGGGTCAACAGGGTAAATTTCTTGGTTAGCGAAAAGCTAAGCCTAGAAGAGAGAGCGCAATTAGCTCGATTACTAAACAAATGCAAAGGAGAATTCTGCTGGAAGCCAGCGGATATGCCCGATATCTCACGGGAGGTAGTGGAACATTGACTTAACATCAATCCCTGCGTTAAGCCATTCCAGCAGAGACGACGAGAATTTTCTACAGAAAAGGCGGCAACCATTGATAGAGAGGTGTCGAAACTCTTGGACGCAAATTTTATCTAAAAAGTCCAATACCCGACTTGGCTAGCTAACCCTGTCCTTGTTCCAAAGCCCAATGTGGAGTGGTGCATGTGTATCATCTTCACCGACTTTCACCGACTTGAACGACGCCTGTCCTAAGGATTGCTACCCACTCCCTCGAATTGACCAATTAGTCAACCAGACTGCCGAGTATGCTTATCTAAGTTCCCTAAATGCCAACTCTAGATATCATCAAATTCCCATGGCCATCGACGACGAAGAAAAAACCACTTTTATTACTTCAAAGGCCACCTACTGTTACAAGGTGATCCCGTTTGGGCTAAAAAATGCTGGGGCAACCTTCCAGCGCATGGCCAACCGAGTTTTTGAGAAGTAAATCGGAAAGAAAGTAGAAGCCTACGTGGATGATTTTTTGGTCAAAAGTCGAAGTTTCGAAGACCACTTAACAGATCTGGAAGAAGTGTTTAACGTGATGAAGGGGTACCGGATGAAACTAAATCCTTGTAAGTGCTTGTTCGCATTTCAGACCGGCAAATTCTTAGGCTATGTGGTCAGCCAGAAGGGTATCCAGCCTAACCCGTCGAAGATCAAAGCTATCCACGATATGATATCTCCTCGAACCATCAAAGAGGTGCAGACGCTTATAGGACGTGTTATCACTTTAGGGCGATTTATCTCCAAACAGGGTGAGAGATGTCTACCCTTCTTCAAAGTCATAAGAAAAAATGCTCCCTTTGGATGGACCGAGGAGTGTGAAGTGGCATTTATCAGCCTGAAAGCCTACCTTTCATCTGATCTGGTACTGACAAGACCAGAGTTGGGCGACACTCTGTGTTTGTATCTAGGTGTCGCCGATGAAGTGGTTAGTGCCGTCCTCATGCGAGATGACAATCATGTCCACCGCCCAGTATTCTTTGTTAGCCATGTCTTGAAAGACGCCGAGTTACAGTATGCCCGTATTGAAAAAGTGGCATTTGTGTTGATACAGGCCACGCGAAAAATGACCAGATATTTTGAGGCTCACCCCGTCATTGTACTTACCGATCAACCTTTGAAAAGGATTTTCAGAAAGCCCGAGTCTTCAGGAAGGATGCTGATTTGGGCCATTGAACTCGAACAATTTGGGTTATAGTATAAAGCTCGACCATCTATAAAAGCTCAAGTCTTAACGGACTTTATCGCTGAATGTACTTTTACATAGGATCCGTTAACAGACTTAACCGAGGAAGAAAGAGATGACGTGGATCTCTCATTCCCCGAAACTTACACCGATTTATAGGTTGTCCATGTGGACGGGGCGAAGAATCAAGAACTAGCTGGAGCAGGAATCTTAATAACGGGACCACAAGACATACAGATGCGATATGCCATCAGAATTTTACAACCGTTATCCAACAATACGGCAGAATACGAGGCACTACTAGCCAGAATTAGGATAGGAAAGAACCTGTCCACAAAAGCCATACACGACGCATGAGAAATGGGAGATTTGCGGCTATTGATACATGGAGACTCCAAGCTACTAATCAATCAGGTCATGGGTAACTCTCAAGCTAAATAGCCCATCATGATTCAATACCTCACTAAAGTAAAGCATGAGTTGACGGAAATAAGAAAAAGAGGCATACATGTCAGTATCGAGCATGTCCCTAGAGAAGATAACGCTGAGGCAGATAATCTCACCAAAATTGCAGCAAACCCGGAAGCACTCATACCCGCATGCGTATATTATGAGGAAATCTCTATGCCTTCCTTTATGGAGGAACAAGCATCTATGTGTATTGAAGAAATCAAAGACGATTGGCGCATCCCTGTAATAAATTTTTTGAAACATGATGAATTGCCCACAGATAACGCGGAAAAGAAAAAAGTATTGAAACGAGCAGCACGATGTACATACTATGACGGGGAATTGATCAGAAGATGTTTCTCTCATCCTGCCGCCCGGTGTATAACGGAGCAAGAAGGCCTCCACACCCTGCGCGAGATCCACGAAGGAATATGTGGTATGCATGTATCTGGCGGTACCTTGGCCGCACAAGTTTTTCGGTCAGGATTCTATTGGCTCACCATCCGCAGAGACTGCGACAACTTTGTCCGCACTTGTTAGAAGTGCCAAGAGTTCGCTAAGATTCCCTAGAGACCTGCCATAGAGATCTCAGAAATCGTTGCTCCTTGCCCCTTTGCCAAATAGGGAATTGATATCCTGAGTCCATTTCCAAAAGTAAGATCCCAGTTGAAATTTGTGGTCGTGGCAGTGGACTACTTCACAAAATGGGAAGAAGCAGAAGTAGTGGCCGTCATTAAGACTAAAAAGATATGACATTTCTTCAAACATCAAGTTATTATGCGATTTGGTGTACCTTGCGTGCTACTCAGCGATAACGGGTCACAATTTACTAGCCAGTTTTTCAGAGATCAGTGTACGGAGTTCCAAATCAAGCAAAGATTTTCTTCCGTAGCCCACCCGCAGACCAACGGGCTCACGGAGGTAACAAATCGGAGCATCCTTAGCGGTATTAAGAAAAATCTAGAAGGTGCCAAAAAGAAGTGGGCAGATGAACTACCACATGTGATGTGGGCATACCGGATGACCGTCAAAACCAGTACCGGAGAAACACCCTTCGCATTGGCTTTTGGCACCGAGGCCGTCACACCGGTAGAAATTGGGACCTTAAGCCTCCGAGTGGCATATTACAGGGAAGAGATAAACGAAGAAAGATTACGGGCAAATCTCGATGCGTTACCAGAATTGCACGAAGCAACCCTTTTGAAAACACTATACTATAAAAGAAAGATAGCACAATATCACAATAGGCGCGTTAAGGAACGCTTGCTCAAAATAGGAGACTTGGTGCTCAGAGACAAACGAGCGGCCGGACAACGCATGTGGAAACTCAGCCCCAACTGGGATGGCCCGTATCGCATCACTCGCGTTATTGGAAAGGGAGCATATTTCTTGGAAACACTTGACGGTACTCCCTTACCCAATTCTTGGAACATAGCTCGTTTAAAATTATATCATGCGAGAATCTGAAATGCTCCTGTAACTTGTGACTAGCGTTAATAATATGTGCTAACAGTCAAATTGAGAACACCCTCGTGTGTTGTGGTTAATAATGTGCAGATAATGAAGGGTGCTAGGAGTGAAAATCCTATCCTTGTGACAACCACTCCTGATCAGACGGCTCACTAAGACGAGGCACGCCTTGGCATACGTAAAGATTCAACGCTGGGAGTGAAAATCCTATCCTTGTGACAATCATGCTAATACAGACGACTTATTAAGACGAGGCATGCCTCGGCACCCCCGGAAGTGAAAATCCTATCCTTGTGACAATCGTGCTAATACAGACGGCTCATTAAGATGAGGCACGCTCCGGGGAAACGAAGACTCAACGCTTGGAAGTGAAAATCCTATCCTTGTGACAACCGCTCCTGATCAGACGACTCACTAAGATGAGGCACGCTCCAGGCCGACTGTTGAGAAGCAAAGCAAAAGAAAAGTCCCAGCAAGTAACCGGACGGTAAATACCCGGCGAAGCGGCTGGATAAGTAATGCCCCGGCAAGGCCGGATCCAACGAGGCTGAATGAAAAAGTAATGCCCCGGCAAGGCTGGATGAGAAAGTGACACTAGCAATACCCCAGTACACGCGGGTGAATGCCTATAGATGCAATTAATGCTTGTCATTACATGCTATTTTACTAACACAGTAAAGCAATAGTTGAAAATTTGCAGGAAATTTATGAAAGTATCGAAATAATAAAGACACCAACGCCACGAAGGCAACAGAATTATACAAAAATATGACCAGGGGAACATATATTCTGCAACATTATAATGCTCTGATATCTATCCTTGCATAGAAGGAGACAACTACATGGCATACTCTGTTAGTGCTGAAAAATATCCACAACCATACATCGTTATCAGGAAAACTCTCGTTCCTGAAGTTATTCTGTTAGTTGAACTATCTCATTGAGAGAATAACGGTAATATCCAAAGCAGGAGGCAATAACGCGACAATCGGGATAACGCGGGACCAAGCGTTAACTCAACTGGCAGCCGCCAAGATGAGCGATATTCAATGCCCCCACGAAGATGGAAGATAACACTATAGAGATTACTTATTATTATTCAAAAAAAGGAGTTTCAACATTACAGTTTCGACGTTATTACAAAGCGAATGGTGTCAATATTCAAATCTGGAAAGAAAGACAATTAACAGGGAGGAGTGGAAGCTTCTACGTCCTCCGCGACATCTGAATCATCTGATAACGGGAGTGCCTCAGTATCGTTGTCGTCGCCTATCTCTTCTTCTTCCGAGGAAGGAAGATCTTCTTTGCTCTCATCAATCTCATTCATTTTCGCGGAGGTATAATCAACTATCTTAGCAGGATAAAAGGTACCACTACTATAGTAGTCTACGAACCCAGTGTTAAAGGGCCACATAGTTTTCTTCTTCCACGAGTCTAACTTTAACGGGACCTTGGCCAAATCCTCATCCCGGGCTGATATCTCTTCGTGAAGAAGAGAGTTTTTCTTCTCTACCGCCACCAGATGCACCTCCAAAGCCTCAATTTTGGCTTTCCCTTTGGATTTTTCCCTCGTAAAGCTAGCACGACAATCATCCAGTTCTGCTTGAGTCCGACTCTGGAGCCGTGTTAACTTCCTCACTTTGGCCAATGCGCGGTTGAGCTGCCCCTTTTGAGAACCCGTCGTGTCGGAAAAATCTCAGAGTTTGCTACCATGAGCCTTGATAAAATAATGCATTTTGCAGAAGTTGGCCAAATAATCATTCATAACGCGTGCATGCTAAATATCGGGAGGAAGTTGCAGAAACCTTTCCCTGTCCTCAGAAAGACCTAGCATTTCACCCATTAAAACGGCTGTCGGTTGATCTCGTGATAACGGGTCCGACACCCCTAGGGCACGAAGCCCATCAATCCCAAATCCCGTCAGGTCCAACCGATGGGAAGGAGCCCCTTAAGGCCCTTGAGAGGAAAGATTAGCGATGAGAGAAGGGGTAGAACCGCTAGCAGAACTGCTAACGCCTAGGACTGAGGTAAAGAACAAAGGTTGAGAAACCCTTATTGGCGCTTCAGAAAACGCACCCGGACTCGGAGCCGCTACCGCTACATCAGGAATACAAGAAAAAATAGGAGAATGTGGAACCTCAACAGTTGGAGAAGAATTCGGGGCTTCAGTTGATATCATTGGAACCCCGACATCTGGAGAGGGTCCCGCCGACAAAGGAACTTCAGTTGACGGCACAGGTACGTTAATGGCCAGGGAAGAGTTCACTAGTGGTGAACCTCTTCCGTAGTACCAGAAGGAGTGGAAATATCAGGGAAGGTAGGGCCCATCATCGACGCTGGAGAAGGACACGCGGCGGTCTCAGTCGGCCGATTCTCCCACTCCTCCCTAAGTTTTTTTTGTTGAGCCTTGGAAACCTGGCGAAGGCAAGACTCTGTGTCCATATCCTCAGCTTTGTACGAAAAAAATTCTTCAGTCTTGACTGTGGCCGGGCCTGAGCTAGATCCTCTCTCCCGAAGAGGCAACCAATTTTCTACAAAATGAGAGGTGCGAGCAGAAATACCGCTCCCCTTTTGAGGAACCGTCCCCGAAGTCCTTCTTTTCTTTAACGGGATACTGCGATAAGGTGGGGGCCTAAAGAGTGGAGAAGTGGACGTTGGTGGAAGTGGCACGACTCTCGTAGAAGCGACATCCCCTCCGGATGGTCGACTGTCAACGTACCCTGCAAAATGTCACATTAGTAGATGAGAAAGATAAATGATAACGCTAGAGTACAAAGACTCACCTATAACGCACTCCGGCAGAGGCTTATATAGAGCAAAGTTTCGAATGTTGAAAGGTGTCTCCATTTCTAACAAGGCGTTAGCCTGGGCCAATTCCTTTTTAGACAAGACTATCGGCTTCACCCAGTTAGTATCGGTGATGCCCTGGTTAAAGCCCCTGCGCCATAAATGGGATGACAACTCAACAATAAAGAAACCACTCTTCCAGTCATCAACACTCTCCTCAAATTCCCAAAAATTCTGCCAGAAAGACTAGGCATACGCGTCATGCCACCTTGGAGTAATACTGACCAAACCGTTGCGACAGGCAAGACTAAAGAACTTATGAAATAAATCAACGGATGGAATAAAGATATTCTTCATCTCACAAGCCCGAAGGAAAGCATAAATAACGCTCCATGAGGAGGGAGTTATTTGCGCTGGGTTAATTTTACATTGTCACAGCATGTTCTCTATTGAGGTATGAACTGGAAGACGAAAGCCATAAAGAAACATCTTTAAATACAACATCCTGCGGGTTCCCCACAGTCTGTCGTGAAGCCTCATACGCCTATCTGGGAGCATAAAGGTATAACCGTTGGGGAAGGAGATGTCGTGACTCTCTAATTTGAGTCGCAGAATAGTCTTGCAAGTAAAAACACTAGCAGTATTTTTGATCTCAGGATCTAAAGGCTCCCGAGGGGCTGTCTAAGATCTCGTGCGGCGCATGATAAACAGACAACGAAAGAAAAACCAGAACAAGATGGAACAGAGTACCTTGGAGAAGGAAGCAGTAGATAGATCGCCTGAACCGACGAACGGCTGAGAGACTTTTCTTCGAGCAAAGGAGAAGAGCAGAGAATAGCAGGAAAAATTCAAAATGCGAGTAAAAGGGTAAGAAGAGAGAAGTTGTTTCTTTTTAAAGGTCAAACATCATAGAAGCATCCGCAAGTGAAGAAGCAGTTAACCGTTTGGCGTTAACTACCCAATGTTCGCGAGGTTATTGGGAAAACGTAACAAGAGAAAAGTATAACGCATTTCTTTATTTGAATAAAAGCCCTACGGCATCTACAAAGTGCATGACGCGCGCGTTAGTCCTCGTCAAATGAGCCAGAAGGCCAATGGTAGTTATCTCCCTTAGGAGGTGGCAGCTCTTCATCTGACGGAGAAAAAGATTCATTAGGCATCTCTTCTTTGAATTGCTTTGGTCGGTGGGCCTTAGAAGGCATTTTTCCCTCTAAAAGGGACACGTACTAGTCCCTCAAGTTAGCAGGGGCCGGAATTTCGGGACCATCGTAACGAGCCGGAGGTGACTACCCAGACATAAAAAGCTCCAAGTGAGGAAACAACACATTATTCCTTGGCACCGTAGAAGTGGAGTAGTTAGTGCAAACGTCGGAAATCTTGGAAGCCCTTTTCTTCGACTTCTTAGGCGCCCTGCGCCGAAGCCATTTTTTGGGATACGGCGGAGAAAGGTCGATGAAATCAGGAGTAGTAGGAGGAGTAATGGGGAATTTTGTTCCGCAGCCTCCGGGGAATAAGAGTCAACCATAGTGTTTCAAATGCACTTCGCAGACAAATGAACAAAAGAAAATGAACAGGGAAAGGTGAGAAAAATTCATTAAATAGCCACGGTGAGGGAGTACTCATACTTTTTCGCATGGTAATCAAGACACCTCAAGAACATAAGTTATAATGGAAGGTTTGACTCTTTACTCACGCTTATTTGGAATTAGCGCTAATTAAGAGGCGTCGAGAAACTGCCCAATCAGTTAGCATTGGAAAGGGAATATGAAGTTAATGCAAGAAACGGTTAGGAGGAGTAATTATCATCGCCAATCAAATTCAGTGAACAAGAAAAATGAATGTTGTGGAAGTCCAACCGGTGATAGACCCATTTTTGGTTGGGCTAATGGCAGTCCTAGATTGGTACATCGTCTACGCATCCTAAAAAGGAGAATATCGCAAGCAAGATTAACGAAAAACCATTTTATTTATAGCCTAAACGGCCTGAGCATACATGCGTATACATATCAAAAACATAAAATAGAAATAGCATAAAGGCGGCTGTGAGTGGTAGGCAGTGGACCCAGCGTCATCACCTCTCTCCGCGAAGGGAATCTCCCTCAAAGTGTCAGCAAGAGAGGTCAGTTCAGAGGAGGAGGCCCTCATGCCTTTCAAACAGCACCCCAGTAAGTCCTTCATGTGCTGCAGCATGTTGATGGCCACATGGATGCAAGAGACGGCGATGGCTATCTTCGACACATTCTCCAGGGGATTGAAATCCTCCATGGAGGCCGCACCCTGCCGAGACAACAGAGGAGTTAACATCCCCTGAAGTTCTAGAACATCCTCGGAAGTCTTAGTCATCATGGACTCCAGAAAGCCAATGTTGGCCTGGGTGAGATTCTTCAGAGCGTGAGTTTTGGAGATCAGGAAATTCTTGGTCACTTCGTCCATAGTGGAAATACTTAGAGAGATGCAGAAAAGATGTGGAGAATTAATGCAGTGAGAGATTCAATTTATAGACATAAGGAAATGCCACGTTTCTCAAAAATCAAACCACACCATCATCTCGAAGACCGTCGAATGGACAAGGCCAAAAATGAATCGATAGCCCTTGGTACACACTCGGGCTCATTTTTGGTTAGGCTTATGATAACTATAGATGAGGTTCCAGGGGTATTTTCGTCCTCACACTAGATAGCAAGGCCGGAACATTGTAGCTATTCCTGGAGGCGAACCACTATAATTATCGCCCCACTCCCAACACGGAACCCTGGGATGGTCGACATCAGCGGAGGGGTCTCACCCGCCATTTAGCCATACAAATGGCGTTATCCCATCCCACACGGTACCAGGCGTTATAGAGGGATATGGGCGTTATAATCCCTAAATAACGCCCGTCCCCTATAGCTAACACCCACTTCTTGCCTATAAATACCCCAACATTCAAGACAAAAGGTAAGCCTACGATTTCTAGTTGAACCCCTGCTACTCAAACAACCATACTAACTTAAGCATCGGAGTGTCTACGCCAGAGACCCCCTCCGGCGCTTTGCAGGTACATCAGGCACCAAGAATAGTGATTTCGGGTGGCCATTTTCCTCACCTACCCCTTCCTAGAAGTCCTAATCTTATCACTTCAGTCTCCATTACTTCATCACCACCAACACATTTAGTATGTATGCCATCACCACCAACACCTTCACAGTGAATTTCATCACCACCAACACATTCAGTATGTATGCCATCACCACCAATACCTTCACGGTGAATTTCATCACTACTAACACTTTCATTGTAGCCTACATATGCAGTGGTGAGCAGTAAGGGAGGACACTCCAATCCATCTCCATCACTTGCTACACTATGGTCCTCTTCATCACTACTTTCCAGATTGACAAAAAATGTGGGGTTGTTGACGCCATATTCCACATACACTTCAAGTGTATCCTCACCATTCCTTACCATCTCTGCCATTATTCTCTTCACATATTTATCCTTCCTCAAACCCTTGATGCCTTCCTCCATCTCTTCCTCTGGATATTTTGCATCACAATGTACTGCATTGAGGTATCCGTTCTTCATTACTCTTTCATGTATGCCATTAATGCTCAACTTATCATGCTCAATTTGGAAACATTTTTCCACTGCATCCACATAATGCAGATTTGGAAGTAGGACCCATGTCCCCCCCATGAAAATCTTCACAGTAATTAGCATCCTGTCATCGTATTGTTTTCCAATATTATTAAATGGCCAAAGATAAATTATACAACGCATATTTTTTTATTCAAACCCCTAATAGATTTATAAATAATATGTATTTGTTTATTCAAAACCCTAAACGAATAACACACGGTGCATAATTGTTTACTAAAATCCAAAATCGAATACAGTAAAAGGAGAACTTTTCAAAGAAAATAGACAACTCACTAACCTTGCTTCAGAGAGGGAGACAAAAAGACGTCTTCAACCTTCACGATGTTAATGGTGGGTATTTTCTACAATCGCAAATGGAGTTTTGATTTGATGTCTCTTGGAGATGGACTAATTTCAGTTTCGTTTCACTTTTGTTTTCAAGTCCACAACTGATCTGATTTTCTTTTAAGTTTTCGCGTTTCTTTTTCCATTTTTAAGTTGTAGGTTTTAATTTATTTATTAAGAATGTAATTCAAAGTGAAAATAGAAAAGAAGCGGCAACCGGTAAAGAAAAAAATGAAAACAGGTAGTAACCGGTAAATTCCAACAGAGTCAATGGTTGACTAATGGAGCCTACACAATTGCCATTGATCATAAGTTTAGGGGAGGTGGAATAGAGTTTTCAAATGCCAGGGGAGGTTTCTATTTTTCGCGGTTGTACAGGGGGTCTTTTTACTATTACCCCTTCCAAAAAATATATTTCTAGCAGCTGTAGCTAGGCCTAGGTATGCATCTGATGGTAGTTGCACATTTGATGGAAAATTCATGATTGAAATGGTTTTGCCTTAAATTAGGGATAAGTGGCATGTAGAGAACATTGGAGATCCAATCATAATCCAATAGGATAATACCAAAACACATATCCTGCTTGATGATGTAGAATTTTGTTTAGCTGCTACCTCTCTGGGATTGAATGTTATACTGTCATGTCAAACCCCTAATTCTCCTGATCTTAATGTCCTTGATCTTGGGTTCTTTAGGGCTATACAATCTCTGCAAGAAAAGGAATGTGCTAGGTCTGTGGCTGAATTGGTTGCAGTTGTAGATAAGAGTTTTAATGAGTTTTCTAATAGGAAGTGTAATTATATATTTCTCACTCTTCAGTCTTGTATTGTGGAAATTCTTAAAATTTTAGGGGATAACACATATAAAATCCCTCACATGAGTAAGGACTGTTTGGAAAGGCAAGGGTTGCTCCCTCTAGTCCTGTCATGTGACCCTTTAATCATTGCAAAAGTAAGGGCTCATCTACTCCCATAGACTGTAAGTAATCCTACTTAATCATTTTGTTGTTGTTATTTGTGTGATTATGGATTTGGTGTGATTAATTATCTATTATATGCTTGCAGGACTACATGAGGATATCACCATGTACAGTGGTAGATAGTGGAATGGAATTTTTTGTTGTGCATGAGTAGTAATCATATAATTGATCTTCATTTTGGGTTATGATGATGATGAGAATATACATCAATCTAAGTGTTTGCATTTGCAGTCATCAGTAAAGATCAATCTTTTGGGCAGTAGATAGGTTGTATAGGTCGTATATCATAATGCAATGATCAGTAAAGATCATTTACTTGGGCAGTAGTTGATGTATAGGTGAACACTGTCATAGTCTAGACCTATAAAATATGTTTTGTTAATTGGAAATACTACTACAATGCATTTTCTGGGTTTACAAAGAATGGATAATTTTTTGGTTGTATGATGATGATGATGATTATATAGACCAAATTCTTCTAAGTTTGGTTACAATGATCTAATATATGAATTCCTTTTCTGTTGAATGATGATGTTGATGATGATGATGATGATGATGATGATGATGATATAGCTCAACTTTAGGTAAGTTTTCTTGTAGTGATCATATAATGGTTTACTTTAGAATTCTAACATCAATTCCATTACTTACATAGTCTTCTCTCACTTTCCCAAAAGACTCAACGGTTGAGATTTATAGGACTCCAGCAAATCCTATTTCCCCCTTTATATATTTTTTTAATTGTTTGCTTCCTGTTCTTTCAGAGTCCACCACAATGAATCCAGCTGAAAAGCAAGAGGCCATCAACTTTATTGTTGAGGTTAATGATCATCTGCTTGATGGCCAGGCCCTGTTTGAGCACAAGGTCTGTGACGCAATTGACTGCCTTGGTGACTGTCTAACCCATGTCGTTGCAGGAATTGCACAACTTTGGGCAGCAATTGCTTGGGATTCCTAACATTTAATAGATCTGTTCATGTTGTCGTTGGATATTTATTTACCTGGTGTAATGAAAGTATATCTATCTGTAATAAACACTATGGTTTAAATAAAATTATTTCATATTTCACGTCTGCTGGATCATGTTCTTGTTGTTAATGTTGAAGTATTTCTCGAGATATTTCCTTAGTGTTCAGGATTTGTGATCTTCATCAAGGTTGGTTGAAAGAGGAAATTGATTTGCGGAGCACAATGCTGACATTCGGAGCTCATGGCCAAGCTCTTTCGCAGAAGATAAAGACAGGGATTGACCTGGAGCTTGGCCTAGGGCTTGGCCAAGACTCAAGCTCCAGGTCAATCCCTGTCTTTATCTTCTACTCCCTCCTATCACATTTATCTGTCGTTCTACCCTTTTGGATCCAAATTAAGGAGCTGGGTGCTAATGACCATTTTGCCCCTCGCCCTCACTCCTATTTACCATACTTGCCATTATGTTCAGTTTTTTTAAGTTCAAAAGCGGGGAGGGGGGCAAAACGGAGGCGGGAAATGAAAATCCCCTAAACTGGGAACAAATTAATTCTCCGCCAAAACGAAAAAATTAAAATTCTTTTTTCCCCTCTCTTTGGTCTTTCACTCTTCTCCTTTGTACATTTGTTATTCAAACAATTTGAAGAGAGGTAGACATTGTTGAGTGAGAAAAGAAATCATTTTCGATCCTTTGAAATCTACCAACAAACCTAAAGGATTTTTCTTGCTTTTTAATCATGGAGCATTCGACCTTTGATCCTTCCGCACATAATGTAAATATTTCAATTGTACCTCAATACCTGCATATCATAATGTAAATCTTATTATTATTGATTTCTCAAGCATCGTTACATTAATAAAAGTAGAACGTCCCTCATTGATTCTGTTTATTGCTCTGTGGAGATATAGGTAAATTGATAAAAGGTTTGCTGGTATGGTTAATTGGTGAAGTGTGTGCGTTTTTTTAGTGCATTTCTGTTCAGTCCCTGAGTGACAAAGAAACAGAACCAGTCCCCGTGATTGAGTGTTGATGCAGTTGTTATTCCATAGGCATGTTGAATCAGTGTTCTTGGGTCAAAAGGTCTATCTAAAGCTTACTGGATTCCATCTTTATCAAACAGAGGTGGTTGACTGAGCAATTCTCGGTGGACACGTCTCCCGATTTTAATTTTTCGAAGAGTTTTTTGCTTCCCAATACACCACAGAGAATCAATTCTCCCCCTACCATAATCGTCACCAAGTGAACGGCGTAACATTCTATAAACAGTTGGGAATTCAAAGTTATTTAAACCCGTTTAATTTTCCTTTTCCGGTACAACTATTTATGTCCTTTCTCATTATCCTTCATCCTCTGCTCTGCATATTCCCTTTTATTTAGGTTGTTACATTTTTTGTATCAAGCAAACAACAATGAATCGTGAAGACAAGAGAACACTGTTAGAAGCAGTGGCCATCATCAACAGAACCCTCCAACGTGACATTGGGTTGTTGGACCGCAATGTGCTCTAGACTGACAACGATGTTGAGCGGCTTGAGGACATGATTGAGGATCTCAAACATCGCAAGGATGCTCTCTTTGCGGATGACTACATGGCATTCAAGACTGTGAGCGCAATGTCTGACTGCATTATGCATCTCTCTCTTGCTACTACACAAGTGGAGCAGAAGGCCTCTACACTGCGGATGGCGCGAGAAGCTGTGAACGAGGTTGTGACTGAGGTCAATAGGTTTGCCAATGTCATGCCTGGGATTCCCACTAATGAGTAGATTGTGTTGTGCTATGGTTGTAGCAGGTTGAGACTCTGTCTCCCCTCTGCCCTTTAGGAATTTATGTCTTGTTTGCACTTTATTTTTATGTCTTCGTCTTATGATAGTACTCCTTTTCAAGGTAGTTCTATGTTTGCCTGAATTTGCTGTCTTGTTTCTTAATCTTCAATCCTATGTGCAGTGTTCTTTTAGTTTTTAATGTGCAATTTATTTTCAATGAACGAATGGAGTTTTAGTGAAAAAGGTTAACTGGTTCATGGCTTGGGTTTATTCTTTGTTCCGTATGTTGTTTATTCATTGTGTGAAATCATCAAATTGTCTAGGCCGAGCCAGTGGCCTAGACAGATGCAATACAGTCATTTCATGTCATTACTTCATTTGTAATTCAATGAAATTCTGTTTTGTCAAATATGGAGTACTCCCAAAACCCAGTTCATTTTTAATTTAAAAGATGAGCAATGTATAACAAAACACTACGACACAGATCAACCAAACTCCATAAATCCTCATGCCAATATAAATCCGGAAACAACACATAAAAAATTGACAGAGTTGTTGGCCTAAAACGTCCATTACTCGGGACAGAGGGAGTAATTAAATTGTTAAAATTAATCTCTTCTAATTTAATATTCATCTTCACAGGGACAACTAAAAGGAAAAATATTGGGCAGGGACTGAAATTCAAAATTTCAGTGGATAAAAGACAATTTTTGGATTTAATTTCAAATTCAAATGAATTGAGGAGTTAGTGTTGGGGTTGTATAAAAAACCGACCCGACCCGTCTGACCCGTATAACCGACCTGACCCGCCCCGTCAAAAGAACATAACCGCCTAACCCGCAGTTAACGGTTATATAACCGACCCTTTATAGTTGGGTTGGGTCAGATGGCGGGTCGAATTTTTCAAACCCGTTTATAACTGACCCGACCTGACCTATTAACCCGAAGTATATATACATATTATACATCTCAATTTCCAACCCTAAACCCTAACCCGCCGACTATCTCCCTCTCTCGGTCGGCTCCCTCCCAAGTCCTAACCCAAGCACAAATCACGATCGCCTCACTTGGGGAACTCTTCTCCAGTGTCATCTTCCCCTAGCACTCCTTGCCTCAACACTATTTCCAACATGCCAACAGTTTGGTACCTCAAAGCAAACGCCTTCTCTTCCGGGAAGAATCCAATCTGCACTCTAAAACCCATTATCCATATTATTCATCACAACCAACCACACAAACACAAGAACAACCCAAGAAGCACTTTTGTTTCATTGTACTAATAAAATTCAAAATTCCACTCACTCTCACCTGTTTGTACTTGTCCATAGTAAACATGTTAGTCTCTTTAATCTTGTATTCCGCCGACTCCTCTTCCTCACCATATCCAGACCCTAAATAAGTCATTGATGGTTGCTTTATGTACAAACTAAACTCAAATTACACAACAAAAGAAGTGTCAAACTTTCACTTGAAAACACTAACAGAGAAGAAAAGTGAAAAATGGGTTTTGTTTGCTTACATTTGAATAAGGGACATGAGGTCATCTTCTCCATAAGTGCTCGCGGAAAGCTTGGTAGTCACTTTTTGCATCAATTTCCCATTGGCATCAAATTGTTGTGCAAGAAATAAAAAAACATGGCAATGAATGAGTACTTAAATAATTTTGGAATGAGTACCCTATAACCGCCTATAACCGCCAACCCGCGGTTAACCTCCTATAACCGCTCAACCCATCAACCGGCGGTTATAGGTGGATAACCGATCCAACCCGACCCGCTAAATATTTGGCGGGTTGATGCTGGTTATGAGCCATAACCAGCCCAACCCGACCCATTTACGACCCTAGTTAGTGTGATGTTTATCGCAACGACTTCCCATTACTTCCACTTTTAGCACTCACCTCTCACAAACAATCCACTCAGCCGACCCTACCTAGCACGACCCGTTCATCGGAAATCAAAGCCATCTCCCATGGTGATACGCCCCAAGCACCTCAAGAGAAGATGAAGTCGCAAGTTGAGAGCAACAGATCTAGTCCTCGCGCATGGATGGTTCCCAAAGCTTAGACGGATGGATGATCGGATATTTTTGATAGAAGGGGAGTTTAAATGGAGCAAAAATGAAGGAAAGATAGAGGTGTATGGATGGTAAACTTAAATGGACCTTGAGAATCAAAAGGAACCCTCCTTACACCAGGCAAGACAACCCCCTTACAACTATTTACAAGGATCTCTCTTCTATAAACCAACCTACTCAAACGAAAGCTTGAGTGGCCTAATTACAAGAAAAAGATGATGGATAAACAATGGTTTTTCAGCCCTAATGGCCCCGGTTACCAAGAACCAAAATTACCTAGCTAAAGGTTTGGTCTTATGATGGATATCATAATCAAAATCAAAGACCACCTATAAATGAGGCTAAGTCCTTCAATTTATAGGGGAAATATTTACAAAGGGAAAAAAACCCTAAACACCCTTGGACAAAGGGTTTCCTTCTTTGGATGGCGTGGCCTTGGGTGTGGGCTTCAGTTGGCTTAGGCGCGGATGGGCTAAGACTGAGCTGGCAATGGGCCGCGAGTGCGGGTGTGTGACAGGGCTCGGGCCCGGGAGTGCGACAGGGCGCGGGCACAGGCGTGCGATAAGCGCAGGCACTGGCTTGCGATAGGGCGCGAGCACGGGAGTGCGACTGGGCGCGGGCACACAAGGGCGTGCGATAGCAAGGCCTTGGCGTGGGCGCGTAGTGGCTCCAATAGACCGTCGCCTCAACAACTACCTCTTCGACCCTAAGTGTCGATAGGAGTAATGCGACTAAACTCGGCCTTCTCGCGGGGCCTCAAGGGGTGGCGTCCATGCTCGTATCATTCGATCCTCCTTTAAGGAGATTCGACCTCGAATCTAGAGGCTCAATGCCTTGCTCAGCCAAATGGGTCAAGGCATGCTCTCGGCTGGTGGCCACACACAGAACACTCTTGATACTTCCCTTAGTAAAGATGGGCCAAGCAGGAGGCCTATCTTGGGTAAGGCATGTGGGCACGGATGGGAACATGTTCGGCCGCGAAGCTAGACCTTTGATAGTGAAGGCCGACGGTGAGTCAACCCCAAAATTATCCATTGCTTGGTCAAGATGGGGAATGGCGGTGGCACGGGCCAAGTGAGGTTTCCTAGTAGTAAGTGTGAAGGCGTGGACACTCCGGGCAACTAAGGGAGTGTTAGGAGAGATCCGGGTAAAGTGCAGGGCCGAAAATGGGAAGAAGGGTGCGCAGCTAATGTGCCTAAAACCAAGGAGAAACGGGTCCATGAATCTATGTGTAGGCACCTTCAGAATGATGGAGAAAGAACTACAAAGGGACTGAAAATTGTGTTGCAACGCAAGGCAATGAAGGGCCTTCTCATGGCAGCCCGAAGTGATCTCACTATCCACACTCGTACTCCTTTCATTCCCAATCTCCTCATGACCCACACGCGAAGGGACAACAAGGAACTCCTCCGTATTTTGGGCCAAGCTCTCCTCATGCTTTGCCTCAACTAGCGCGCCTTGAACAAGTAGCTTGAGCTCTCACTCTATGCGCTGAAATACCTCTTGTGTTCTCTAGCTCTCTTCCACGTAGGCCTTAAGTAATGCCTCAACCAAGTCCAAGGGGGAAGGACCATGAGCGCAGTGAGATTCGCTCATATAGGAAGGGACACGGCTATATGAGTCCGATGGGGGTCTACGGGCATGATGCGAATGTCGCTCCTTGTGATAAGGTGGGGTACGGTAAGGAGGCGCACTAGAGGCCGGTGGGACATAGTGACGTTGAGGGGGCCTCCGGACCAAGACATAGGTAGAGGCGCCATGGCCAAGGTTTTGGTAGGATGAGAGGCTTCGGCCATAGTGTGGGGAACAGATTATGAAAATTAACAGACAGACTCCTAAGACATAGATCTATAACTTTGAAGAATAAAGTAAAAGATGATTCCAAGTGGACAATACACAAAATGGACTCACAACACAAAACTATTTTTCTCGAGTAAAATCTGCACACTTTTCTTTAGAGGCCACAAAGTATGAAAAACTCACAGAGTTAGAAGTCGACTAAAAAACAACATTTGCTCTACTCAGATAGAAGTTTCAGCACACAAAGTTTAAGATTTTTCTGGTCGAGACAACTGACACAAAACGAAAAAGAAAAAATACTCACAAGATGATTTTCGGACAGAAAATCTACTCAACACAAACGAATGGAAACGAAAATGGGGGAAGGGATTTTAATAGAGGAAATGGTGAGAGAACCAAGGAAAACCAACCTAAAGGACAACTGAAGCTCTGCTACCACAAGATACGGCCCAAGTGCCTCAAGAGAAGATGAAGTCGTAAGTTGAGAGCAACGAATCTAGTCCTCGCGCACGGATGGTTCCCAAAGCTTAGACGGATGGATGAACGGATATTTTTGATGGAAGGGGAGTTTAGATGTAGAGGAAATGAAGGAAAGATAGAGGTGTATGGATGGTAAACTTAAATGGAACTTGAGAATCAAAAAGAACCCTCCTTACACAAGGCAAGACAACCTCCTTACAACGATTTACAAGGATCTCTCTTCTATAAACCAACCTACTCAAAAAAAAGCTTGAGCGGCCTAATTACAAGAAAAGATGATGGATAAACAATGATTTTTCAGCCCTAATGGCCCCGGTTACTAAGAATCGAAATTACCTAGCTAAAGGTTTGGTCTTATGATGGATATCATAATCAAAATCAAAGACCACCTATAAATGACGCTAAGTCCTTCAATTTATAAGGGAAATATTTACAAAGGGAAAAAGACCCTAAACACCCTTGGACAAAGGGTTTCCTTCTTTGGATGGCGCGGCCTTGGGTGTGGGCTTAAGTTGGCTTAGGCGCGGATGGGCTAAGACCGAGCTGGCGATGGGCCGCGGGCGCGGTGTGTGACAGGGCTCGGGTACGGGCACGGGCGTGCGACAAGGCTTGAGCACGGGCGTGCGACAGGGCTCGGGCGCGGGCACGCAAGGGCGTGCGATAGCAAGGCCTTGGCGTGGGCACGTAGTGGCTCCAATAGACCGTTGCCTCAACAACTACCTCTTCGACCCTAAGTGCCGATAGGAGTAATACGACTAAACCCGACCTTCTCGTAGGGCCTGGAGGGGTGGCGTTTGTGCTCGTATCACATGGCCAGCCACTCAAGCAACCCTCATGCCACGCCGTCGTCTGTGACTGCACTAGTGTCTGCTGGGACATCAGAACAAGGATGCTATAAAAAAAATGATTGATGCAGTCGTCAGGCAAATAGATGCTGAACTAGCGGAAAGCCTGAATAAGGCTGAGGTTCCAGGAAATGAAAACTCTCGGTCAGAGGAGAGCGTGAAGGGGAAAGGCAGGACGATTGTGTTGAGTGACACATACAAGCATGACGGTCCGAATATGAAAGTGAAGAGACCACTACCAGTAGTAGATCACAAAATAGAGAGCAGGACCCAAAAAAAGCAGAGGGGGTTTTCGGTGGCAATGTAGCCAATGATTCTTCAGTCTCGGTGAAGCCCATGCCCAAGCCCGCCAAGGTACCCGCACGAGTGAATAAATCCTCTAGGGTCAAGCAAGTTGCTTTCAAGAAAGTGGTGAAGCCAAACCCTAGGAAGCTTGTGACGGAGGAAGAGATTGAGGAGGCAGCAAGGGCGGTCGATCAAAGGAAGAAAGGGCAAAGCTCAAAAGCCTCCACCAAATCACAAGGAAAGCGGCCAGTGAAGCAGAAAGAGGTCGAGCCCGAAGTTGACATAGAAGATTTGACTGAGGATGCAGAGGATTCAGTGTTGGCCAAGCCCACGACCAAGCCCGCCAAGGTACCCCTACTTGAATATTTGAAAGGTTGGTTGAGGTTTGATACATTAGACCTCAAAGCCAAACTACTAAAAAAGTATAGTTCTGATATCACTCCATATGCAACGTTTGATTTTGCTTCTCTAGACCCCTTAGGAGTTGGTGACAGAATTAAAACTTATATGCAAGATATTGGTTGGCAATGCCTACTACTGATTATGGATGCTACTTATTCTGAGCTTTGTTTAGAGTTTCATACTACTCTTTAGTTCGATTATAAGAGTCTGTCACTTAGGGGGGAAAATAGACTCAATTTTGATGCTCCTGACGTTGTTAACTTCAAGCTATGTGATGTTTGGTCTCATTTGTCAATAAATGAGTTTAATTTGTTGCTTGTATTTGTGAATGCGGATGAATTGCTATCCCCTGATGATTTGAATGCATTGTGTGATTATCCTAATGATTGGGATAAAACAACTGCATATCAAGAGTTGACTGGAGACCCTAGGGTTGTCTTTGACAAACACTCTAAGGCACACCAAATTAGAGACTCATCCCTTAGGATGATCCACAGAGCACTGGCCTTTAACCTTTCTGGGAAAATGACTGTGTCTGGGAATATGTCCAAAATTGAGCTATTCTTGTTGTGGTGCATGGTGCATAAAAGGAGGGTCAACCTAGCATATTGGCTAGCTAGGCAACTGCATGCTGGTGATGAAGGGACTAAGATGATTTTGGGATCTTTAATAACCAAGATAGTTGTCACTTCTAGGAGCTTAAATCTTGAAACTACTGATCTCCATCAATTTTGTGATGTTAAACTACTTGATATGAGAGCCTTCGACCAAATGGGGTACTTTCATTTGGTAGATGGTTATGTTCATTACAATGTAGGATTCACACCTGTAGAGGACCACATTTGGGGGAAGAAGTATGATGCAGATACTTCATCAGATCAATCTTGAATGATGAAATGGGCCCCAACGATAAAGATTCTGACAGACTAGAGGATGGGATTGTCCAGGCTAAAGACCAATCCGGAGGGCAAGCCCAAGATGAAGCCAGAGGCTAAGGTGCCAACACTGAGCAACCATCCTCCTCAAGCTCCCCACCATCCTAGGCACGCACCATCATGGACAGACAGCTAAACATGCAACAGATCATCCTCAGCTACCAAGACCAACTCATGCAGCAACATCTCCCTCATCAAAATGAAGTCCAAGAGTTGAATAAGTCCCTCCAAGATAACCACAAGCTTCTCAAATCCCAGAATAAGGACATCAATAAGCTCGCTGAGGTCTATCTGGCTGTGAACAAGTGCTTGAGGAAGCTCAATGACAAGATCACAAGCATTGACTTATCGGTTGATGACATCATAAAACAACTGGAAAATGAATCAGAGTCCACCTCATCAGAATCAGCATCAGAATCACCCCCCCTGCTAAGTCAAGCTAAAGCACTCAAGTTGTTTCTTTTTTATATTGTACACTACTTTTTTTCTTTTTTTCTTTAATCTTTTCTTCCTTTTTCCTTCTCCAACATACAATGAGAACCTGATTATGCTCTAAATTTTATGTTTCAATGCTTGGGGTCTTAGTTAGAGGATAATAATAGGATATGGAGTTATGGAATGAAGTGCATGAGGATTTCCTGTGATAACTCTGATGTTTGCGAAAATGGATGCTTTTTGATTAAATTTTATGTGTTTCGTATTGTTAGAGTCTGTATGCTTAGGGGCAAGCATGTCTTAAGTGTGGGGGGATTTGATCACATGCTAATTTCTAGTAGATATATCATACTTTTACAGGATATGAGTTAGAGGGGAAGTGGGGAATTTATTGGCGTAGGGAGATGGAAGACGGAGATTGATGTGTTCACGGCCCCCTTTGAAGCCAAGAGAAATGGCACGGCCTTGAATATTATCGCATGACATACCGAGGGACGAAAGACGTGCGCGCAAACGAGGCCAAAAGGGTTACTTTGGCATTTTTCAGGCTATTTTGGGCGTCATCACACCCAGACACGAAGTAATGACGCCGGGGAATCATCAGCGATAATTCTCCCTTCTAAAGTTGGCATCATCACGCCCAGACGCGAAGTGATGACTCCCAGAAATCGTCAAAACGTGAAGTTTCTATTTTTTAGGGTTTTGAAGGGCAAACTTGTCATAAATGCCCATTTTTGTAACTTAGTATAAATAGAACACTTTGTGTACATTTGCATCCAAGCTTTGGATGATGAATATAGATTAAAGTTAAATTTTCTCCTTTCCTTATTCATTTCATCCGGGGCGTAAAGTCCTTGAGAGGGATAGCATGGAGTCGATAACATCCTCCCTATCTCTCTTTGGGAAATCTATTTTTGGGGCTTGCCTTAGTCTTGGATCGTCGTAGCTTGAGTCAATCAAAAATGCCAAAGATCCTAACTGCTTCCGCCCGTTCATCCGGGTAACGTATCTTTATAATTTTGTTGCGTCTCCATAAATCGTTTCCTCCATATTTGTTGTTATTTTCAATGTATTTTCGTGTCGAAAACTCTAGAGCTAGATCCTCCCTTTGTATCACGCCTCAGATCTCTGTAAAAGGAGGTCGGATCGCGTCAACTATATGAGCATGATGAGGAGTTTAGGGAAATTTATGCCACATGTTCTCGTGGAACACATTTGCACTTTATTAGACATGATAATTTCCTATTTAAGCATGGTAGGTTGTGCATACCCCACTCTAGTATTTGAGAATTGCTTGTTTTAGAAGCTCATGGTGGAGCCTTGAGTGGGAACTTTGGTATAGCCAAAACATTGCAGGTCTTGAACTCGCATTTCTTTTGGCCACGGATGAAGGTGGATGTGGATAAAATTGTAGGTAGATATTTATTTGTAGGACATCTAAATCCACATCCAAACATCATGCGGTCCACATACCCCTTCCTGTTGCCCAACACCCGTGGGTAGACCTATCCATGGATTTTATGTTAGGTTTGCCTAGGTCTAAACATGGTAATGATTCTATCTTTGTGGTGGTTGACCGTTTTTAAAAAATGGCACACTTTATACCATGTTCTAAGACACACGACTCCATACACATTGCTCATTTGTATTTTCAGAATGTTGTGTCTCCATGGTATGCCTAAGAGTATTGTAAGTGATAGGGATACCAAATTTTAGAGCCATTTTTGGCGAACCTTGTGGACAAAGTTAGGTACTAAACTTCTCTTCTCCACCACATGTCATCCCCAAACGGATGGGCAAACGGAGGTGGTGAATAGAACTTTAGGATCCCTACTTCGTACTACGATTAGTAAGCATAAATTGAAGTGGGAAGATTGACTTCCATTTGCTGAATTTTCCTATAATCACGCTTATCATTCTTCAATTGGATTTTCCCCTTTTGAGGTGGTGTATGGGTTCAAAATCTTAACCCCTCCCGACCTCTTACCTTTGCCCTTGAGTTCTCTTAAGTGTGTAGATGGGTGATAAGATTCGGACTTCTGGAGAATCAGGGTGAGGATTATGGCCGCTCGGAGTTACTATAGTTGTCGTCGAGTGTACCTGCAAAGCGCCGGAGGGGGGGCTCCGGCGTAGACACTCCGATGCTTAAGTCAGTAAGGTTGTTCCAACTAGCAGAGGTTCAAGTAGCGATCTTAGCCTTACCCCTCATTTCGAATGGTGGGGTATTTATAGGCAGAGTGTGGGCATTATCTTGGGAAGATAACGCCTCAAGTGACGCCATGGCTGACCTGGGATGGGATGACGTCGTGCGTATGAGTAGATAACGCGTGAGACTCCCCCCCCCCCCGCCCCCGCGTTGATGTCGACCATCCCAGGCCTCTTCTCTTCAAAAGGGGGCGGCAACCTCCACGGCTGACTCCCAGCTGGCACTGTAGGGTTCTCGTCTCAAGGCTGGTGTGAAGACGAAAATACCCTTGGAATTGCCTTGATTGTTATCACAAGCCCAACTGAAAATGAGCCCGAGTGTTTACCAAGGGCTAACACTTCTTCTCGTTCCTGTGTCATGCTTGACAGTTCTCGAGATATCGGGGTGGCGCGGCTTTCGAGGGACACGTGCCCTCAACTGCTTCTTACTTGGGCTTATAAATTTGAACTTTTACCGCGCAAATTTCTCATCTTTTTTAGCACTTCTTTTGGCATTGTCACTATAGACGAACTAACCAGAAACTTCTTGCTCTCCAAAGCCCACACTCTATAGAATCTGACTGAGGCCGATGTTGATTTTCTGAAAAACATGGTATGGAAGACCTCTGAGGATATTATGGAGCTCTAGGGGATGATGACCCTACTCTTGTCTAGGCAGCTCGGGACTTCCCTAGAGGACTTCAGCCCCTTGGAGAGCGTGACGAAGCTGGCTGCCACCGTCTCCCGCATCGAGGTGGTGGTCACCATGCTGCAGCATAGGAAAGACATGCTGGGGTGCTACTTGAAGGGAATGAGGGTCTATTCCTCTAAACTGTCCTCTGTTGCATATGCACTGAGGGAGGTTCCTGTGGTGCCGGGGGAGGACGATGCCGGGTCCAATGCTTGACCGCTCGCTACCGTCGTCTCTTCCTTTTATCTTCTTTTGTGTGTTCTCAGTGTGTAGGCGGGATGTATCCTTCAGGCCGTTAGGCCATAAATAAAGTATCTTTTCGTTACCTTGCATTTTTCCTCCCTTCTTTTTGCAACATGTCAGTTAACGTTTCAGTTGAGTGCCACATCAGCCCAACTGAAAACGAGTCTGCCATTGGTTGAACTTCTGCATCGCTTGCTTTTTCTTGGTCGTCAGGTAGCAACGGTTACTCTTGTGAACCGTTAAGCATTGATTTCGTGCCGCCTCTTCAGTATCAACTGATTGGGCGGTTTTTCGGTGTCTCTTGATCAGTGAGAAATTTTGACAGGCGCAATCACAGGATTTGCTTCTGCAATTAAGATCGTTCTTCTCGAAGCGCATTGACCTTTCTCAAAGGTCGCGCGAGAAAGCGGGACGTCCTCTTCGCTTCGGCTATTTAATGAGATTTTTTCTTCTTTTTCCTATTCATCTTCTTCTTCACATTTCTCCGTTGAGATTGCTTAAAATTACATAGCTGATTCATATTTGGGAGATTCCATTTAGCGCGAGTCCCCATCAACTCCTCTGACTTTGCCAGATTCCGACGATCCTCCTTCGCCGCATCTGAAAAGGCGACCTGCCCGAAGCAAAGGTCGCAAGAGGCCGAAGAGAAAGGCCTTCGAGGCAGCCAGCGTGCTGTTTGACCTCTATGTCCCTACTGTTCGGAGGGGCGATGAGCTGTTTCCTCACATCAATCATTTCATGGAAGGGGGTTCCTCCAATGACATCGGTGTCGAGGTAGTGACTCCCACTACTAAAAGGGAGTCAAGTCCACCAAAGCCTGGTCGAGAGAAAAGGGCTGACGAGCCTTTCCCTTTCGCTGACGAGGAGTTTCCGTCCTCGGATGGAGATAACTCCTACTGGCCTTCTTACTAGCCTGACGAGGATTAATCTTCACACACCATGCATATTGTAGATGCCATATGGCTTATCATGAATAAAATAACATTGTTGGCACTTGCTTTCTTGTTGTTATATTCTGCGTTAACTTCTACGGCCCTTAGACAGTTAACGCTGAGCGATCGGTTATCGCTCAATGCAACCGTTCTTCATTTTTAATCGCTAACCGCCTTTCCTCAAGGATATAAATGCTTAGTCATAAATATTCTTCTGAGGTTGTTCCACGTGTCATTTTTTACTTAGCGCGTGTCTTATTCTCACAGGTCGCTCAGTTGCTGAGTTTGACCTTTAAAAGGGAATAACTGCCTTCTTCTCACACTTTTACTCGCATTTCGAATTTTCCTCTGTTATACTTTCTTTCTGCTTCTTCTTCTACTCAAGGTAAATTCCTTCAACCGTTCGTCGGCGCCGGTGGTCTACTCATTGTTTTCTCCTTCAAGGTATTTTGCTTCTCTTTCGCTCTGGTTTTTCTTTTACTGGTTCAATATGCGCTACACTAGAGCTACCAGGGGTCTTCAGAGACCTCTAGATCCAGAAATCGAAAGGACGCGCAGTATTTTCTCCTGCAAAATGATTCTGAGGGCTGAATTAGAGGGTCAAGGTGTTTTCTTTCCCCCCCACTATCTTCCTGTCATTCCCATGGAGGACTGGCGGCTTCATGATCCGTTATGGGGGAAGTATAGAATGGTTTATTTTCAAATATTTCTCTATGACTTTCGCTTTCCACTTCATACTTCTGTAGAGAGGTTGCTGCGCCTGTATGATCTTAATCCCGCTCAAATAACCCCTTCTTCTTAGTGCAGTATTTACGCATTTCTTCGCGCTTGCGAGATGAAGAATATCTTTACTCCATCCGTCAATTTAATCTGCAAATTCTTTAGCCTGAGTTGTCATAACTGCTTAGTCGATATCGCCCCGCGGTGGAATGACGCATTCGTGCAATCATTCTGGCAAACATTTCAGGGCTTTCAGGAAACTGTAGCTGACTAGAAGAGCGGTTTCTTCGTGCTCGAACTACCTTCCCGTTTATGGAGTAGGGGCTTTAATCAGGAGATTACTAGTGTTGTCTGGGTAAACCCAAGGGTGTTGACGAGGGATGAGTTACCTCACGCCAACGCCTTACTAGAGATAGATACGTCATTCCGTATTTGAGAATTCCCTTTGTATAAGTGTTTGGAAGAGTGCATTACGGGTAAGCATTTCTCCTTCCGCGTTATCACTTAATTTTACTTGCCGTTCTAACACGCTTTGTTGGCAGAAAATGCTGAAGGTCAACCGTCTGGAGGGAATGACGCTCCTTTAAACGTGATATCGCTCCAAACGCTACCGGCTTCTCCACCGCCCGAGGATTCCAGCCGTCAGACTACTCCGCCAAAAAAGAGGAGAACTAAGACAATCGCAGGGGGAGGGCACGGCATCACTGCCGAGCCTCTCGATTCCTTGATAATTGGCTACCTGTTCGGGGTAGAGGAACAACTTCGAGTCGGCTAGGATAATTGACAGCGATAGCGAGGAAATGGACATCGAGACAGAGCTTTGTCATGCTTCCTCGGCTCAACGGAAGAAACTCAGAGTGGAGAAAAGCAATCTGACTGCTGAGGTTTCTTCTAAAAAGGTTGGCGAAGTCCCTACCGTGGTAATTGACGCCTCTACTGTGGCGAGTACTTCTGAAACAACAAAGGTTGCTGAGGCGTCAACTGACGCTCCTCCCAAGGTTACTGAAGTTTCATTTGCGGCAGATTCGCTTCCACTGACTAACGCCCCTGACTCTCCTATTTCTTCTTGTATTTCTGATATGGTGATGTCAGCTCCCTACTCGAGCGTGCTTCTTGACACACCGATAGGGGGTCCCTAACCGTTATTCTTTACTTCCATTTCAGGTGTCGACGGTTCCGCCAAGGGTTCCTCTCCCTCCATTATTGCCAACCTTTCCCCTCAGGGTCCTCAAGGAGTTCCTTCTTACCGGTTGGATTTGTCAACCTTAGGCACTAACGGGCTTCGTGCCTTAGGGGTGTCGGACCCGTTGTTTCGAGATCAGCCAACGACCTTCCTGGTAGGTGAGATATTTAGTTCGCCTGAGGATAAAGAGGCATTGCTGCGGCTTCCCCCTGATATTCGGCACGCACGTGTTCTGAATGACGCACTGGCCGGCTTTCGCCACGTGCATTACTTTCTTGAGGCTTATGATGACAAACTTCGAGGTTCGTCTGACTCGAAGGAGCGATTAGATGCCGCCTTGGCTAAAGTCAAGGAGTTAACGCGACTTCAAACTCGTACCCTAGCGGAGCTGAGTGATTGCCGCGCCAAACTTGCTAGAGAAAAGTCTAAGGGGAAAGCCAAAATTGAGTTGCTAGAGGCAGAGCTGGTTAAGGGGGAGGCCAAGGTTGGGTTATTGGAGGCAGAGCTGGTGTCGGTAGACAAGAAAAATTCTCTTCTTCGTGAAGAGATATCGGCTTGTAACGCGGATCTGGCAAAGGTGCCTTCTAAGATAAACTGGTGGAAGAAGAGAGCCATGTGGGCCTTTACCGCTGGATTCGCGGACTACTATCATGGTGGGTCTTTTGATCTTTGAAAAAATGAATGAAATAGACGCGAGCGAGGAAGGTTTCCTTTCTTCAGGAGAGGAGGAGGAAGGCGACGGGGGCGACGCCGGGGTGCTCCCGTAATCAGATGGTGCTGATGCCGCGGGGGACATCAAGAGCTCCTCTCATCTCCGTTAATTATTCTTTCTTTTTATTCCGAACATTGATCCCATTCGGTTTGTAATAATTAATAACGCCTGGCTTGTGACAGCGTTTAGAATTCCCCATCGAATAATGATTGATCTTTGTTGCGCTATCTCTTTCTTTTGCGTTATCTCGACAGCTACCCGTGGAGTTAATGCTGCACCACGATATTTTGGTCTCCGCGTTATCGCGCTTGCTTTGATTTGAAAATCGATTCCACTTGTCAGAGCATTTAATGCTCAGGATCCCCTCATTAATGCGAGAGAGAAGTCATGATGGCTAGAATACATGTGTCTGTTCGTGGAGACGCTAGGGATTGTCGTGCCCTAGGAACTGGCGAGATCGAGGCGTCTTTTTACTTTTCTAGGGTTGTACTCATTGCTCACGTCTTTTCTAGGCGACGACGGTTGCAACAGTCATTTTGGCAGACCACTAGGATTATAAAACCCACCACATGTTATTTTTCCCTCTTTTGTTGTTTCATTTTCGTTTCTTCCTCTCGAGACGACTTGTGTTTTTTCTTTCCAACATCTGGGCGTTCTGAGTTTTTCCTCCAAAAAGGTATTTCTATCCTCATCTGTCATCTTCTTCATCTTTTTCTTTATTTTTGTCATGGCTAGAATTCGTACCAAGTCTGTTGATGAAGAAAAAATTAAGAGTACTGCCACCACCATCACCTCCTCATCCATACTTCAAGATCATTTATCTAAGCACAATGCCCATATCCCTGAGGATTATAAGCCTTTTGTTGCTTCTGATTCACTTCGCCTTAATAGTGTAATGTCTGGTAATAGTAGGCTCTTGTATGCCAAGATGTTTGGCTATGGCTTCAGGTTCCCTCTTGATCCTTTTATCAAAAGGCTGTTTGTTGCTCTGGATGTGAATCTTGTTCAGTTGGCTCCTAACGCGTACTGTTGCATTTATGCGTTTCTAGAACTCTGTAGATACAAAGGGATTACATCTCCTTCCTTTTTATTACTTAAATCTCTTTTCCGACTGTATAGTCGTAGGGGTGTGATAGCGATATCACCCCGTTATGATGATAATTCTCTTAAACCCTTCACCTGGAAATTCCTGCACCTTGAGTCTTCCATTGAAGATTGGAAAAACTAATTTTTTGTTATCGAGCTACCTAGCCCTCAGTGGTGGACTGGTTTTAACCATGCTATCAAGGACAGTGCCTGGGGTCGTCGGACGGCTCTTCCTCAGCCTGAACAAGGCTGGTTAGACAAACTGCTCGAGTTGGACATCTACATTCATACTCGCAAGTTGGCTTGTGGCACTAACATTCGAGCATGTATTGAGAGAGAGTGTTGTGTCATTTTCTTTGTTACTTCCAGCAGTACTAACGCTAACGTTATGTCGTGATTATGCAGCTCCTAATCCTAATCAAAAGTCGGAAAGCGTTAGGAGATGAGAGCGGAGGGCTTTAAAGAGGAGGGAGGAAATTACCACTATCATTGTCTCTGCCGCTGCCACTATTACTCCAGTCATATCATCTACTATGACTGTAAACCCTATCCAAGCACCTTCTTCCGCGGCTGGTGAGGGATCCATCACCATTCATTTTTCTATCCCGGTTGTATCTATTACCGTTGCTCCTGTTCCAGCATCTTCTTCCCGAGCTCCCCCAAAGAAGAAAAAGAAGAAGATAGTGCGCATTGCCACCCTTACTCTTTCTTCAGATGCGGTCAACGATATTGTCACTGTATGTGTTTCTTATATGCTCGCACTATTTCAGTCATTGCTTCTTAGCGCTCTTTAACGCTTTCTTTTGTTTTCTTATCCTTCTTACTCGTGGTTTCTGTGCAGGATACCGTTGTCGCCCCTACCCGGTTACCGTCATCGGGCTACATGGACCTAGGCCATGTACTTCGACGTACTGCTAAGAGGCAGCGACCCGATGGGGAAAACGCGAGTTCACTAACGAATCCTGTTATCAGTGAAGGGGACAATGCTACCCTTTTTGCTTCGATGCCGCCTCTTGGCGGCCAGTCTTCTAACCCTTTGGGGACCATGGGCGTTTTCGGGTCTTTTGACGCTTCACCCAATTCTCTTAATTCCGCACTTCCTCCTTCCTATTCCACTGTCCTGGGCTTTACTGAGGACTTTACGGGGGTCAGTTTTCTGCCCTTTCAGTCTCACGGTCCTTTTGGGTTTCATGGGGGTACTTTTTCCAGCCAACCTCCATCTCCTCTTACTCTGGACTTTGTTCCTTCCAGCGTGTCGATGTATCGCCCTGGTAGCGATAACATGCCTCATATGATGGCCGATCTAAGTTCGCTGGGGGAGTCTAGGCCCGTTACCCATCAGGTTAACTTGAGCAACTTGCACAGAGTTGGGTTTGCAGCCGCTGGGGGAGATAGCTCAGCGGGGATTTCTTCTTTCTTGGTTGCTCACACGTTAACGTCTCCTGAGGAGAAGGGGGCATTTCTTTCTCGGCCTGTTGAGGAGCAGTTGGCCTTTGTGCGTTCCACCTTATTCTCTAGTTTCTCCCAGTTTCACTACTTATCCCAGTATTTATCACAGGAGGTCACCTCTCTTGCTTCCGCTCACCGCGATCTTTTCAACGAGCTCACTAATGAGTGAGAAGAAAAGAAGAGACTGTCGGGGGAACATCAAGGGTTGGCGGTAGCTTTGGCGATGGCCAAGAAAGATTTTAAAGTGACCAAGGAGCAGGAGGCAGCTAGGGCGTCTGATCTCGAGGCTGCTCTAGCGGTAGAGAGAGCTGCCAGGGCGGCATTGCAGGAGGAAAAAACTGCGTTAGAGAAAGAGTCCTCTGAGAAGGGCAAGTGGTTCGCTGAGAAGACGGCCCGCATCATGTCCAACTGCTTTGTGGAAATTTACGGAGAAGACGTGTATGACGCTGAGGCCCTCATTGACGCCTTTCAGAAGAGATCAGGGAGTCTTACGGATGACCACTTTCGTCAAGAGAGAATGGGGGGTAATGAGGGACAAGGGGACAGCGAGGCTGGCGCACAATAGGCGTTATTATCACCCTTTTTTGTTTTTTACTCTTGAGGATTTTTGCCTTTTTGTAGCCCCTTGAGGGTTTTTTCGAACAGTTCGCACATATATATTATTTCTTTTCGTAACTGATCCACTTTCCCACCATCTCTTTTTCTCTGAACTTTCACGATAAGATAGTTGCCATGGCGGGATAACATCATTCCGCCAGAGGATGAGATCACCATAGCATCACCCTATACTCTGCAGGATGATAAACATTGATAACGAATTCCGCACTAGATATCGCGACATGACTTAACCATGCGTCTTCCAATGCCGGTGTAGAATAACGCTACTCAGCAGATAATTTCCCAAGTAAAACTCATAGAAGTGACTCATAATCAATATTATACCCGCACGCGCCATCGAAGCGGAAGTATCCTTCCGGAGGCGTTACACCGCTTGAAGAGATAACTCCATCGACGAGACTTCGTCTAGGATGAGCATTTTCATAACAACATCGTACTGACACAGGTATTCTCAACCAACGATGAAAAATTCCTTATAGATGAAGAATTCCATGTAAATACACGCGGACTTATTCCCTTCGGCAATAATAGATATCTAAGGGGGCCAATCGCGTACGCTCCCCTGACTGTCTTTCCCTAACCGAGGCTGCAGGAACTCTGGCCATTGTCCATGCACCTATCGCCATGGCAAGCCTCACAATGTTATGGCTTGCGCGGGTGTCAGTTTCCCCCTCGCTTCCATAAGATCCTGCACATTCTTAGTCGATGCTTTAGAGCATTAGTCAAAATATTATGCGATAATTAAATGTTAATTACTGTTTAGGAGTCGTCGCACCTCCATATCCAAGGGTCGTCGGCATTATCTATGTCGCTTTCTCAACCAGCCATCTTCGCTAGGGATTTCCCATCTGGTTACTCGCTGGGATTTCGCGACATATCGCTTTCTCAACCAGCCATCTTCACCAGGGATTTCCCATCTGGTTACTCGCTAGGATTTCACGATTTCTTTCCGTATTCCCAAATTTCCACGGTCAGCCCAGACAGTGCCTCGTCTTAGTGAGCTGTCTGATCAAGACTAGCCATCACAAGGATAGGACTTTTCACGTCCAGGCGTTGACCTCGCATCCCGGAGTCGTGCCCTCACTTAGTGAGCCGTCTATATTAGCCCGGACATCGCAAGGATAGGACTTTTCACTTCCAGGATGGAGTTTCTATCTCTCTAGGGTGTGCCACGTCTTTATGAACCGTTTGTGTTAGCCTGGTTACAAGGATAAGACTTTTCACTCCCAGCAAAGCCGAGGCGTGCCTCATCTTGGTGGGTCATCTGTGTTAGCACGGTTGCCACAAGGATAGGACTTTGCACTCCCGGGGGTGTCGGAACGTGCCTCGTCTTAACGGCCCGCCTGTGTTAGCGCGGCTGCCCCCAAGGGTAGGACTTTTCACTTCTGACACTTATTTCTAGGTATGCCAGGGTGTGCCCTCACTTAGTGAGCTGTCTGATCAAGACCGGCCGTCACAAGGATAGGACTTTTCACTCCTGACACCCTTCTTCATTTATCATCTGCATATAATCAACAGCCACAAAACACACAAGAACATTCTCTATTCAAGTGTTAGCATACGTTAGGGCTAACATTAGCAAAAAGGTGCAGAGATATATCAAAATCTAGCATGGTATAATTTCAAACGAGCAATATTCCAACAGTTGGGTAAGGGAGTACCGTAAAGTGTTTCCAGGTGATACGCTCCCTTCCCGATAACGCGCAACGCGGAATGGGCCGTCCCAGTTCGGACTGAGTTTCCACATATGCTGTCCGGCGGCTCGTTTGTCTCTGAGTACCAAGTCACCTGCTTTCAGCAGTCGTTCTTTGACGCGCCTATTGTGATAACGCGCCATTTTTTGTTTATAATGGAGTATTTTCAGAAGAGCTTCCTCATGTCATTCTAGTAACGCATCAAGGTTTGCTCGCAACCTTTCCTCGTTCAGTTCCTCCCTGAAGTATGCCACTCGCAAGCTCAAAGTACCGATCTCCACCGGTGTGACGGCCTCAGTGCCGAAGGCTAGTGTGAAAGGCATTTCTCTAGTACTGGTTTTAACGGTCATACGGTACGCCCACATCACGTATGGCAGCTCGTCTGCCCATTTCTTTTTAGATCTGATAAGATTCAGACTTCTGGGGAAGCGGGGTAGAGATTATGATCGTCTGAAGTCACTATAGCGGCAGTCCGTCGTACCTGCAAAGCGCCAGAGGGGGGACTCCGGCATAGACACTCTGATGCTTAAGTTAGTATGGCTGTGAAATTTGGCAGAGATTTGAGTAGTGATTTTAGTCTTACCTTTGATCTAGAAATGAGTGGTATTTATAGGCAAAAGTAAGGACGTTATCCTAGGGGTGGGCGTTATCGAGGGAAGATAACGCCCAAGATGACGTCAGCATACGTCAGCCGGATGGGATATCGCTGACGAGATATCGCCAGTGAGATGTTGTCGGGGCCGCCTGGGATAGGAACACGCCGAGTGGGTCCCCTCCCCCCCCGCTGATGTCGACCATCCCTGGATTCCTCGGCCTAACGCGGGCGGTAGCCGGGTGCCGTCGCCAGTCAATGTCTACAGGGATCCGGCTTTGACTTTGGGTGAGAATACGAATGTACCCTTGGTGTTTCATCAATTGTTATCATAAGCCCAACTGAAAATGAGCCCGAGTGTTCACCAAGGGCTTCCTTTCCTAGCCTTTAGAGGAACGTTACTCCATTAGCGCCGCGACAGATCCATGAGAATCTCCGAGTTTTTCTGACTCCTTTGTTAGTTCCTTTGTACCGGTTACATGATAGCAAAGCAGGTAACGGGAACCGATCACTTGCGATAACGCTGGTCCTAAACCAGAACTGATAACGCTAGTGATATATCCAAACTGATAACGCCGGTGTTTCCCTTGACACGCTTCATATGATCAATATCGGCAAGGCAGGGTGTTATGACATTACCTCTCCGAAGCTTCTAATACCGTTCTGAAGGCGATATTTTCTTATTTTTCCTGCACATTCTCAAATGTGGTTTTGTCACGTTAGTGAAAATAACATGTAATGAAAAGTACTATTTACCCTTAGAGGTTTTCACCCGCTCATATCGGGGTGTCTTTGATGTCACTTTTTCCATCCAAGCTCGTTGGATCCGGCCTTGCTGTATGCTGCCTGCAACATTGACGTGGTCTCACGTCATGAACTACCTATAATTTGTGTGGGCTTACGCAGTAGCTACCGGCAATATTGGCGCGGTTTTACGCTGCTCGGAGCTACATGTAATATTGAAGCAGTTTTATGTTGTAGACCGCCTACAAATTGCGCGGTCTTACGTTCTTCTTAACTTCAATCTGTACTCCACTTGAGTGTCTCGGGCGTTCATAAGGAGTTTCGTGTTAGCCTTTCTTTCTGGCTACGTCGAGATAACGGGGCGACTCAATTTTCGAGGAGCGCGCCTTAGTGAGCAGCTATTACTTCGGATCTATAAATGCAATCCTTTTTTCGGTGCAGATTCTTCACACTCTCTCTGCTTCTCATTTATCTTTTCTTCATGGACAATCTCACTAGAAACTTTCTGATTTCCAAAGCCTTAACCCTCAAGAATCTCACTGAGGGTGATGTCAGCTTCCTGGAGAACATGCTGACGAAGACTAGTGAAGACATGCTGGAGCTTCGGGGAATGATGACCCCCATTCAATCCAGGATCAGGGCTGCTACCATGGAGGACTTCAATTCCATCGGGAATGTTTCCAAGTTGGCCATTGTCGCCTACTGCATCGAGGTAGCTATCTCCATGCTGCAGCAGAGGAAGGATCTGCTGAACTGCTGCCTTAAAAGAATGAGAAGCACCTCTTCTGAGCTGACCTCTATGGTGGAGGCCTTGAGGGATATCCCCACTCTACTGGTAGATGATGACAATGATGTCGGGTCTCGAGCTTGAATGCTCGCCGCTCCGCTTTCTTTTTTGTTTCTCCTTTGTATGTATTATGTATGCGGACATATGTCTAGGCCATTAGGTAGTAATAAAGCTTTTTTTCGTTATTGAGCTTGCGATTTCTTTCCTTCTTGAGGGCGTTAGCCCTTGTTTTGGTTGGGGGGCGTGTCAGCCCAACTGAAAACGAGTCTGCCATTGGCCAAACTTCTGCAGCATTTATTCTTCTTTTTCTGCCAGGTGGCGACGGTTGCTCTAGCGAACCGTTCTGTACTAATCATGCGCCGCTTCTTTAGCATTAACTGATTGGGTAGTTTTTCGGTGTTTCCTGATTATCGAGAAATCTCAACAGGCGTGATCGAAGGACTTGATTCAGCCATTATGGTTGATCTTCTCGAGATGCATTAAATTATCCTTCTCTCACTTGTGAAAGATTTGAAGAGTCTCACCACTTCAACTATTTATGGGGAGTTCTTTTCCTTTTTCCTGTTCATCTTCTTCTTTGTATTTTCCTGCTGCTATTGATTTTCGTCTCTCATGGCTGATTCATATGATCAGGTCTCCGATGAGCGAGAATCTCGTCCGACCCCTCCAACTACATCGGATTCTGACAATCCTCCTTCGTCGCCGTGCCGGAAGAGGCGGTTGCCCCACCGTAGAGGTTGGAAGAGATTGAAGAAGAGAGCAAATTCTAAGACTACTGGCTGGTTTTCTTCTTTTTCAGCCCCTCCGGCTCGTAAGGGCAAAGAATTATTTCCTCCAGCTGACTGGTTTGAAGAGGAGATTCCACCAGGCGATACCGTCGCAAAGGCGGCATCTTCCACTGCAAAGGGGGAATCCAAACCGTTAATACTGAGTCCAGAGAGAAAAGCTGACAAATCCCCTTCTTTTGCTGATGAGGAGCTTCCGCCCTCAGATGAGGAATACTGCTACTGGTCCTCTTACTGGCCGGATGATGATTGATTCCGCCCTTGGAAACCCTTTGTAGATGCCGTATGGCTATTATTAAATGAAATGATGCTTTTGCCTTTTTAGTCTTGCATGCTCAGGCGTTAGCTCCTCTTCTGACGGATGGCTATTGCTGAGAAACTAACTGTTGTTTCGATGTAACCGCTTGCAACTGATTGTCATTAACCACCCCCTCCAGAAGATATAAATGCTTAGACATAAATATCCTTCTGAGGTTTTTCACACGTGTCACTTTTGCTTTAGGGCGTGTCCCACTTTTACAAACTGTTCAATTTTCAAAATCAACCTTTAAAAGGGAGCAACTGCTCTCTTTTAATACTCTTTGCTTGCGCTTCGAAATTTTCTCTCTCTCTCTAGATTTTTGCTTCAAAGGAAGTTGCGACCACCGTTCGCCGGCGCCGACGGTTTTGTCCACCGCCTTCTGTTCAAGGTACTTCACTTCTTTTTCCTCATATTTTCTTGCTGATTCATTATGAGTACATCTAGAATACCCAAGGATTCTCAGTGGCCTCTGGCCACAAATAGGTCTTTAAGGAGTCTCCAGCGGCCCATAGATTTAGAAATTGAGAGAACACCCAGTATTTTTCTTGATGAAGCGGTATAGGAGGCAGAGTTGGAGGAAAACGGTATCTTTTTCCCTCCTAGTTACTCCGTCAAAATTCCTGATGTCGATCATTGGCTTCATGACCCTCTATCAGGGGGCGATAGGATGGTATATTTTAATATGTTCCTTTACGGCTTTCGCTTTCCCATCCACGAAGCGGTGAAAGGATTATTAGTTCGATATGACATCAACCCGGCTAAGATTACGCCTTCTTCCTGGTGCGGGATTCATGCCTTCATTCGTATTTGCGAGTTGCGGGGTGTCCTTGTCCCGTCTGTTAATTTATTCCGTAAGTTTTTTAGTTTTAAGTTCCGCAACTATGTGGTGGATATCACCCCAAGGTGGAATGACGCGTTAGTGCAGTTATTCTGGCAGAAATTTTGGGACTTCGAAGAGACTGTGGCTGATTGGAAGAGCGGTTTCTTCATTATGAAATTGCCTTTCTGCCCTTGGCCCAGGGGTTTCAATCAGTGTCTTGATGATTCCATTTGGACAAACCCGTCAGTAGTGTCCAAGGAAGAAATTCGACAAACGAACATGCTGCTGGAACTGAACTCATCCTTTCGCATTCGAGAGTTTGCCTTGTACAAGCTTATAGAGAAGTGTACTATAAGTAAGTTTCTTTTCCCCCATTATCGCTTCGGCTTATTCACTGTTCTGATATGTCTTGTCGACAGGTGACGCTAGGAATCAACCGTCGAGCGATAAGGAGGTTCCTCTGAATGTGAGGCCGCTTCAATCACTGCCGCCATCTCCTCCGCCTGAGAGTTCCAGTCAACCTATCATTCCACCAAAAATAAAAAGATTCAAGACTGTTGCCAGGCGCGATATCTCCGTCCGGACCTCTCACCTTCTCGAGAACTGGTTACATATTCGGAACAAAGGAGTGACTCCTAATCGTCCTAAGACTGAAGTAACTGATAGCGGCAGCGAGGACATGGATACCGACTCCGGGCTTCGTCATGCTTCTGCGGCTCAGCGGAAGAAGCTAAGAATGGGAAATAGCAACCCAGTCGTTGAGGCTGCTTCGAAGAAGGTTAACGAAGCCCCTGTTACTGGGGCGGATTCTCTTGGGGGTGCGAGTACTTCCAAAATGGCGGCAGCAGCTGAGGCGTCAATCGACGTTCCCCCTGATACTTCCAAGGTTCCGCCAGAGGTCAACCTCCCTCATCCTTCTACCGCTCCTGACTCTCCTATCTCTTCTTTCATTCCTGATGTAGCTGCACCAAATCTTGAGCCTGCCGCTACTCCTGACCCTCTGCTAAATGGCCATCCGCCATTATTCTGCACTTCTATCTCAGGAGTCGGTGGTTCCGCTGAAAATCGTTCTCCTCCCTTTACCGCCAATCTGTCCTCTCAGGGTTCTCAAGGAGCCACCTCCTATCGCTTGGATCTATCCACCTTTGGCACCAGCGGACTTCGTGCGCTAGGAATATCGGACCCGCTATCGCGAAATGAGCCAGTGGGCTCTATTGTAGGTGCGATATTTGGCTCTCCTGAAGATAGGGAGGAGATGTCAGAGCTTCCTCTAGAGGTTCATTGTGAACGCGCTTTGAATGACGTGCTGGCTAGGTTTCGCATGCTGAATTACTTTCTCGATATCCATGGTGACAAGGTTTGAGGTTCCCCTGCTAAGGTGGCGGAGTTGACGCAACTCCAGAGCGATACCCAAGCAGAGCTTAATGACTGCCGTGCTGAATTGGCCAGAGAGAAGTCGATAGGGAAGGCCAAGATAGAGATTTTGGAGGCAGAACTGGTGGCTGCCGACAGAAGAAACTTTCTCCTTCATGAAGAGATATCGGCCCACGACGCGAAGTTAGCGAAGGTGCCTAATGAGATATCGCGGTGGAAAGATAAGACGATACAAGCCTTTGCCGCTGGATTCCCAGATTATTACCGTAGCGAGGCTTTCGATCCTGCTAAGATAGTTGATTACGCCTTCGAGAGATTGAAGGATATAGATGCCGGGGGCAACAAAGGAGTTCTTCCGTGATTGGCGTAAGGTAGCGCTTGAGAGTGTTTTATTTTTCTTTAAACATTGGTTTCATTTGGCTTGTAATAATTGATAACGCTTGCATAATAACGACTGTCATTCTGCTCTGGGTAACAATTAATTTTCTTCTTGGCGTTATCTCGTTGATTACGTCATCATGCTTGACCTCTTTTTGATAAAGTGATTCTGCTTTTCGGAGCATTTAATGCTCAGGATCCCCTCATTAATGTGAGCGAGGGATCAAAATGGTTCAGAGACACGTGTCTGCTCATCAGGACGCTGGGGCTAGCGTGATTTGATAGAATCAAAGCGTCTTCTTACTTTTCTAGGGTTATACTCATTGCTCACGTCTGTCACGCTCGTGGCGACTATTCCAGTAGTCATTTCTCTTAGCCTCTTAGGGTTATAAAACCCAACACTTTATTTCTTTTTTCCACTTTCAAAAATCTATTTTCTCTGCATCTTCTCGAATCGTCTTGCATTTCTTCTCTTCATCTCCTAGGTACTTCGATTTCCTTCTTAAAAAGGTATTTCTTTATTTCCCTTTACTGTCTTCTTCATCTTTTTGTTTTCTCTTTCCACCATGGGCAAAAGAAAAACTCGTGCTTCTGGGTCTAAATCGATAGATGAGGAAAAATTAGATAACATAGCTAGTACTATTACTTCTTCTACCATTCTCCATAAACATCTGACCGATCACGGTGCTAACATCCCTGAGGGCTTCGAAGTTTCTGTCGCCCCTGAGTCTTTACGCCTAAACAGCGATCTGACTGGCAAACGCAGAATCTTGTATGCCCAGATGTTTCGCTACGGCTTCCGGTTTCCAGTTGACCCTTTTATCCAAGAATTACTCACTTCTCTAGATCTGAGCCCTGTTCAATTGGCTCCAAATGCCTACTGTGGCGCTTATGCATTTCTAGAACTCTACAAGTACAAGGGAATTACATCTCTTTCCCTTGCATTACTCAAGTCTTTGTTTCGGATGTATAACCGTCGGGGTGTGATAGCAATATCACCCCGTTATGATGACGATTCGCTTAAGAACTTCACCTGGAAACTCCTTCATTTAGAGTCTTCCATCGATAAATGGAAAGAGCAGTTTTTTGTTATCAAGACTCCCGAGCTTCCGGCTCCATGGTGGCAATCTGGTTTCAACTAGGGCGTCAAGGACAGTGCTTGGCACCGGGAGGCTCTTAATGAGACAGAGCAAGGCTGGTTTGATAAGTTACTCAAACTGGAAATCAACGTTCACACTCGCCTTCTGGCCTACGGGACCGATATTCGAGCCTGCGTTAGACGTGAGTATCGTGTCATTTTTTCTGATTTTCAGTGTTGGTACTAACGCTAACGTTGTCTTGTGCTTTTGCAGCGACTGATCCCAACTACATTCCCGAGAGCGTTAGGAGGCACTTAAGGAGGCTTCGACAAAGATAGAGGATTGATCAAACGGCCATGGCTGTCAATATCATCACTACTTCAGTTGTTCAACCTGTCACCGTTTCAATTCCTCCCCACACGTCTTCTACTTCGGTTGACGACGAAACCGACACCATTCCTGTTGGTATTCCCGTCATATCAATCGCTGCTCTTCCTGCTCAGCCAGTCGCTCCCAAGGCTTCTGCTAATGGAAAGAATAAAAGGAAGACAAGAAACATTGCCACCCTCCAGCCACCAATTTCGCCTTCTTCGGACACGGTCGGCTCTTCGGAAGCACCTATCGCTGAGACGGTAACTGCAAATGCTCCACGATACCTCTTACACTGTTTTTCAATGCCTTTCTATATTTTCTTTTATTTTTGATTGTTTTTCTTCATAGGATACTTCTGGTGCCTCTACTCCTTCACTATCGCGGGGCAATATGGACTTGAGGCGTATTCTGACTCAACCAAGGAAGAGGCAGAGGCCCAATGTGGCCAGTACAAGCCCGTCCTCAAGTCAGGTTGATATTGGGGAGAGGCCTCAAATTGTCCTTGACTCTTCCGTACCTCCTTCGGTCCAGACCACCACCATTTTTGGGAACATGGTTATTCCTGGGCCCTTTGAGACTTCTCCATCTCCGTTTGGTTCAAAGGTTGCTCACTTTTCTTCTAACGTGGTCGAGAATGACGACCTCTCGGGCTTCTCCTCCTATCAGCCCCATGAAACATTTGGGCCCCAGGGGGGTTCCTCTTCTAACCAGCCTCCCTCTCCTGTCGTCGTTGTCTTTGTTCCTTCCGATGCTTCCGCACTTAAGAGCTTTGGGGAGGGAACAGTAGTGTCCAACCTTCTGGCCGACGTAAGCTTGTTTAACGTCGCTGGGCCTATCACTCATCAAGTGGATATGACTACGCTGCGTAGTTCGGGAATCGCGGCCATGGGGGGTGATAACTCAGCCGTTACTGCTTCATTCTTGGCTGCCCACATGCTAACGTCTCCCGAAGAACGAAGCACCTTTACTGCTGAGGGAGATGGAGAGCAAGTTGACTTGCTGCGCTTTAACCTTTTCACCGGTTTCCTTCAGTTTCATCACTATACCGAGCTCATGTCGCAAAAGGCGGCTAACCTTGCCGCTTCCGCGATTAAGCTTTCACAGGAGCAAGAGGAGAAGCAGAGATTGCTGGAAGAGCAAGACAGATGTATAAGGGCCATGGAAGCAGCCAAAGAGGAGGTAAGAGAGGCGAAGGAATAGTTGGCCACTTCTAACGCCGCTCTGTCAGCTGAACGGTCAAAGAGTATCGCTCTCGAGGGAGAGAAAGCAGCCCTGGTGGAAGAGCGAGCAGCCCTGGCAGAAGAAAAAGCGGCACTTGAGAAAGTGACGCCGGTCATGTGTTAGTGGTATATCGAAAAGACTGCTTCCATTATGGCTGACTGCTTTGTGGAGATTCATGGGGAAGAATTTTACAAAGGTGACGCTGTTTCTAACGCCTTTTTGCAGAATTCTTCTGATCTTAATGACGAGGGCTTTCGCTCGGCCAGATCGAATGGCTACCCAGAGATGGGGATTTCAGGGGATCAGTTGTAGCCAGGGTGTTATCGCCCCTTCTTTTTGTGAGGATTGAGCGTTATCCTTTTTTGGTCCATCTTTTGTGTATTTTTGCGACCCTTCATGGGTGTTTAAACAATGGCACGTCCATGGTATTAGCTTCCTTTGTTGCTGATTTTCTTTTCTGTACTTCTTTTTCTTTAACTTTTTTCGTAGCACGACCATTGCGCCGTTACCATCTTGATTATAGCGACGGGCTTTGTCAGGTTCAACTTAACCACTGCTCGGCCCCATCGAGGATGACACTCCTCCAGAAAGAAGTATCTTTTCCGCGATAAAAAGGGATGATGAATAGGGTCTTTAGGCCCTATTCCTCGAATCATATAAAAATCAGCGCGATTGGCCTCGCGTCGATTTTGTTGACGGGTTGTGCGATCTTGCTATCGTCTCGAGCGTCACCATCTCCGTCAGTCAGAGATATCCTGCACACTCTCGATTAATATTTGTTAGTAAGAGATATGCGATAACAGACACAAGTTTCCCGTAGGAGCCCATCCACCGCCATTCTAGGGTACAGGTGTCGCTCATTATCGCTTTCTCAACCAGCTCACTTCACCAGGGATTCCGCATCTGGTTACTCGCTGGGATTTCGTGATTCTTCGCGTTTCCACGTTACCACGATCGGTCGGAAATTGCCTCTTCTTGGTGAGCCGTCTGATCAGGACAGGCCGTCACAAGGTTAGGATTTTCACTTTCGGCGTTGTCCTCACATCCCGGAATCGGGCCCTCACTTAGTGAGCCGCCTATATCAGCCCGGTCACAAGGATAGGATTTTCACTTCCAAGATGGAGTTACTATCTCCCTGGGGTGTGCCCTTCCTTAATGAGCCGTCTCCATGAGAACGGTTGGCATAAGGGTTGGGCCTTTACCTCCAGGGATACCGGGGCGTGCCTAATCTTAGTGGGCCGCCTATATTAGCGCGGTTTACCAAAAGGAAAGGACTTTTTACCCCCGGGGGCGTCGGGACGTGCCTCGTCTTATGGCCCACACGTGGCAACCACAAGGATAGGATTTTTCACTCCCAATGCTAGATATTAGGTGTGCTAGGGTGTGCCCTCACTTAGTGAGCCGTCTGATCAGGATCGACCATCACAAGGATAGGACTTTTCACTCCTGGCAACCTCTTTTTGTTTTTCTTTCATCGTTTGCACACACACACGCAGCCGCAAAACACAAGAAAGCTCATTATTCGAGCGTTAACATGGGTTAGGGCTAGCGTCAGTAAAAGGTGCAGATATAAATCAAAGTCTAGCATGATATAATTTCAAACGAGCGATATTCTAGGAGTTAGGTAAGGGGGTACCATCGAGTGTTTCAAGATGATACGCTCCTCTCCCGATAATACAGGTAACATGGTACGACCCTTCCCAGTTCGGACTGAGCTTCTTCTGGCATTGACCAGTCGCTCGTTGATCCCTGAGTACCAGGTCACCTTCTTTCAGAACCCGTTCTCTGACGCGCCTATTGTGATAACGCGCCATCTTTTGCTTATAGTGCATCATTTTCATAAGAGCTTCCTCTTGCAATTCCGACAGTGCGTCAAGATTTGCGCGCAACCTTTCTTCATTCAGCTCTTCTCTGAAGTAAGCCACTCGTAGGCTCATAGTACCGACTTCTACGGGCGTGACGACCTCAGTACCGAAAGCCAGTGCGAATGGTGTCTCTCCTGTGCTGGTTTTCGCGGTCATGCGGTATGCCCACATCACATACGGCAGCTCATCTGCCCACTTCTTTTTGGATCCTTCCAGGTTCTTCTTAACACCGTTAAGGATGGCTCAGTTCGTCACCTCAGCCTGACCATTGGTCTGCGGATGAGCCACGGAAGAGAATCTTTGCTCGATTCCGAACTCCATACATTGGTCTCTGAAGAATTGGCTGGTGAATTGCGTTCCGTTATCACTAACTAGCCCATGGGGTACGCCGAATCGCATGATAACTTGATGTTTGAAGAAACGCCAGATTTTCTCTGTCGTGATGCTGGCAACCACCTCAGCTTCCGCCCATTTGGTAAAATAGTCTACCGCTACGACCACAAACTTTAACTGAGACCTCGCCTTTGGAAACGGTCCGAGGATGTCAATTCTCCATTTTGCAAAAGGACAAGGAGCGATGATGTCATTGATAACAATCCGCCTAACGGCAAGGGCATTTTCGCCTCTTACCCCGTATGGAAAGAAAATGGTCACTGTTCTTACCGCTGCGCTAGGGTCGAGGCAGTCGTCTCCCCCCAGGAGACTGACACCCGGAGGGTTGACGTCACATAGGAGGCCCCTACATGGAACTTCTAGATGACCAGAGAAGCTATTTCACCGGATTGAAAACCACGCGTTGGGAGGAACGCACTAGCCGTTACCTTGCCTGGGTAACAACTACCCCCACACCTACCGCCATGACCACATATCATAACATGGGCAAACCATGACCCCATGACGGGAACGGTTACCCCCTAATAATCTCACTCGCGCGGAAATACTCATTTCATCTATAAATACCTCCACCACGAAGGAGGAAGGTAAGCGGAATTTACTGGCCCAAGCTCTGCCAATTTTACCACAAATACTAACTTAAGCATCGGAGTGTTTCTGCCGGAGGCCCCCTCCGGCGTCTTGCAGGTACAACGGACCACCGTGGATCCTGAACTGAAGAAGCCCTTTCCCCTTCTACCCTTCGGCAGTAGACAAATTCTTATCAAATTGGTGCTCTCGTTGAGAGCTTTGGTTATATTAAGTGAGCATCCTTAATAACCAAGCTCTATTCTTCCCGAAGCTAGAAGGATTATGGCTTCAGAGTCAGATCTCGCGCTGTCCCAATCCTCCAGTATCCCGTACAACACCCGCCGATGACTTTTTGCTTTTGCTACCTCCGATATTTCTACCACAGTACAAGAAATCACTGCAGGGGGATCAGATCCTCCCTCTGGATAAATGACAGAAGCAGCAGTATTCCAGATTTGTTCCCATTTTTCCCACATAGCGGGACCCAGCTATTCTACCCCCCAAGCGAGGGGATCCGCAATAGGCGAAGCAGACAACCCTCTCGCAAACTCAATAGCGACTCTTCGAGCCCAATTGGATCAGTTGACAGAGGTGGTCGCTGGATTTACACCCCATGCCTCGGAACCCGGTGTGTCCTCCCAGATGGTTTTCACTCTGTCTATTGTCAACGAACGTCCGTTGTCGCCCCGACAATCCAGAGGGCTTCCGTTTTCCCTACCCTTGCCATCGGCCCCTATGAATGTCCCACCGCTTGCGCACGGACCTGTTGAATTTTCTAGGCAATACAGGGGAGAAATCCCTATCCCTGAAGAAGGTCGCCGACGTGATGAATATAGAGAACACTAGGATGATAGGCGATGTGAGATGTTCAGAGAACCATCCCCTAGATACAGTGAAAGATCCAGTAGCAGGGGGCGACGAACCCGAACTCCAAGAAGCCGCAGCCGATCTCCCAGACAGCATCAGGAATATGACCCTCAGAACCCCAGATACAATGTTGAAAATCCACTCCCACATCAACCTCGCAGAGTCCCTGACGACAACGCGGGTCACCCGTTCAGTTATCGTGTGAGGCATCACAGGGTCCATCGGCATGTGAAACTCCCTGCAGAATCATATAATGGCATGAAAGACCCCATCTCTCACCTTAATAACGTGAAAGACTTTGTGCAATTTCAAACCCGTAGTGATGTCGCGCTATGCCAAATCTTCGTCATGACACTGTCGGGAGTGGCACGTCTCTGGTTCGATGGACTCCCAGCCGGATCTATTGATAACTTCCCTCAGTTGGAAGATAAGTTTAGGAGTCGGTTTAGCACGGCAATCCCTATCAGGAAGTCAGCTGCTGCGCTATTCGATATTCATCAAAAACCGCAGGAATCATTGAATGAGTTTTTAGGTCGATTTGATCTCGAAATGTCCCTGACGCCAGGGGTCACCATTGATTTTGCAGTAGAGGCCCTAAAATGTAACTGTCGTTATGGGAAATTAAGGGATACGTTAACGGTGGACCCACCATTGACTTTGGATGCGTTAAGACTGAAAGCGCATAATTATGCGAGGATGGAAGAGGAGGAAAATAGAGAACGGATGTGGGACATACCGACAGACCCATACCTGGCTCCTAACATCCCGCATAGTAACGCCCCTGACACACGACCCAATGATGATTATAGCCAACAGAAAGAGCACACCGCCAAGGCCTCTAATCGGTAGAGGCAATTTTTCAAAAGGGGACCCTCGGAAACAAACAGATCCGCCAAAGGGCCGGATATATGACCCTGACCTTCATTCCCTCATACTCCCAAGGGCGGAAATCCTAGCGATAGTTCAGCAGCGAAATCTACCCATCCGTTACCCAGCTCCTGTGAAACCAGGAGTAATCATGGGAGGAAGAGAGAACGCATACTGCAAGTTCCACAAGGTCAAAGGACACTCGACAGATGTGTGCAGAGAATTAAAATTGGCCATAGAACGATTAGTTGAAGAAGGCTACCTCGGAGAATTCGCCACCAAGGCAAGAGAAGGGGCCAAGAACAATCCAACTGAAGTGATAACTGACCATAGGCAAACGCCTTCTCACGCCACAGGGGCTAACGCAATTCCCCTCGGACAAAATAGAGAGGCTCTCATTGTTCATAGCGATCAGATGCCTATGATTAATATCATCGCGGGAGGAACACCTTACTTCGAGGAAGCTATACAACAAACGCCCGGTCCCGGGGAAAAGCGCAAACGAGAGAGCGCATAGGTAAAAATTGAGGCAATAAGCGCTTTAGACAGAATGGTATTGTCCTTCTCAGAAGAAGACGAAAAAGGCATTGTTTTCCCGCATAACGACGCGTTGGTAGTAACACCCGTCATCGGCAGTCACGGAGTAAGAAGAACCCTTGTCGATAATGGGAGCGCGGTGAATTTATTTTCGCTAGAAGCATACAACCTGATGAAGCGCCCTGACGGTGAGCTAGCGCCTTGCAAAAGACCTATTGTTGGGATCGATGGGGTACCGATCCCGGTAGCAGGAATCACGTCATTGTCAGTATACTTCCGAGAAGACACATCCAAACGCTCTGAAGAACTATTATTTCTGGTCGTAGACCTGACTCTGCCTTATAATGCCATACTAGGGCGGCCGTTACTCAATCATTTTGGGGCAGCGATATCCCAAAAACACCTGCGGATGAAATACCCCTAATGGGACGGCATGGTCTCGATCAAAGGAGATCAGAAGCTAGCTGCTGAATGTTACCTGCTTATGACTCAAAGGAGTTGTGACCGCTACGTGTGCGTGACGGACGATCCCTTCGACGATAAAGAAGAAAAGCGCACTCAACCACTAGATAAGATGATGTCAATACCTATCGGTGAGGACAGCGAAGCGAATCTCTTGGTCAGTGAGAAACTAAGCCCCGAGGAGAATATGCAATTAACCCAACTGCTAAGAAAATACAAAGGAGAATTCACGTGGAAACCGGCGGACATGCCCGGAATTTCGCGAGAGGTTACGGAACACCGGTTAAATGTTAGCCCTGACGCCAAGCCTATTCAGCAAAAGCGGCGCGTTTTCTCACCAGAAAAGATATCAGCCATCGAGAAAGAGTTACTTAAGCTCGCGGATGCGGGATTCATCCGAGAAGTCCAATACCCGACCTGGCTAGCTAACCCTATGTTAGTTCCTAAGCCTAACGAGGATTGGCGCATGTGCATCGATTTCACTGACCTGAACAACGCCTACCCCAAAGATTGCTATCCCCTTCCTCGAATCGATCAGTTGGTCGACCAAACCGCTGGATATGCCTACCTAAGCTCCCTGGATGCTAACTCCGGGTATCACCAAATTCCCATGGCCATAGAAGATGAAGAGAAAACCGCCTTCATCACCCCGAGGGCTACTTACTGCTACACTGCAATGCCGTTTGGGCTAAAAAATGGCGGGGCAACGTTCCAGCGCATGGTAAATAAAGTTTTTGAAAAGTAAATTGGGAGAAATGTGGAGGCTTACATGGACGACATCCTAGTCAAAAGTCGAAGCTTTAAAGACCACCTAACTGACTTGGAAGAAGTCTTCAGTGTGATGGAAGAATACAAAATGAAGCTGAATCCACGGAAATGCATGTTCGCGTTCCAAACGGGTAAATTCTTGGGCTACGTGGTTAGCCGGAAGGGTATCCAGCCTAACCCTTCGAAGATAAAGGCCATCCAGGATATGATACCCCCTCGGACTATCAAAGAAATACCGAAGCTCACCGGGCGCATCATCGCGTTGGGACGGTTCATCTCTAAGCAGGGTGAGAGATGCTTACCCTTCTTCAAAGTCATTCGAAACAAGGCCCCTTTCGGATGGACAGAGGAATGTGAGAAAGCGTTCGCAGGGCTAAAAGCTTATCTCTCATCCGATCTAGTGCTAACAAGGCCTGAATCCGGCGATGACCTATATCTATACCTGGGCGTAGCTAATGAGGTAGTCAGTGCTGTCCTCGTACGAAGTGAAGGGCATATACACCGTCCTGTATTTTTCGTCAGCCACATATTGAAAGATGCTGAGCTACGATACGCCCGCATCGAGAAGATAGCGCTTGCCCTAATACAAGCAACACGAAAGATGGACCGATACTTCCAAGCCCACCCTGTCACCGTACTCACCGATTAGCCTTTGAGAAAAATCTTTAGAAAGCTAGAGTCCTCGGGGAGAATGTTAATTTGGGCAATCGAACTCGAACAATATGGGCTACAGTACAAAGCTAGACCAGCTATTAAAGCCCAAACGTTAGCAGACTTCATAGCGGAATGCACATTCACAAAAGACGCGTTGATAGACCTATCAGAAGAAGAATCATAAGATTTATACCTCCTGTCCCCGGAAACGTACGCAGACTCATGGGTTATTCACGTGGATGGAGCGAAAAATTAAGAGTTAGCAGGCGCAGGCGTTTTCCTAGTTGGACCAAACGGCATGGAGATACGATATGCCATCAGAATCCTGCAACCGTTGTCCAACAATGCGGCTGAATACGAAGCATTACTAGCAGGACTCAGAATAGGAAACAGCTTCTCCGTTGAAGCTGCGCATGCCTCTGAACCGGAACGTGGCCTACGTTTAAAGATACGCGGGGATTCTAAACTAATAATGGATCAAGTTCTAGGGAACTCCCAAGCTAGAGAACCCATCATGATCCAATACTTGGCCAAAGTAAAGCATGAGCTGTCGAAAATGCAGGTAAAAGGCACCCAGGTCACCTTTGAATATATTCCCAGGGAAAATAACGAGGAGGCTGACAGCCTCGCCAAGATGGCAGCCAATTTAGAAGCCCCCATACCCAATGATGTGCACTACGGAGAACTATCCACACCCTCTTTCATGGAAGAGCAAACATCGCTTTGTGTGGAGGAGATAGAAAGCGACTGGAGAATCCCAGTGATAGAATATCTGAAACATGATAAGCTACCGGAGGAGAACGTGGAAAGGAGGAAAATTCTGAAATGGGCGGCACGATGCAGTACTAAAACGAAGAGTTGATACGAAGATGCTTCTCCCATCTAGCCGCTAAGTGCATAACGGAGCAAGAAGGCCTTCATGTATTGCGAGAAATTCATGAAGGGATATGTGGCATGCACGTCGCCAGCGACACTCTGGCGTCCCAAGTCTTTCGGTCAGGGTTCTATTGGCCCACCATTCGGAGAGATTGCCACAACTTCGTAAAAACCTGCCAGAAATGTCAAGAATATGCTAAGATCCCTCGAAAACCGGCCGTGCAGATTTCAGAGATAGTCGCTCCATGCCCGTTTGCTAAATGGGGCATCAACATCTTGGGCCCGTTTCCAAAAGCCAGATCTCAATTAAAATTTGTGGTCGTGGCGGTAGACTATTTCACAAAATGGGCAGAAGCTGAAGCGTTAGCCACCATCACCACCGAGAAAATCTGGCATTTCTTTAAGCACCAAGTCATTATGTGATTCGGGGTACCGCGCATACTGGTTAGTGACAACGGAACACAGTTTATGAGCCAATTCTTCAGAAATCAGTGCGCAGAGTTTCAGATCGAACAAAAGTTCTCTTCTGTAGCACACCCTCAAACTAATGGTCAGGCAGAAGTGACCAACCGTAGTATTCTTAGCGGCATCAAAAGAAACCTAGAAGGTTCCAAAAAGAAGTGGCCAGATGAACTACCATACGTATTGTGGGCCTACTGTATGACCGTCAAAGCCAGCACAGGAGAAACCCCATTCGCGTTAGCCTTTGGAACAAAAGCCGTCACACCGGTAGAAATTGGCACCATAAGCCTTCGAGTGGCTCATTTCAAGGAAGAAGCCAATGAAGAAAGGTTACGCACTAACCTTGACGCGCTGCTAGAAGCACACAAGGAGACTCTCCTAAAAACCCTGCATTACAAAAGGAAAATGGCACAATACCACAACAGGCAGGTGAGAGAACGATTGCTTAAGGCAGGGGATCTAGTGCTCAGAGACAAACGAGCAGCAGGACAACACATGGGAAAACTTAGCCCAAACTGGGACGAGCCGTATCGTGTCACCCGCGTTGTAGGTAGGGGAGCCTACCATTTGGAAACGCTCGATGGAATGCCCCTGCAAAACTCTTGGAATATAGCTCGGCTGAAGCTATACCATGCCAGAAACTAGTCCCTCATATCCGGTAATATGAATATTATTCTAACAAAAGAATCATAAGCACTCTTTGTGTACTTTGTGGCTGAAAACATGCAGGCAAATGAAGAATGCCAGGAGTGAAAATCCTATCCTTGTGATGGCTGGTCCTGATCAGACAACTCACTAAGACGAGGCACGCCCTGGCATAGCATAGCGTCGGGAGTGAAAATCCTATCCTTGTAGCAACCGTGCTCACACAGACGGCCCATTAAGACGAGGCACGCCCCGGCATCCTTGGGAGTGAAAATCCTATCCTTGTGGTAACCGTGCTCACATAGACGGCCCATTAAGATGAGGCACGCCCCGAGGAGAGACCAACTCCATCCTGGAAGTGAAAATCCTATCCTTGTGGCAACTGTGCTCACATAGACGGCCCATTAAGACGAGGCACGCTCCAGAGACGCGAGGTTTCAACGCTTGGGAGTGAAAATCCTATCCTTGTGATGTCCGGTCCTGATCAGACGGCTCACTAAGACGAGGCACGCCCCAAGCCAATCTTTGACACATGGAAAGAAAAGATACCCCAACTAGTAACCGAGCGGTTGATACCCGGTGAAGTAAGAGCTGGAGCGGTATCCATATCACAACAACACCGTCGCGGCAGGCCTAGCAAGGCTAGAGAGTTCCCCCTAACAACAAAGGGTGGCATGAATTTGAGCGCAACACGGGCAGAAGTAACGCTGGTTCATCCTCAAAAATACTACCAGAAGACACAATGATAGGGCCATAAAAAGTGTAGCTGAGGAACCTGTATGGAGAGTCACAAGCGCAGAACGGACATATCTCCAAAATAGAAACACGGCGGCAAACGCCATGGGTGAACAATTACACAAGCAGTATTATGAAATGAAGTAGATAAAGAAATTCCATTCAAAAGCGGCGGCTTAATCAAGAAAAGAAGTGATATTGTCAATATTACAAAATAAAGAAGGGCACATCGGCCACAACAATCAAAAAATGCATAAAGCATGATGCCTAAGGAGCGGTTGGTGCATTGCCTCCTCCTTGCTGAGCGGATTTCCAACCATAGAATCCCTCATCGGTGACGGTTGGGACCCTCTTATCAAAGTAGTCAGCAAGAACTTCAACACGAAGGTTCTCTACCCCATAGTTATACATAAAATCGTCCGACATGATTGCTCCACCTTCCTTCAGATACCAACGGCTCTTCTCAACAGAAAGAGCAAGCTCGGCAGATAGCTCAACGGTCCTCTGTCTCTCCTGACGTAACTCGGTCTCCTCTTGAGAAAGGCGTTCGTTCAGAGCAACACCCTTCTGTTTTTCCTCCTCCAAAGCAAGCCTGACAGCTTCTACCTCTTGCTTAACAGTCCCTGCCTCCTGCTTAGCAGTTACGGCCTCCTGTTTGGCAGTCTTTGATTATTGTTTGGCGGTGGTAAGGGCGTCCAGGTAGCTCTAACGCTCAGACAGCAGCCTATTTATCTCTCCCTGCTCGTTCGCCGTCTCTCTGGCATTTTCCTCATCCATGTAATGGAGATGGCAGAGCGAAGAAGGGAAAGGGAAAGGCCAAACACTCACCCTTTTTGCACTTCTCCATATCCAACCCGTTAGCCACTTTACGGGCATCAACGCTGAAGTCTAGCTGAAGCAGCGTCTTCAACCAGCCGTCTTCCGGGTCAGAAAGGGGTTTCTGATTACCCCAAGCCCCATCTTTAATTTCCTCATTAAAATCGGCCCTCCATAAAGGCTCAGGCAGGTCAACGATAAAAAATCCCTCCTTCCAGCTAGGAACAGAAGATTCAATGCCCATGAGTTTCCAAGTAAAGGGCTTTAGTGAGCCATCTTCATAACGGGGGGATATTGATATCACCCCCTTACGAGAGTACAGCTGGAAAATATCATGAAGCAATGCCAAAGTGGGAGATTCAATCCCTTTGAAACGGCACAATGCGGCAAAGGCGCTAACAACGCAAATCACGTTAGGACTCAGACCAGAAAAGAAAGCACCAGGAGTCCCAGACCAGAAAAGAAGGAGCGGCATGGGTTATTTTTCCAGAAAGTAACAGCGTACAAGAAAGGAGATTAAAAAAGAAAGGAGATAGGGAAAACATTATATATAACCCTGAAAGGGCACGACCAATTAACAACTGACACATGGCAAAGCAGCGTGACAAAGAGTAAGGCATGCGCAAGAAGGTATAAGTTTTAAAACAATGATAAAACGCTTCAGCATTTGCGTCCCCCTAGAAGACGCCTGCTTCAAACGCCTCTCCGTGAAAGGACACGTGTCCTTCTTCATCATTACTTTTCAAATCGCATTAAATGGGGGACTGCGGCATTCACTGACCTAAAAAGTAGTGCTAGCCTCACCAAACGGCACGACAATACAAAGAGGATAACGAAGAACGAATAACGGCAACATCACAATGAATCAAACGGCGCGATAAGGGTTACATAGCGTCAGCATTATTACAGAAGGAATAATGTCAAATGATTTTCATGGAAGAATAAAAGAAAACAGATAGCAATGGGACTAGCAATAAAATGGGGGATCCAGAAATCCGTTGCAGCACTCGATACACCCCTTGAAGGAAAAAGTCGCGCACCATCGTTATCGTCAGCCTCTTTCCCCCTCTGGGGTAGATGAACCATTCCCATTTTTGCTAACCTCATCCATTACGGTAGAGACATAATCGGCAACTTGGGATGGATTAGAAGAGTCACCCTTAAAGCGGGCTGCGAATCCAGAAGTGAAGGCTTCCAAGACCTTCTTTTTCCACAACTCCTCCTTCAAGGGCGCCCTGGCAAACTCCTCGTCTCGAGCTAACATCTCTTCGCGGAGAAGGAGATTTTTCTTCTTTTCCAACGCCAACTCTACCTCCAGAACCTCCATTTTCGCTTTCCTGGCGGACCTCTCTCTGTTTAGTTCCTTTTGTGACTCGTCATAAAGACGCGTTAGCAGCCTCACATGGTCCGTCGTTCGGTCAAGCTGCACCTTTTGAGCGCACATCGCGCTAGAAAATTTTCGTGACTCGCGATCATGAATTTCGAGCAGATAGTTCAGATAGCGGAAGGTATCCAGAGAGTCATTCATAACATGCCGGTGATGGGCCTTTGGAGAAAGCTGAAGAAATTTCTCTTTCTCTTCCCGGGAACTCATCATTTCCCCTATCAAGGGCGCGGTGAACTCATCTCTAGAGAAGGGTTGGGGTACTCTGACAGCACGGAGACCATCAAAGCAGAACCCTATCAGGTTCATACGATAGGCTGGGGTCCCGCTAGGGCCACCGTAGGAAAGATTGACTGACGGAGTTGAAGAAGAACCCTCAGTAAGCACATTCGAGATAGGAGTAAAGAACAGCTGCGGAAGGGCTTTAGGCGGCAACCCAGCAGTTGAGTCCGTAGCGGAAGGCGTGATCACTACATCAGGAATACAGTGAGAAATCAGAGAATTAGGAGCGTTAGCTATAGGAAGAGGATATGCCATCGGTGGAGCCTCCGCCTCAGTAGAACAGGTAGCAGCTGACGCCTCAGTGGTCTTCACCGGCTGAGAGGTACTCACCTTAGACGAAATGACAGGTATAGAAGCAGTCGCCACATCAACAGAAGATACCCCGATAGCCTGTTCACTTGTGTCCACTCGAAGTTTTTTCCAACGCAAGGAAGAAGCATGGCAAACGTCTGGCTTAGCATCCATATCCTCGTCGTCACTATCAATCACCCTTGTCGTGGTTCGACCGGAGTCTGTTCCCTTGCAATGATCTGGTAGCCAATTCTCGACGAAACGAGAAGCTCGGGCAGAGCTGCTGAGCCTTCGCCCTCCCCGGGCAACCGTCTTGGTTCTCCTCCTCGGAGGACGAACGCTTTGGAGATTGGAGCCTTCGGCAGGAGGAGAGGCTGGTAAAGTTTGGAGTGGCGTTACATTCAAAGGAGCGCCAGCGTCACCTGGAGATCGACCGTTAGCATCTTCTGTAAAAGAAACGTGTTAAGACAAATGCAAAAGAAAACGCGAAAAGAGGCAGACTCACCCATAACGCACTCCTCTAGAGGCTTGAACAAAGCAAAGTCGCGGATACGATAGCAGGTATCCTCATCCAATAGAGCGTTAGCCTGCTCTAGCTCAGCTCTGGTCAGTATCGCGGGATTTGTCCAAAGGGGGCCTATGAGCTCCTGGTTGAAATTAATGCGCCACAAACGGGACGGTAGCTCGAGAACGAAGAAACTACTTTTCCAATCAGCCACACCCTTCTTAAAACCATGAAACTGCTGCCAGAACGACTGCACGAACGCGTCATCCCATCGAGGAGTGATTTCGATTAAACAATTATGACAATTCATACTAAAGAATTTGCGAAATAAATTGAGAGATGGGGTGAAAATGTTCTTCAACTCGCAAGCGCGAAGAAAAGCATAAACCGCACACCAGGAAGAAGGAGTTATCTGGGCAGGATTAAGGTTGTACTCCCGCAGCAGCGTTAGTATTGATTCATGAACGGGAAAGTGGAAACCATAAAGGAACATCTTAAAATAAAGTAGCCTACAGAAACCCCACGCCGGATTATGAAGCCGCATATGACTTTCAGGAATAAAAGGTTCATATCCGGGAGGAAAGGTAATACCGTGTTCCTCCAGTTCGGCCTTTAGAACCACATCGCATGTAAAAATACTGGTTGATTGTGTGACCTCTGGATCCATGGGTTTCGAGATAACCTAGCGAGGCCTATTCCTAACCATAATAAACCAGCAAATAGGAAATCTGAGAGGATTAAAGTGGTACTTTAGAAGGGAAGACCTACGGGTGAATCGGCGGACGACGGCAGGCGACCAGAAGGTTACTCGGGGAAGAAGACGAAGGAAGACGAAGGAAAAAATTCAAAGCAAGGGCAAAAGTTTTGGAAAGAGAAAATGCTCCTTCTTAAAGGATTAAAATGCCACCACATTAATTGAGCCACCAATCATGCTGAGACGCGTGTAAAAAGAAGTTGGCCACGTTGAAACGCATTAAAGGAATTTGAAAAGAGAAGTTATTCGTCGTGATTCCCCAAAGGGTGACAAAGTTGACCCAGTCAAAATAACCGCGAAGCGGTTGCCCCGATAAGGCTAACCCCTCGTGTTAGCTATCAACAAGACCAACATGCTGACGGAAAGATAATCACAAAAAGGAAAGATAGAAAGCATCACTTTATTCATAAGATGCCAAAAGGCATGTACAATATGCCTAACGTAAGGGCACTAATCATCATCGGGCCAATAAATGCCATAGTGATAAACCCCGTCGTCATCCAGGAAGGGCATCTTCTCGTTAGCAGACGGAGAGGGTTCATCCACCCCCCTCCCTAGGCAGGGGCCTGACGGGCCTGACTTTCCCTTGGCGCCCGATCCTACCGATCCAGCACCAGCGTCGAGGGAGGAAGTTTTCTCCAGCAAGCGGTCAGATAGAGGAAAGCGTTTGCTACCCTCTCGGGTAGTGGAGCCAGAAGAATCTAAAGTCGCGACGGACATCTTGGAAGTCTTCTCCCTTTGCCTCTTGCGGCCCTTTCGATGGACCGGAGGCCTCCATGGTGGCGACGGAGGAGGGTGATCTGAGTCCGTCCGGAGGGGTTGGCAAGGAGTCGCGATCCGCGGTACTCAAAAAATAAAAATCTGCCATGTGACCTGCAAAAAAGTAAAAGAGAAAGAGGAGGATGAAGATGAACAGGAAAAGGGGAAAGCAACTCCCTTAAATAGCCAAGGAAGCGCTCCGATCCTCGCGCATGCCCCTGAAAAATAATTAAGGCGCTTGGGAAAGTAACCGTAATTGCAGAATCTGATCCAGCACAGGTATACCCGCTCGTTAAATGCGCCAATAAAAAGGCACCAAATAACCGCCCAACCACCTACCCCTGGGAAGGCGGCTCAGGAAAACAGTTGAGGCAGAACATTCATTGCCGGTTCCCGGAACATAACCACTGCAATGCTATGTCCTGAGGAAGACTTATTTTCAGTTGGGCTCATAACGAATACCTCCAACTAACGCATCAAGAAATCAAACAAGGGAAGAGAAGACTTGATAATAGAAACAACCATTTATTTATAGCCTGAGCAGCCTTAGCGTCTAGATATGTACAAGAAAGCATAAGAAAAAGAAACAAGAGGAAGCGAAGATAGCGGTCAAGCGTGAGACCCAGCATCGTCCTCCCCTGGCACGACGGGAACTTCCCTCAAGGCATCAGCAACGGTGGTCAGTTCGGTAGAACAGGCCAGTAAGTCCTTCATCTGCTGCAGCATAGAAGCAACCACCTCAATGCAGGAAGTGGTGGTAGCGAGCTTCGCCAAGCTCTCCAAAGGATTGAAATCCTCTAGGGACATCCCCAGTTGCCTCGACAGAATGGGGGTCGACATTCCTTGTAGCTCCAAGACATCTTCCGCAGTCTTGGTGATCATCCTCTCTAGGAAGCCGATATCACCTTAAGTAAGGTTCTTTAGGGTTAGAGCTTTGGAGATCAGGAAATTCCTGGTCAGCTCATCCATGGTGAAATATGAAAATAAAGGACGAAAAGATGTGAGAAAACTTACACGAAGGAAAACTTCAATTTATAGACTCTGGACAACTACGGTCAGGGCAAGCCCACCTCCTGACAAAGAGTCACTCCGGTATATGGAAGATCGACACGCTCGAAGAGGGGGCGTTAGCCCTTGGTAAACACTCGGGCTCATTTTCAGTTGGGCTTATGATAACAATCCGCCTAACGGCAAGGGCATTTTCGCCTCTTACCCCGTATGGAAAGAAAATGGTCACTGTTCCTACCGCTGCGGTAGGGTCGAGGCAGTCGTATCCCCCAGGAGACTGACACCCGGAGGGTTGACGTCACATAGGAGGCCCTCACATGGAACTTCTAGATGACTAGAGGAGCTATCTCACCGGATTGAAAACCACGCGTTGGGAGGAATGCACTAGCCGTTACCTTGCCTGGGTAACAACTACCCCCACACCTACCGCCATGACCACATATCATAACATGGGCAAACCATGACCCCCTGACGGGAACGGTTGCCCCCTAATAATCTCACTCGCGCAGAAATGCTCATTTCATCTATAAATACCTCCACCACGAAGGAGGAAGGTAAGCGGAATTTACTAGCCCAAGCTCTGCCAATTTTACCACAAATACTAACTTAAGCATCGGAGTGTTTCCGCCGGAGGCCCCCTCCGGCGTCTTGCAGGTACAACGGACCACCGCGGATCCTAAACTGAAGAAGCCCTTTCCCCTTCTACCCTTCGGCAGTAGACAAATTCTTATCAGTCATAAATTTGTGTGGCGGGTTGTCGAGGAATCTTGGAAAATTTCTGACACTTTTGGCAAGTTCGCACGTAATTATGGCAGTCTTTCCGGATAGTAGGCCAGTAGAACCCTGATCGAAAGACCTGCGCAACCAGTGTACTGCCAGATGCATGCATGCCGCAAATTCCTTCGTGGATTTCGCGGAGGGTATGAAGGCCCTCTTGTTCAGTTATGCACCTAGCAGCTGGATGAGAGAAACATCTCCGCATTAATTCCCCGTTAAAGTACATGCACCATGCCGCTTGCTTTAATACCTACTTTTTCTCAACGTTATCCGCTGGTAGCTCATCATGTTTAAAATATTTTATGACGGGAATTCTCCAGTCAATTTCACTTTCTTCTACTCAGAGCGTCGCCTGCTCTTCCATAAAGGAAGGTACGGGTATCTCTCAGTAGTACACCTCTTTCGGTATGGACGCTTCCAAGTTCGCTGCGAGTTTGGCGAGATTATCCACCTCAGCGTTATCCTCTCGAGGAATGTGCTCGAAGCTGACCTGTATGCCATTTTTCTTTATTTCTATCAACTCGCGTTTCACCTTGGCAAGGTATTGCACCATGATGGGCTCCCTAGCTTGAGAGTGTCCCAAAACTTGGTCTATTATCAGTTTGGAGTCTCCATAGATTTTCAGCCGCAGGTCTCCTATCCTGAGCCCGGCTAATAGCGCTTCGTATTCTACGGCGTTATTGGACAACGGTTGTAGGATTCGGATTGCATATCGCACATGGATGCCGTGAGGCCCACTCATGAAGATTCCGGCCCCGGCAAGCTCTTGATTTTTAGTGTCATCCACGTGGATGACCCACAGGTCGGTGTAGGTTTCGGGGAAGGGGAGGTCCAACTCTTCTTTTTCTTTTTCAGTCAACTCCGTCATTGGATCTAGCGTAAAGGTGCATTCCGCGATAAAGTCCACCAGAATTTGAGCCTTCACAGACGGTCGGGATCTGTAGTGCGCTTCTCATCATTTTGTTCATATGGGTCCACCGTCACGCACACGTACCTATCACAACTCTTCTGAGTCATGAGCAGGTAGCATTCAGCCGCTAACTTCTGATTACCCCGGATTGAGACCACACCGTCCCAGGAAGGATATTTCAACCTCAGATGCTTTTGCGATATCGCTACTCCGAAACGGTTGAGAAATGGCCGCCCTAGTATGGCGTTATAAGGCAGATTTAGATCCACCGCTAAGAATAGAAGCTCCTCAGACCGCTTGGAGGTATCTTCCTTAAAATATACCGATAAGATGGTTACTCCAGTCACTGGGATGGGGACTCCGTCTACTCCGATAATGGGTTTTTTGCAGGGCGTAAGCTCGTTATCAGGACACTTCATGAGATTGTAAGCTTCCAGTGAGAACAAGTTCACGACGCTTTCGTTGTCAACCAGAGTCCTTCTAACTCCATGGCTAGCGATAATAGGCGTAACTACTAACGCGTCATTATGTGGATATACCACGCCCTTCTCGTCCTCTTCAGAAAAGGATAATATCATACGATCCAGGGCGCTTATCGCCTCACTTTTGATTGACATGCCCGCTCGCTTCCGCTTATCCCCTGGCGCGGGTGTCAGCTGTGAGGACTCATCCAGATAAGGTGTGCCTCCAGCAATGATGTAAATGATGGGGATGTCTTCGTCATCAATCGTGAGCGTTTCCCTATCTCTTCCTGCAAGACCAGCGTCGTTGCCTAGGACGCGGGAAGGTGTTGGCCTGTCGTCGGCTATCCTATTGGTCAGGTTACCCTTAGCCTCTTCTCGCATTTTGACAGCGAATTCTCCCAGATAACCTTGTTCGACCAGGCGCTCTATCGCCAATTTGAGTTCTCTACACACCTCCGTAGAGTGTCCCTTAGCTTTGTAAAATTTGCAATAAGCGTTTTCTCTTCTTCCCAAGGTCACCCTGGTCTCACAGGGGCTGGATAACGGATGGGCAGGTTCCGCTGTTCCACTATCGCTAGTATTTCTGCCCTGGGTAAGATGAGAGAAGGAAGGTTTGAGTCATAAACTCGTCCCTTAGGGGGATCACTCTGCCGCTGTGCTGAGGAGTCACCAGACTTTCCCTTTGAGGAGTTGCCTCTCCTCCAATTAGAAGTCTTGGGAATGTGATCCTTTCGCTGAGCATAATCATCGATGAACCGATCTTCAGAAGTGGTTGAAATGGGAGCGTTATGGGCTGGAGGCATGACTGGCGGCATATTTCGAATCATGTCCCTATTCTCTTCCTCTTTCATCCTCGCATAGTTGTGGGCTTTCAGCCTAAACGCATCCAAGGTTGTTAGAGGGTCAACCATTAAAGCATCTCGGAGTTTTCCATAGCAACAATTTCGCTTTAAGGCTTCTATGGCAAAATTGACTGTTACACCTGGCGTTAGCGACATCTCGATGTCGAAGTAATGGAGGAAACTCCTTAAGGATTCCTGAGGTTTTCTGTGTAGGTCGAACAAGGCAGTAGCAGACTTCCTGATGGGAATTGCGGTACTGAATCGACTCCTGAATTTAGATTCTAGCTGTGAAAAGCTATCAATAGACCCATGATAGCACATTTCATGATCATGATTTTACCTTCTTTTCTAGCCCTTTCGGGGGCTCGAAGTCGCCATTTGACCCTCATTTCACTCTTATTTGCAGATTAACATCAAAGGAAGGAAAAGGCCGAAAAGAAGCGATTTTAGAGCATTTCTGAGGACTTCCATTTTCCAGGCCTAGAAGAAAGGATGTTGTCAAGGCCTCGACGCGAACCAGACCAGTGCGCTGTCTCAAAGCCTCGACAGTTCTGAGCCTTCTTCCAAAGAAAGCATCTTCTGAGATCCGCACGGAATCCCAGGCGTTTCCAGAAGGCATCAGGCATGTCAGGAATCCCAGAATATTCCTTTTGCAAGGACATGTGCTGTCACGCCCTCATTGCCCTTAGCTGTTTTTTTGTCTCCTAGCTAGTTTAGGCTATATAAGCATAGTTTTAGGGTTTTTGTAAGGACAGTTGTTCCAAGGATAATTTCTTACATTAGTTTTAGTGTTTATTTCTTGGGGATCATCTCCTCTTCTCGATCAAGAGCAGCCATTGTCAACAACTTTCCTCTTCGATTATTAATTAATCTATCGGTTTACTCTACTCCCTTTTTACTTTCTTTGTTTTATCATTGTATGATTATATCTACCTACTGTTTATATTATAGTATGAGTAGCTAAATACCCCTTTCTTGGTGAAGGGTGTTCTACGGGTTGTAGGGTTCGGCTAAGAGGTCTAATGCGTGCTTAACATATTCATTTGTGACACGTAACTGTCTACCGATTTAATTATATGCTTGTCTAGAAATGTTAAGAGCTTGATCATCTTTTAGTATTTCTGCATGAGTAACGTCATATTCCAGGGTTATAACTGACGCGAAGCCCTGGAGTTAGAGCAGGCACCTAGGGGAGGCAGCGTGAGAGGCCTCACCTAGGGGTAAACAGTTATCTAGGGTATGCGATACGAGTCTGACAAGTTGAGCTATCGCGCCCTAGATCTGTCTTACCTCTCCTTCATGTGCGTTCTGAATTTAGCCTCCCTACTTCGAGCCCGTGACAGGCCGGACGGTCAAGGCTACCTTTTGATGACAAGGAAGGTAGCTGGGAGGATAGTTGAACGTCAAGGTCACCTCATATGTGGAAACGGGGGGTGAATTTTATCTACGAAGGTAAGCAGGGGATGCGGTGTGGACACGCGGTCCCTATAGCAGATCTGCACATGAGTCTGGAAAACTTCTGCACCGATGACTAGCCGACCTAGAAAACAACCCAAGGGAGCACCTTTCGCTAAGATCTCGTCTTATTTGATTAATATCCTTTTCATTACTTTTCCTGCATTCGATCTGTTTACATCTCTTGCCCTGGATTACAATTTACATTTCTTGCCCTGGATTACGATTTACTTTCGTGCCCTAGATAAGTACTTTTCAATTCTTCTTTGTTAGCTCTCCTACTCTGCGTTGATTAATTTATTAATCAACATAAACCCCCCCCCCCCCCCCCTCCTTTTATTGTTACTTTGGTTAGATTTGTTGCATATTGCCTTGTCATACTTGTTCACTAACAATTCATTCCTTCAATCTCTGCGGTTCGACCCTGTCTTGCTCTATACACATTAATTTGTGCATTTAGGCACCAGGATAAATATAAGTATATTTGAGTGACGATCAACCCACCCGGAAGACCTTCGAACCACAGGCGCGCAACCCCTGACAGGGTCATTACAAATATCTGACACAAGGCAGTGTCATTGTGGGTCTGAAATTGCACAAAGTCCTTCACCTTGTTAAGGTGAGAAATGGGATCTCTGGTACCGTCATAAGATTCCTAGGGAAGTTTCACATGTCGGCTGACTCTTTGACGCCTTATGCGTGGGCTGAAGGGGTGGCCAGAAGTATCATCAAGAATCTCACACGCATACCGAGGTTGGGATACCTTCAAATGACGCTTATGATCTCGCGGATTTCTAACATGATGTCACCTTGGAGACGGGCTGCAACTCCTTGGCGAGCGAGTTTGATGCCTCCTACTGCTGGATCTCTCACTCCCTCTAGGAGATATGTCTCTATCGTTTTCATCCCTCCTACCATCCCAACGACCTCTATCCTCGTCGCGCCATTGCAGTTCCTCTCGGGAAATATGAAGTAAAGGCGCTTGTGGATGACCTAGACCTTTCTCCATCGTGATCCCGAAAACCCCATACCAGACCACTTTAATTTTCCAGCAATGGATGACCTAGCCAACAATGACAACCATAACAACCGTGAGAACCACGAAGATCCACCGCCACGCTCAGACCAACAAACCATCGACAATTTCCATGCAACCCCCGATATGGCCAGTAGCTGCATTGACTGGCCCAATGTTCCTAATGACTGGACTCTGAAGTCCGCCGTACTTCATCATCTACCTACTTTTCGAGGGGTAGCCAAGGAAAATGCTCTTCGCCATCTTCAACAGCTCCACTCTATTTGCGAGGTGAAACCTGCCAACGTTAGTATTGAGCAGGCCAAGCTTCGCACATTCCAGTGGTCTCTCAAAGATGATGCCTTAGATTGGTATTACGACCTTCCCGCAAGATCTATTCGTTCTTGGGCGGACATGTCAAAAATCTTCACTGAGAAGTATTACCCGACTTCTATCTCCAATACCACGCGCAAGCAACTCGTCTCTATTGTTCAGAAGAAAGAAGAGACTCTAGCCTAGTACTATGAGAGATTTCAGAAAATGCAATCGAGTTGCCCAGCCCACAATCTTACAGAGCATGCTCTAGTTCAATATTTTTGTGAAGGCCTCAAGGCTCAGGATAAGGCGTTGCTTAATGCAGCCGCCAATGGATCCTTGACTGCTCTAACTCCAAGAGCCGCACGAGCAACGATAGAGCTCATGGCCAAGAACACCTCTGACGACCTTGCCAACAATCCAGGTCAGGATGCCCAAGTAGCCGCCCTTTAGAACCAGATATCTTCTCTCACAGGAATGTTCCAAAACTTCATAACTGCACAACCCGCACCTGTCAAGGCCTGCTAGATATGCAATTTCTTGGATCACCCCACTGATGCATGTCCTCATATTCCGGAGGAAATACAAGTGAATGCTGCTGGCCAATTTATTCCAGTTTCTTACGCTCAGACTTACAATCAAGGCTGGAAACAACCAAATCCAGGATGGGTCCCTAACACTCAGCTTTCGGGACCTAGCCATCAACAGCATCAGAACCCCTATGGAAATCCCCCTCCTAATATGCCAAATTTCAGACCTCGACCCACATTTCACCAGAACCAGTATCAACGCCAACCTCTAAACTTTTGTCCAGCCCCCGACTGCTGAAATACCTAAGAATCCCGAGCAGCAGAAAGAAATAGATGAACTTAAGAAGCAAATGAGTGCCCTGACTGCCAAATTGCAAGAGTTGACTAATCATGGCAGACTGCCACCCCAGACAGAAACAAATCCGAAGCACAATGTCTACGCTTTAACTTTGCGCAGTGGATCAACTTTGAACCCACCAGAGCTTCCAGCCCAAGATATTGAAAACTCTCCAGAGGCTGAAATCCGGCCTAAACCTAGAACGAAGCTCCCCAAGGTCCCTAGATTCGTGGAAGTTAAAGAAGACAGAATCCGCTCCCCTAGAGGTTCACCACGGAATGACCCCAACCCACCAGAATTTACTCAAGAGTACATTCATAAGATTCTCGAGCCCCCGTTCCCTTATAGATTGGTCAAGACCAAGAAAGATAAGGAGGACCGTGATATCTTTGAAATGTTCAGTAAAGTGGTTGTCAACATCCCTCTTCTCCAGGCCGTGAAAAATGTCCCTCGCTATGCCAAGTTCCTGAAGCAATTATGCACGAACAAAAACAAGTTCGCCGAAGTTAACAAGATCAGCGTAGGGGTCAACGCGTCTGCACATATCCAGCGTCGGATCCCTCCGAAATGCAAAGATCAAGGCATGTTCATAATCCCTTGCCGAATCGGAACGGTTGATATTGGCATGGCCATGTGTGACCTCGGAGCAGGAATCAATGTCATGCCCTTGATAATCTACCACAGTCTAGGCCTCGAGCCTCTCGTGCCTTCAGACCTCGCCATACAACTTGCTGACCGCTCTATCATCTACCCCGAGAGGATAATCAAGGATGTCTTGGTCCAAGTAGGAGAATTCTTGTTCCCTGCTGACTTTTATGTGATTGCAATGGAGAACGAAGACTCCACCAAGTCCACAGACGTTCTTCTAGGCCGCCCATTTCTGGCCACAGCCCGAGCAAAGATTGATGTTCACGATGCCACCATCTCCCTCGAATTTGATGGAGAGATCATCAAATTCAATATGCTAGAAGCCATGCGATACCCCTCTGAATTTTCTAGTGTGAATTATGTTGATATTGTTGACCCCCTTGTGGGGGAAATTGATGAAATATATTCTACTGACCCCTTGCAATTTGCCCTTGACAGGAGTCTGACGCCAGCTCTTCTAGATGTCAAGGCCTCGATGCTTCCTATCCCATCTGAATTACACTCTGTCATCGCTGACCTTGAAGAATGCGCTGTTGCTTAGTATGAGTCTCCGAATCAGTCTCCCGAATATCCGGGCCATGCTAAGTTATTTCCCTCTATTGATCAGGCTCCAACCCTAGATCTAAAGCCACTGCCTACCCACTTGAAATATGCTTATCTAGGCCCCGATAACTCTTTACCTGTCATTATCTCCAACAAGCTCGAAGACCTCGAGGAGTCCAAGCTCATTTCCTTGCTAAGGAACTTCAGGCAAGCCATAGGATGGACCATTGCGGACATTAAGGGCTTGTCTCCAGCATTATGTACTCATCACATACACCTAGAAGACGCGAGCAAGACCATTCGCCAGCCCCAGAGATGACTTAATCCGCCTATGATGGAAGTGGTGAAGAAAGAGATTCTCAAGTTGTTAGATGCGGGAGTTATCTACCCCATCTCAGATAGCCCTTGGGTCAGCCCTATCCAGGTCGTGCCCAAGAAAACAGGCATAACTATCACCATCGGTCAAGATGGCGAATCCATTCCTACCCGGATCCAGAATGGGTGGAGAGTGTGTATTGACTACCGCCGGCTAAATTCTGCCACCAGGAAAGATCATTTTCCCCTGCCCTTCATCGATCAGATGCTAGAACGCCTCGCCGGTAAAACCCATTATTGTTGTCTAGACGGTTACTCCGGATTCCATCAGATCCCAGTTGCTCCTGAAGACCAGGAAAAGACAACCTTTACCTGCCCTTTCGGGACCTTCGCGTATAGACGTATGCCCTTCGGTCTGTGCAACGCCCCTGCCACTTTCCAACGTTATATGGTCAGCATTTTCTCTGAATTAGTTGAAGATGGAATCGAAGTCTTCATGGACGACTTCACCGTCTATGGAAACTCTTTTGAAGAATGCATGAACAATCTGAAAAGGTGCCTAGAGCGCTGCATTGAGACGAATCTTGTCCTGAATTTTGAAAAATGCCACTTTATGGTGGATCGAGCCTTGGTGCTTGGTCATGTTATCTCGGCCAAGGGAATTGAGGTTGACAAAGCAAAGATAGAAGTAATAGAATCCCTGCCCTACCCATCTTGTGTCCGCGATGTGAGATCTTTTCTAGGCCATGCCGGTTTCTACCGAAGGTTCATTAAGGATTTTTCTAAGATTACCCAACCCATTTGTCAATTGCTCCAGAAGGACGTGTCCTTTGATTTTAGCGAAGCCTGCAAAACCGCTTTTGAACTTCTCAAGAACAAACTTATCTCGGCCCCGATTATTCGAGCCCCCGACTGGACACTACCTTTCGAGGTCATGTGTGATGCCAGTAATCAGGCCCTGGGCGCCGTTTTGGGTCAGAAGAAGGATAAAGAGACCCATGTCATCTATTATGCTTCCAAGCTGCTAGACCCGTCCCAGCAGAACTACACTACGACAGAGAAAGAACTTCTGGCCGTAGTCTATGCCCTAGACAAGTTTAGACAATATCTGCTAGGCACTTATGTCCTTGTCTACTCTGACCATTTTGCCCTTCGGTGTTTGTTGACCAAAGTTGATACCAAACCTCGGCTTATTCGTTGGATCTTGCTCCTACAAGAATTCAATATAGCTATCAAGGATAAGGCCGGAAAAGAAAACCTTGTAGCCGATCACTTGAGTAGACTTCCAGCCCATGAAGATAATTCGCATGAGCCAATCCGAGATACTTTTCCAGACGAGCAATTATGTCTAGCCCAAGCTGTTTATTCCCCACGGTTTTCTGATATTGCAAACTTTTGTGCTACAGGCACTTATCCAGCTGATGCCACTCCCTCCGAATGCAATAGAATTAGAAAGACAGGCAAAATACTACATATGGGACAGCCCCTACCTATGGAAGCACTGTTCGGATCAACTCATTCGTAGATGTGTAACCATGGACGAGGTACCCTCGATCCTTAAATTCTGCCACTCAGAAGGAGGCCATTTCGCGGCTAAGAAAACTACCCTGAAGGTTCTGGAAGCTGGTCTATACTGGCCCACTATTTTCAAGGATAGTTACATGTTTTGCGCTTCATGCCCCCGATGTCAGGCCACTGGAAATATCGGGGCCAGGATTCAGATGCCCTTGACAAACATTATCGCTTGCGAGATCTTTGATATCTGGGGTATAGAATTCATGGGCCCTTTTCCCAATTCCTTTGGCAACATCTATATCCTTCTGGCCGTCAATTATGTCTCTAAATGGGTCGAGGCCAAGGCTACTCGAACGGACGATTCCAAGGTGGTCGTGAATTTCCTCCGCACCAATATCTTCAACCGGTTTGGTACACCTAGAGCACTGATCAGCGACAGGGGTGCCCACTTTTGCAACCGTGTTGTGTCCTCTCTTTTGACAAAGTATGGAGTCCACCATAGAACATCCATTGCTTATCACCCTCAGACTAACGGTCAGGCCGAGGTCTCGAATCGTGAGATCAAGTCCATTCTTGAGAAGACCGTTAACCAGTCCAGAAAGGATTGGAGTTTGAAATTGGGTGATGCTCTCTGGGCCTATCGTACAGCTTTCAAGACCCCGATAGGAATGACCCCTTACAGACTTGTTTATGGGAAGTCGTGCCATCTCCCAGTGGAGATAGAGCACAAGGCTTTTTGGGCTATCAGAAAAGTGAACACAGATCTAGGCCTCGCTGACCAACATAGGCGCTTGCAAATTCAAGAGCTAGAGGAGTTGAGGGATGATGCTTATGAGAACGCCCTGCTCTATAAGGGCAAGATAAAAGCTTATCATGATAGGCACCTTCGTCCCAAAATGTTCTCAGTTGGACAGCTAGTCTTATTGTACAACTCACGACTGCGACTCTTTGCTGGGAAGCTGAAATCCAAATGGTCAGGTCCTTTCATGGTCACGACAATCTACACCCATGGGGCAGTTGAAATCCAGAACCCAGTCACAGGAATCATCTTCAAAGTCAGTGGACAGAGACTGAAGCCCTTCTATGAAGGTTTCCAGCCCTCGGTTGTTGAGGAGGCTATGGTGGAGGACCCACCTGTCCAGACCTAGAGTGTCAAAGCACGTCGAGGTCCCGACGAGTAAATGGACCACGTTGGAGGCATTTGATATGCTATCTGTATCCTTTCTCTCTCCCTTATCTTCTCTGCAACTTTTCGGATTCTCTGATTTTTGTTGATTTTATTTCAATGATTTATTCCTTGTATATATCCCTTACCTTTCCCTTTCCCTATGATTTTATTCCTTTTAATTAGCATTAACTCACCTTTATTCTCTCTTTTTGTCCATATCTTAAATGTACCAACTGCCATTTTGAAATTTAAAAGTTGCTATCCTTTTTGGGCAGTTGGGATACACGTGGGTCATCGTGCTCCATGCCCAGGGTGCCACGTAGCCTGTCAAGCCGCAGAAAACGCAGCCCTCATCAATGAAAAAGCTGCGCCATTTATTGCCAGCTGTGATTTCCACCCTCTCTCCCACGCTCCCACAAAAATTTCACTCATATCACTTTCAAACCTATCACTTTCACCTCTCTCCCTCACCAAACACGCAACCCTATCCTCTCTTCACTCCCATCTCCAATACTGCCATCTCTCTCACTCCACTCACCATCAATGGCACCAAAAACAAAAAGACCAGCCCGCAAAAATGCTGCCGGACCTAAGCCCGTGGACACTTCGAGCCCCGTTCCTTCCAGATCTAGATCCCAGTCAGCCACAACAAACTCGGCTTCATACAAAACAGTCACACCACTGTCTGTCAAGCCACGACCCATTCCCTCTCCTACGGCGGTCTCACCCACAACTGTGGAGCAGATCAGAGAGTTTACTCCGGTGGAAGATGACATAGAAGTCACAAGCTCCATTCCTCCGACCATGACAACCACTAGAGGCGGCCGTATGGTGAAGCTCCCTCCTGGATCGTCCACGGCCAAGCTCAAATCTAAAAAGCTCTCTACATCAGCCAAGCAGTCCCCCCTAGATGCGGCCGTTGATCGTTTCCTATCTCCTCAGCCTGCCTTAACGGTGGAGGAGGTCCTCAAGGACATCCTAGTCTCTGACGAAGAAGCCGAAGTCGTGGAGGACCAAGCAGAGACGGGTATTGACCAGGAGGACGAGGTTATGGAGGAGGGAACGGGAGAAAGTGGAGAAGTTGAGGGAGACGAAGAGGAGGAAGATCTCGAGGCCCAGAAAGCAGCCGCGGCAAGATCAGCGGCGAAGAATGGAAAGTCCAAAGCTGAAGCCAAGCCAGCTACAGTCGATACACCAGTGAGTCTCAAGAGGAAGCTTTCAGCCACCAGTGCCGGCAAGCCCTCGAGCTCCAAGAAGCTTCGGGCCCCCGAAACAGATGAAGATGTCGAGGTCGAGACCCCAGTGCCTTCATCTATTCCCAGATCCGGCTCACAACAGGTGACTTCTGACCTTTCTTCACCCCATGAATGGATTGTCTTTAATGATAAACCTTCTCTTGACAAGTTAACTTTGCTGAATTCCAAGGGCGTTAGCTCATGTGCGCGCCTGGATTTTGATTATTTTGCTAAGATGGGCATTGAGTCCAGGATCAAAGATTATGTGCCCAACAATGGTTGGGAATCTCTGTTCTATTTGGAGCACCCGACCTTTGTCGAGCTTTCCCTTGAATTTTTCACTACTTTTTGGGTAGATGGCACTTTTAGGCCCAAGGGTAAGGTCGGTCCAAATTCCTCTACCCCTGGTTTGATCAATTTTAGACTAGCCACCAAATGGGAGCATCTGACACTGGGTGAATTTAATTGCTGGTTGGGATTTGTCACTAAGGATGAACTAAACACCTCTCTATACAAGAATGCCCTTACTGTTATCCCGTCTGTTTTTTATGCCACTGCTGCTTTTCGGGAGCTAACCAATAAGCCTACTGTTAAGTATGACCCTAAGGGTAGTAAAGCCCATGAAATTGTTGACCCTGCATTGCGTATCCTGCACCGGTATCTAGCCCTCACCTTTTCAGCAAGATTTGATTCCTCGGGACAGATATCTGTGCAGGAACTTTTCTTTTTATGGTGCATGAAACACAAACAAAGGGTCAATCTAGGTTTTTGGGTAGCTTCGGGTGTTTTGCATGTATTGAATGGTGGTCGTGGGCCTATTTTTGGATCCCTTATCTCCCTGTTTGCTGTGAAGATGCGTAACATTGACCTGGCTACTAGTAACCTTTCCGAGCCCCTGGCATTCAAGGATTTGGATATCCAAAACTTGGATGTCATGGGCCATTTATGTCTCTTACGTGGTGTGTTGAGTTTTTATCCAGGTTGTGCCCCAGCAGCGGAGAAGGTTTTCGGGACCAAGAATGGTGGTATCTTTGAATATCCAGATCTTTTGGACCCCCGCTCCAATGCCATTCCTCCAGCCCCCGAAAAGCAAGTGCCCCAAACATAAGCAGCGCGACAAGGCCAGAATACTGCATCAGGAAGCCAACCCCCGACTCCTCTCATCGTCTATGACCCGACCCAGACAAGACTTCTCCAGCTTATCCTGCGGGAACTTCAGGCTTTGACTGCTGAAGTTGCCCGCAGAAATTTGCCACCCCAGTAACCCACCCACAAACAATTTCATCTCTCCAGCCCCCGAAAGGGGCACTAAACAATTTTACTATTTTTACTTTGTACTGTACTTATATTTCTTGAACTCCTTTTTATACTCTCCCCGCATTGAGGACAATGCGCTGCCTAAGTGTGGGGAGGGAGTTATTTATGCATTTTGCCTATGTGATTGCATGTTTATTTTTACGTTTGCTGCATGATTGTATGATCTTCGGATTTTATTTTTAGCCATGCTAGGAAAATTTTCCCACTATCAGTTTTCAAACCCTCATTTTTGGCATGTGTTTTTCAGCTTTCGATGCATAGAAGAAGCATGACATCCATAGCACCTACGCCTGAACATGCATTTTTAGACCTGCTAGCCCTTATATCTATATCTAGGCCACGACACCAGTAGTCATAATTTGATCCCGCGAGCATATTTGAGCTTCATGCCTTTTATTTCTGAGAAAAATGCTTAGCTAGGCACAGTCTAAGTTTGCATGATATCCCTGGGTATAGTCACTGTTAGGACATGGGAAAGCTTAGAAATGACAGAAAACTTCACATCAATGTCTCTTTCCTTCTTTTCTCCCATCTCTCTCTTTTTCTTTCGAGCCCCCGACATTCCCCTTCTTTTCATACTCTTTCTTAACCATTCGCCTTTTCTTGATCTTTTTCCTTGGCAGGTGAAGTAGCAATTATTGAGGGTAACGTCGAGGGCTAGACACCTAAAGTGAGCAGACGAGTTTAAGTGTGGGGAAGGAAGACAAAAGCAAAAGACTTCAGAGCAAAAAGCAGGAATCTAGGGCAAGATAAGGAAAATCTCGAGAGAGCTTCGAGCCCTAGACCATTCATACAATTCGAGCCCCTGAAGCATTCAAGAGTGGGGAAGTGAAAAAGAAGTCGTCATCGATGCTGGAAGCAAATCAAGGGCGAGCGCTGAGCGGAAGATCAAAAGTTTCGCGCCCTGGTAGAATCATCTCGTGCCCTCTCCTATCTACTCTAAAAAAAACATTTAATTTCAAAATAAAAGGAGAAGGGCACCGAACGTCCAAGTAAAAGCATCCGCATCCGAAGCCTCAATAAGAAGACTTTCCTGCCCCCGAAAGAATACCTCTGTCTAGCCCCCGAATCATCTCGTGCCCTCGATGAAAGCTGCCTCGCCACTTCGCTTTTTCCAGCCAAGGGATCCAACCAGGTTTTGCCTGGTTCTTTCTTTTCTTTCCTTCTTTTCTCCCCTCATTTCTCTTCTGTTCATCTCCTACTCCTCTCTTCCACCTTTCTAGCTCTTTCGATCCCATTTCTTTCTTCTTGCTGATGTGATGTTTTTCCGATTGTTGATTGCCCATGCATGTGTTCTACAGTACTCGGATTGACGTGCAAACCATGCATGTGTTGTGTTATTTGCATTCATGAGTGGTAGCCTAAACACATATTTTATTCTGAGTATGAGTGCAAATACACATCTTTGTGAGGACTGCTGGTGACTAGGCTAGATATGGAAAAGTCTGGTTGATAGGGTCGTTATTCTATCAGCCGAATGCAGGTGTTTTCTAGGTCTAGATGTGTTCTGGTTGGGTGTAGTTTGTAGGATGGTGTGCCAATTCTAGGTGTTGGAAGTTGATTATGTATGTTTAGGAATGAGGTGACTTTCTAATTTTGTTTATGCTTGAGGGCGAGCATAGGGGCAATGTGGGGATGTTTGATAGCACGTTTCATGATCATGATTTTACCTTCTTTTCTAGCCCTTTCGGGGGCTCGAAGTCGCCATTTGACCCTCATTTCACTCTTATTTGTAGATTAGCATCAAAGGAAGGAAAAGGCCGAAAAGAAGCGATTTTATAGCATTTCTGAGGACTTCCATTTTCCAGGCCTAGAAGAAAGGATGTTGTCAAGGCCTCGACGCGAACCAGACCAGTGCGCTGTCTCAAAGCCTCGACAGTTCTGAGCCTTCTTCCAAAGAAAGCATCTTCTGAGATCCGCACGGAATCCCAGGCATTTCCAGAAGGCATCAGGCATGTCAGGAATCCCAGAATATTCCTTTTGCAAGGACATGTGCTGTCACGCCCTCATTGCCCTTAGCTGTTTTTTTGTCTCCTAGTTAGTTTAGGCTATATAAGCATAGTTTTAGGGTTTTTGTAAGGACGGTTGTTCCAAGGATAATTTCTTACATTAGTTTCAGTGTTTATTTTCTAGGGATCATCTCCTCTTCTCGATCAAGAGCAGCCATTGTCAACAACTTTCCTCTTCGATTATTAATTAACCTATCGGTTTACTCTACTCCCTTTTTACTTTCTTTGTTTTATCATTGTATGATTATATCTACCTACTGTTTATATTATAGTATGAGTAGCTAAATACCCCTTTCTTGGTGAAGGGTATTCCACGGGTTGTAGGGTTCGGCTAAGAGGTCTAATGCGTGCTTAACATATTCGTTTGTGAGACATAACTGTCTACGGATTTAATTACATGCTTGTCTAGAAATGTTAAGAGCTTGATCATCTTTTAGTATTTATGCATGAGTAACGTCATATTCCAGGGTTATAACTAACGCGAAGCCTTGGAGTTAGAGCAGGCACCTAGGGGAGGCAGGGCAAGAGGCCTCACCTAGGGGTAAACAGTTATCTAGGGTATGCGATACGAGTCTGACAAGCTGAGCTATCGCGCCCTAGATCTGTCTTACCTCTCCTTCATGGGCGTTCTGAATTTAGCCTCCCTACTTCGAGCCCGTGACAGGCCGGACGGTCAAGGCTACCTTTTGATGACAAGGAAGGTAGCTGGGAGGATGGTTGAACGCCAAGGTCACCTCATATGTGGAAACGGGGGGTGACTTTTATCTACGAAGGTAAGCAGGGGATGCGGTGTGGAAACGCGGTCCCTATAGCAGATCTACACATGAGTCTGGAAAACTTCTGCACCGATGACTAGCCGACCTAGAAAACAACCCAAGGGAGCACCTTTCGCTAAGATCTCGTCTTATTTGATTAATATCCTTTTCATTACTTTTCCTGCATTCGATCTGTTTACATCTCTTGCCCTGGATTACAATTTACATTTCTTGCCCTGGATTACGATTTACTATCGTGCCCTAGATAAGTACTTTTCAATTCTGCTTTGTTAGCTCCCCTACTCTGCGTTGATTAATTTATTAATCAACATAAACCCCCCCCCCCCCCCCCCCCCTTTTTTATTGTTACTTTGGTTAGATCTGTTGCATATTGCCTTGTCATACTTGTTCACTAACAATTCATTCCTTCAATCTCTGCGGTTCGACCCTGTCTTGCTCTATACACATTAATTTGTGCAGTTAGGCACCAGGATAAATTTAAGTATATTTGAGTGACGATCAACCCACCCGGAAGACCTTCGAACCACAGGCGCGCAACCCCTGACAGGGTCATTACAAATATCTGACACAAGGCAGCGTCATTGTGGGTCTGAAATTGCACAAAGTCCTTCACCTTGTTAAGGTGAGAAATGGGATCTCTGGTACCTTCATAAGATTCCGAGGGGAGTTTCACATGTCGGCTGACTCTTTGACGCCTTATGCGTGGGCTGAAGGGGTGGCCAGAAGTATCATCAAGAATCTCACAAGCATACCGAGGTGGGGATACCTCCAAATGACGCCTACGATCTAGCGGATTTCTAACATGATGTCGCCTTGGAGACGGGTTGCGACTCCTTGGCGAGCGAGTTCGATGCCTCCTACTGCTGGATCTCTCACTCCCTCTAAGAGATATGTCTCTATCATTTTCATCCCTCCTACCATCCCAACGACCTCTATCCTCGTCGCGCCATTGCAAATCCTCTCGGGAAATATGAAGTAAAGGCGTCTGTGGCATATACGGCTCCGTTGTCCTATGAGCAAATTGTACAAGACTGACTGGTGCATTCAGCGCAGGTAACGTCAGAGGGGCATTCGCATGCAACGGGGACGACAACGGTCATTCTGTGATAATGGATGGAGTAAAAACAAACTAGGATGGGACGTCTGATCCAGAGGCATTAGGCGTGAATCTAGCAGCCAATTCCGTTAAGTGGTCCAATTGGGCACGAAGGGCTGAAATCGAGCTCGCGAAAGGGTTATTCGCACTGTCTGTCACGGATCCCCTTGACTGGGGAGTAAAATGACTGGGCCCCGCTATCTAGGATAAAGGAGTATATGGCTGGGACACAAATGCTCCCGTCGTTTGTTCAAAAGAGAGATCCAGCATTCCTGGGGGAATTTCTTGTGTCGCGGTTAGAGCATCAGAAGTGGCAAAAGGGAAAAGTCACCTACGGGTGTCAAATGGAAGGCTAGAGGACTGAGACAACGACGGATCTAAATCAGAAGCCATAATCTTCCAATTTTCAGAAGAACAGAGCTTGGCTATTAAGGACGCTCACTTAATTAGAACCAAAGCTCTCAATGAAAGCACCAATTTGATAAGATTCAGACTTCTGGGGAAGCGGGGTAGAGATTATGACCGTCTGAAGTCACTATAGCGGCAGTCCGTCGTACCTGTAAAGCGCCGTAGACACTCCGATGCTTAAGTTAGTATGGCTGTGAAATTTGGCAGAGATTTGAGTAGTGATTTTAGTCTTACCTTTGATCTAGAAATGAGTGGTATTTATAGGCAAAAGTAAGGACGTTACCCTAGGGGTGGGCGTTATCAAGGGAAGATAACGCCCAAGATGATGTCAGCATACGTCAGCCGGATGGTATATCGCTGACGAGATATCGCCAGTGAGATGTTGTCGGGGCCGCCTGGGATAGGAAGACGCCGAGTGGGTCCCCCCCCCCCCCCCCGCTGATGTTGACCATCCCTGGATTCCTCGGCCTAACGCGGGCGGTAACCGGGTGCCGTCGCCAGTCAAGGTCTACAGGGATCCGGCTTTGACTTTGGGTGAGAATACGAATGTACCCTTGGTGTTTCATCAATTGTTATCAAGATCCTTCCAGGTTTTTCTTTATGCCGCTGAGAATACTTCGATTCGTCACCTCCGATTGACCGTTGGTCTGCGGGTGAGCCACGGAAGAGAACCTTTGTTCGATCTAGAATTCCGCGCATTGGTCTCTAAAAAACTGGCTGGTGAATTGCGTCCCATTGCCACTGACTAGGACACGGGGTACACCGAACCTCATAATAACTTGGTGTTTAAAGAAACGCCAAATTCTCTCTGTTGTGATGTTAGCAACCACTTCCGTTTCTGCCCATTTCGTGAAGTAATCTACCGCCACGACCATAAATTTTAGTTGAGACCTTGGCTTTGGAAATGGTCCTAGGATATCGATCCCCCATTTCGCGAAAGGACAAGGGCCACAATTTCAGAGATTTCTGACATGTCCGTACATAATTGTGGCAATCTCTTCGAATAGTAGGCCAGTAGAATCCGGACCTGAAGACTTGCGCGACCAAGGTGCCACCTACTGCATGCATGCCGCATATTCCTTCATGGATTTCTCGCAAGGTGTGAAGACCCTCTTGTTCTGTTATACACTTGGCGGCTGGGTGAGAAAAGCATCTCCAAACCAGTTCCCCATCGTAGTATGTGCACTTTGCCGCTTGTTTCAGCACTTTCTTTTTCTCAGCGTTGTCCGTAGGCAACTCTTCATACTTCAAGTATTTTATTACGGGGATTCGCCAGTCATCTTCAATTTCTTCCACGCAAAGCGACGCTTGCTCTTCCATGAAGGAGGGTACCGATATCTCTCGGTAGTATACGCCCTTAGGTATAGACGTGTCCGGATTTGCGGCAAGTTTGGCCAGGCCGTCTGCCTCAACGTTATCCTCTCGGGGAATACTCTCAAAGCTGACCTGCATGCCACTTTTCTTTATTTCCAACAACTCGCGTTTCACTTTAGCGAGGTACTGAACCATGATAGGCTTTCTGGCCTGAGAGTGTCCCAAGACTTGGTCTATTATCAATTTAGAATCTCCACAAATCTTTAATCGCAAGTCTCCCATCATTCCCGTATCGTGTATGGCCTTGGTGGAAAAGCTCCTCCCTATCCTGAGTTCAGCCAATAACGCCTCATACTCTACTGCGTTATTAGATAACGGCTGCAGTATTCTAATGGCATATCGTTTCTGCATGTCGTGCGGCCCGATTATGAAAATTCTGGCTCCGGCTAGTTCTTGATTTTTGGCTCCATCCACATGAACGACCCACAACTCAGTGTAGGTTTCAGGGAACGGGAGGTCCAAATCATCTTTTTCCTCTTCCGGTAGGTTCGTTAACCCGTATTGCTCGAGTTCGATGGCCCAAATCAGCATTCTTCCCTAAGACTCAGGTTTTCAGAATATCCTTTTCAAAGGTTGGTCAGTAAGTACGATGACGGGATGGGCTTGGAAGTATCTGTCCATTTTTCGCGTGGCTTGAATTAGCGCAAATGTTATTTTCTCAATGCAAGCGTATCGCAGCTCAGCATCTTTCAAGACGTGACTCACGAAGTAGACAGGGTGGTGCAGACGGTTGTCGTCTCGAACGAGGAAGACACTAACTACTTCGTCGACAACGCCGAGGTATAAGTATAGGGTGTCGCCCGGTTCTGGCCTTGTCAACACCAGGTTGGATGATAAATAGGCTTTCAAGCTCATAAAAGCCTCTTCACATTCCGTTGTCCACCCAAAAGGGGCTTTCTTGCGAATAACTTTAAAAAAAGGAAGGCATCTCTCGCCCTGCTTGGAGATAAACCATCCTAGGGCGATAACACGCCCTGTCAATTTTTGCACCTCCTTAATAGTTCGAGGAGATATCATGTCTTGGATAGCTTTAACTTTCGAGGGGTTGGGCTGGATACCTTTCTGACTGACCACATAGCCCAAAAATTTACCCGTTTGGAATGCAAACATGCATTTACGGGGATTCAACTTCATCTGGTACTCTCTCATCACATCAAAAACTTCTTTCAAGTCGGGCAAGTGGTCCTTGAAGCTTCGGCTTTTGACCAGTATGTCATCAACGTAGGCTTCCACGCTTTTTCCGGTCTGCTTTTCAAATATTTTATTCGCCATACGTTGGAAAGTTGCTCCCGCATTCTTCAGCCCAAACAGCATCGCCGTGTAGCAGTAGGTGGCTTTTGGAGTGATAAAGGTGGTCTTTTCTTCATCCTCGACGGCCATAGGGATTTTATGATATCCGGAGTTGGCGTCTAGCGAGCTTAGATACGCGTACCCGGTGATCTGATCGACTAGCTGGTCGATTCGAGGGAGCGGGTAGCAATCTTTGGGGCAAGCATCATTCAGGTCAGTGAAGTCGATGCACATACGCCAGTCTCCATTGGGCTTCGAAACAAGAACTAGATTAGCCAACCAGGTTGGATATTGGACTTCGTGAATGAAACCTGCGCCCAGGAGCTTCGTCACCTCCTTATCAACGGCTAACGCCTTTTCTGTGGAAAATGCTCGTCGTTTCTGTTGGATGGGCTTGACACAGGGATCGACATTAAGTCGGTGTTCTGCCACTTCTCGCGAGATACCAGGCATATCCGCAGGCTTCCAGGCGAATTCTCCTTTATATTTGTTCAATAGTCAAGCTAATTGGAGGTTTTCCTCGGGGCTTAGCTTTTCGCTAACTAGGAAATTCACCTCCGTGATCCCGTTAACTGGTACGAGTACCATCTTGTCCACAGGCTGAGTACGCTTCTCATCATTCTAGCCATATGGATCCACCGTGACACACACGTACCTGTCACAACTCTTCTGAGTCATGAGTAAGTAGCATTTAGCCGCCAATTTTTGATCGCCTTTGATTGAGACCACTCCATCCCAAGAGGGATACTTCATCCTCAAATTCTTTTGAGATATCGCCGCCCCGAAACGATTGAGGAACGGTCGCCCGAGTATGGCGTTGTAAGGCAGGGTGAGGTCAATGACTAAGAATAACAACTCCTCTGACCGTTTGGACGTGTCTTCTCTAAAGTGCACTGGCAGCGTTGTAACTCCAGTTACCGGGATTGGTATTCCATCTACCCCAATTATCGGCTTCTTGTACAATGCCAGTTCACCATCTGGGCGTTTCATGAGGTTATAGGCCTCTAACGAAAATAGATTCACTGCGCTTCCATTATCAACAAGAGTTCTTCTAACCCCATGGTTGCCGATAACAGGCGTGACTACTAACGCATCATTATGTGGGAACACGACACCTTTCTCATCTTCCTCGGACAAGGATAACACCATCCGATCTAGTGCAGTTATTACTTCGCTTTTTATTAACGGCCCCCCTCGCTTCCGCTTGTCTCCGGTTGTGGGCGTCAACGGTACAGGCTTGTCAAGGTACGGTGTGCCCCTAGTGATAATGTTGATGATAGGAAAGTCATCTTTGTCAATCGCAAGCGTTTCCCTACATCTCCCAGTGGGTATGTTATTATTTCCCGGAACGCGAGAAGGGGGTTGTCTGTCGTCAGATGTCCTATTTATCGGGTTGTTCCTAACTTCTTCTCTTGCCTTGGTGGCAAATTCCCCGAGGTATCCCTCTTCTACCAAACGCTCTATTGCCAGCTTTAATTCTCTGCACGCGTCTGTAGAGTGTCCTTTGACTTTATGAAATTTGTAGAAGGCATTTTCCCTTCCTCCTATGACGACTCTTGGCTTTACGGGGGCTGGATAGCGGATAGGGAGGTTCCGTTATTCCACTATTGCTAAAATTTCTGCCCTTTACAGTATAAGGGAAGGAAGGTCTGGGTCATAAATCCGGCCCTTAGGAGGATCTGTCTGCCACTGAGTAGGGGAGTTACTAGACCTTCCCCTTAAAGAGTTGCCTCTTCGTCTATTGGAGGTTTTTGGGATATGATCTTTTCGTTGGGTGTAATCGTCTACAAAACGTCCATCAGGGATCGCGTTACTAGGGACGTTAGGTGCCTGAGGTACATTTTGTGGCACGTTTCGGGCTTTGTCTCTATTTTCTTCTTCCTCCATTCTTGCGTAATTATGAGCTTTCAGTCTCAACGCGTCCAAGGTTGCCGGGGGGTCCACCATTAGCGTGTCTCATAATTTCTCATAACGACAGTTCCGCTTCAAGGCTTCCACAGCGAAATCGATAGTGACGCCCGACGTTAACGATATTTCTAGGTCAAAACGACTGAGAAAATATTTTAAAGACTCCTGAGGTCTCCTGTGTATGTCGAATAACGCTGCAGCAGATTTTCTGATGGGGACCGCAGTGCTGAACCGGCTTCGAAACTTAGATTCCTGCTGCGCGAAGCTGTTAATGGATTTTGCTGAAAGACCCTCGAACCAGAGGCGCACAACTCCTGCCAATGTCATGACAAATATCTGGCACAAAGTTGCATCACTGTGGGTTTGGAATTGCACGAAGTCCTTCACCTTGTTAAGGTGGGAAATGAGATCTCTAGTGCCGTCATAGGACTCCGTGGGGAGCTTCACATGTCGGCTAACCCTATAGCACCTTATGCGATGACTGAATAGGTGGCCTGAGGTGTCGTCCAGGATTTCACAGGTGTTGCGGGACGGTGACGTTTCCGGGTGATGCTTGCGGTTCTAAGGATCGGGAGTGTGATGACGCCTAGGAGATCGGCTACGACTCCTCGGTGAACGAGTCCGATATCTTTGACTACTGGATCTCTCACTACGCTCGGGGGATGTATCTCTGTCCATTTCTCCCCACTAACCATCCCAACGATCTCTATACTCGTCAAGTCGTCTTTCTCCTTGAGAGACGAGAATTTGTAGCGCGTGCGGCACGTAGGGCTCTACTCGCCCCTGGGCGAGTTGCACAAGGCTAATGGGTGTATCTATCGCGGGCAAGGTCAACGGAATGTTTCTGTGTTGCAAGGGCGACAAGGGTCGTTCGGTGATAATAGATGATGTAAAAATAGCCTGGGGAGGAACACTCGACCCAGAAACATCCAACGTGATTCTTGCAGCCAGCTCAGTCAAGTAATCCAGCCGAGAACGAAGAGTAGATATTTCACTCGCGAGGGGGTTGCTTATGCCATCCAACATGAATCCCCTCGGAGGAGGAGTGGAAAAACTGGATCCCGCCGTCTAGGATATAGGGATGTTAATCTGGGAAAAGGGTGCTCCTCATATTGATCTAAAGGAGAGATCTAAAGATTCCGAAGTAATCTCCTGCAAAGTGGTAGAATCGTCAATAGTGGCGAAAGGAAAAAGTTGTCTGTGAATCGCAAAGGGAATGCCAGAAGATGGGGGTTGTGTGGATTCCGAATCAGAAGCCATGATCATTCCGATCTTCCAAGAAAGACAGAGCTTAGCTATTAAGGACGCTCACTTAATAAACCAAGGCTCTCAACGAAAGCACTAGTTTGATAAGATTCGGACTTCTGGAGAATTGGGGTGAGGATTATGGCCGCTCGGAGTTACTGTAGTTGTCGTCGAGTGTACCTGTAAAGCGCCGGAGGGGGGCTCCAGCGTAGACACTCCGATGCTTAAGTCAGTAAGGTTGTTCCAACTAGTAGAGGTTCGAGTAGCGATCATAGGCTTACCTCTCATTTCGAATGGTGGGGTATTTATAGGCAGAGCGTGGGCATTACCTCTACAAGATAATGCCTCAAGTGACGTCATGGCTGACCTGGGATGGGATGACATCGTACGTATGAGTAGATAACGCGTGAGACTCCCCACCCAGCTGGCACTGTAGGGTTCCGGTCTCAAGGCTGGTGTGAAGATGGAAATACCCTTGGAATTGTCTTGATTATTATCAATGGGGACACCAAAGTGGCCACAATCAAGAAGCTCCATGAGCAAGTCCGCTAAAACATTGAGAGAATGAATGAGCGGGAAACAACCAAGCGTAACAAAGGCAATACGCCTACTGAATTTGAAGCCGGACAATGGGTTTGGCTTCATTGGCGAAAAGAACGGTTTCCTAACCAAAGGCGGGGCAAGCTAAGTCCCCGAGGCGATGGGCCTTTCTAAATCCTCTACCGCGTCAACGCCAATGCCTATGTCAAAGACATCCCAAGTGAGTATGGTCCAATAAGCAATACGTTTAATGTTAATGACTTAGCTCTTTGCGATGTAGGTACCATGGCTGCCCAAGAAATGGATTCGAGGACGAATCCTTTCAAAGGAGGAGGAGATGATGTGATCATGCCCAAGACTACAACCACAACCAACCAAGAGGCCGGAGACACCATGCCAATGCAAGGGCCAATCACACGTAGCATGGTGAAGAAGTTAGCATTGTGGATTAAAGCCGAGACAAGTAAGGAGTCGTCTCAAGTCATAGAGAAGGTAGTCCTAATGATTGCCCACCAAGAAGAAACAAGTGCAAACCCAAGCCCTTGTATTTTAGGAAATGGCATGTCTAAGTCATTCGAGGCCGCAGCTGGCGGCATACCGCCAAGAGCCAGGCCGCATGCCGTCAGCTTCGACATGGGCAATTAATTGGAATATCAATGGCTGGCGGCATACCGCTAGAATGAGGGCATGGCTAGCGGCATACCGCCAGGAACAAGGCGCCATACCGCCATGAGCCAAGTGTCATGCCGTTAGCTTCGACATGGCCAACTTAATATGTATGGATTGGCTGGCGGTATACCGCCAGAAGCCTAACCCTAGCCGCCCACTCTTATTTTAGGTCATTTTTGCACTTCACTATAAATAGTTAATGACCTTCATATTTCTTCCGGGGAGTTTTTGTTTAAGTGAGTTTTCTCCTTCCTTTTCACACTAAAACTCAAATCCTTCCTTAAGAAAGATAGCTTCAGTGAGTTCTCTCCTCCCTATCTTTCTTTGGAAAATCTAAGCTTGTAACCGAATATTTGTTAGTTTCGGATATTAAAGATCTACGCTTGTATTTTTCAAGTTCTTCGTGTTCTTCATTAAATCCATTACATCTACTCATTTCGCATCCAACCTCCCTTCTTCTCTTCTAATCCGTGTCAAGCAAGGCTCCCTCCGGGCAAGATCCACCAAAGCTCCAAAATACATTCGAGCAATCCTAGTCGAGGCTTGATCGTATCAAGTGGTAGCAGAGCTTCTGGGCTCTTGGGTTTGTAAATCTTGTGTTTTTGATTTCTTGAGTTTGTTGGTGTTTTTGTTTTTGTTTTCTTGAGTTATTGTGTTGGGTCATCATGAATGTCATCCGACCACAACGCGAAAAAGACAGAATCACCGACCGAGGCAGTCCAGTTTGTTTTGTGTTCTAAGGTGTTCTTGAGTTGTTTTACCATCCATAGAGCCAAGTCTCAAACTTTAGCCCTCGACACACGAATGGTGGTCTTGGGTGTCAACCTCATAAGAATAAGAACCATACCGTGTCTCATACCCATCAGAATAAGCGCCCTTATAACAAGAACCGTGACCATCACTAGCAACCGAGGGGTAGGCGACACCTTCACAACAAGAGCTAGCTCCATACGGTGTCTCAAGCTCATCCAAGTAGCTCACCTCATAACAAGAAGAGAAACAGTCACTAGCCACCGTGGTGCAGTCGGTGCTAGAACAACAAGATTCCTCCTCCCAAGAGGACCCAACATCCTCATAATAGATAGACATAGAAAAGTACCTACAAAAAGAAAACAAACGCACTTGATAGATAAAAAGGGTTAGGCGCTCCCTCACGTGTTTGCTCTCGTGTTTGTCACTCTAATATGCTCACAATTTTCTCTCACACTCTTATCTCAATCACAAACTAATCACTTAAGCTAGTAAGACTCTACGAATCAACTAGAGCTCATGGAAAGCAAGACAACCAAGGTAAGAAAGAAAGGCAAGGAAAGCCGCAATAGTGCCCAAGGAAAATGGATTTAATTTTGGACACTAATTGGACTTAGAATAGAGTAATTACGTAGGGAAACAAGGAAGAAAATACCAATCTAGGATTTTACGTGCTTAAACTTCAATCTGTGTGGAACAACTTTTATTTTGAGTCGTCTGTTAATTCTGTGAAATTTATATACTTTTTGACCACCAAAGAAAAGTGTGTAGATTTCATCCGAGAAAAATAGTCCCTGTGTTTGAGTCTATTTTCAGTATTTTCTAGTAGGAATCGTCTTTTCTTCCCTTCATGAAAGTTGTAGATCCATGTCTTAGAAGTATGTCTGTCAAGTTTCGTGATTTTTAGCCTTCATTTGCTATGTTTTCAGGTCAGTACCCAGAGTCTGTCAAGAATATTCTTAGTGTTCTTCATGTTCTTGGTGTGTTCTTCAGTTTGTGTCTTGTAAATCCATTTGTCTTATGTTCAGCAATCAAGTTTGTGTTTAGATTTTAGTTTAATCTATTTTAAATTGAGTCAAAATTCAGTAGCTATCACCCTTCTCACTTTTCCTTAAAACCCTCACCTACTCATACACTCTCTTCCCAATATTGTCGTTTTTGTGCTAAGCCAAAGGGAGCCACAAAAATCCAGCCTGCACTTTCCCATTTGATCAAAGCAACCAGCTGGTTTGGCAGCAACTTTCCCCCCCAAAATATCTCTTTCAAAAGCTGCCCAAGTCCTATACTCAAACAACTTAAGTTGACACTTTTTGGCATCAAATATAGAAGAGTTGAGTGATTAGTGAGCGCAATTTTAAGAGAGTAAACACGAGCGCAAACACGTGAGATGAGTGTTTATTTTCGCTAACTCGTATATATACAATATAAAATTTATTTTCTTTACAGGTATAAAATGAGAGTTTTGGATTCGAAGACGAATCTTTTTCAAAGGAAAAGGTGATGATGCGATTACACCTACCTTTAATTATTTTGGGTTGATTCATTCTTTGTAATTAATAGTGAATTGATTAATTCCTATAAGTAATAGTGGGTAAATTAATTTGTGTAACTAATAGTTAAGAATGTAATAGATAGATAGAAATTAAGGCTATGGATTCGAGGATGAATCCTTTCGAAGGGAAAGGTGATGATGTGTTCACGGACCCCTTTGAAGCCAAGAGAAATGGCACGGCCTTGAAGATTATTGCACGACATATCGAGGGCCGAAAGACGTGCGCAAAAACGAGGCCAAAAGGGTTACTTTGGCATTTTTCAGCTTGTTTTAGGCGTCATCACGCCCAGACACGAAGTAATGACGCCGGGGAATCAGCAACGACAATTCTCCCTTCTGAAGTTGGCGTCATCACGCCCAGACACGAAGTGATGACGCCCAGAAATTGTCAAAATGCGAAGTTTCCATTTTTTAGGGGTTTTGAAGGGCAAACTTGTCATAAATGCCTATTTTCGGATCATCATTTTCTTCCAAAAAAGCAGAAGAAGATTCTTCTTCTTCGGTGGATCCCCCTTGTTGAGTCAATCAAAAAGACCAAAGATCCTAACCACTTCCACCCGTTCATCCAGGTAACGTATCTTTATAATTCCACTGCGTCTCCATAAATCATTTCCTCCATATTTGTTGCTGTTTTCTTATTATTTTCATGCCTCAAACTCTAGAGCTAGATCGTCCATTTGTTGCATATCATTCGGCTCACACAGTCGTGGGTCGGATCATATCAGAGACTCAGCTTGGCTAGGTCACAGGCTAGGCCTAGCATGAGTACCAAGATGGAGATCGACTTGGCCTAGGAGACTTTAGCACGCGAGCTGGCAGTGGATATTAGTGGATCAGGACAACAACTGGGCGGTTGAGAAAATCAAGGGACTTCGAAGGAACCTCTTCTGGAGCTTATCACTTCCAATCAATTATCTTGTCGAACAAACCATTTTGTAGGGATTTTGTTTATAGTTTATCCACTTACTTGAAGTCTAGTTTTTGCATTAGAGATGAGGCGGTAGATCGGCTTTAAGACCCGGTTGCAGCGGTCTCTAGATCTCAATCTCTGCACTCCATCTCTTCTCTGGTTACAAATAATTGCTCTGTGATTTCCAGTTTTGGATCTGATAGTTTTCTTTTATTATTGAATGCAAATAAAACAATTTTTCACTATCGTTATGTGTGTGTCCAGCTAAACAGTCATTCTTGATAAGGGCTTCTCAGTTAAAGTGTTATCCAAAAACTATTAAGTTGTTTATTTAGCTCACAGCTGACACTCTTATTTTTCTAGGGCAAGCCCGTGGCCTAGCTCATTTAAAGGAGCATTAAATGGCCAAATCGTCAACAGGGTTTGGGGAAGTGTTATTCAAAATCCATCAAATTCGCAACAATGATTTCCAATTTGTAATCCATCAAAGTCATGTTTAATTATCATTCCAGGTGCCTATTATGCACCATCCAAGCATTTAAATCCCAAAAAATGGATATTTATGATCAAGCAATAGCAAGTAGTGCAAACTAGTGATGCAACACAGGAAAAATAAAACAGAGTATTATGTTCTCAATATAGTTGCTTCTGCTCATGCGATTCCATATACAAACCAAACCGACAATGTAGAGCTCATAAAAGTGGAACAGATAAAAAGAACAGGGCATCAATGCAACTGGATTAAACATGCTCAAAGAAGGACCCATGTTCCTGTAATTAAAGCATTCATGTTAAAAATACCAAGGGCAAATACACTTTAACCATTCAAGAAAAACAGTTCACAACCATAATGGGAAGACAATGAGATAGTCAATATCAATTCATTAATTTGAGGAATAATATACGTTATGAGTTTCACAGTTGAACAAAATGGAAGGTAAAAGTTGACCATCCTAAATCCAACATCCTACTACTACCATAAACACCCTAGTACATTGAAGAAAGTGGTCATCCTAACAGAAAACAACATTCAGTCTACCAGAAACACACTAATATAGCAAAAACTGGCCATCCAAAAGTCAACAGCATTATGTCTACAACAAACATCCTAATATATTCAGTAGAAATTAAGGAGAAGAAGACGCAACATGTGCATGAAGCTCTCTTCATAGAATGGGTCATCTTTACGGCCAAACATACCTCGGATTGGCAATTTATTGAGATCGAAATCCATGTCCACCTCCACTTCTAATGTATGCATTAAATCCTCAATGGAAGGTAGATTTAAATCAGGAATTTGATACTTCTTTGGACACCCATGATGGAAGCCGAGATTCCCATCTTCTTCACTGGCAAGAGAGCATGAAACCTCCTCCGCTTCCAAAACAGTCACACGGGTTGCAATTTCTTCCTCGGACACAGCCGTCATTTCTTCAAACACGACGTCGTCTTCACTTTCGTAGGTATCTGCCACAATGACATCCATTTCACAGATTGCATCCGCCGCAACAGCCATTTCTTCAAACACGACGTCGTCTTCACTTTCGTAGATATCTGCCACAATGACATCCATTTCACAGATTGCATCCGCCGCAACAGCCACCGCGCCGACATCATCTTCAACCCCCTCCTCCGTGACTACATCATCAACCTCCACCGCCGCGACGACATCATCCTCAACCCTAGGGACTCCAATTGAATCTGGTACGAACATACCCATACGCGGATGAAATTGCACGCAACTATCATCCTGTGAATCATCCCAAAAATCAACACCCTATATTTGGTAAAGTAGAAATTGAAACCCGAAATTTGCAATGAAATTAAACACTGAAATTGAAGATGAAATTTTGTGATGCTTACATCATTCGTGGTGGTATTAATAGGAAAAATCTTCCGTTCCCACGCAAATTTTAAATTCAAACACAAGAGAGGGAATCAATGTCAGCATTGAGCCAAGCTGAATTCGTCATCGTCGTCACCAGCGCAGGCAGGGGCACCCTCGTCTTCTCCAGCGTGGGAAACCGATAACGTCATTTGTTTTGCACCTGCTTTTGGATGCTAAAACGTCATTTGATCTGAGCCAGAGGGAGTAAAACTTACTTCACCCTCTTCATAAAATGAAGTAATATTATAGATTTCGGGCACAAACCTAATTAAATATTACAAAACTAAAAAAAAGTTTTGGATCGATTGAATTGAACTAGTGAGTGATAATTAGTTCAACCAATCGAACGGGTGATTGAATTGCATCTATATCACTCGGTACCCATTATGATGGGTCAAATGTCATCCTCAGTTTAATAGAACATGTTAGAACCAACACCGAGGTTCTAGTCATGTCAGACTCCTGACTTGTGCAGTAATCTATATGATAGAATGCAAGAAACATCTTTGTTGTGAAAACGTTGGAATGCACCATCAAGAACACATATAGAAAGCTTTCCTAGGAATGTCAACACTCTGATATTTCTCTCACACTTACACCTAAAACTTTACTACATTAATTCTATTTGAATATTAAAAATTATGCTCATAACATATAAAAGTGGAATGGTTAATTGTTACGAGTAGGGGTATACATTTGACCCGCCCAACCCGACCCGATCTGTATAACCGGCGTAACCGACCCGCTAAAAGAATTGACCCGTCTAATCCGTCTATATACAGATACATAACCGACCCGTTAAATTTGGTGACGGGTCAATTCGCGAGTCGAATTTTTTAAAATCGCTTATAACCGACTATACCTGCCAATTAACCCTAACTATAAGCATCTCTTTCTCCCGATTTCACTTTCTTCTCCTTTCCCAATTCTGGTTCCAGTTTTCTCCCGATTTCATTTTCCCAGCCTCGTGACTTGTCAACTGAACCAACCACAAACTTCAATTCCAATCTCTGCCAATTAATTGAAGCTATCCTCCTGCAAAGAAAAAAACCATTCGATCCAAATTAAATTAATCCAATCTCCTTCCAAATCCAAATTAATTCAATCTCCATTCAATCCAAATTAATCCAATCTCCTGCCAAATTCAAATTAATTCAATCCTCTCAAAATTAATTTCAAAAACCTATATTCATCTATCTGCCAAATTAAATCCAGATCGAGCCTCGACCCATTAAATCCTCGCCAAACCATTCTCTGCCAAAAATCAAAAATCAAACCATTCAACCACCACCGTCACTGCCAACTACCCTCACCGTCAGCCATTTCACCCGATCTCCTTGCTGCCATCATCATCAACAACCGATCCACCACAGCTCCATCAAAACCAAAAACACTGAATCTCCAAACCACCATCAATTCTTGGTGTTGTACCTATGGTCGGAAATAAAAGAAAGAAAGAAAGAAAATATAAGAGAGGAGAGTGAGGGTTGCGTAGAAGAGAGAAAAGTGAGGGTTGCGCAGGGAAGGAAGAAAAGAAAAAAGGAAAAAGGAAAAAAAAAGAAAAGAGATAAGAAAGAGAGGAATGGACTCCAACCCAAGAAAAATGAGAAGAACCCACCAACCCGTCTATAATCGATCCGACTTGTCCAACCCATTAACCCGCAGTTATAGTAGTAAAAATTGACCCGAATCGACCCGCTTAATTTCTAATGAGTCGGTAACGGTTTTGGGCTATAACCGATCCGATCCGACCCGTATAAACCTCAGAATATATACAAACTCTACAAAAAGTGGCTAATAAATTGTTTGAAAAATAAACAAAACCCATCAACATTGGCTTTAATTAGGTAGTCCGAAAGTATGTGAACGAGTCTCCTTCCCTTGGATCCAATTCCATGGAGATATGTCGACTGATCTGTCTTAGCCTCAATCATTTCAATTCACGGTGTTTATTACTGACTTTTTATCTCTTAATTTATTTCAGACTCCTAAATTATTTTCACAACGATTAAAATATTAATTTATTTTTATTTTTATATATTTTTAGCAAATTATTTTTATTATTTTATTAAATATGATCCATCAATACTAATTTTAATTTATCAATATATTAAAAATGATAAAAAAAATAATCATGACGATATTTGTTTAGGATGGAGAGAGTATAATTTATAAAAAAAAAAGTGAGTGAGCTTTTTTTATAAGCAATAAAATAAGTGTTAATTACAAGCTCCACTCCCTCCGATTTTTTAAAATGTTGGATTTGAGTTTTGCACAACAATTAAGAAATGATTAACAGATAGCATTTGAGTTTATTTTAGACTCTAATCTCCTGACTAATCTAGCTATATTTAGGAAATAAGCAAAATTATCTTTCCTACTCATATTAACATTCCTTAATTGAATATACCACATTGGTCAATATAAATTGAGCAATAGTAATTGAGTTTTTTTTTCCCTGAGCACCTATCTATTTACTTTTCCTATGCGACAACAGTACTCAAATCTTCTGATTATTCTCTAAAAGAAGATAACCTTTCCGCCAAAAAATTGATTGAAATTTTGGTGAGAATTTAAATCTTTTGGTACTTTCCCTTCAATTAAAAAATGGCAAAAAGGTATTTGGGAACCCTGAACTCTGGCGTTTTATTTTGTGGGAACCCTCAACTATTTTTTTATTTAATCACCCCCTCGACTTCTTTACATTTTGTTTAATCACAACCCTACCGTCACGTTTTGCTGATGTGTCACCGTTATGTGCCTCGTCATGTGCTTACTGGATGCCACGTCATCAAGACACGTCAGCAACTTCCCACGTCAACAAGACATGTCGGAAGTGTGCCGGGGGGTAATTAAATATAAAAAAAAAGTTAAGGGTTGCAATTAATCAAAACATTAAAGTTTAAGGTTGTTTTATATCATTTTCCCTAATTTCATTCAATAACCCAAATTCCTCTTTTCCTTTCTTTTTATATAAAACAATATAATGATAATAATAATAATAATAAAAAGGGTTAAAGCAAAAATTAGTACCTGTCCAATAATTGTTTGACTGATTTGGCACCTCCTCTGTTTTTCGCGTTTAAAAGGTACCCATACTTAAACAAAATGTCACATTTGGTACCCCCGTGTAACGCCGTCCACCAATTGCCGTGAAGTGTCCTACGTGGCACGCCACGTCGGATCCCACGTCGGACACCGCTGACGTGGCGTTCCACGTAGGCGAATCTGACCCGGTTATTTTACCCACGGGTCGGGTAAATGGATTTTCCAATTCGGTATAAAACGACGTCGTTTTTGGCTAAAAATGTACTACGCGTCGTTCATCACGCGTGACTGTCATCCCATGTTACTTAACTGAGAGACGCGTCATTTACTAAAAGGAGAGACGCGTCGTTCAGTGGGGAACCTTTACCTCCCCCATCGTGGTCAATCGCGCACCCATCGTTTTCAATCTCTCTCCCTAACCCTAACGGCCGCAGTCGCTCTCAAAGAAGAACGCTCACCACTCGAGCTCCTTGTCAACATCTCTGACCCAAACCCTGTGAATACAAACCCAGAATAGAAATCCAAACGACTTGCGTGAAGAACTGGCGATCGTGGACGGTCGTTTCGCGCGAAGCGTAGACTGACAGGTGAGTTCTTAATTTCCAGTGATTTCCTTTTTACTTATTTAGGTTTGAAATGATGTAATCGTGTTGGTGTACAGTTATTCTTGGGGATTGCTAGAGTTGATGTGTGTGTCATTGTGTTCCAGCCTTTTATCACCAAATTTTAGGGTTCCTTTAAATGTTGTCTTTAAATGGTACCTGTACTGAACAGGATTTGTTGTCTTGGGCCCATTTAAATACTAAATTAAAATGTTTTTGTCTGGAGATTCGATGACAACCTTTATTCGTTTTTGGTTTTGTCTGTATGTATGTAGGGTTTGTTTAATGTGTTTTCTTTATTCCTCATTGACTTTATTTCGTACTTTATGTTGTTGTGGCCAGGGAAAATGACAACCATTTCATTTTATATTGGTGGAAAATTGATTACAGTGGGGGGTGAGTGGTTGTATGCTGGTGGGACTATCATTAAAGAAACCGTTGATGTTGATGAAGTATCATTTTTTACCCTTTTAGATAAGTGTGGTGAATTAGGATACAAGAATATTAGCAAGTTGTGGTATGATGCATACTGTTCAGGGATGGGGTTGAAGAAAAATTTAAAAGAGCTTGAAGGTGACAGTACATTTGCAGTATTTATTAATTATGCAATTGAGAAGAAGCTTGTCAATTTATATGTAGAGCATGGTGATGGTATGCATCCTTATTTTGATGACCTAAACCCTATCACCATGTGTAATAAGTTGGGAATTTCAGAACATGGAGCTAGGGCTGTTGGTGGGTCCAGTAAGGATAAATGTGTTCTTGATGATGACTCTCATGACAGTGAATTTGATGGGTATGAGACGGAGCAAAGGGGAAGTGAGTATGAATGTGATGATGGTGGGGACGAAGAGTACGAGCCTACAGTAGAAGAATATTGGGTAGATTGTCCTTATTTGTCTGCTGAGGAGGAAGAGGAGTATAGGATGGCGCGGGAAAAGAAAGAAAGATTCAAGAGAAGGGGGGAGAATAAAAAATCAAAAAAGAACAAAAAAAGGGTGGTGAGAGAAAATATGGAGGGACCAAGTGGGGTTAGTGGTCCTGGTGGGGGGAATAATATCAATTCTGGCGGGAATGGGGAAGATATAGTGGACGAAATCAGGCGGGAAATGAACAAAAGAGAAAAGGCCAACATTAAAACAAATGCTGCTGTTGAGGATGAAAATGAGGTCCATTTTAACAGTGACTCGGAGGCAAGTTACTTGACCTCCAGCAGTGACACCGATGCAGATCATGCCAAGAGAATTCCAGCTAGAAGGTCTCGGTTCTTAGCAGGTGAGCATAATCCCCATTTTCAGCTTGGTATGGTTTTTCCAAACAAGAGAGAGTTCAAAAAAGCTGTGGTGAAACATGCCATATTCAATAGGAGAGATGTGAGGTATGTGCAAGATGAAAAAAAAAGGTGTAGGGTTGAGTGTAAGGGTAGTGATTGTGAGTGGAAGATTCTTTGCTCAATCGATGGGAGGAGTGGGCAATGGATGATTAAAACGTTTGTAAGTCACCACTCGTGTCAAAAACAATTCCACATTTCTTGTCTCAGTTTTAGAAATCTTGCGGAGTGGTTTATGAATGATCTAAGGAAAGTGACATTGAAGCTTACTGTAGCCGAAATGAAAGATCATTTTAATGGGCAATGTAGGATCAAGGTGTCGCGGGGGCAGTGTAGACATGCCAAGCAGCAAGTGGTTGAGCATTACATTGGTGACCCGTTGAAGGAATTTGCCAAGTTGGAAGACTATGCTGAGGAGCTTAGAACTAGTAATCCTGGCAGTTCGATTGTTTTGGAGGCACCGGATGGAGTTTTCAAGAGAATGTACGTGTGTTTTGATGGTGTTAGGAGAGGGTTTAATTCTGCGTGCAGGAAGATAATTGGGCTAGACGGTTGTTTCCTCAAAGGTCCTTTCAAGGGTGAAATTCTTGCAGCTGTTGGTAGGGATCCTAACGACCAAATTTACCCAATTGCTTGGGCAGTTGTGGGTTATGAATGCAAAGAATCATGGAAATGGTTCTTAGAATTACTCATGTTAGATTTGGACGTTGCTGGAGGCAACTTTGTCTATGCTTCTGATGGTGCTCCTGTCATTGCAAGAGGGGAAGGATTCACATTCATGAGTGATCAACAAAAGGTACATACCTCAAGTATCTTAACACCTACTTTTACATTTATTAAACTATTTTTAAGATTTAACTGAAATTTTAAAAATTAATGTGTAGGGATTGCTTTCTGCCGTGAATGAATTGATGCCTTCAGCTGTGTCTAGAAGATGTGCCAGGCACATCTTTGCTAAGTGGAGAAAAACACACTGCAGTGATGACTTGCATAAGCAGTTTTGGATAACTTGCAAGGCACCAACTACACCAGACTTTCTTGATGAACTTGAGGTTTTGGGAGGTATGTCCACCACTGCAATGTCTGATTTTATGGAAGTTCCTCCAAATTACTGGTGCAAAGCATTTCAAAATACTTCATGTTGTTCTGATGTGGTAGATAACAACATGAGTGAGACTTTTAACAGCATGATTATAGAGTCTAGGTACAAATCCATTGTGAAATTATTTGAAACCATTCGTAAAGTAGTATTCAAGAGGTTTAAAGAGAGAAAGAGCTTTGTGAACAAGTTTAAAGATGGTTTTGGTCCAAACATTTGGAAAAAGATTAATCACAACATGGAAGAGAGTGGGAGACTTTACGTGGACAGCAATGGAGAGGATGGATTTGAAGTGCACTTAGATGAGGATACTAGTTGGGTGGTGAGCTTGGAGAAATCTAGTTGTACATGTAGGATGTGGGATTTAACCGGTATACCTTGTGCACATGCAATGTGTGTCATTACACATGAGAGTCACAATTTAGATGTAAGATGTTATGTGTCCAAATGGTATAGTCGGGAAATGTTTGAATTGGCCTACAAGTTCCCAATCTTGCCTGTGCATTCTAAGAAGTTTTGGCCAAGAGTGGCAGTCACTTCAATTAGGCCACCTTCATTTGTTAAATTTCCTGGGAGACCGAAGAAGATGAGGAGGAGGGAAGGTTGGGAGCCAGCACAGTGTGGGACCAAATTGAGTCATAAAGGAAGGAAGATGACATGCACATTCTGCAAGAAGCCTGGACACTATTCCAACACTTGCCTAGACAATTGTCAAAATCAGGTGCCACTTTTGCAAGCTGGTTATGATATAAATTGCACTTTTATTTAACTTTGTAATTCTGGTTAAATTTTTTTTTTGGTAATTTGGTAATTGTAAAAATGCAGATTGATGAAACACAAGAAAATCTTGCGGGTCCAGAACAAGGACAGGCTGCTGGTTCAGATGAAGTCACTACCAGGAAGCGAAGGAAGACACTATGTTCATTTTGCAAAATAGAAGGCCATAGGAGAGACGTCTGTGTCTTAAACCCTGCCAGCAGGGTTAGTTCTTCCAACCTATCACTAATTGTATTTTTAGGGCAATATGAAATACAATGTTTAAGATTGATATCATTTTTTTTCCTGTGCCAGCGTTTTGCAAATCCAGCAAACTCACAAGTGCAAACACAAGCTTCACATGTGTCTGCTTCAGAAAGGCAACACTCGCAAGTTCAAACCTCTCAAGTGACTGACAGAATGCAACAGTCGCAAGTTCAAACCTCCCAATTGACTGACAGAAGCCAGCTACTGTTGCAAGAACTTAGACAGTCATGTGGAACAGCCCCACGTAGCAGAGGGAGAAAAAAGAAGTCTGAAAAAAAAAAGGGAAAGCTACCAAGCGGCTATGGTTGTTTTGTTGCTGAATCTGGGTGGACGTGCTATGATGTGAGTTTGTAGAACATGATTTTTTAACTAGATACAAATGATTTTTTAACTAGACACGTGCCTATCCAATGCTTTATTTCGCAGCCTAAAACACCACGACAAAGGGTTATTGATGTCCCAGATAGAAGGAAGACACAATCACAGGATGGGGATGGACGAGGTTCAATCCTAGCAGCCCATCTAGCAAGAGTGAGAGCTGACCATGATATTTTAGCTAGTCAGGGGTCTAATGGAGAGGGTACTTCAGGAAAGTAGGAGTTATAAAGCTGGTAGTAGACCATATTATGTAATAGGTAGTTTGATTATGTCTGGAACAATTATGCAGCTTGCGATACTTTTGTTAGGAGGTACTAGACCATATTATGTACTAGCAATGGAGATGACTATGTCTGGTACGATTATGCAGCTTGCGATACTTTTGTTAGGAGGTACTAGACCATATTATGTACTAGCAATGGAGATGATTATGTCTGGTACGATTATGCAGCTTGATGTACTTTTGTTTGGAGATACTTAGTATTTATTGGTACAATTATGTAGCTTGAGACTTGAATCCAGATTAATTATATGATTTATATCATGCTTTTTCCGATAGATCTTTGTGTGTTCATGTAAATGCTTTGAGATACAATCGTACATTTTCTATTTATGTGTGTTTATGTAAATGTTTATGTAAAGAGTGCCATTTCCTGCAAGTTCTCACTGACATTAGACACAAGATAATAAATTATTTTCTATTTCACATTATGTCTGGAACAATTATTTTTCATACTATCAGACATTATTTTACATATTATTTGACATTATATCTTAAACAAATTTTCTTATTTTAAATTTTCCTTGATTTTCATGCATATACCACCGTCTTCAAACCTCGCAAGTTAAACCAACAACACCATTTTTTTCATTAATTGAAATAACTCAGAAATCCAATTACAACAACAACAAAAGAAAAAATGCCTAACATAAACCTCAATTTATTAAGCATTTTCTTCAAGGAGTGATTTTCATCCTTCAAACTAAACAACTCGTCCACCATGCCATTAAAAACCATATCCCGACTCTTCAATTCTTTGTTTTCGGCCACCAAATAATTATTTTCTTCCGCTAGTTCCTTCTCACTTTCACACAAACCTCTTATAATTGCGTTAGCTCTATCCGGGAATGGATCATCAACGAATCGATAATAACCACATCCACCCTCTTCGATGTTTCGCTTACATTTGTTGAAACGAAGTCCAGGATTCTTCTTCGTCCATGAAATCCATCTAGGTGTCTTTTGCCCGCACCGACAGTAAATACTAGGCTTGTAATCATAATTAGGCTTCTGCTTCACCACGGAACTAAACTTCTCCACCCCTTCTTCTGCCTTCACCATTTGTGCGCCAATGCTGCATCAAATTAAATAAATCCAAAACCTCTTTATACCTACTGCATTGACCATAACTACAAATCAAAGAATTCCAAGAAACCAAATCTCTCTCTACCATTTCATCAAACACCTTTTGCACCAAACCACCAAAAAAACCGTACATACAAATTAAGGAATTCCATACAACAACATCCATCCCTCAATGATCAGTAGATAAACATATTAATATAAAAATTCAAAAACGAAATAAAGTCAATGAGGAATAAAGAAAACACATTAAACAAACCCTACATACATACAGACAAAACCAAAAATGAATAAAGGTTGTCATCGAATCTCCAGACAAAAACATTTTAATTTAGTATTTAAATGGGCCCAAGACAACAAATCCTGTTCAGTACAGGTACCATTTAAAGACAACATTTAAAGGAACCCTAAAATTTGGTGATAAAAGGCTGGAACACAATGACACACACATCAACTCTAGCAATCCCCAAGAATAACTGTACACCAACACGATTACATCATTTCAAACCTAAATAAGTAAAAAGGAAATCACTGGAAATTAAGAACTCACCTGTCAGTCTACGCTTCGCGCGAAACGACCGTCCACGACCGCCAGTTCTTCACGCAAGTCGTTTGGATTTCTATTCTGGGTTTGTATTCACAGGGTTTGGGTCAGAGATGTTGACAAGGAGCTCGAGTGGTGAGCGTTCTTCTTTGAGAGCGACTGCGGCCGTTAGGGTTAGGGAGAAAGAGATTGAAAACGATGGGTGCGCGATTGACCACGATGGGGGAGGTAAAGGTTCCCCACTGAACGACGCGTCTCTCCTTTTAGTAAATGACGCGTCTCTCAGTTAAGTAACATGGGATGACAGTCACGCGTGATGAACGACGCGTAGTACATTTTTAGCCAAAAACGACGTCGTTTTATACCGAATTGGAAAATCCATTTACCCGACCCGTGGGTAAAATAACCGGGTCAGATTCGCCTACGTGGAACGCCACGTCAGCGGTGTCCGACGTGGGATCCGACGTGGCGTGCCACGTAGGACACTTCACGGCAATTGGTGGACGGCGTTACACGGGGGTACCAAATGTGACATTTCGTTTAAGTATGGGTACCTTTTAAACGCGAAAAACAGAGGAGGTGCCAAATCAGTCAAACAATTATTGGACAGGTACTAATTTTTGCTTTAACCCTAATAAAATTAAAATTGAAATTAATGCTTCATTGCTAGAATTAGAGGTAATTATGATTAATCTAAAATAAGGTTGCCTACAAAATAACTTAACAATTAGAGGTAATTATGATTAATCTGATTAATTATGATTATTAATGGATTTTTTGCATGAAGCCCTCCGTACTAAAAAAAAAACAGACTCCTTCCTGAACTATTGGTCAATTGCAAACGCACGTCTCTCTATTAGTCAAACTAACAGACTGTTAGTTTTGACCTTGAATAGCAGGTTACCCAAAAAAAACTTGTTGTTCCCTTTTTTTTTCTTTTTTTTTTTCTTTAAAAATTCAGAAAAATAATGTAATTAATTTTAAAAATTTAGAAATATAATGTAATTAATTTAAAAAATTCAAAAAAATACTGTAATTGATTTTAAAAATTCAGAAAAATAATTATTACCCCTTAATTGTATTTATTTTTCGTAACCTTATAACTTCTGTCTTCTTCCTCCATTTCCATGCGCCGCCGCCCACTCTTCTTCTTTCTATTACATAGTTATAACCTTATAACTTCTGTCTTCTTCCTCCATTTCCATCCAAAGAAAAAATAAAAAAGAAACAAAAACATAAAGTATAATAAAATAAATATGACAAAAAGACATAAAACAACCCTAAACTTTATATTTTTATTTAATTACCCCCCTGGTTTGATGACGTGGCTTGCTTCTTGATGTGGTTGGGATGATGTGGCAAGTTGCTGACGTGTCTTGCTGACGTGGCATCGAGAAAGTGTATGATGTGGCACATAACGGTGCCACATCAGCAAAACGTGACGGTAGGGTTGTGATTAAATAAAATGTAAAGAAGTCGGGGGGTGATTAAATAAAAAAATAGTTGAGGGTTCCCATAAAATAAAACGCCAGAGTCCAGGGTTCCCAAATGCCTTTTTGCCATTAAAAAATTCAAATTGACAACGTTTAGCCAAGATTGTATGAGTCTCTTGAAATTCCTGACCAGATTGTTGAAAATCCAGCCATGAACCAAGACCTAAACCAAGCAATTCCAGACGTAAGCCAAGAATTTTCAGATCTTAATCAAGCAGCAATTCCAGACTTGAATCAAGCAATTCCAAACCTCTCTTGAGTTTTCCTCGGAAGACATCAATTATAAATGAGCCAAAGAAGAAGAAACTTGATCATTTTTTTGTTGGAAATCGTGGAAGAGAAAATAGTTGTTGGATGTTGTATTAATTCTGCTTTGGAAGACATCGTTTACACGAACCAAAAAAGAAGAAATTTCAAATTTGATTGTTCTTTTATTCTCAATGGCTCTCATAAACTCATAAGGAGTAATAATCCAACGTATTTTATAAAAAAAAATTATACCCTAATTCGGCATTTTTTTTAGAATCAGAGGGAATATAGTGTATTTTTATGGTTTAAATCCAAAATTGGTATCTGTACATGAATTGATTGACTCATTTGACACTTCTACTTGAAAAACGATTTAAAAGGCACATGTACTTCAAACATATGACACATTTGACACCTCTCACTCACACCGTTAGTCATCCACCGTTATCTGCTGATGTGGCATGCCACGTGGTTTGCCACGTCATCAACATGATGACGTGGCATGCCACGTCAGCATGTTTTAATTACATTTTCTTTCTTTCTTTTCTTTCTTTTTCTTTTTCTTTTTCTTTTTCTTTTCTTTCTTTCTTCTTTCTCTTCTTCTTCCACGGCAGTAACCAACCCCACTCCTATCCTCCTCCTAATCAATTAAAATCAATTAATCAACAACCACCATTTCATTCAAATCTAATCAAATATGCAAAATATTAAATAATTAGTGAACCCTTTAGTACGATTAAATCAAGAAACAATCAATTTGTGAAAAAACAAGAACGGATCCGGATTCGTTCATATAAAAACCGGATTCGTTCATACAAGATCCAGATTCGTTCATCACGACCAGGATCCGCACCAACCTCTCTGAAAAAAGCCAATCCAAAAATCCAAAAACCCCTGCCTCACTCTCTGCCTCAACCACTCTCTGCCTTCATCCCCAAATCAATTACTCACCCTCTCAATTCCACACTCACTCACGATCACATTGGTCAACACAACAAGATAGTTCTTTACTCGTCTTTTTTCTGCTCCAAAACCATAAGAACTAAATTCCCATCATCAGAAAAGAAAAAAGGCATTAATAAATATATGAAGCAGTAAACCTAGAAAAAGAAGAATTAGTATCATTCTTCCCTCCAAGTTTCGATTTGTGCTCTCTAGTCCCTGCAGAACATATCGCTCCCATTTTTTCAGATAAGACAAAGAAAAGGGTCAAGAAACCAAGAAAGAAACAATTTCTTTCGGTTGTGGTGTGTTTTGGTGTTTTGGGTGTGATTAATTTTGGTTGCAAAGATGAAAAATGGATGGAAGAGGAGGAGGAGAAGAAAAAGACGAAGAAGAAAGAAACGCGTTGTTTGCAAATATGGAAATCTCGTGGGGCATTGGAAGATTTGACTGTGGAATGAATGAAAAGAATGATCAATGGAGAAATACCAAACGGGGAAGAGAAGAAAAAGAAACGGAGAAGAAAAAAAAAGAAAAAAAAAGAAAAAAAATTAATGTAATTAACATCTGCTGATGTGGCATGTCACGTCATCACACGTGGCATGCCACATCAGCAGATAACGGTGGACGGCTAACGATGTGAGTGAGAGGTGCCAAATGTGTCATATGTTTGAAGTACAAGTGCCTTTTAAACCGCTTTTCAAGTAGAGGTGCCAAATGAGTCAATCAATTCATGTACATATGTTAATTTTGGATTTAAACCTATTTTTATCCTCATTTATATAATTTATCTATGCAGCAATAACATGATTATGTACTTATGAGGGTTAATATTATATTTGGTAATTGTACTCATATTATGATTTTAATGTACCTATTTTTTCTCAACTCCAACTCTATGTGTAAAATTAGTTCAATGTCAACCCAACCCCAACTGTTCACATGTTAATATTACATACCATGGCATGTCAACAATTTGGATTGAAAAAATAGAAAAATCTATAAAAATAAAATAATAGAATTTCATAAATAAATAATTAAAATGATAGGAATATTCTAGAAATTTAAAATAGTGGATAAAAGATTCTTAAAAAATGAGAAAATTTAAGAAAAATAAAATAATATTAAAGTCATAGTACATACCATGGTTTGTCATGGGTTGAACTTAAAGCAGAGCAACGAAGATATAAATGAAAGGAAAAAGAAGGTTGAATTTTATTTATTTTCGTCTTTGCCAATTCCTCTCCTGGTCTGGCAGTGTCCAGTGACATGATATAAAGTAACACATGGCTGCACCTGCACAGCTACTTCAACTCTCTTCATCCTCATTCATCCATCCTCCTGCAATTCCTCTCAATACCACCCTTTCCTCTCCATCACCATTATCAAACCGCACCACCCACCTACTTCCACACTCTCTCCTCCATGATAACCCAATAAATTCCACAACATACGCTTCAGCTCTTGATTCTTGTAACTCCCCAACTCTTGGCAAACAGCTTCATGCCCACACATTCAAAACTGGGTTTCATGGTCACCCGTTTGTTGACAACAAGTTGCTCCAAATGTATGCTAGCTGTGGCCTTATCAAGTATGCACACAAGCTGTTTGAGACAATGCCGCTTAGAGACATTTATTCTTGGACAGCAATTCTTGATGCGCATTTGCGCCGTCAACTCTTTCAGGAAGCTTTTTCAATCTTTAAAGACTTGTTGTTTGAGGATGTTGGGTTGGATTTCTTTGTGTTTCCTTTAGTGTTCAAGATATGTAGTGGCCTTGGATTGGTAGAGCTGGGCAGGCAGTTGCATGGGCTGGTGGTTAAGTATCAGTTTTATCACAATGTTTATGTGGGTAATTCCTTAATAGATATGTACGGTAAATGCGGAAGTTTAGATGATGCCAAACATGTCTTGACAACAATGCCTGAAAGGGATAGTGTGTCATGGAATTCAATGCTTACTGCTTGTGCAACAAATGGGAGGGTTTATGAGGCATTGAAGCTTTTGGAGAAAATGAAATGTTCAGATGACTCAACCCCCAATCTCATCTCCTGGAGCGCTATCATAGGAGGGTTTGCGCAGAATGGTTATGATGATGAGGCTTTTGAGTTGTTGCTTAGAATGCAAGCGGAGGGGCTTGAACCAAATGCACGAACTCTGGCTAGTGTTCTTCCAGCTTGTGCTAGGCTACAGAACCTTAGACTAGGCAAACAATTTCATGGCTATGTTACAAGACATGGATTCATGAGTAGTCCTTTCGTGGTCAATGGACTAGTTGACGTATACAGGAGGTGTTACGATATGCAGAGTGCACATAAGATTTTTTCCATGTTCTCACTCAAAAAATTGGTGCCTTATAATACCATGATTGTTGGGTATTGTGAGAGTGGTGATATATGTAAGGCCAAGGAGATCTTCAATGAAATGGACCTTGCTGGGGTCAAACGGGATTTAATTTCATGGAACTCGCTAATTTCTGGTCATGTAGATAACTTCCTCCTAAATGAAGCTTTGAGTACATTTCGGGATTTGCTAATGGTAGATGGGATTCAACCTGATTCCTTCACTCTAGGAAGTGTGTTGACTGCTTGTGCTGATATGGGTTCCTTGAGACAAGGGAAGGCGGTTCATGCAATGGCCATCACCGTAGGCTTGCAGTCCAATACATTTGTTGGTGGAGCACTGGTAGAAATGTACTCCAAATGTCAAGACCTAGAGGCTGCTCAAAGGGCTTTTGATGAGGTGATTGATCGGGATATTCCAACATGGAATGCGCTCATCTCTGGCTACGCCTGCTGCAACCAGACTGAAAGAATACAAAATCTACTCCAGAAGATGAAAGATGACGGTTATGAGCCAAATACGTACACCTGGAACAGCATTCTGGCAGGTCATGTAGAAAACGGCCACCTAGATTTAGCAATGCAATTGATCTCTGACATGCAGATGTCAAATTTGAGGCCAGATATTTACACAGTAGGAATCATTCTTACTTCTTGCTCTAGGCTGACCACCCTTGAAGGAGGAAAACAGGCTCATGCACACTCAATCAGATGTGGTTATGACTTGGACATTCATATAGGAGCAGCACTCGTTGACATGTACGCCAAGTGTGGAAATATAAAGTATGCAGTTTTGGCTTATAACAGGATACCGAACCCTAATTTGGTGTCCCATAATGCAATGCTCACTGCCTATGCCATGCATGGACATGGCCAAGAGGGAATCACTCTCTTTCGAAGAATGTTGAACTCCGGTGTGAGACCAGATTCTGTAACTTTCTTATCAGTTCTTTCCTCATGTGCACACGCAGGATCAATTGAGACTGGTCTAGAGTTTTTTGATTTAATGAGTTATTACAATGTGAAACCGACATTGAAGCATTACACAGCTATGGTTGATCTCCTAAGCCGGTCAGGACAGCTTCGTCAAGCTTATGAACTTATTAAAAGAATGCCCGTGGAACCGGATTCTGTTCTCTGGAGTGCTTTGCTTGGTGGCTGTGTTATTCATGGTAATACAGAGTTGGGGGAAATTGCAGCAGAGAAGCTGATAGAACTCGAACCGAATGATACTGGAAACTACATTTTGTTGGCTAATTTATATGCAAGTGCTAGGAGGTGGAGAGCCTTGGCAAGAATAAGACAAACGATAGACGATAGAGGAATGCGAAAGAGCCCTGGATGCAGTTGGATTGAGGACAGGGATGAAATCCATACTTTCCTTGCTTGCGATCGATCGCATGGAAGAACAAAGGAGATCTATGCTACTTTGGACAGCTTAACCCTTCATATGAAAACAGCAACAGCAGCTCTATGATGTTACAAGCAAGGCAGTGAATTAACTTCTGTACATTTCTTTTAACACATTAACTTATGGTTGATTCTTCTGTAACATATTCAGAATCCTAAAACCAATACCATTTGCTGCTAAGTCTGTAAATCCTTCAAAAACTTCTGAAGTGTCTGCTTCTTACTTTTATGTTGGTAGTCCCGGACTAGGCTAGAATTTCTCTCAGATTAGGTAACTGACTGACCTCAGGCACGGATCCAGCTGGGGGCTAGGGTGGGCGGTAATTGGCCCATTAGCCCAGCCACAATCTTTTAATTTGGTTTTTCAACTTTGGCTGCATATCAATTAATTGAATTGGCTCCGGTCATCCCTCTCCTCTCCTCGACCAAATCCAATCCCTAGCCTTTGCCTCTGCCTCTCCTCTCCTCTCCTCAACCAAAAAACATTTGTCTTCTTATTTTTCTTATAATAATTCCTAAAGATTTTTTGTTTGTTTGTAAGAAAGTACTCCCCTAATGACCTTTAAAATTTTAACTATCCTTTGTAAATAAATTCATATTTTTCTTCTTATAAAATTATCAACCTATTTAGTCCTTTATTTTATAAGGACCTTAAAGTTTAAAATTTTCCGAAAAATTATCTTAGCTTCGCCACTTTATATGCGTCTCCGTTTTAAATTAAATGACATTTTGGGGTTTTTTATCATCTCAAATTAAATAATATTTTACTATTTTTTAGATATTTTTTATCTAATTTTACTAATTATCCTTTTTATTATTGAAGAGTGTGAGTATTAAAATATATGTCAAATACAAACTTAAAAAATATGAAAAGAGATATTTTTGATAGTGTAGAGAATGAGAGAATCATACAAGAATTTCAAAAAATGAAACCTCGTAGAGAACAATTGTAAGAAGTGCGTATATTGTATAAATTCTAATATATAATTAATTTTTTTCTATAGTCTTCTTATTTATCTTTTTGTTAAGTTTATCTGAATATTTGTTATTTAGTTCAATTTTTTGTTCATCTCGCTTGCTTTCCCTTTAAAATACTCCAAAAAAAAATTCCTGGATCCGTCCCTGACTGACTTGGCATTCCAAGTCACCTAGCCAATACAAGAAGAAAATCATGATGCTACCCATGCACCTTTCGTTTTAACAATTTAACAGGAATAATAATTTTCATGGTTGAGCAAACAGGTTACTGAAGTAAGCCATATTGTCACTTATGAGGATTCCGTTTGTGAAAGGATGAAGGTTATATAGTCAAGAATGAATGAGTAATTTAGAAGAAGTTTGGATGGATAAAAAGTATATTTAACTAGACATGTTTGATGAAGTTTGTAGGCTGAGTTTTATTTCTTTTTCTGATAATTTTTATAATAAATTACACCCTCTATTTATAGGGAAAGATGAAAGCCTATTCATGTGAGTATGCAGGTACACAGACACTTGAAGATCACATGTGCAGGTTACGAGTTGCTTGACAGTCACAAAACACAAACCTATAAATTCCTAACAGGACATATAATTATCATACGACAAACATGAAAATCACGACACATACTTAAAAGGAAGCTAGCAAGACATGTGATGAACTGTTGCTACTTATTACAAGCAAACAAACTGCCTAATATTATAAAATACTATAGAAACACGATTGTACATGTGATACTTCAGTTGAAAGTATTTGCTTGTGAGCTCCTTTTATTGGAAGTAGTTGGTGTTAGAGTCTACTTATTGAGAAAGATTGAAACGAACTTGTCCTCTCCTAGAATAATAAGATATTGAAGATAAGGATTCTCTAAATTATCATCTAGGTTCAGATAAATATGTGTTGGGTTGTTAATTATGTTCTTTAATTTTTGAGTGATTTGCTGAGTAGGTGATGAAAGTACCAAGATGGATTTTAGAAAAAAACACAGAGAAATGCACTGAATAAAAATCAAACTATTGGCGACCGAATCAACAAACCTTAGAAAGTCAGAAACACTTCAAACAACACCATTCACATTAGAGCCACAGGCGGGAGAAATTATTGGGTGTTCTAGAAATGATCATTCAAATATGTGAATTGGCATACTTCATCTAATAAAAATCTGACATTTATTAATTTCTTAGATGTAGGAAATTTATCCTAGGAAAGATTTAGATTGTAAAAAAAAATATATATATTAACTGCACTTCGTCTTTCTTCTTCCTTCTCTCTCTCCCTCCTCCTCCGCCTCCTCAACTGCCTCCGCTGCACTTCGTCTTTCTTCTTCCTTCTCTCTCTCTCTCCCTCCTCCTCCTCCGCCTCCTCAACCGCTGATTAAATTTCTAAACCGTCAATGAAACTCCATCTGACGGCCACAAAAGAAACACAAAAGCTCAAAACAGAGCACTCATCTCATCTCCCTATAAAATGCCTCATTTGAACACAATCCCAATCACTCAAAAAAATTCAAATCTCATCTTCTTCATCATTCTTCCAAAACAAAACAAGAGTGTTTCAAAAAAATCTTTCGTGAGCGAAAAAAATGTCGGGAAGAGGAAAGGGCGGGAAGGGGCTGGGCAAGGGAGGAGCGAAGAGGCACAGGAAAGTGTTGAGGGATAATATCCAGGGAATTACCAAACCTGCCATCAGGAGGCTCGCTAGGAGAGGAGGAGTGAAGCGTATCAGTGGTCTCAACTATGAAGAAATCAGAGGCGTTCTCAAGATATTTTTGGAAAACATGATCTGCGACGCCGTCACTTACACAGAACATGCTCGCCGGAAGACCGTCACCTCCATGGACGTCGTGTATGCCCTCAAGAGACAAGGTCGTACCTTTTATGGGTTTAGAGGTTGATGATGATGCAATTCTGCTTTAGGAGTAATGCTACATGATGAAACAACATGATGAAACACATGATGAAACAGCTTGAATGACGTCATTCGCAAATTACAAAAATGCCATTAGTGAATAATTACGAAATTGCCATTAAGGAAAATACCAAACTCTTCATCCTCCTCCCGACATTTCTCCTCTCCGTCCTTGCCTCCAAACTAGGGGTGTACATGGGTCGGGTTGGGCCGGTTATGGCTCATAACCAGCACCAACCCGCCAAATATTTAGTGGGCCGGGTTGGGTCGGTTATTTTCCCATAACCGCCGGTTAATAATTTGAGCGGTTATAAGCGGTTAACCGCGGTTATGCGGTTATGGTCTGCCAATCTATTTATATTTCCATTTCAGCCACAAATAAACGAATCAACGGAGTAAAATTAAAAAAATTAGCGACTTTTAATTCATGCTTCTGCATCAGAACAAGGCCCAGCACAAAACTAGTAGCAGAAAGAAAGAAAAAAGTGAACAAATTGCAAAAGAGCAGATACATTTAGTTACAAACCTGTTTAATTAGGGTATTTTGCTAGTAAAAACAAACCAAGAACAGATCAAATACATCAAACTGAAATTTTTTTAAAATTAAGAACACCCCATATAATGTACGGATCAAATACAGCGAACCAGCAAACGAAGGGAGCAGCGAAGGGACGAAGGGAGCAGCGAAACAGCACCGACGCCGGCGAAGGGACGAAGGGACGAAGGGAGCAGCGAAGGGATGAAGGGAGCAACGAACCAGCGACGCCGGCAGAGAGGAGCAACGGCGAGAGAGGAGCAACGAACTAGCGACGCCGGCGAGAGAGGAACAGCGAACCAGCGACGCGGTGAGAGAGAGAGAGTGAAACGAGAGGGAGCGGCTGCTATGGATTATTAGATTTAGGGTTGGATTAATTGGATGTGTAATGTGTATATATACCTAGGGTCAATAGGTTGGGTCGGGTCGGTTATACGGTTATTTAAAAATTTCGACCCACTATCTGACCCAACCCAACTATAATGGGTCAGTTATATAACCATTACCCGCGGTTATGACGGTTATTCTATTTTGACGGGTTGGGTCAGGTCGGTTATATGGGTCAGGTCGGTTATGGCGGTTATTTGTACACCCCTACTCCAAACCCTCAGAAACAGCAACCCTCCTCCCTCCTCCCTCCTCGTCCTCGTCCTCCACCGCCACCGCCACCGCCACCGCCACCTCCACCGCCACCGCCACCGCCACCGCAAGCGACAACTTCTCCTCCTCCCGACATAGCTTCTCCTCTCTCCCTCCTTGCCTCCAAACCCGAGCGACAGCCTCCTGGTCCTCCACCTCAAGCGGCAGCCACCGCCACCGCAAGCGACTACCTCTCCTCCTCCCGACAATTTTTGTGTTTAAGTTCATTTGCTTGAGTTATGTGGCGGACGAACTAATTATTCGGTTGTTCCAGTCAGCTGCTTGGATTTGATTACTTAAACCCTAATCCACTATGTCTTCTTTCATTCTCTTTTAGATCTTGTGATTTTTTTGTGTATTATTCTCTCTAATTGAAACCATCCATGATTTATTCTTCTGGATTTCAGTTACTTTAAAGGAAAAACGAAAATCTATATAATGATAATTTAATTGAAAATTCTCGTTAGGGTTTAGTTCCAATTCAGTAATTGTAACTACAATTTTGTTGAGATCTATGGATATGTTTTCATATTTTGATCTGTTCGTGGCCTGATCTGTGTGCAGGAAGTCAGCTTGAAGCAAATAAGAAAGCCATGAATATCCAGGTACTGTTCTTGCCTTTGTCTTTTGGTGAACTGTAATTAAGTTTGATTTTTTTAATTTGTAAGTGATCGCTTGTTTACTGAGTTTTTACTGAAGAATCATGTAGTTTTTAGCGAATTTTGATGCTGAGTTCAAAGCCTGAAGATGATTTAGCATACACTAAATAAATACAACTAGGTTTGATAGATTTTAGTTTTCATCGGTGGAAATTTATTCTATCTAGACGAGCTACTGCATATTTGGTGCACTGATTCAATTAACTGAATTCGGACTTGTCTGAACTTCTTGCTGGGGTGGAAAAACCTTCCCCCCGGACTGCTGAACAGTGACTAGACATCGTAGATGGTGATTGTTCATTCTCACTTTCTGCTTTCAAAGTAAACGTCATCCATTTTATGTGTTGAGGGACTCACTTGAAAGACACTGTTTTTCATCTCTTTTGCATCACAGACCAGTCTGTGCACTAATCATGTATCAAATTTCGTTGCTGTGTATCTCATTGAAAGAGAAGTAAACATTAGAAAAACAGTACGCATAGAAGTTGTGTAGAAAATGAATTGGATTGGGAATTTTATTCTTTTGTTCTGATTTGTGTTTTTTTTTTGTGATTGCAGTGCAAGGTGTGTATGCAGACGTTCATTTGCACCACATCAGAGGTGAAATGTCGGGAGCATGCTGAAGCCAAGCACCCAAAATCTGATGTCTATGCTTGTTTCCCCCACCTGAAGAAATGATTATGTGTTAGCGAATGGAGATAGCCTGTAGAGATGGGGTTGAAGCTCCATCTCTGTTATCTAGGGATTGAGTTTTAAGCTGCTTCTTCTACAACAGCTATCCATCAAAACTGTTGGATACTGTTTGCTATGTTTGTGGAGTATGTTCATATTACTGTTATTACTATGAGCCTAATTTACTTGAAAGAGTTCTATAATTAATGTCGTTACCTTGTGGTTCTGCTTTAGTTCCTACATATCTTTGCCTGACTTGTAAAACATTGATACAGTCCCTCAATGCGTGAAAAATAAGAAAATCAACACATTGAATTGCTTAAAAACATACAGGAAGTTCAGCTGTACAGCATTGCTCTTTGTAATGGCCTTTGTAAGAGGCTTACGTTGCAAATGCAATGAGATGCGCTGTTATCGGTTCGTCACCAATCTCAGCAGCAAAAAAAAAATTGAGAGGCGTCTCTCTGACCATAGACACTCAAGCACGTAAAACTGTAACAATAAAAGCCACTCATCGAGTGAGCACGAACAGATCGAGTGACCACGAACACTCGAGGAAGTAAAAACGTAACAAGAAAGATACTTGTGGCAATGTAGCATAGTATAAGCAGACGTTTCTATGCGGATAAATTACTACTGTATGGATTCATATTTGATGAAAAGATGAAAGATGTATGATTTATTAACAAGAATAGTGCTGATCCGTATTGATTACAAGCCATATGCTTACTGAACTTGATGCAAACTCAGCAAAAAGTTACCACAGGAAATATTCAAGAAACTGAAGCTATCATTATGAATAAATTAGCGCAATGATTCAATAGATCAACAAGAGCTAAGTCAGTACTCACAATAGCAATGAGCTGAAACAATTTTCTACCAAGCCCTTCCCTTTAAATAGTACATCTACGGTCTCAAACGTCAGTAACAGTCGCCATAACTTTCTACGGCCCATATGCAGCGTCAATTGATCTGAACCATGCTTAGCACCAGATGGATATCCCATATAAGGAAACAAAATAGAGCTCACTCCATACCATCTTAAGTCCAACTAGGCTGCGGTATCACGCCGGCATCCACACTGCTAAAAGCTAGCAAGCACACTGCGATTGCAGAGCATCACTCAGCTGCATTATCTGGCTGAATCCTGGCGTGTAATTTATATAACAGAGTGGAGGTTCTCTTTCCAGAACTGCAATTACATCCTTCACAGAAATAGATCGGACCACTCTAGTTTGAGGCACAACTACTTGCATCACTACATGAATAACATTACAATGAAAGAACATTACACCAATTGATTGAAAAATAGCAATCTTAAGTAACTTAAGGCATTTTGTCCTAAGATAAGTGAGCAACAAACACGCAACAAACACTAAATCTCGTGAAATATTGGAAGGCAATGCCACAAAATCCACAAAATTGTAATCAAATCCAAGCCCCTGACTGGAACAACCGAATAATTAGTTCGTCCGCCACATAACTCAAGCAAAAGAACTTAAACACAAAAATGCAATACAGCATGTAGTGATGCAGTTAGCACACCAGAAATAGAAAATAAAAGATGTCCGATTCGTGTATCATTTAGACCAAAATATAGTCAAATCATGTATGTGGGCGTTTGGCCCTTTGGTTCTACTTGGGAAAGTCATTTCCCAAGTAGAAAATCTACTCCCTAGGTGTTTGGTAAACACCACAAATCATTTCCACAAAATGCATTTTAACAAAAGGCATGTCAAGGCAAGGCCAATTGGCCTTGCCTCCCACTGGAGCAAAATGCTCCAGTGGCCAACGAGAAGGCCTTCTCTCTCCTTTTTTTTTTTTTTTTCAATTTCATTTTAATTTTTTTACTTTATATAACCAACAAAATAAATTAAAAACTAGTACAATAAAATCTCTACCTCAAGATGAATAATTCTAGATCCACTTTTCCTATTTTTATTAATTTTTTAAAAATGGGTTTTATACCCTTTATGGTCATTTTACATCCAAACCATAGTTTTGAAAAACTGTTTTACCAAACACCTCAAGTATCTCACATTCCATTTACCAAAAGTCATTTTCCCATAGAACTTTTTCCCATAGAACTTTTCCAACTAGAACCGGAACGCCAAACAGACCCTATAACTAGCTGTTAAACAAAATGGATATTTTTCATCGTTCTTATCGATTAAGTTAAGTCACAATCATGAGCCATCTCAACGCTAAAACTTTAAACCTCAAAAATCCAGAAATTAGGAGAGTTGTTACCGATTCGAGGAGAAGAGAGCGGATTCGGTGGCGGTGGTTGTCGCTTGCGCTGGCGGTCGCAAAGATGGAGAGAGGAGAAGCTATGTCGGGAGGAGGAGAGACTGTCGCTTGCGGTGGCGGTGGCTGCCGCTTGAGGTGGAGGACGAGGAGGTTGTCGCTCGGGTTTGGAGGCAAGGAGGGAGAGAGGAGAAGCTATGTCGGGAGGAGGAGAAGTTGTCAATTGCGGTGGCGGTGGATGTCGCTTGAGGTGGAGGACGAGGAGGGAGGAGGGTGGATGTTTCCGAGGGTTTGGAGGCAAGGAGGGAGAGGAGAATGAAGCTAGGGTTCTGCAGTGGGAAATATTCAATGAAATTAGATTTTCAGCTCTTCAGTTTCAAACTTGTTAGGTACTTTTTGCTCTCTTTAGATAATGTAAAATCTATCTATTTGGTTAGAAGAACAATAGAATATGGATGCTTGGCATTATCAGTAATTGTTTTTTTTTTATAATTTTTTTGGCTTCCCTTGGAATTTTCTTCTGCGGTTATGCGAAACATAAAAATTAGATTGCTGCTATTTTTGTTCCTCGTTTGCGCTCAAGGTGTTCGATATTTTGCCTGTGAGGAAGAACTCAGCAATGACAGAAAGATGAATCTCTATTATTATCACTGTGATTTGTTGGCCGTGTGTAATCAACTTGAGAAAACAATATCAAACTCGACCGGTCGCCGGTGATTGGACTTTTGGCAATTATTAGAATGCAAAATGTTTATGTATGTAATCTGACGTTTTCATCAGCTTCATTGCTTCATGAAATCTTCAAATACGAAAGCAGGGGATTATCAGATTTCTTCCTTCTACTTATAAGGAAAGAGAGTGAACATCTTAAGATAAAAAGTGTTTGTTAGGGGCTAGATTTAGTTATGTTTGCCTAATTACTGATTTTGTAGTCCTATTTGTTCCACCTACAAGCTTATGGCAAATAGTAGGCCAGAGCAAATAACCATTAATTAAGACCAGTTGTGAGTTGTTCCTTTCCTCATTTACCATGGCAGAACAAGAACATCAAGGAAAGGATTCGTACAACGATTATTTTTTCGTTGATCTTTACACATCCAACTTCCAAGATACCTCTACGCGTGTGTCAAATGAATGGTCAAGCACCCAGAATGATATTCACTTCAAGAATTAACAGCAAAAATGTCACCCCATAAAGTGAAGGAGACGCTTCACACTAGTTATATAATCACACACAGATGAAGTTAGTACCGTTTCCATTATGCTCATCACAAGTACAACATTTGGCGAGATCTTCAACCCTGGAGCGTCGTCAGTGTAGAACTGAAGCATGGTCCCAGGTGCTCCTCCCGCAACGCCACCACCACCGCTCGTCGTCCTCCTCCTGCGCATCCCTGCTGCAGCTGCAGCACTTCCTCTTGGGGGACCTCCTCCACCAAAAGCCATTCGTGCAACCGCAGCCGGACAAAAACCCAAAAAATCAATGTTTACAATCTCACACTCTATAAACAGTATACATAATGACCAGTCAATTTGTAACTTATGCCGCCAGAGAGATAAGCTTGTTAAATGTTAGAAAAAAGACTCACAAAAAATGAAGCAAAATCCTTGTAAAAAAAGATCTCTTTAGAGAGAAAAAAGAGAATTATGTTTGTGATTATAATTGTGATGGTGGTGTAGAAGAGAAATTAAGTTGTTTGTGTTTGAATCTAGATGCACCATCTATTTCATCTACCTCTCCAGAAATAAAGTTTTGTTAACAATGACTTGGTCATGTCATTTCGTTTCCAATAACTTTATTGGCTCTAAATTTTTTTCAGTGATAGTGGTCGGGGATTGGTTACGGAGGCAATTGAGGAGGCGAAAGAGGAGGAGGGAGAGAGAGAAGGAAGAAGAAAGACAAAGTGCAACAGAAGCAGTTGAGGAAGAAGAGGGAGAGAGAGAGAGAAGGAAGAAGAAAGCCAAAGTGCAGGAGAAGTTAAATTTTTTTTTACGATCTGACTCTTTTCTACATGGAATTTCCTACATGTAAAAAATTAATAGATGTTAGATTTTTATTGGATGGAGTATGCCAACTCACATGTTTGAGTGGTCATTTCCGGAACACCCAATAATTTTTCCATAGGCCGGCCCTAACCGAACATGTACTTTTATTCCTATCAAGCATACTCGGAGTAGAGAAAAAGAAAAGAAAAGTTATTTTTAAAGATGAAAAAAACAAGAATTTTTTTTTGAAAGGAAAATAGAATTGGATTAACTCATATCTGTAAGTACAAAAGGCGCGATCGCCTTGGGCATGCCCCTATCTATACATTTCCTAAACCGGAAATTAAAACCAATTGGCCTAACTCATGCGTTGGGATATTCGTGGACCGTCTTGTATGCATAAAGAAGCAACTATAGAAAATAGAAGTCAGGCGTGCCACCTTCTCCTACACCAATTCCGCATAGCTTAATGGGAAATATCCCGTGGTCAAGGCTAGGATGTTCTGTAAGCAGTCAGACTCAATTATAATCCTATCACACCCCCATTAGCGAGCCTGTGTTATAGCATCTCTTAGCGCTAGTGCCTCCGCTATTTGCACATCAGTTCTATGCGGAAGGTAAATTGCTCCTGAAAATACCGTCCCATCCCTTGCATCTCGAGCTATAAATCCCAAGCCAACTCCCGTAGCTCCTATCCCTGTATTCGTGTTCACTTTTACCACCCTCGTATTGGGAGGCTGCCATTTCAGATCGATAGGTTGGATAATCAGGACAACGGACCTGTACTGCGGACACCATACCTCCTTGAACTCAGACAATAATTTTCCACCTCAAATAACTACCTCGTGGAAGAAGTTTTGGATGTGTGCAATGTGCAATCCATTTTATATATTTTCAGCTTATTTAACAAAAAATAAAGAGATCGCTTGTTTACTGAGTGAAAAAAGTGAAACCTGATACGCGGAGTTTGGTAATCAAAATTGACACGGGAAAAATAATGGGGAAAGTCTTCATCTTCCTCTCCGTTCTCCCATTCTTCTTCGTCTCTCAAATAATCCCCATTTTTTTTTGTAGTTTTCTAAAAATAATAATCAGATTTAATATTTCAAATTCTCTAGGGTTTTTTTCCTCCGATTTTAAAACAAAATCATATCCCCTTCTTTCTCAATTCTTCATTCTTTGGTCAATACTAAATTTAAAACACATCATGCTATACCCTCTTCGTTTATCCCGAAATTCTTTCAATAGTATTTTATATTATTTTTATCAGGGAAGCGATCTCCCCTTCGGCAACTCGATGCCATTATTGTTATATATGGTTTAATTTTTTTCTCTTGATCCCGTTAAAAGAAGGAACCTTTTTGTTCATTAGAGGAGTTCCTTTCTGGGTTTTGGTTGTTGAATCATTCTTTCAAACAAGGATTCGTTTGCTGTTGATTTGTTTTGTTACAATCATCATTGTTCTGTTTATCAGGAAATAAGATCAAAGTTGTAATTTATGAAGCTTGTGGTTGGCACAATAGAGGCAAGGAACTTGCCGGCGACGGATGGAAACGGGCTTAGTGATCCATACGTGAAGTTGCGATTGGGAAAGCAGAAGTTTAAGACCAAAGTGGTGAAGAAGAGCTTGAACCCATGTTGGCGAGAGGACTTTTGTTTCAAAGTGGAGGACTTGAATGGAGAGCTTCTTATCTGTGTCAAAGATGAGGACAAGTACTTCAATGATGATTTTGTTGGCCAAATTAAAGTCCCCGTCTCTCGTGTTTTCGATGCCCCGAATCAGTCTCTTGGTACCACCTGGTACCCTCTTCAACGCAAAAGCAAGAAGTCCAAGACCAAGGTCTGATGTATGTTCCTTTTGTGTTGTTGTTGTTGTTGTTGTTACTGTTGCTCAGCTAAGTTGGGTCCTCCATAATTTCTTATTTTCTTAGCTAAGCTGGTTTTTGTTTGATTCTGGAGAGTTAATGTTGTCCTCTTTTGGTGGGAGTTTTTAGTTGTATTACTCTCTGTCTACATGTTGAAATTTATCTATTCAGTTCTTGAAAAGTTAATTATGATGATGTTGTTGTTGGATATTAACTGATTGAGAGTGGATTTCTGTTCGTTAATTCGTTTGTCCATATAACAGGTGAAATACTTCTCACTATACATTTTTCTCAAAATATTGCATTCGTGGACAAGAACTGTGATGCCAATAATGTATCGCAATCAAGGAAGAATGCAGACACATTGATTGAATCTCCTCCCAGATTGATTACCGGGCCATCCAACTCTTTGCCCTCGCTGAGACTAGATGAAAATGCATGCTCAAAGGAAGAAAAATGTAATCCACAGAAAAGTCTCTCTGTCAGACTTGCTCATATGTTTAACAAGAATACAGATGGAGCATCAACAGTTTCCAGTAGAAGCTCTGATGTTTCAGACCCAGCTGAAGCTGCTGGAGCAGAAACTTGTGAAGTAACATCTGAGGATCTGTCCTCTTCTGGTAACTTTGAAGAGGACATGAAAGCAATGGAGACTAGAGATGCGGGAAGTGAAATACCAAGCAATCTTCCAGGGGGAGTCCTTGTAGATCAAGTGTATGCGGTTTCCCCTTGTGATTTAAACTCTCTACTTTTTTCACCTGATTCAAGTTTTCAGAGAACAGTAGCAGATGCCCAGGGAACTACAGAACTGCAGTATGGTCCTTGGAAATCTGAGAACGATACTCAGAGTTTGAAAAGAGTGATTACTTACATTAAGGCTCCTAGCAAATTAATTAAGGCTATGAAAGCCACTGAAGAACAGACATATCTAAAAGTTTGTGGGAAGGTTTTCGCGGTCTTAGCTAGTGTGAGCACTCCAGATGTCATGTATGGCAGCACCTTTAGGACTGAATTACTTTACCGCATCATGCCAGGCCCTGAACTGCCATCAGGAGAACTGACTTCACATTTGGTAGTTTCGTGGAGAATGAACTTCTTGCAGAGCACCATGATGAAAGGTATGATAGAAAATGGTGCCCGGCAAGGTCTAAAGGACAGCTTTGTGCTGTTTTTGTCTGTGTTATCTCAAAATGTTAAGCCGGCTGATTTGAAGGATGTAGGATTGGGTAAGGAACAGGCTTTGGCTTCAGTGCAGGCGGAACCCCAATCAGATTGGAAGCTAGCAGTACAGTATTTTGCCAACTTGACTGTAGTTTCTGCATTTTTTATTGTGTTATATGTGCTCGCCCACATCTGGCTTGCTGCACCCAGCATGGTTCAAGGGCTTGAGTTTGTTGGGCTCGATTTGCCAGACTCCATTGGTGAAGTCATTGTATGTGGTGCCCTGGTTCTTCAATGCCAAAAGGTTCTTGAGTTGCTTTCACGCTTCATGCAGGCTAGGGTGCGAAAGGGTAATAATAACAACTAGTACTTCATTTCAAATAGTGAGAGCAATCTGATTTGTTAACTATGACTATATTCTCTATTCCTCGTTCAGTATTCAGGTGTCCTTTTGTAGTGCTGATATATTCCTTTGCATTGCTGTAAATTAGTTAAAGGATTTTTTCTTAATATTACTGAAAGTTGGATTGTTTGGTCTCTACAATAGGCAGCGATCATGGAGTCAAAGCACAAGGAGATGGGTGGCTGCTTACTATTGCCTTGATTGAGGGAAGCAATTTGGCAGCTGTTGACTCAAGTGGCTTTTGTGATCCATATGTTGTTTTTACCTGTAATGGGAAAACTAGAACCAGCTCCATTAAGTTCCAGAAATCTGATCCTTTGTGGAATGGTGAGTTATACTCTCCTGACCATTCTGATTCTTTGGCTTTAACCGTTCTCTCATATTGTAAATCTTGCAACCTTTGAATTGAGAATTCTTTTAAAATGCGCAGAAAAGAAGATTTTAAATGCTTTTGAATAATGTGATAAATCACATAAATGTTCTTTTGATTAATCAAACCATAATCAAGCTTCTTGGTTTTTTGCAGAAATATTTGAGTTTGATGCAATGATTGAGCCGCCATCTATGCTGGACGTAGAAGTATTTGATTTTGATGGCCCTTTTGATGAACCTACATCTCTGGGACATGTAGAGATTAATTTTCTAAAATCTAATATCTTAGACCTAGCGGATGTGTGGGTTCCTCTTGAAGGAAAGTTAGCACAGGCGTGCCAGTCTAAGTTGCATTTGCGAATTTTCTTGAACAATACAAGAGGTAGCAATGTTGTCAAAGATTACCTAAGTAAGATGGAGAAAGAAGTGGGAAAGAAGGTAACTGGCTACCACTCTGCACCTGGCTTTGCTTTTCATTATGTTTTGAGCATCAATGTCTTTTGTGTCTGCACCTTCATATATACTTATATCCCCATGGAACTTATGTAGATAAATGTGCGGTCTCCACAAACAAATTCTGCCTTCCAGAAACTATTCAAGCTACCACCAGAGGAATTTCTAATCAATGACTTCACATGTCACTTGAAGAGAAAAATGCCCCTGCAGGTGGTGTTTCTCTGAACATATGTTATTGCCATATTATCCTTCATGAATTAAAATGAGTTTTCTCAATTGTCTCATCGTTCTATCTGTATAGGGTCGTCTGTTTCTCTCAGCTAGAATAATTGGATTCCACGCGAATTTATTTGGGCAAAAGACTAAATTTTTCTTCCTGTGGGAGGACATTGAAGGCATTCAAGTTTCTGCTCCAACTCTAGCATCAATGGGTAGCCCGATTATTATTATAACTCTTCGACAGGGCAGAGGCTTGGATGCCAGGCATGGTGCAAAAACACAAGATAAAGAAGGCAGGCTGAAGTTTCATTTCCAGACTTTTGTATCTTTTAATGTTGCTCATCGGTAAGTTGAAAACAGACACTCTGTTTAGTGTTTTTGCCTTTCTAGGAGTGGATTTTTATTGATATACTGGATCGTAATAGTTATTAAGTTATGTGTTCCCTTCTAGTTTCTTGCAATGAAACTGAACATGATGACAACGTCATACCATATAGTGTATTTTCCTTTCCCTCAATGACCATCATAGCATGCAGATTAATTTCACAATCAAATGTTCATTTCTAGGAGGAAATGGACATGCTTCTTGATATGAATTTGACAACTATTCTTGCTAGTATTTTACTTCCTACATTCTAGAAATGCTCATTTTGGACACATGCTGGTTTTTGACTTGACAAGAAAGCAATTCCATAATCGAGCACTGCAGCTCTTTATATAATTTTCTTTGCACTGTAAAGAATATTTTTATTGGACAAAGAACTACTTCCATGGTCAAATCAAATACAGGTTATTGGACTCTGATTAGCCTCATTTCTTTGCGATAGTTTCTATTTATCCTGTTCATATGTTAAGATATATTTCCTCGGAAGTTATCTTCTCTCAACAAAATTTGTCATAAAGTTTTCATCATTGTTTAGAAATTCAGCAAGAGAGCTGTCATCATAAAAAATATACTGATTGAAATATTTCTGTTGAGTAGGACAATCATGGCCTTATGGAAAGCTAGATCATTGAGTCCTGAGCAGAAGGTGCAAATAGTTGAAGAACAATCTGACACCAAAATCCTCCAAACTGAGGAAAGCGGGTCCTTCTTGGATGTTGAAGATGTCAGCATGGTTGAGATATATTCTTCTGCTGTTTCTGTCCCGGTATGCTTCCTCTCTCTCTCTCCTATCCATGTGCTAGTAAAATGAAGGGTTTTCTTGTCAGTACATTTCTACATGGAGGTTTATCCTGACATGAAATATTGGTTAGGTAAATTTCTTATTGGAGGTTTATGGTGGAGGTGAAATGGCCCGCAAAGCAATGGAGAAAGCTGGTTGTCTTAACTATTCTTACTCCCCATGGGAAATGGAGAAGCCTGATGTATATCAGAGGCAAATATATTACAGATTTGATAAGCGTATATCCCGTTTTGGAGGAGAGGTTACGAGTACGCAACAAAAGTACCCCCTCTCTGACATGAAAGGTTGGCTTTTAGAAGAGGTTATGACTCTGCACGGAATTCCACTGGGTGACTTTTTTAATGTATGTAAATTACTTGTGATTGGGTTACATTTTAGATGTTTCTTATGTTGTTTAACCTCGTGAATGATGCTATTAATTGGCGGCTGTCTTTCAATTGTTATCATCTTTTGCAGCTTCAGCTGAGATTCCACATTGAGGACTTACCCTCAAGTCCAAAGAGTTGCAATGTTCGCGTATTTATTGGTGTTGCATGGCTGAAAAGCACAAAACATCAGAAAAGGATTACAAAGAACATTGTTTCAAATTTCCAAGATCACCTGAAGACAATCTTCACCCTGGCTGAAAAGGAGTTTGCGGAATGGTAATGGGTTGATTGTGCACAGTGTCAGTACTGATACCGCAGACTTTACTAGAAAAGACCAATTAAGTACACGCACTGCAATCGGTGTACAACCTCTGTCCATCTTTCTCAGTGGAGTGCTTCTGGTTCTGAGTTGACTGACATTTCGAAATGGAGGATCCAACAAGTGGTTCTTCGTATCCTTGATCTGAGTAGGTGCTAAGGCAATATTTTGTGCAGAGAAACCGTAACTCGTGAACTTGACTGCAGCAAAGCAGTCAGGATGTGACTCAGAGAGTGGGACTTAACGGGCGGTTCTTCCTATTGTTCTAAAGATCGAAGTTTGTTCAGAAAAAAAGGGTATCTACACTTGTTGGAATTCGTTGATGCTCGATATATCTTTCTAATCGACATGATAAAGCTATCTCGAGTCCCTTCTAATGTTGTATTCTAACCATCTTGTTGTGAGGTTATGCCGTAACGAATGTATTTATGCAGCCAGTCTATAGCAACTAACAACTAGCAACTAGCAACTATATGTAGAGTTTGAGTAAAGTACTATATGTAGAATATAGATGAAGGAAGAATGGTTTTTTGGAATTTTTTCCCATCAAATTGTATTTTATAAACTTATAAACAACATATACTCTTCCCTTTGTCTATAAATACCCTCACCTTTTCAGAAATTCATGCTACTACAATTTTAATAATTCATCCGGGTATATTAATGTGGAAAGCAATACATAATTTCTTTAACTTGATTCTATTCGATTTTTCCATTTATGATCTTGGTTTTTGCTCATAGTAATTTAGCAGAAATAGAAGCGAAAAAAAACAGCCTAAGAATTATTAGAAGAACAGACAATAGAGTTTTTACTTAACACGGAGAATGGCTCTAGGGTAATGATACATTGTGGATTATGTAAAGAACCAGATCATGATCGAAGAAAATGTCCCTCTAAACCCTCGCAAAGGCGTCGTTGAGATTTGGACGCTAAGCTTCATAATTTCGACTATTGTCATGCAGGGACGGATCCAGGAATTATTTCCAGGGGGGGCGGGGTTGAAATTTTTTTGTGTGGAGTATTTTAAAGGGAAAGCAAACGAGCTGAACGAAAAATTAGAAAAATGCTTAAAAGTATTTGTATCCGTCACTAAATAACATTTGATGATATCGATGGTGCTTCACTTAGACTTTTTCGACTTTTTCGCAAGTCGTTCTTCACTTTCATTTGAACCAACATGATATCGATGGTGCTTGAGTAGATAGTTTAATCAAATATTTGTCCATATAAAAAAAAATTAATATAATTAGCATATTAATTTAATGAATTTAGTTTCCTATAAATCTCTGCTTCCCTCTTGCTACTGTTTTGCATCTACTTCACAAATTCATTCCAAAAAAAAACTAAAATGATCCAAAATAATCTCTATAAACTAATTATTACCAAATATGTCCAACATTAAATACAATGAATAAAGATTGCATAATCTCTACGAGTTTAAAGATCATGGCCATGATTCATGAAGAGAGGGATTTGGGCTGGGCTGCATACTAAAAGAATTTGTTCCATTAGCCCAGGGTGGGCATCAGCCTACCCTGGCCCCCCTAGATCCGTGCCTGCTGTCATGTAAGTTAGTTATGATATGTTTTTTACTATGCAAACATCGATAAGCTTACCCTCTTGTCTGAAAAGGTGAGGGTATTTATAGACAAATGGAAGAGTGTACCGACAGGGGTAGATAGTCCCTGGTAGATGTCGCTGGAGGGATATGGGTCGCTGAGTACCATAGAGTGACGTCACGCGGGATGACGTCATGCGGAGTGACATCAGGGATGACCTGGGATGGGATGCCGCCGTGCGGATGTCGCATGAGAGCCCCCCGCTGATGTCGACCATCCCAGGTTGGCCGCTAGGCTAGGGGCGGCAAGAACAGGGTCTCGTCTCGACAGGTACAGTAGGCTGTCCGGGTCACCCGTCGGGGTAGTCGAGATGCCGCTTCTGTAGTATCGATAGTTATCACGTCTATCTGATTTAATACCTATATTTATAGTCCTGTCTACTTTATTATCTTGCCCTTGATTATCCATTACTTCCATACCGTTGATATATGTTTTTTATTAATTGTCTTATTAGCCATCATTTCTGTGATTGATCAAGTAGATCAATCGACAAAACCCCCATTTTTGAGTTACCGCTTCATTTGTTTGCATTTGCTACTGCCATATATATAAAAGTGAGTTTTTATCCTCAATCTCTATGGTTCGACCCTGTCTTGCCCTTTACACATTTTAACTGTGCAATTAGGCATCAGGAAATATTATTACATTTGAGTGACGATAAAATTTTGGCGCCGTTGTCGGGGACTGAACGAAACTATTTTCTCTCTTTTATTTATATGAGTAGGAGATCTCCTCCAGAGCTTACTAGAACGGAAAGAGGACTTAGAAGGCAAGCCAGGAGACCAATTATTAATCGTAGAGGAATCCTTAATCCTGCCCTCGCAGAAATCCCTCCGATCTGGATAATCTCGATCGTCTTTTTCTTTAACGATTCCCTTTCTTTCATCAGACCCTCGACAACGCTGAGTTTGTCAACCCGGAGATACCCAATATGAAAGAACCACCTCCTCTAGGGCCCGAAGCCCCTAACAACCAGACCATAGAAGATCTTAATGCTGCCTCAGAAAACACCGAGCAATTGCATTGAATGGCCTGCTGTTGCTCATGACTGGACACTCAAGTCCGCAGTCATGCATCATCTCCCCATTTTCCGTGGTATTGCCAAGGAAAATTTTCATAGACATCTTCAACAATTGCATCTATTTGCGAAGCTATGAAGCCAACCAACGTCAGTATAGAGCAAGTCAAGCTGCGTGCAAGGTTCATGTGGTCCCTCAAGGACGATGCCCTTGACTGGTTCTATGATCTCCCGCCTAGATCCATTCATTCTTGGGCCGAGATATCGAAAGGCCTTCACGGACAAGTATTATCCGACGTCGATGGCCATGGTTACTCGCAGCAATTGGTCTCTATTCTTCAAAAGGATATGAAAAATCTTGATCAGTACTACGAACACTTCAAGAAGATGCAAGCGTTATGCCCTTCCTACAAACTAACTGAGCATGCCCTCATCCAGTATTTTTGTGAAGGATTGCGGGCACGTGACAAGGCTTTGTTGAATGCCGCTAGTGGCGGTTCCATATGTGCTCTCACTCAATTTCTGCCAAAGTTACCATTGAGCTCATAGCAAAGAACGCTACCCCTACAAGTAGCAACAACAGTGATCAAGGCGCCCAAGTAGCAGCAATGCAAAACTAGTTGACTGCTATCTCGGGCATGCTCTAGAATATGACAGCAACCTAGTCTGCCCAGGTCAAAGCATGCCAAATATGCAATTTTTCAGACCACCCCACTGACGCATGTCCCTTCATTCCAGATGAAATCGCCGTCATGCTACGAGAGTCCAAGTTAACGCTATGGGCAACTATAACCAAGCTCCGTATGGCCAAAACTATAACCAAGGGTGGAGACAGCCGAATCCCGGTTGGATTAACGACAATCAGTCATCTGACCATAGTGGACAACCACAACAACACTCGTATGGTAATCACCCACCACCTCTCAACATGCAACATTTCAGCCTCGACCAACATACAATCAATATCAACGTCAACCCCCTCAAGACCAGACCTTCCTAGGCCTACCAATTCCTGACCCCGAACAACAAAAGAAGATCGATGACCTTGAGAAGAAGATGAGTATCATGATGGCAGAAATGAAAGAGTTAAAAAACCAAGCAGGTTTCCAGGGGCAAGAGACCAGATGCCCTTGACCAATATCATCTCTTGCAAAAAAAATGATATTTGGGGTATTGACTTCATGGGCCTCTTCCCGAATTCCTTCGGCAATATCTACATTCTCCTTGTTGTAGATTATGTCTCCAAATGGATCGAGGCTAAGGCAACCTGAATGGATGACTCTAAGGTAGCAGTGAATTTCCTACGCACTCACATCTTCAACAGATTTGGTACGCATAGGGCCCTGATAAGTGATCGTGGCACTCACTTTTGTAACCATGTGGTATCATCTCTCCTAAATAAATACGGGGTCCATCATCAAGTTTCTACAGCTTACCATCCTCAAACAAATGGTCAAGCTGAGGTTTCCAACAGTGAGATTAAATCTATTCTCGAGAAGACGGTTAACCAAAGCCGCAAAGATTGAGTATGAGCTCGATGATGCCCTATGGACCTATCGAACTGCATTCAAGACCCCAATCGGGATGACACCCTATAGACTTGTTTATGGGAAACCGTGCCACCTCTTAGTCGAAATAGAACACAAGGCTTCTGGGCCATTCGTAGGTTAACATGAATCTTGGGCATGCCGGTCAGCACCGTCATCTATAGATTCAGGAATTGGAAGAATTAGGGACGATGCCTACAAAACGCTTTGATCTACAAGGGCAAGACAAAGGCCCATCACGATAAGCAACTTCTTCCTAAATCCTTTACTATTGGTCAAAAAGTATTATTGTACAACTCTCGCCTTCGCCTTTTTGCAAGAAAACTGAAATCTATGTGGACGGGACCCTCATAGTCAAAGAAATTTTTGATCATGGAGCCTTTGAAATCCAGAACCCGAACATGGCACTATTTTTAAAGTGAATGGCCACAGGTTGAAACCATTTTACGAAGGAAGGAGATGGCGGTGGCCAACCCACTCGTCATGCCCTAGACAGCCAGCTCTACGTCTAGGCCTCGACGTTAAAAGAGACCATGACGGAAGGCATTCCACATGTCGTCC